>RSEF01000002.1:74723357-74796199 GCA_003993805.1 Himantopus leucocephalus | reverse complement strand
GGGGGGGGGGGGGGGGGGGGAGACCAAAAAAAGAATAAAGGCAATGAGGAAGTACAATACCTGTAGATGCCTTCCCTGCAGATTCTGTGAGACCAGGAAGCACTGGATTCATGCAGATAAATGTTAGCTTTGGTGCCTGTGGTGGTGGGACTACCAGAGGGCTGAGGCAGGGGACTGCACTGCATTGCGGAGGCTGTGTTAGCGCTCCGGCTTCTCCCAGGGTCCTGGAGCGAGCCAAACCCTCAGACCATCAACCTTCCTTCTGCTCCTAGTCGGGAAGTCGGCAGGGAAAGAGGTCAGACAAATTCAGCAACGTTTCCGTGATGCTGTGCCCAACCTGCTGGGCACATCTGCACACAGATGCTCTCTCCTCCTTGAACCTCTCACAGTGTGACTGACAGGTGTCACCAATGTCCGTCCATTTGTGTGACCAGTGAGGGTTACTGGGGGGCTGGGGAAGCCACGTTTTTCCTTGTGTGGACCTGGTCGTCTGAGCAGTGCCAGCCTTGCCGGGTGTTGAAAGCAGGCAGTAGTTGAACAGCCATTTTAATCTTGCATCGATTCTGGTACCTGTGGTGCTTTTGACTTCAGGCTGTTCCTGCATAACACCCTCAGAAGCCTGCCTGTAGTTTGAGACAGTAATGTTTGAGACCTTCTAAAAACAAAGGTTCAGAGATTGTGAAAGGAAATGTTAAAAAAGGCATTGTGTGAGGAGACAGTCCTCCCAGCAGCTCCAGCCGAGTCTGCCCCTGGGTCAGTTTGGTCCAGTGTGTTATCTTGAAGCATCATGCCCTTGGCATCCAAAACTAAAACGGATTTTATGTCATAACACCTAAGCAGTTATGAGGACATACGAGACTTGTCTAGGTTACAACATTCTCTCATGTTGGAACATGATAGTGTTCAGTGAAGTTAAATGGCACGGTACTGAGCTGAGTTGGGGGTGTGACTTCTGAAGGATGTGCCCAAATGCCATTAACATTGTCTCCCTTGTGTTGCTTTGGAGTCAGTCATACAGACAAAGGGCAGCTCTCTCCTGCACTCCCATTTCTACCTATTAAAAGCAAAAATCTCAATTGCATGTAGGAGCCCAAGTTTGATTTTTTTCAAAAGCACTATAAATTTGAAGTGAGGCTAAAGACCCTACGTTTAAAGAAAAAGAAAGAAAATTTACAATTTAAGCTTTTAGTACTCAGAAAAAGAAGCATGGGAGCAATACCCCAGAGCTAGACCACGGTGTCTTCCTCAGGTTTCAGATACGGAAAACCAAGAGGCAAGAGGGTCAGGTATACAAATATTCATGAGATTGCTTCCTGAGCCATTTTTTCCCGTGCCTTTGTGACAAGAAATAGTTGTTTTCCTGGGGAAGCAGGTTTGTGAACATGCTTTGGCAACAGGGAGTTTTGCAAGCCAAACCTGCTCCAGCTTAACAGTGTTACCAGATATATCTTGACTTCAAAGTTGCAGTTGAAATTCAATATTGAGGTGCACCAGTGTGTTAAGGATGAGGTGGAAACAAATGTATTTAAGAAGTGTTGCTCAGACCTTGGCATATACTGATCCATTTGGGGTACTCTTGGAAACTAGAAGAAGAGAGCAAGCTGAAGATGGGGCACATTTTTTGCACTGAGAGAAGAGGATGCTAAGCTGCAAGCTTTTACTTAGTAGACCGCCACAAGACTGGGAGGCCGGGCCTGTAGATTACTGTGCAGGATTAGGCAGAAGCAGGGCCTCTTGGATGATGGGGGGCAGGCATGATGCTCATGGGGCCAGGCGGTAGCGGGGCAAGTGGTATGCTGTGGGTCAGGGCATGGAGCAGAGCTGCTGCGCTCCCTGCCATGGTCCCGCACAGTACCGGGCGCGGCAAAGGGCCCGTGCTGGATCGTATGTGCCCCAGCTGTCTTTCAGAAGTGCAGTCTGGTTTATGGGATCTCTGCTGGTATCCTTTAAAGGCAAACCTTAGAAGTGGTGTTGGCATTAAAATTTATGCGGACTTTCTGTCCCGATCTGCTTGTTGACAGTGTCTTCTTTCTCCTCCTGCTCAGGCACATGAAGATTCATGAGAAGGATCCGAACAGCACAGCAAGCACAACTCCCCCGTCGCCGCTGAAGCGCAGGAGATTATCTTCGAAACGGAAGTTTAGTCATGATGCTGAGATGGACAGAGAGGAGAGGACACCTGCAAAAAAGGTTCTTTACGGGGCATGAAGCAAAACACTTTCCTGGCTACCTCCTAAACTGTCAGCTGTTGTGTTCACGCAGTCAGCATAGAAATACTAAAATGTAGTCTTGTTACAGCCTGTATATATTTATTTTAAGATGCCATGCTTTTCCTCTGTAGCCAACACTGCAGTCTGAGATTGAAAATTAATTGCTAATTTCAAAGATTGAAAAAATTCAATTTTTAAAAATTCTTAGTTTAAATTTTTGGGTTTGCTTATGATTTATATTAGATAATTTATGTTGGATGACAAGTGGATGAATTATTCTTTTGCTACTGCAGCTTCTCCCCTAGTTGTTTTTTCTGCCATTTACTTCATAGTAGTCTTGCAGGATAGTGATATAAATGTCTAAAAAAAGTGTTTACTTCAAAAGCAGCAACAGCTTAAGTCTGTTTTTGTCTTGATCTGGAGGAAAAAAAAATATCTGTAGTACATTTCCCTTTCACAGTAGCATAATCCTGCATTATTGGAGTTACAAGAGTAACCAGAAAATATTTATTTGAAGGCTAGACATTTCCATTAGGGTTTTGTTTATGAAATAATTTAGTGCATTTCAGTCATTTATATAAAACGTGTGGTGGCTGCCAAACTTAACTCGACCCTTTCCCACTTACTATCTCTAAATGGCAAGCTAGTAGCAGTTCCATTTAGCTCAGTATCCCTTTTTTCTGTGCATGCTTTTCTCCCTCTAATCAGAAGAGGGCTATAGAAAACATGCAGAACTTCATTGCTTTTCCCTGGACTACTTGAGTTAGGAGTTGGCAGTATCTCAATGGCATAAATAATCGAGGCTGACAGCTCGCCTGGTTTTCTGAAGGGGGAGGAATGCTAGTTCAGTGGTATATAAACATACGGGTTTATAAGTTGTTCAAATCACAGTTTCTCATTAGAACTGGTATATCTGTGACTTAGTCACACACTTTATCTCCTTTTCCATCGTGCATGTTCTCACACACGCACAGAAGCTCTGTCGCTCACCCTCTCTCTATTGCCGAAATGAGTAATTTCTGGTTGCCCGCAACAAGGTTATGGATGAAGCCCACTGCTTTGTTTTTAAGAGGAGGACTTCAAATGGATTGCATGTTTGGTTTGTTGCTTAAAATTTGGTCTAATGAGGTTTTTTCCCTCTCTCTGAAGGTTGTCGAGGATGGTCACTCTGGTGACGGGGATAAGAAGGCTGAGGAGGAAGTTTATCATTGTCCAGTGTGTTTCAAAGATTTTTTTTGCAAGTATGGGCTGGAGTCCCACATGGAGACACATCCAGATAATTCGCTGAGGTAAGAAATAGTCCTGAGACTGTTTCTAGTTACCAGGTGGCCTGAGGGAGCTTGCTGGGGAGGGGCAGGAGACATTCAGCCCCCTGCACTGTTAACTGCCCCACTTTGTGATTTTGAACAGGTTTTTAAATGTTTCTGCCTCATCTTATGTCACCAGGGTGCTGTAGGGCTTAATGTTATTAATTTTTTAAAGTACAGGAAATCTTGCCAGTTAATAGCTGGGAATGTTTTTAGAAGGAATTAAAGTACCCTTCCTCCCCTCCAAACCCATCACTGTTGTTACACAAAACTGTAAAATGCCAACATTGCAAAATTTTAACAAGTTAAAGTAAAGATGCTTAAAACATGAAGCAAAACTTAATAATTAAGTGTTCAGGTAGCAACCTATGAGATGATTCTGCTTGGATAGAAGAAGGCAGCTGGATAGAAAGGGCTAAACCACAACAGTTGTGTGTCGTGGGAGTGAGTGAATATGAAAGTCTGGAACCAATAAAATCTATCATGCTTTTCTGCCTGTTGAGGTTAGGGAATGATTTGGATTTTGGCTTAAATCAGCTTCTCTTAACAAGGAAAAATTGTTAATTAATTGTTTGGGAAGGTGCTTGGGTGCCGTGTTTTGGTTCAAGTAGTTGCCCCTGGGACCCCTCATACTTTTTTATTTCCTGTTTTTTGCCATAGAAAAATATAGAGCCAGATACACGAAGATAAGAAAGAGATATTCCCAGTCTAGTTTAAACATGTAGAAAAGCTGCTATTTTAGAAACAGAGATTGTCCATTTGCAGAAGCTTGTCAGTGTGTTAAGCTTGTTTGGGGACATTGGACTGTAATGATCTTTTCAGAAGGGTGCAGAATTCAGCATCTTGAAGGGTCAATACTTGCTCCTGAATACAGTTTCTTAATAGAATGGCATGGAGCAGAGCCATCCTATTTTATTAAATGGGATTAATTCTATTAAATTTTCCATTTTTTTTAATTAGAAAACCTTGGTAAACACATGTAAAACCATTTCTAAAGGCATTGTACGTGCTGTAATTATTGGGGAAAGGAGTTGGAAAGCTCTTTCTTAAACTTGGTCCAGCAAATAGCAGTTAATTAAACAGAGTTTGCAGTTTCTGAAGTAAATGAAGTAAATTTTAATTATAGAGCAAAACTGAAACGGTTTTTCTCTGGTAAAAGCTCTGCAACCCCACCCAAAATGGAGTCTGAGATAATTTTGCCATATACTTTATGCTTTAGAGAAAGTGGCTGTCATATTAGGCTTATCCTGGCATTAGACTCATTTTGAAGCTTCTATGAAGATATGACCTCTTTGTAAAGTTATAAGCCGTGGACCTGAGTGCAGAGGTGGATCCTCTTTCTTTGACTGATGGATAAAAGATAACAGAATAGATACCCTTCTAGCTCAGCAGCTTTGCAGTCTGCTGTAGCAAGGCAGAAAGACATACTGGCTGTGCAAACATGCTGTTCCTCTTCATGCAACTCTCTCTCTAGGATTAGGAGACTTGCTTGTGGTTAATGTTCTCCTGAAATGGATTGTGCTACCCTTGATTATGTTGAGCAGCAAAGACTAAAATGTGTCCCTAAATCAAAGCCACGATTGTAAAGCTCTGTGGGCATGTGTTGAGGCTGGTGCTGGGATGCTGGTCTTTATGGGCTTGTCTAGACGATGGTAAGGGGTTTTTTGTCAAATATTTGCTTTAGCAATTTAAGACATCTCAGTGGAGATAGGGCAGGACAAGGAAGCTGTGGTTCTCCCTGGTCAGCTAATATATTCAAACGCAACTTGCCCTGCCTATCTGGTTTAAAACACACCTTTTGTCCTAGTCTAGACAAGTCAAATGGCACTGTCTGCTTGGCCCAACCTAGCAGAAAATCCTCTGGTAAGCAGAGCAGTCTGGGCTGCTGTTAAGGTGACTCTTTCATCCCAAAGGAAATGGGTTAAAATCCTTGGCAGGCAGGGACTGTAATCGCCTGGGTCCCAAGGTTCTGCAAGGCTGTTTGTAGGATTTAACAAGATACGCTCAATGTGGCGTGTCATTCTTGGTCCTGAGTTCATGTGACTGAAGTGATTCCTCTTGGTGAGGCTTAGGGGTGTTTGTTGAGTGAAAGAGGTGAAGAAAAGAATATTTTGCTAGAGTATCAGAGCAGGAGGCACGTGTGTATGGGTGTGCTTGTGGTGGGGTGCAAACTGAAAAACATTAGAAAGATTCATCAAATCTGGTGTTTCCCTTTAATAGAAGACAAGGAGGAAGAATTGTCCTTAAACCAAGTTCAAACAAACAAAAAGTGTAGCAGCTGTGTTAATAGCAGAGAGCAGAACATGCTCAGTCTCTTTTTATTGCCAATATTGTAAAAGTAGAGTCACTTGATCGGGACTTCTGTGAGGCAAGTGTCAGATGTTGTGCATCCCAGAGCCAGATGCTCTGGGTCTGGCACTTGGTTTGCAGCTACCACTTTAGGTAGCCCAGTACAGACTGTTTTCTCATGACCAAAAATACGTGATCCTCAGTCTGCAAGGATCCACAGGGCAAACATCCAACTCCTTTCTGCTCCCCCAGTAGTTAGTGTAAAAACGATTGCGGACATCGGCTCTGGAGCAATGCACCAGCGTGCACTGCCTCAACAGCGGTACCAACCTCCCTTCAGGGATGCATCCCCAGCAGCAGCAAAGTGCCGGGGTGTGCAAGGGCTTCTGCCTGGCTTCCTTGTGGTCCTTTAATCCTGCCATTGTCGTGCTGTTGTGTAAATACAGCCTCTCGCCCCCAGAGCGCCTGTCCCGGCCCCCCTCTGCTAAGTAGCAGAAAAGGTAAGGCTGTCTGGCAGCCCCCGAGTCAGTATGTGAGCAGCTAATTTACAGGGTGGGCCATTACCCTTCCACATACTGTTAAATGAACAACTTTAAATCACAGGGTTAGCTGTTCAAAGTCAGATGAAAAGGCACCCCACATTGTCTTCCCCAGTACTGCTTTTTCATGTAAAGCCCCAAGCGGGGAGCACCTCATTGTTTACTTGGGGCAGAATAAACAATACTTAATCCACTGATTGTGTGAGAGGGGCTCCCGCTTGGGAGAGTATCTCTTGATTATGTAAAATCCTAAATCGTGCATCTTTGTCTCCTAATTATGGTAAGAACTGCCCTGCTCTTGGGAGCAATAATAGGGCCCTTTGTCCTGCTGACAATGGGCTGTGGCACTGCATCTCCTTCATGGCATTACCCCCCTGGTCAGTCTCTGTCCCTTTGAAGCCCTGGGACCTGCACCCTAATTAGTGACATGAGCTGGTCCCAACAAGGTTGTCTGCAGTCCCCATTAGCAGTGGGAGGTGGCCCAGGGGTGCTTTCTGACCCCCCTTCGCCTCTCTACCTGGATTATTTAAAGACGTCTGTTTCCCTGCAGCTGGGGCCTCAGGACACCGTCTATTTTGGTGAGTTTGTATCTGAGTGCTGATATAATTAGCAGACCACTGAAATGCTGTGCAGCCAACAGGGAAAATGAGAAACCTCGTGGAGCAGGATAACTTCTCTGGAAACTTTTGTGGCGGAGGGTTGCTGTCAAACATGGTAATGTGCTTGTAAAGGTCACCTGACAGACAGCTCTGAGCAACATCAGCAGCGCAGGCAATGGAGACGTGAGGATTTCCTGGGGAGAAACCTCTTGAGGCGCTATTTGAGGTTTCTCCTCTTTCTTTTGGCAAGTACAATGGAACAGGCTTAAAGTAAAACGTGTGGCTTTTAAAAAAGTACATGCACTATAAAATTCCTCTGTTGGGTTTCACTGTTACCAGAGCATACTCTTTAAATTTCCTCCTCTTCTCCAGGAGGCTTCTTACAGTACTCTCTGTACCAACAGCTAAAGGTTTTTTAATTTTTCCTTCCTCACAGCAGCAAGGAGATATTCACGCTGCCTCTCATGCCTGTGTATCTTCCTGAGGAGAGGAGGAGGGAGGTGCTGATAGCGCTGAAGTTACCTCCTTTCCTAGAGATGTGTTTCAACATCAGTTCTCAGCAAGGATAGTTGTGCAGTTTGAACGTGGTAAAAGCCTGGATCGTAATGAGTGTTATGGGGACTTTCCTGGTTCAGTGGAACACTTGGTTCAGTGTGGCATTGCCTTCAGTTACAGGATTTGGTTTTACTTTTTATAAGAGACAAGAAATAAATAGATGTTGCAGAGTGTGGAAGACACTGGCTGCCTCAGTCACTGAGCTGACCTGGTGACCAGAAGCAGTAGATGCCTGTTGCCATGAACGGATTCAGGGTAGATTAAGTTTTCTGACCTTTTGCAGAGCATGTCCAAACAATGATATAATACATTAAGCTTTGTAACTTGCCAAATCCCAGGCATATTTTCACAAGGACAGCAAAAGCAGTTCTCTTGCTGCAGGGTAGCGTGCTTCTGTAGAACTTCCAAACAAAGAAAACCAAAAGCCATTTACAGTTTACCTTGCTCTTCAAAACAGCCTACCCAAGTTTTGCTGAAACTTGTAAAATCAGATTGGCTAGAGGTTGAATGCCACCATGGAAAGCTGTTGTTTTGAACAGTTAGATCGGTAACAGGCATAGCAACAGAAAAGCTCAGGTTCTGGAATGGAAAGTGTCATGTCAGCCTGACCATTGGTGCCTGTTGTCATCTGCCTCCAGTTTTGCCAGGGTAACCACTGTGAGGTCTTGTTTCTAAAAACACTCCCAGGTGGAAAATGCTGTCATCGTGTCTTGGTGTTACCTGGCTTCACTCAGGAGTGGACAACTTAAATGCCCTAGGAGTGGTCTCCTGGAATCTGTGGGTAAATTGTTTCACAAGATGTCACATGCAGCTTGCGATTCAGTTGGGCTGGTCACCAGGTTTCACCCTTTGCCAGCACTTCCCTATTCTTCAGTGCATGGTGTCAGATGGTGGGACATTGCAAGGCACCTGGACCTACGTCCCAATCTTAAATCATTTTAGCCAATGCACATGAGCAACCCCATTCAAGTCAAGACAAAAGGAAGTGGGTTGTGAGTCAAAACAATTCCAGCTACTTAGAGTATTACATGTTTATTGCCCAGTTACTGTTCTTCAGGGCAGTTCTGCACATCAGCTTTGGGGAGATAAAATAGCCAAGGAAATAAATTAATGTAAATTTAAAGTGTACGGAGATTATTTCAGTCTTTAGCACCAGTAGAAAAGACTAGTACAAAATTAAGTTGTGTACGGAGCAGCGACGTGACTGAGTAAGAGTACATTGTACAGGATGTAAAAGAAAAAAAAACACCAGAAAAAAGCCCCTTAAGTTTCATTCCTGTTTTTGCCAATGCCTACTTAAGCAACTTTAGGAATTCACTTTCTATCTTTTCTCTCCTTATATAGTAGGGAATGATCCTGCTGGCTTAATTTTTGTGAAGCTTGTTGCATTCTACACGTGGTCAGCCTTTTGTGGGAAGAGGGTGTTAGTGACATTGCAAGCTTACACGAGTGAACGTGTTTGAACTAAATGTTGTTTGCAATTTATATTACTTGGGAGACAAAACTACGAGTTTGTGGTGGGGAGAGGAAGTTTTTTTCTTAGTAGTTGACACTACTGTTACTGGAAGCAATTTGAAGCATGAATGACAAGTAGTCTTCATGCAGCGTTGTGAAATTCCGTACTACTTTTCCATCTCTGTCACAACTGCTGGTGTGCGCAGAGATAAGCCTCGTTCCTTGTTAGCACTTCAAAATATGAAACATTGTGGTCTTTTAATGCAGCTGGATAATTCTGAGGTGGTTGTATTCTACACAATTGTTGAGTCGCAAGAGAGAGAGATGGAGAGTAGTCCAGCAAGGCATGTTCATGGACCTCCTTGACCTTTGGTTTTGGCACACTATATTTTGGCCCCAATACTTCCCTTCTTAGTCACTGTTTGAGATTGTACCAGCAAGGATAGTTTAAGCAGGAACTGCTGCAAGAGTTACTCAGTACTAACAGAGTCAATGCTACAAGACTGGTTATAGCCAAGGATGGAGGCGTGCAAGGGTCAGTTGTGTGGCATTGCCGATTTGGCTGACTCCTGCTCCGCTCTGCTCTACGCTGCTCTGCAAGCTGCTTGCTTGGTGTCTTGCTGATAGGAACTAGGAACTGAATCCTGATCTCTGTTGGCAGCATTTTCAGTGCAGGAGCAATTGCATGAGCCAGCTGGTGACGATGAAATCCAGCTCTGGTAAGTGCTAGGACCAAAAATAAGCTGTGGTACAATGCAACTCTTAGTGTTGATAAGGCAGAGGAGAGGGCATGCAAGCAAACTGGTGAATGCATCCTTTTACTGAGCAAATGGAGAAGTAAAATCAGTGGGTTGAGCATCTGTCTGTATGCTGGCTTGCAAAAGCAGACCAGAACTGCATTTTAAGTGCTTTCTGAAGTTTGTTCAGAAAAGAGAGATGGGAAACATCTGAAGAGCAGCGCGAGTCCAACAGTGACCTAGAAGTGGTCAGCTCACATCAGGGAGCTCATTGTGTGAGGAGACTGGGAATCCAGAGCAGCCGGGTAAAAATATCAGATAGTGAATGGACACAGGGAGTGACGCTCTCATGTGAAACTGTGTGGTGTGTCACATGGTGTTGAATATCTTAGCTCGCTTGCAAGAATAGAAAGTGGGTAAAATGCAAAGCTGAGTGTAGAGGAAAGCTTCTCGTAAAAGGGAATAGAGGAGGGAAAGAGGGCTGAGCTAAAATAGGTTATTAGCATGCCTGCCTGATCCTGATGACCAGGGTTTGTTTATACGCAGGCTCTCTCAAAGTGCTGGCTGCTGCTTACTGTGTTAGCGGTCAGGTCTGCGTGCTGAGCATAGCTTACCTGTAGATAAGGGCAAGGCTGTTCAGTCCAGATCCAGCTGCTCCTATTTGTGAGCCCTGTTGTCATCAGTGGATGGTTATAGGATGGACAAGCGCCTGTAGATGTGTTTTTTCTTAAGTTACTTGTGAAAAGTGGTGTTGCTTTTTTAACATGGTAGACACATAGTTGTTTCTTCTATTTTTAACTCTTACCATTAATTTTAAAACTACACGAGTACTTGGCTTCTGTATTTGAAAGAGGTGTTAGAAGGCAGGAAGAGCTTTCCTTTTCTTGCCCTGAAAGAATACCAGAAGGTCCGCTTTAGTTTGGGTGCACAAATAATGACTCCTACTCTGGATGCTATGCAGCTTCCAGTTTTGGTAGCTGTAGAGGACTGTACTGGTCATGTTTTTCATTTTTTTTCCCATGTATGCTTGCCCTAATTATTAAACCCTTCGTTGTTATTTATGTTGATCTTCAGCTCTTGCGCCGTGATTCTGTCCAGCCAGTTTCTTGCCACTTCTGGTTTTTAAAACTTTGACCTTTATTAAGTAAAAAGGTCATTATGAGAAAATGAACTACGTTGTTTGTGCAAGTGTCTGCAGGCCATCTCCCATTTTCCCTTTCTTAGTTGCATGTTAATTCTGTTGAAGTAAATGGTAGAGTAAGCTACTGTTCCACTGGGACAGAGGTATTTAAATCTGGCACTGTTTAAGTTTTGCTCGTATATGTGATTCATTACAGCGTTGGGAAGAAGTGCACTTTTTTCCTGATTTTTCTGTGCTCACGCATAAAGGAAGTTAAAAGATGGCACAGGATTGCTCATGCCTTTTTGTTAAACCTTGTAGCAGTTAACTTCACTTGAGTTACCCTGACTGTGGGAGTCACAATACGCCGGTACGGACACTGGCTCTGCAGCATGCCGGCAAGTTTCTGAAGCATGACATCACCCTGGTTTATATCGGATCTGCCCTGGCTCCTACACGATACTTTTCTCGCCTGGACCACGGCGTGGCTGTTGGAATGCACATAGCGTTGTGCATCCCTCTATTAATAGAAAGGCTGGCGCAGTGGTTTCAGCCTTTGCTGCACCCAAGGGTGGCTTCTTTGAGGGAGAGGATTAAAGGGAGCGATGGGACATGTTGGTAACAAAGTCAGACAGCCAGTGGTGAGGTGGGAGGGAGGAAAAGTTAAAAGAAAAGTCCCACCTATGCTAAGGAGGTGAAGCAGCATGCACTGAACTTCTGGTGAGCTGTTTCTATCCCCCTATGCACTGGGAAAGAGGAGGAGAGCCTCTCCAGCCTGTCGTGCCTGGCAGGGAGTTGCTACTGTGCCGCTTGCGGTTTCGGCACTGACCCATAGCATTGGGCGAGGTGGAGATGGGAGAGCAGCAGGTCCTTCGGGGTCAGACACGCTGTGATGCTGTGGGGGAGGGAGGCAGGAACGGTCATCAGAGGACAGCAGGAGGACCCACAGGGATCCCCAGGAGGGAGGCAGGAGCAGCATTTGCAGCACTGCTGCTTTTCCATCACTCATCTGCAGTAAGTGGGAGAGATTAGTGCAGCTGTTGGATGTTATTTCCCAGGGCCCTGGGTGTGGAGGCCAGGAAGGGTTTTTCATCCAAAAGGAGATGAGTATCTGGACCTGGGTGGGGTTGCACAGGAGCAGAAACCAATTTGCTCTCTCTCATCTCCCTCCCTTCGCCTTGCCCCAAAAGAAGTGAGAGCAGCAAAGAAATCCTTTCCTGAATGAGAATATGTCTATAACCTGCTAGTTTTTCTTCATAGGTGGTGGAAGCCCTTATGTTTAAAACCATCCTTTCTCCATCTCCCTCTTCTTGTCCGCCTCCTCTGCAGCGCACATTACCGGCGTGGAGGCCGGGAGCTTGCTCCCATCCCTGGTGCGGACATGAGTCAACAGCAGGGAATCACCCATCTTTCTCTTCTGCCCAGCAGAGGAATTTCTTTGCTCATAAGGAGAGCTGCATTAATTCTGCAAATAATGTCAGACAGAGAGGAGAATAGTAACGACAAGGGTAGAAATTTATATATGGTATGTATTAGGGATTTTAGGGGGAGGAGTTAGATGACTTAATAGCATAACTGTGTATTAATGACTTCTGTCTCAGGATATGTTTCATTCTTGTTTTGTTTTCCTTGCTTCTGTTTGCGGCAGTTGCTAAAGAGCACAGACAGGAAAGGAACAAAATGGTACCAATCTTTTTATTTCAGATAAGGCCTAGAAATTAACAGTTTTTATTTGTTGACACCTACAACATGGGCAACACGGCGTAGTGAGCTGTATGGGTGAAATCTTCAGGTTTTGGTCTGCTCTTGGGTGGTTTCAGAAGTGTAAGTGGAAGAATGTTAAATGTCACTTTCCCTTTCCCACCACCACCATTCTCAGGTAAAGCAGAGCACCGTGTTTGTTTAATTTCTTGGTAACAGAATGATGGATATAAATATTTGGCATTTGCATCTTGACTACTGAAATAGTTTGGAAAGATTTGGCTGCATTACCCTTAATAGAAATCAAGACTGATTAATTTTGCTTAAAATTTGGCTCTGCATTTCCTTCTCAAATGTCTTTCATTTTCTTAAAGAAAAAAGCTATTTCCATTGCTGACAAATTGCAGTTGGCTCAGAGGAGAGTGTAGAGTGTAATGCAAGGCAACAGGCATCACTTATGTAAACTTCTCTTGCATAGGTGCTGCTTGTCATAAGTCTAGCAAATCCTGGCTTGCCTCTTGAACAAGCTGCACAAAGCATTGACTATTTCTTAAAGCCGGTTAAAATGCTTTTATATCCTAATTAGCATTATAGATTATGAGAATACTAACTTGTTTTAGTAGAAAGCTTTTTTCTGATTTGTTTTTACACAGAGACCTTGTCTGCATTTAAAAAAAACTGAAAAAGGTGCACTGATGTAGTAATAATTAAACAGACTTGCCTGGTGTGATACGTGGCCTGAGCACCAAGGTCAGCCTGGTCATTGCACTGTCTCCGCACAGTTACATTGTAGTTCTGCTTTGGTGTTTTAGCAGTTCTGTTTTCTCACCCACTTGCTTTGTACACCTCTGCCAGTAAGCCAGAGCTCAAGTATTACATTCACATTGTGCAGGTATGAATGACTCTGAAACATAAAGGCAATTGAGAATGAAGTTGATTTTAAAGCGGTCTTAGCTGCTAAAAGCAGTTTTTTCCTTTTTACTTACAACTGAATCTCTGTGCTTGGAACTGAACAGCTTTCTCCTCTCTGCTGTGTAATCATATTTATAGAAAAAATGGAAGACTGTGGCCAAGACTAGCAATCACGTGATAAGACACAGCTTTTATTTGCTACATCTGGAAACTTACCTTGCAAGTAGAGTGCTTTTATCTCCGCTCAGGTGTCGAGCCACTGCTCTGCCTGTTTTGCTAACAGCCTCAGAACTTGTTCCCATCTCTGTTCTCTGCAGCCATACCATCCGTGTTTGACTTGGCACTACACGTGGGCAGACTTGTGAAATTGTAAGGAGAGGGGATTTTTTTTGGTGTTTTGTTTTGTTTTGTTTTAAAGTTCATCATGAGCAAAGTATTACCATATGTTTCAGATGCTTTATTTGATATGCTGGACTTTTCAAACTTTCCACAATTGTTTAATTATTTTTTTAAAAAGCAATTTAAGCAACATGAAAAAATGTTCATATCATCTAGGATTCCTTTCCCTTGTCCTTCTTAGACTGTGGTTTTAGATTTAAAAATACTGCAGACATTGACACTACCTAAAGATGGAAAATAGTACTGATGACAAAACAGAGAAATTAATGGTTAGGCTTCCTTAAAAAACATCAGTGCTTCCAGTTAATGCATTGTTAGGGATGGCAGCTTACTCCATTTTAAATTAACACAAGCCTTAGTCAATGTGGCATGATGCTTGCCTTAACTAGTTCAGTTTTGAAGCTCAGTACCTGTAAGTTTTTCTTGGAGGTGGTACATGTCCATATCTGCATCTGCATTGCTAATTGTGTTCAAAACTCAAGTCATGTAATTTGGGAGAAACTTGGACTCCCTCCCTACTTGATGTGCGGGGGAGGGAACTCAACAAAAACACACACACACACACAAAAAAACATTGCGCATGCACTTGGGCAAATGGGAAGTGTATTTAAATAGCTTGCATCCGTAGTGAAGACTGACAAGCCCAAGTGGGGTCTGCAGAGCCTGAGAGACCTCCTGAGCTGGTGGCATGGTGGCACCCCTCGGCATCAGGATCGGCTTTACAATGACCTCCCTTGTCCTTGGTGAGCGATGTGGGTGCAAGGTGCCAGCACAGGTGCTGGAGCCTGCCGCGCCGCCTGTTCGCCTGGGGAGGTTGCCCCAGAGAACTGCTCCAAATGTCTCCCAGGAAGGGCTTTTCTTGGGGTGTTTTTATTCCACCTCTCCAAGATGTGGTCGCCTATAGAGAAAGGTGTGCCTGGACTGTGGAGGAAGGGAGGGCATCCAAGGGTCCCTCCTGTGCTCCAGCTCCCGTGTGATCCTGTAAGCTGTGACACCAGGGGAAAGTGCTGAACCAGGGCGCGGTGCATTTATATGCCCTGAAGTGCCTGAATCTTCAGATGACAGGCGTGATTTATCTGGATGTTTCTTTTTTCAGCCAGGAGCTTCTTTCTGACCGAATGGAAAAAGCTTAATCCTTTTCCTGACTTCTCTTTTTGCTTGCTGTTTTTTCACTCACAGCAAGGAAAATAGAAGACTAAGGAGAAAAGAGAAAAATAGAGATGGGTGTTTAATTCTATGCATTATACAAGAGAGAAAGTACATATTCCTTTTTCAAGATACATTACTTTTGTTTTGGGGGAGGGGAGGTGGTTCCCTTTGCATGGAAAACACCATTTTTAAATTGCAAATTTTTACTGTCCTGAGGCATAGTAGTTGGTACAGGTGTACTGCGAAGGACTTTCACACGGGTCTCTGCTCTGAAAGATTTCCTCTCAAGTGCAGCTTTTGATGGGAGCCCTAAATAAACCGGTGCTTAAAGTCAGCGTGTTGCACAGCGGATGGAGGTGAGGGAGTGTAAGATGGATGAGGTGCACCTCCTCACTGCAGGGGGCAGGGGGGGCTGGCTGCTTGCCCAGGAGCGCTGGCTCTTGCTCAGTCCAAATCCTGCGGGTACCATGGCAGGTGCCAGCTCTCCTGGTACCTCTGTCGTCCCATCAATGGTAGAGTGCCTGCCCCATCACACATGAGGGGATACGGCTGCTTCATTGGGTTGCTAGTCCAGGTGAGGCCAGGCACATCAGGGACCCCAGAGCTGCCTCAAGACACCCCAAGAATGAGGGTCTGTGTCCCGCTGCAGAACAGCTGACCCCACAGACCACCAGCAATGCTCTCGGTGGTGCAGGAGCATTGCTTACAAGCCCTCGTTGTCTGTGTGCTGACGTACCAGGAGGAGCGTGCCAGATGCAATGCTTGCTTTCATGCAAGGCATTTTCATCACCTCTAAAAAAGAATTTATTTCAGTAGCCTGCAAGTTCTTCAGGTGACTGCTCTAACCCTTTAATGCCCTTCTTTCCCCAGCGGTTTTGGTGGTTGTGTGTTTTTGTTTTTGCTGAAGATGAAAGCTTTGCATCATGGAATAGGTGCTGCCAAGTGAGCTGGAGGAGAGCCGTAGATCCTGATGCTGGAGGAGCGCTACGGGTTGGCATTCCCCGCCCCCCACCAGAGATTGTTGTCATATTTAGCAGACCTGTTTAAGTAAACGTTTCCTTTTTAAATGGCATTGGTTTGGTATTTAATGGAATGCAGGGACTATGCTGGCAATAATTATAAAGGTGGGATGCAAGTGAATTGACAGGGGAGATAAAACAGATTAAACCTCCAGCGCATAATATTTATGTCCCAGCCTTCTGGGTACCGTGATAACAAAGGCCATGTTACATATACTTCACACTTGCTTCTTTCACCACTCAGAGACTGAGTCCAATTGTTTTGTGGGTGACTTGGTTACCTCTTCATTTTCAGGGAATAAAAAAAGTCTGTGGAAGTTTATGTGGTGATAAAAAGAATAACAATGGGAGTTTGTTAGGGACAGGACAAGGAGGGAGTGGTTTCAGGAATTTCTCAGAAGTCATTTCTAATTGCAGGATGTTTTTTTAATGAGTAGGCACATGTCCTTTTCCTTGGTGTGGAGGGTGAAGACAGTATGGGGAGAACTAAAGCAGGGGGAGATGTGAAAAACTCCTAGCGCGTATAATATCCTCACTGACAAAATCTGACTACTTCACATGCACTGGTGTTTGCTCCTGTGAAACTCATGCTTTGGTTGCGAGCTGGAGCTGTAACCACAAGGAATCAAGTTGAGTGAAACTGTGTGTCACTTGTTGAATGCAGAGTGGCCGTGACCTGTCATGCTGCAGAGCTCAAATCACAGATATTTTAAAGGCAATAAATAAGCTTGTTTGTTGATGTGTTGGCTGAATGTTGCTTTGTAGTCCTTACTG
Organism: Himantopus leucocephalus; assembly: GCA_003993805.1. NCBI lineage: Eukaryota > Metazoa > Chordata > Aves > Charadriiformes > Recurvirostridae > Himantopus > Himantopus leucocephalus. Next base: position 74,779,434 of record RSEF01000002.1, on the reverse strand, counting down.
CCTGCAGCATAGCTGCATTTCCAATACCTTTGACTGTTTAACACAAGTCTGCTTTATCTGAGAAACTTTTGTTTAGCTGAATTTGGGATTTGAGAACTTAAGAAAAGCAAGAAATCCTAGCAATAAGGTGTAGGTAGGAAAAGATACTGCTTCTGCATTCTTCTTTGGGGCACACTTGGCTGCAGAAGGGGATGTATGAGCGTCAGAAGAGTTGAACCTGTTTCAGGTCTTCCTCCTCTGGGCCTCCTCCCCTTCAAGGAGCACTAGTTTTTCTTTTAAAACAGTATATTTCTTGTAACAGCTTTGAGAAGAATCAGTGAAAGTTTATGGAGAGGCGGTGCAGAGAAAATTCATACACGGGTGTTTGAGTGGTGTGCAGTAGTACATTTTAAGCAGTAGTTAAAAAAGATGATATTTATACATTTGCAGCTGCTTGCTACTTAGGTCTGATTTAGCCTCTCTTTGGCACTGATTTTTTAAAATGTCTTTTATTTTAATAGTACTTTTTAGTAAAAATGAAATATTGTAAAGCCCTTGAAATATTTTACGTTGGGCTATGGGAAGGTTGTCAGAAAGCTGTGGTCTCAGCTGGCACTTCGCCGTCTGCCCACGTGGGACGCTCAGTTCTCATGCACTGTATTATTTGAACTTCCAGTGAACTTAATAGCCTGGTAGAAGGTGACTGTGATTGAAATGGCCTTTCTGTAGTGATAGGATTTTGACACACTGTGGCTTCATTTTGCATTTAGTAGGTTCTTAGTATCATGGGGCGAGAGGAAGGAGGCTGGCCCAATGCGAGAAGAATGTAGTTCTTAAGCTTGCAGCAGTCAGTGAGTTATTTCTATTTTATTCCTTTCCTTTCCAGGTGTGACATCTGTTGTATTACCTTTCGTACTCATCGGGGCTTACTGCGCCATAATGCAGTTATCCACAAGCAGCTTCCCAGAGATCCCATGGGAAAGCCTTTCATTCAGAACAACCCTTCGATTCCAGCAGGCTTCCACGATTTGGGATTCACAGACTTCTCCTGTAGGAAGTTCCCCCGCATTTCTCAGGTACACTCTGTTCTTCGTAGTTTAAGGTACCAACTGATGAAGTGCATTCTGAATTGATTGAAAGACTCGTCCTTGATGAGGCAGAGATTGGGTGTAGAATATTTTGTGCAAAGCACATTGCTACTGTCTCTGTAGGCTTTAGACATTTCCTGCCTTTCCTTTTTCTTTTTTAACCTAAAGAATATTTGGTTGTGGGGTTTTTTTCCCCAGCATTGCAGTGGACAACTATTGGTGTAAAGATCTATGAAAATATTTTAAAGGAAAACTTGGGTGTTACTAGATCCTTGCCCCTCCCAGCCTGCCCATTAGTTCTCACCTTCCCCAAACGATCCCACATATAAATAGGGAGCACACATGGTAAGGAAAGCATTATTTATTTTAATTTACTGTAACAAAGATGCAGTTGTGGTGTGAAAGATTTTATAATGAAAAACTTTGGCAAGTCACCTTACTTACTAAATGGTGACATCTTCAGTGCCTTCTTCATAAAACACTCCCGAATACCTTTCTACTACGTTCCTTAAGTGAGTTCTGAAGGTTTTGCACCTTTGAGGGTAACTGACTGGGGAAAGGCGGAGAGGTAGTCTGTAAATATTTTTCTGAGAGTGTAAAGCTTTCTGTTAAATGGTATTATTCCTCCCTCTGTCAAACCTTGCCTGCCTTAGTTGGTTTAGGTCTAGATGAAGCTGCTATCTATTAAAAATAAAAAAAGAAATAAATCAACAGCACAATTCATCAGGACGATGCATACTCAGTATCTGCACTTTTCATATTCTCATTGGATTAAAGCATTGATTTCCAGCTCTTCTGGCTGCAAGATGGTAGACCTTAAATTTGCTCCTGGTCGAGGGAAGCATATAGGTCATTCTGTAACTAGTAGAGTTTTGGTGTAAAAGTTACAAAATCAGACGAGAGAACTTTTTAAACAACGCAGCCCTCTACTTAATTTATCACTTGTGCTCTTCTTTGATGTGGAAACTTTGCAATACGTGAGCTATCTGAGTAGCATTTAAATATAGCATTTGGATTCATGATCGTTTTCAGGGATGGGTATAAAATCCGTTTGTGAGGTTAGTATTTTTCTTGGGAGAATAAATATAACCAGACTTCACTAACCAAAAGCTTTTCAGCTTTGGGCTCTACGTTTCATTGATTTGCTTTTCGGGGATATTATTTTGGTTGGTTTATGTTGTTTTGCCTTCTTGGATGCCACTTTGTTTTTTCTCTTCCCCTCCTAGTTTCTTTGTAGTAATAAAGCTAAAAGGAGGTAGTCTTGCTGCCCAGTTTACTGAAGTTTGGTGTATAGTCTGCTGAGGCTCCTGTCCTATCAGTGAAGTGAGAGAGGTTTCTGGAAGGGAAGTTCAGGATGGAAAAGTATTTGAGAGTCTGAATAGCCCTCTGAAGGAGTTTGCCTTTATAGAAGGGAACTTCTTGAGAATCAGCTCCTAATTTAGATACACCGCTTAGGTGACTAAAGGCTGTGGAGCAGGAGTATCTCTATGCCAGGTAGGTGGTGGCTGCTCTGAACTCCTTCACTTGAGCAGTGGAAGAGAGAGTGAACTGGTTTTGCTTTGCAGCAGCATGTGATGCCTTTCCAATTTGAGATGTCTACTCTGAATATTTTTGCATGTCTTGCAGGTCTGGTGTGAAACGAATTTGAGAAGGTGCATCAGTGACTTCCATCGATTTATTTGCGAGACGTGTAACAAGGCATTCCCCATGCTTTCCGCGCTCAAACTGCACACAGAAACTCACGTGGTGGATCAGGGAAAAGACAAGCACAAGGCACAGTCCACGACCCCACACGGTGAGAACCCAGACCAGAAAGCCTTCATGGCATCCTTGGGCCTACAGTACACCAAAGACATCAAGCCTATCAAGCAGGAGGACAGTACGCAAGATGACGTGCAAGAAATGCGGCTCAGAGCACTGAAGAGTAACCTACCTCAGGAACCCGGCAGCACCGGTCTGCTGAGCCTCTCTCCTCTGGAAGCTGCCTCTATGGGAGGGTCATTTTCAGTCCTTCCCCCTACAAAAGAGAACATAAAGCTCCTCTCGCTGCAGCCTTTCCAGAAGGGTTTTATCATCCAGCCTGACAGCAGTATTGTGGTAAAACCCATCTCCAATGAGTCTGCCATTGAGCTGGCAGACATTCAGCAAATCTTGAAGATGGCTTCTTCCGCTCCTCCTCAAATCAGTCTTCCTCCACTTTCTAAGGCACCTTCTGTCCCTGTGCAGTCCATTTTCAAGCATATGCCGCCACTGAAGCCAAAGCCTTTGGTAACACCCCGAACAGTCGTCGCAACCTCTACACCTCCTCCTCTTATCAGTGCCCAGCAAGCCTCCCCTGGCTGCATCAGCCCAAGCCTCCCACCTCCCCCTCTGAGGCTGATCAAGAACTCGGTGGAGTCTTCCTCCAACTCTCACCTCCCCCAGGCAGGAGCCAAATCGAGTCCTTCCTCACAGTTGCTCCTCCAACCCAAAGTAGAGCCTTTAACTCAGCACGAGATGAAGACACAACTGGAGCAGGACAGCATCATTGAAGCTCTCCTGCCTCTGAGCATGGAAGCCAAGATCAAGCAAGAGGTGACAGAAGGGGATCTCAAAGCCATCATTGCAGGCGCAGCGAACAAGAAAGCCCCAACCATGAGGAAAGTTTTGTACCCCTGCCGTTTCTGTGACCAGGTGTTTGCCTTCTCTGGTGTCCTGAGAGCTCACATCCGTTCTCACTTGGGTATTTCCCCATACCAATGCAACATCTGTGACTACATCGCAGCTGACAAGGCAGCGCTGATCCGGCACCTGCGGACACACAGCGGGGAGAGGCCTTACATCTGTAAAATATGCCACTACCCGTTCACAGTGAAAGCCAATTGTGAGAGGCATCTGCGAAAGAAGCACCTCAAAGTGACCAGGAAGGATATAGAGAAGAACATTGAATATGTCACCAGCAATGCTGCAGAGATGGTGGATGCTTTCTGCTCCCCAGACACTGTGTGCAAGCTGTGTGGCGAGGACCTGAAGCATTACCGGGCCCTCCGCATTCACATGAGGACGCACAGTGGCTGCCAGAAGAAGAAGCCATTTGAGTGTAAGGAATGTGGCACAGCCTTTTCGGCCAAGAGAAATTGCATTCACCATATCCTCAAGCAGCACTTGCATGTGCAAGAAAGGGAGATTGAGAATTACATCTTAGCGGTGGACTGCAGTGCCCAGGAAAGCCAGACAGACCCTCCTTTATTGGAAGACAGCACTTATATGGACCGCAAGTCCATGACGCCTTTCCTGGAGCCACAGAATGGCTTCTTGCTTGGGACGCCATCTCACGTTCCCATCAAACTTGAACCTCCTGGCAACTTCCCGATGGATTTTGACGAGCCATTGGATTTTTCTCAGAAGAACAAAAGCCTGACTGCTGTGCAAGTGAAGCAGGAGAACCTGTTTGGCTCTTCTCCCCTGTCCCTCTATGACTGTTCCATGGAGCCAATCGACCTGTCCATCCCCAAAGCCCTGAAGAAGGATAAAGATGATGTCCCATGCGAAGCCAGGAATCAAGAGTTTGCTGCTTCTGGAAACAGTGATAAAGCCTATAACTGTCTGCAGTGTCCTTTGGTTTTTGGTGCCAATGGGAACTCGGAGAAAAACAGAGCTGTCAGACATCCCCAGCCACTGAAAGGTTCGTTGCATTTGACTGTCCCGATCATTTCCCCGGCTCTCCTTGGCAATTCTGCCTTGCTGAGACCCTTGAGGCCTAAACCACCACCGCCACCTCTCTTGCCAAAGCCTGCAGTAACTAAAGAGCTGCCACCATTGGCTTCCATTGCACAGATCATTTCATCTGTGTCTTCTGCTCCTGCTTTGCTGAAAACAGAGGCTGCAGATGCCAGTCCCAAGGTAGTGAGCAGCTCCACCGGGTGTGACAAATCAGGGAACGCCAAAGCAAAAGTGACAATCGTGACCACCGTTCAGAGAGACTCCAGTCTGCCCAGTGACCTGACTCAGGTGTGTGATCCAGACCAGTCTCCCATTGCCGATGCTGGGTTGACTAAGAAAAGAGGTAGAAAGAAAGGAACGAAAAATAAGCCTAAACTTAGCAGTGGTGTGGATCTGGAGTCAAGTGGGGAGTTTGCCAGCATAGAGAAGATGCTGGCTACCACAGACACTAATAAATTTAGCCCGTTTCTGCAGTCCACTGACAATTTCAAGGAGGAAGGTGGCAGAAATGGAACAAGTGAGGATGAGAAGGAAACTGGCGAAGATAAGCTGCTGAGAGGGAAGAGGAACGCTTACTCAGACTGCCTGCAAAATATCCCCTGTCCTTACTGTCCTCGAGTCTTTCCATGGGCAAATTCCCTGCAGCGGCACATGCTCACTCACACAGGTAAGAGCGCCTTGTGCTCACAGTGGATTGTTGCCCCTGAGGATGTTCCTCATGAAAGGGCCTCTCTGTGGAGGAATCTTCCTTTCTCGTCCTCTCTCTGATGTCTGAATGGTATTCTTTGTTATTTTGCAAATCCCTAGCCGTTGCTGTTGTATAGTGGTGGCGGTAAATTTTTCAGTAATGGAATAATCTCTATGCCTTTGAGTATCAAGGGAGCAAATTAAACTGCTAAAACCCATTTGACTTCAGTGGCATAACTTAGCATACCTGGGAAAAGACTTTGGTTTCAGGTGTTCTGTTATTATTGTCTTATCTTGAAGGTGAATGTGTGTGTTGAATATTTCATTGTACCTTACATGATTTGTTTGGCTGCTTCCAGAGGCTGTTTGCATCAGTAATGATAAAAAGATCCATAAAAATGAGAGCAAGTAAGTATAGAATTGTGGCAGGAAAATAAAATAATATAGTGTTTAGCATTTTTTTTTTCTTGTGGTGGCTTTTATTTGACAGATCAAAGAAAGAGGATGGGAGAAACATCATCCCGAGCATTACGTAGTAGCTTGCCTCTAGGAAATGTTTCTTCTCAGTGCTAGACAACTAAAGGTGGGCTTATGCCCTAAGGCGTGGAGATGTGTATGGAATCTTTAATACCGTGCCACTGTGTAAGTAACCTCAAACCTGGTGTAAACAAAAGGAGGAATTGGGGAGGGAGATTTATTCTAGGTTTGGGGTTGTTTTTCATTCTTTGCTATAAAGGAAATGCTGCATTGGATGCTGTGCCGATTTGAAGTTAACTCTTTTTTCCACCCACACTGCAATAAAGTAATTAGTAATTCTCATCCTGCTCGGAGAGAGAGAGGCGACAAAGCTCTACTTGCTGTTGCCCCCTTTTAAGTCAGTCACAGTTGTTGATATTTTCTTCATTATGCAATCTCAGCTCCTGGTGTTAAAGAGTGAAAATTAAGGATATTTGTAAGAAACTTCAGGGAATTGAGTACAGCCTCATAAAAGATAAGATAGCTTCGTATTTTTTGATGGAGTTGAGGTTTCATGAAGCAACTGATTCATGTCTGTGCTAAAGAGGGAAACCTGAAGAGGTAAAAGAGGTTAGCTAAGAGGTTTAAAGGGAATCTGAGCTGTGGAGCAGTCGCTATTACAGTTTGCTTTGGGTGACATGAGGACATAACTCGCAAGGTATCAGTGCAACAATGAGGCTATTGTTTTCTGGCCCACAGAGACCAAATTATTTCATCTTATTAAGCATACAGTTTACTTTCAATGGTGAAGGAGAGCTCTTTATTTGTATCAATTGTTTTCTAACACCCTGCTCTCCAAAAAAAATATATAGTTACTGAAGAACTGTTCATGAGACAGAAAACAATAGAGAGGCTTTTCCCAGACTAAGGGGTTTGACCTGCTTATTGATGGCAGACTTCCAAGGTAGAAGCACTGGTGTAAACCCTTAATGAAGACAGGAAAATGCACTGGGCCATGAGTTGTACTGGTAAAACTTGTCTCCCCTACCACCATCGGGCTTGGAAGGAGACACCATCCTTTCAGAGAGCCTGTGTTTCCCCTACAGGGAAGGCAGGCAACTGCGGCTGTAGCAGGGCCGGATCCTCAGTGCAGATACAAGATTTTTTTGGTGATTCTACAGCAGCGGCAATAATCAGATTCAGGTTGGTGCTCTCTGGCAACGATAATACTGAGCTCTTTTCTAGTCATCATCAGAGCATTTTTGAGGGAGTCTTGTTGTTAGAGGACTACCCCACATCAAGCTTTGACTGGCCATGGGGCATCTCCTTTCAGGTTACACTAGCACTGTTTCTAAACTGAGTGTTTGCAGCAGCTCCCCTGTGGCAGCAGTGTAGATGAAGCTTACTGGAGGAGAGAGGGAAAGGTAAGTTAGGAACATAGAGGAGATTTAGGCCAGGGAGGTGGTGCCAAAGCAAGCACTAAGATGCGTTCAGGTGGAGCGAGCCCTGTGTTTTTGTGGTGAGTGTCAGGTGCTGGTGGCATGGGAGGAGTTTGGCAGCTGTGTGATAGAGCAGTTTGTTAGGTTTGTGTTCTGGGTGGGCGAGTTGGTTTTCTGACAGAGACACCTACAGTGTTGTAGTGCAACGCGCCGTTTCTGTCCCCACCTATTGCACAGGCAGTGACTTGTTAGATAGCTCTGTTTTTTAAAAGCAGCTAAGAAAAAATTCTATTCACTAATCTTACTGTAAAGAGAAAAGGGGAACTTTGTTGCCTGGGCTTGATGGCTGCTCCCTGACCTGGGGAGAGAAGGGGCCAAGAGACTGATGTGAATGGGATAGATGAGAGTCCTGGTGATCTGCTTCCAAACTGCAGTTGTTGGGTATCTGCTCCATAGGGAATCACCAAAGGCAAGCGGGTTCGTGCTCCTAGATTTCTGTAGTATGCTGCTATCAAAAAACCAAGGCAGTCATTTGAGCTAAAAAGTGGCAACTAGCTCTTCTCCATCCATTTGTAGGGAAGGTGCTACTGCAGTAATTTGTGTAAGTGGTCTAAATTGAGTGAGCATGGTTGAGGAAAAGTTAAATAGCTTTGAGCATTTAAGTAGTCTCTATATATCACCAGTTTTAAACTAATGTGTTTTTACAGACATGAAAAGATTTTTGCAAGTGTGTCTTTCATGTTCAATAAAATTTCAACACGGAAGGCTCCTTCTGTGCGATGTCAAGATCGTATTTACCTTTTGCGGAAGTGCAAAAATGCACATGCTACCAGTAACCCACATCCCTCACACAACCAAAAGTCTCTCTCTTCTGAAAGCTTTCACCCTGTTTATTCTTGCCTCAACACCACTGTGTTTTTTAGTTCAAAAGCATTTCCCTGAAGAAGCATACACCTTCCTCGCCAGTTTTTATTTTAATGCAAAGCTCACAAGTGGGGCACTGGGAATTTGGCATAGCTTGGGTTTATACAGTGTTTAACACAGTACCTGTGTTTTGTTTGAACACGCTTGAACACTTGGTTTTAATACTTTCTTTCTCTTGATGTCTGTATTATTTAATTTACTCTTCTACGTTCAACTCAGTTTGCCTTTCTTTTTTGCTCTTCTCTCCTGCTCTTGACTTTTTTCATTCTCAAAGCAGCAAGATGTGCCCTGCAGGTGGTGCAGTTAATTTTGCTTCTTTTATGGCATGTGCATCAGACTAGGTTCAATACAAAATTAAAATAATAGTCTTTTTGGGCATTAGATTGTTATAGATAACCTACATCTGTTTGCAAAGAATCAGTTGAGGATATTTTCAGAGTGATACTACCAGACCTTATTTTGGCCCAAGGTTATTTTTTGTAGAAGGTGAGATTTACTGGGGGGGGGNGGGGGGGGGGGGCGGTGTTTTTGTTTTTGTTTTTGTTTTGCTTTGCTGTTACAACAGGGATGAACTGGACAAGAAGAGATCTATAAAAATAAAGTCATAAGAATACAGTTACACCTAGCCCATGAACCTGAATGTTTCCTGTTGATTGGAGGACACAAGTCATTAAAAAAAGGACTGGAGACATTTTTATTCTTTGCTTTTATGACTTAAGTCAAAGTGAAATTGTAGACATCTTTACTTTGCAACATTTGTCCTTACCATGGTGATAATGTGTTTCTACTAGGACAACAGTGATAGGAGATATCTTTATTAAGGAATGATCTTCTCACATGCTGTGATTATTTAGATGACCCTTTATATTGAAAAAGACTCCGTTCAAATCATTGGCTTCCATGAAGTGTCCATCCTAGACTAGTCCTGCTGTGCTGCTAATCAAATTTTACCGTCAGTTCTGAGTCAATATGTAGGCACAGATGTATTGTAATCCAGGCCATGACCATTCTTATGGAAAAAAAGTTAATAAAAAATAAAATCACATTACACTTAAACTGATTGTTTAGGTTACCCTCCAGTAAGTAAGTATATTTTATCAGAAGAGCAATTGTCTTTAAGGGACAATATAGGAAGCAGAGAATCCTGCTTTTTTGAATGATCTTTTTTGTGCCTTTAAAGGTGACATTTTTGTAAAGCAGTCTGGTTTCCATTTGGGAACAGGACTGTAACTTGAGGTGGGAGTGTTGGAGTTTGCACAGTAAGCAGGATTTTTACTTGGATTTTGACGTTTGTGTGGAAAGAAGAATATCTTATCTGTTGTAAGTATTGGTCTGTATGACAAATATTTGGTTGATATGAAAGTTTTAAAGGCTGAAAATATGAGAAAATTGTGACCTGAGATGCAGGTTGGGTTTCAAGTAATTAATCCCCAGCTAATCCTGTCATTGCATGCTTGAAAAGAAATGTGGAAAGGAATTGGGCTATCATGAAGCAAAAGGATTTCTGCTCAACTTTGAAGTTCTGTTTTGTATTTGCATCGTGAATGAAGCCAAATAAAAGTGCAGAAAGTGGTGGTATTCATAACCATAAATTTATGGTTGACTTAGCAGGCATCTAAAAAGAGAGAGTGACTTGAAAGCCTGCAAAGAGCAGTGCCTCGATGCTTCTAAAAAGTTGTGTTGCCACTGGAAGAAAGCTAAGAGAAAGAAACAGTGCCTGAGATGTCTGTAAGATGTGGGGAATCCCTCGTACGGGTTGAGATGTTAATTAGAACAGAACCAACTTGCAGAAGATTAAAGTGAGAAACATACCCACAATGTTGTATTAAAGAGGCTGCTGGCTAGGGGAGGGGTGTGTGTGTGCGTGTGTGTGTGTGTGTGTTCAGAGGTTTGGGGTGTGAGGTGGAAGATGTGACAAGAGCTGATCTCTTTTTACAAGTAACTATCGTCACAATCTCTTCATCATGAAGATGTCTTGCAGGACCACTTTCCTCATTGCAGTGCATGATTCTGGCTCTTCTTTCAACTCTTCCTGCGCTCAGTCCCTTCCCTTGTTCTAGTCATTTAAATGAGTTACAGACATGAAAAACTTTCTCCTGTGGGGAAGTAATTGATTGCTTATTCAACATATGGGGCTTGATTCTACTGAAGTCAACGGAAAGATGCCCTGTAGCTTTGATGGAAGTTGTGTCAAATTTACACAGGTGATAGACATCTCAGGACAGAGCCTGCTGTTGAGGAGCTTGCAGTCAGGATGTTGTAGTTGGTCACCAAGCAGTAAAGGAGGAACAGGAAAAAGACCAAAGATGTTTCTTACTATGCATTAGGACAGATAGACATATTTTTTTCTTGTGTCAGGCCAGAAGCCCTTCCCCTGTCAAAAATTTGTTGTCTTTTTTACCAAATCTAGCAGAATTTGCACAACCGTGGAGTTGCGAGCTGCCACCTGAGGAGGAATGTGCTTATCCCCCAGCCTAAGGAAGAGGATGCTGGATCTCACAGCGGCACACGCAGTTTTTCCCGGCTGTTCAGAATAGCAAGCCCAAGTTGTGTTTGGTCAGACTGAATGCTGCAGACAAGCAAAGCGTGAGGACCTGAGGAGTGCCCTGCCACGTTAGAGCAATTGTACATGCAACCAAGTACTTGTGTCTCTGGTAGCAGTAGGATGTGCTATTTAGGGTGAGCGTGTGGGCCCGGCCACTTCCTGCGGTCTGTTCCTCTTAGTGCTCTATCAGCATCCACAACTGCTCCATTAGGGTTGTGTGTTAGAGGGCGCATCCCTGCCTGCTCCCTTTACTACCTGTTTATGGACCTGCTGTCTGCAAGTCTCTCTGATTGCTTTCTGAACCCACTGATGCTGTCTGCCTCCAGCCTCATCTGGTGTCAAGCTCCAGAATTCCACTACCTGCTGTGTAAGGAACTATTTTTTAATCTGTTTTCAAGCAGATCCCCTGCTAGTTTCAGAGAATTGCAATTCTGTGTGCGCCTTCTCAGCTGCCTTCACAATTTGTAAAACTCGATCATAACACCCCCTTCTGCTTCAAAATGAGAAGCCTGAGCCTTTCTGGTGTCTCCTTGCAGGGCTTGCAGGCCCCATCGCTTGGATTGGGTTTGCTGTGTGCCATCTGCAGCACAACTGTCTCCTTCCTGTGGCGTGGAGACCGGAAGTGCACACACCGCCTGAAACAAGGGTGCACCAGGGCTTTATGCAGCAGCAAAGGGACACCCTTGGTCTTGCTCTTCATACCTTTGCTCATGGTACCCAGTGTTCCTTGGCTTTATTTTGGCTGCTGCTGCAGGCCAAACCAGTGACCCTGGAGACCTGTCAGCGATGGCTCCAAGACCTCCTGCCTGAACGTACCTGCAAGTACCACATTCAGCACCACATAGGCGAGTTTTAGATTATTTTTCCAGAGGTGTTTTACCTTACATTTTTCTGCATTGAAGCTCACCTGCCATCGTATTGCCCCCTCTGTTCTGAGTTTAGCAGTGAAGGAGATTCATTGTCAGATCACACAAGGCTTTGTTGTGGGCAGGCGAGTGGCATGTAGTCAGAAAGGACAAGCTTGACACGAAACCAAGGGTGGAATGCAGTCACTGAGGGTTTTTCTGTGCTGACCAAATGGGATAGATGCAAGAAAGAAGCTCAGCAGATGGTGGTACGTGTGCCTTCCCTGAAAAGTGTTTGCACAAGGGAGCCATTGCTGTAAGGCATTCACACCTCCAGGAGAGACAGGTCACTTTGTGTCACCTTGAGTCGGTTTCACAGGAGAGTTGTTGAAGTAACCTAAAAGCAGCAAGAAGTTGGCTCTGCATCAGAGTAGTTAAAATTACGAATCAGTTGTTACTCTCAACCTCAGGGTAGCTGCTGATCAGATTGCACAAAAGCATGCACAGGGTTTTCCTCTTAGATTTCCAAACTCTGGTTTGTTTGGGAAAATCTGCTGTCTTCCCAGGCTCTCCCGCCCTTTCTTCTTCTTTTAGTACGGCACATTGCCTTGCAGTGATTCAAATGTAGTAATACAGGTCTCAGTACTAGTCTGGCATTAAAATCTGCCATGCTGGAGACATGTTACGACGTGATTTGATCTTGCCTATCACGAAGAGACTAAGTTGTCTTGTTACCATGTTAACAGCCCGTAACTTCACAGGGCTGTAGCACAGTATCTGGGGTGTCACGTGGGTTCATCCTGCCTATGCAGACAACAGATGGCTACAGCGTGAGAGAGGAAGACTCATGTTATAACATGATCCCCTCGCAGAACAAAAGTCTGCAGAAAGGGCTCTGAAAGTGCTTACGTCCGACAATCTTCACGGCAGAACGAAACTAAAATGTCCTACTTGGGTCAACTGAAAACTTACTTTGTAGTCAGAGGGATCCTAACACAGCTCAGCCGGTCGGCAGCGTGAAGAGGCGAGTGTTTCTACAGCCACTCAGATGAGTGCTGGCACAGCATGTAGGATGGGTAGGACTTCGGTGGAACGTAGATGTTGTTCTTAGCACTCATGCAGCTGGTGCTGGGCTGGTCAGAGTGGTTCGACCTGCCCCCAGCAGACAGGGCCTTGGGCCACGGTTGGATAACACAAAGCACTTCTTGGCTGTACTGGCTCGACCTGTTCCCGACTGTTCATCCCCGCAGCTGTAGCTGACCTGGCTGCCCAAAAAAATGAAAAGGGCAAGGGGAGGGACCGGCAGCCGTGAGATCAGTTCCCGGATCTGGCTGGCAGTATGGCCCTAAGAGAGCACGTTGATGCAGCTGAGGTGTGGAATTGGCAGCATCTCCTGGGAGGCGCAGGGGAGAGATGCTGTTGGAATTGGCTTTGCTGTCAAATGTTTTGTGTCTTCAAACAGCAGCTTTAGACAGCAAAGAAGGAGCACAGATCCTATACTGTTATAGTTACCACATGCACTTTATAGCACAGCTTAGTGTTTATAACTGGCTTCGCCGAGTGGTGTTTAATCATGGTCCAAAATCGTTCAACAGCTTTGGACTTCTGGTCTCCCTCCATTGTCCAAGAAAAATGGATTTCAAAATCAGTGGAAGTAAATTAACAATTTGAAACTGTGGCTCAGTTTAAAATGGGGTTATTTCTCTTTTTGTGCTGGTTTTAAAAGGTGGGTGAGTAGCATGCTTGGGGCTCCCATGCAGAGCCTGTGTGATGGCTGTACTTTGAAGCAAATAATTGTCCAGATTCCACTGTACACTGAAAGGGAAGAAAACGAAGGGAGATGCTTGGATGGTGTTTGGTTAGCCATAAACGAAGCAAAGCTTTAAGATGAGGTGTAAGACAGGAAGTGCAATTCAATAGAGTGTCACTGGGAACAAGTTTATAGCGGGTTTCTTTTGGTCTTGTTTTAAACCAAAACAAAAAACAGGATGGTGGTTTTGAACAGGATTCAGGGATAAGGAAGCTGTGTAAGTGATGGGTCTTGTGCGTGTCCTTGCTGCATGGAGAGGGAGGGAATGATCTGACTAAAGCACCTGAAGCAAACTGAGGACATCTCGCCCAGCTCGCAGCAGTCAGACCAGGGGAGACCTGTACCGCCAGAGACGCGTACAATGAAATTGTGGAGCAACTTAATGAATCGCCCACTTTCATCACGTTAAAGCAGCCCTGCCTTCGTCTCCTTAGGGCTTTCTGAATGCTCCCTTCTTGCAACAAAGTACAGTTGACGGAGGAGAGATGTGGGGTGGGAATGGGGCAAGGGATTATCTCTCACGTAATACAGAAAGAGACTTTGCTAAGGAAAGATCCCTTTCTTAAAGAAGCTTGCCCCTAATGTGAGAGGGTTGAACACAATTGCTCTGTGCTAACTAGGCAAATATTTACAAAGTAAGTATACTCAGCAGTGAATTTTCCGATTAGCGTTTAGCAGAATTCATCTTTGCTCTAGATATCTGCCACTCTGTGATCCCTCCAGAAATCATGTGAGCCCTGGGTATAGCAGGGGACTTTTTGTTTTTCCAAACTGTTCTGGCTGGGTGTACCTCTGAACTACATTTGTGGGTATTTCCTAGAGGACAAAGGGCTTGAAACTGCTTTTTCAGTGTCAGGCAAAGTTTAACAGCAGCTCCAGAGCTGCAGCTCAGGGTAAAGGAAGAGTTGCTTGCTGCTGGGGTGCATGGCAAATGGAAGAGCCATAAGGTTGGCCTGAGTACTAGAGCTGTTGTTTGAAAGATAGTGAGACGATGGTGTACGCCTTGCTGATTGTATTGCTGGCTCTACATCAAACAGGCTTTCTGCTAAACGGTGGAATTCACTGTAAACTGAAAGTCTGGGTTTTTTTCCCCTCCTTCAATGAACATTTGCACTTGGTGGGTACAGTCAGAGCTAGTTCTGAACACCTTTCTTTGTGTTGGTGACTTCAGCTGCTCTCTTGAAGATATGGGGGGATTGTACCTTGTGTCAAAGGCAAAAAGTTTTTTTTTCCAGAATTTGTTTTCTCCTTTTCCCCCAGATGTAATCAGCTCCGTTTACTGTAAATAGTCCTTTTCTCTCTCAAATGTTTTCATTTCAATAGGCATGCAGATACGGAAGCTCCTTCTACTGTGGGCTAATTAAATATTTAACTTGTGTGTGTGCATGTGGTGTAATGAAGGTGGCTAAATTTTAGCGTTTAGAGTGTTTACAGTAAAAATGGAGAAAAATTTTGCACATTGACTGTGCAGGTTGGAAAGATGTTATCCAGTTCGTGGGTGGAAGTAGAAGCAGCATTGTGAGTGGGTCCAAAACCCACCAAATTTACTAGACTGCTACCACCTAGTGGTGGCTGCATCTACTGTAAAATATAAGACTAGCTGGGGTTATTTCAGTTAATGTAGGGAAAATAGTAAATTGTCGGCTCATCTGACTGATAATGCCAACTGCTTGTACAACATCCATTTCCAGTGCTCTGTCTGCTCCAGTTTTGAGCATTATTTATGTGATGGGTTTTCTAACACTTCTCTTGGGATGTCAGGAATGTTTGGCAATAAACACTTGCTTTTAATTCACAAAACAGTTTCCCTTACAACACTCTGTTTTATCCAATAACTCCTTAGCATCTCAAGCTCAGCTCTCTATTCCACCTAAGTTCCAGGAAAAAAGAAAACCATGGGAAAACAGAATCAAACCAGCAACTTCCCCACCTCAATCTATATCTGCTCTTTTATCTGAAACTTTCCACGTTTGGAGTCGCTGTTGATAATTTTGTTTGTGTATACAGGAAAGCAGTTTACTCCTCTTTCTCCTTCTTTCTTGGCACCTATAAAAGATTAAGCGGACTCTTCTTACTGGGCAGACTGAAAACTGCAACTTGAACTGTAAATAGACTTCAGCAAAACAGTCGTTTCTTTCCAGAGTTCGAAGGAAAAATTATTTTGGCTACAACTGTATAGTGGTTTCTTTCATGCAAGCGGAAAAGTTTTTGGATTCTCAGATGAAGTCCTTGAGGTTTTGCTTATGAATATATCTCCTGAGAAGTTCGTTTTTCCCAGGAGCTGACGAGGCAGCAGCTGAGCTACCAGTGGTTGCTTCGTGTTGCATTCCTCTATACATTGTTACCTCCCTGCTCATCTCCTCTGTCTCCCTTACCATACCCATGTTCTTTGACTCCAGTGTCAGAATTGTCATCATTAAGTAGTGTCACCTTCTTGTCCTTGCTTCGGAGGAGTGACTCTGGTTGTCCGTGACAAGGTAACGTATTCTGCTCCCACGGTTACTGAAGAAGTGGCGGTGGGTGGGAGCCTTGGCAAGCAGGCCTCTCCGCTCTTGTCCTCTGGACTCGCCAAGTGTAAATATCTGTGGGATAACAAACGGACCGGAAAGCATTTTACAACCTTAGTAAGTGAAAGATGGGAAAGGGGTGAAAGAGAAGGCAGGCCTTTCCCATGCACCTTGCCTTCCTCACCACCTGGATGCAAGCAGCAGCTCTGCACCGTAAATCAGCAAAATTCTGGAAATGGGAATTGCCCGTCTGAGAGAAACTCAGCCTCCTTGGAGGGATATTTGTCCGAATCTGAATGCTTGGTCAAAATCCTCCTCCTTGTGTGAGATACAAGCCTGCTGGAGTTTTATGGCCAGCAAGGTTTTCTGTTGCTGCGGATAGGCACGCAGGCGGGGAAAAAACAGTAGTGTAGGCCAAGCCTAACCCCTGCTGGAGCGGACAGAGTGGCTGCCAGTGTGAGACTACCCCTGCAGCCGTCCCTTGCACTGCAGGAGAAATCCCGACGTGGCTGTCGTCATGATTGTTGTGTTTCCCACACACCTTCACAGCTCCCCTGCTGCTCTTCCAGTTCAGCTGTGGCTGAGCTGGGCTAACTCTCACCCATCCCCAAACAGCCGGGGTTTGTGCAGAGCAGCTCGCTTTTTCACCAGCTGCGAAACCAACCACGCAGGTTGGGGGTAACCACAGAGCAGCTCGGCTAGTGGGGAGCTGCTGCTTTGTGATATGCATGAAGTTTCATGAGGGGCCTGTGAAACTCCTTCTTGACAAAGGAAATGTCAGGTCTGGTTTGTGCAGGTAAGAGGGAAGAGTGCTCACCCAAGCTCGTATGCCTGTAAGCATGTTCCTGGCTACGTCCCCACCGGAGTTTTGAATGTGTTCATTCCGGGGTGGCTTTGGAAGAGGAAGCCTGTGTGCGTCCCTGCTCCCGGGGTGTGAAGTGGTCTTTGCTGTTCGGGAAGGCACGTTGTTTAAACTTTGCATTTTTTTTACTTGACCTCATCTGTTTGCCTGTGCTAATAAGGCAATGTCACTTACCATGGTGTGGACCACCTATCCTTTGGAGTGCGTCTCTCGTGCACAGGAAAATGTAATTGTGGGCCAGCCATGCAAGAACAGAATAACAGCTGGGAAGGGACCCAGGGCACAGAGGAGAGTTAAAAAGGAGATAGAGGTCGGATACAATTCATTGAAGGATGAGTATAGTATAAGAAAAATAATATATTTTTTGAAATACTGGAAGCAAAAGAAGAAAAAGTTAGGGAAAATTATGGGAAAATTGGAAAATCATGCACGATATACGACGTGTTGAATGTAAAAGTTGGGCCTTTTGCATTTGAGAGTTTTAAGACGTTCTGGTTTTGGCTTGTGCTTACTTGAGAACTACCAGTGTATATTCCCCTCGTTCACTTCGCTACTGATATTTCCTGTTGAAAAACCAACTTATTCTGGATCCGCTATCTTCTGTTTGGTCAGCACAGAGTTACAAAACATCTCTCTGGGTACGATAACAAAGGAGCTCTTTCCATCTTGGTCTCCTCATGCTCTTCACTCCTCTCTGTCCTAACAGAGCTCACGTGGTTTCCTGCCTCACTCTCTAACGAAGCCCCTCCGTGCTGTGCTTGCAGCCTTTTCTTTGGCCTAACGTGTGCGTCCCCTCAGGGGAACGTTCCCTGACCTCGCTGGGGATGGGACAGGGTGAGCCACGCCTGCCAGGAGGTGCCCCCAGCTTTGCTGAGGATGAGCACCGATGGCAGGGGTACAGCAGCCATTTTATGTGCTTTCTCTTGGTGTCGCTTCAAGGTCTTTGCTCCTTAGACCCGCTTTGCCACTCCGGTTTTGTCTCTTTGTCCATCATCCACAGATACGTCTTTGTGATGGTTGCAACCAAAGGCAGCTGGGGAGGAAGCTCCTCTTCCCTGTTGTTTCCTTCCCTCCTGCCTTTAGCATAAAGGGAACAGTGATTAGGGCATCGCTTCAGTCCAACATAAACCTGTGCTCTGGTGAAAAAGGCCCCAGTCACTGTGCAGCCACGTGAATGTTAGGGCTGTGCATGGGCTAGCGCGGGAGTGGGTGGCCGGGGAAGGACGAGGACCCTTTCAGCAGCAGCAGCAGGGAGTCACATTGGTTACCATTAATCCTTTCTTTCATCCCCGCTCGTTCTGCCCCCAAACACAGTGTGTGGAAGGAGGCGGCAGGCAGGAACCCGTAGCCGTGATTCCTTTTTAAACGTATCCCCTGTGTAGACACAGTCCAAATTTGGCTTCTGGGCTCGCTGTCTTGCCGGCACCAGCAGCTGCGGGACTCGGCTACCTGCCTTTCATCCAGGAGCACGGTGCGTGGGCCCGGCTTCTCATACGTGCCTGGCTTCCATTTGTCTGGGTTGCAGAGCAGTGCTTCCCCTTAATGCATCAGCATTACAGCTTGATTTTTAGAAATGGTCTCTTTTTGTTTATACTAGCTTCCTTTTTTTTTTTGGCCTTATTATAGCCAAGAAATAAGCAATGAGTCAAAACGCAGAATTCAAATGCAGATTCATAGGGCGCTTGGAGGTGACCTTTGTTTTCAGATGCCCACATCCTCAAATTCTCTAGCATTATACACAGATTATGTCTCGGTTGCGTGTTTTAATGGGAAGATAATTAGATGAGCAATGAACTTTGTGGAAAGCTTTTGTGTAATCCACTGTCTATGTAAACGGATCTGTTTTGATTAAAAGGTGAGATTATTTTTTTTGACAGGTCACTTCTCCCCCTTCCACCCCCCCAAGAAAAAGAGTATGGAGGATTATGCTCTATTAAGTGATTGTTCACAATTACTGGAAATGCTGCTTAGCTTTAACATTTGCTTAATGGCCATTTATTATCATTTGTGCAAGGAGATGGGGTCAATGCAAGGTATGTTGCGTTTGAACTACGACGTGCCTGAGAACTATCTTCTTATCTTCTCTCATTACTCCTTGCTTATGAAAAAAGCCTGTAACAGGAAATCTAGGCAATTTGGAGACAAGCACATGTTGTACTATGTCAAACAGAGAACTTAAACCGCTCTACTAGAGTTTCTGAATCCCCATAGTTACTCAGCAGCTATCAGGCTTGCAGATGAATGCTGAAATGCCTGTTAGGTTGTGTGCTCCTGTGGCTGCAGGCTGTTAACAAGAAGCAGTGGGGGACTTAAAGCAAGGAAAGTTTCAACTTTCAGAAAGCACAACTTGCTAAGTTCACGTCCTGGAACAGTTGCTGGAAAGTGGCACTGGGGATGCAGTTGCATGCCGTGCATCATCATCAGCTTTGGCCTCCAGATCCAGTCAAGCTTATTTCCTATTTACACGTACACTATTTGTATAGAGCGTGGAAGGGGTACAGCTCCAGCCCTTTGTTCTCCTTAAGCACATTGTCTGTTTTGGGTTTTTTTTGACACGTTATGTCTTCAGCAATGTTAAAGCTGCAAACTGATGAGGAAGCAGAGGAGGACATTAAAGTGGATGTCTTAGGTGGGTTTTGCCTTCTTGTTATGGGAACTGTGAAACAACAAAGGGTGCTGCCTGTTGCTGCATCTTGGCTTTTATTCTTTTGGTTCCAGGTGGTATCAATGTGACGGAGAGTGTGTGTCAAAAGACCCACATGTGGACAAACTTTTGCATCTTTTGCTTATGTGATATGTACCCAACTTTTTTAACTGATTTCTGTGTTACTGTCTGCGCTGACCTTTAATATTTAATTGTACCAGTTGGTTGCATGAGGCCTTTCCATTCCCTTTGAAAAGCGTTTCCCACTACTTGTAGTTTATAAGTTAGTTTGATTAATATGTGGTTGGGTATTATTTCCATCTATATCCAAATTTCATATATGAAATATTCTAAATAATACATCCACGTGTCTCTGGTACAGTGTATTTGTAATAGTAGTGATCTCAACTCTTTCTTTGACGTCTCAGCATTTTGCGTTCTCTGGTAAAAGTGATCATATTAACAGTGACTTCAAGAAACTGCCAAGAAAGTAAGTGTACTCTGGAAAAGAAAGCATTTTGTTACAGATTTTTAATCATCTTGTTAATTGGGTTCTGTGGTGTTTTGATCTATTTTCAGCTGTAAGTTACTGGCGTTGGTCACAGGTAAGAGAAACAGATGTTGGGACTCTTGACGAGAAGCAATGCTCATGGGACCATGTGCAGCCTCACCACTGGTCGTTATGAATTAGCAGAGAGCATCCCACTGAAAGTTTATCTCTGTTTGCTTGCAGACAGCCAGTCTGATGTGGAGACACTAGCTATGGGAAACGAAGTCTTGGACCTGACCTCCTGCGAGAAGGAACAGCCAGGGGAAATAACAGAGCTACCAGAGAGTGAGTGCGGCCCCAAGGAGGAGCAAAAGGCTGACTCCCCTCCGGCAGAAGAGGATGCCGAAGAAAAAGCGGATGGATATGAAGAGGGCCCTGAGGAAGATTCTGTAAGTAACAAAAGTCTTGACCTCAATTTTGCCAGCAAATTAATGGACTTCAAGCTGGCAGAGAGTGACCAGAGTGCAGGCAGCAGTTCTCAGACTGAAAGGAAACATGCCTGTGACATTTGTGGCAAAACCTTCAAGTTTGCTGGCACTCTTAGCCGTCACAAAAAGGCCCACACTCGTGAGGACAGAAAGGATGAAAGGAGCAGTGAGGATGAAAGCAAAAGCATTCAGGATGATGCAGGAGCTCCCTCGATGCAGGACTCTGGTCTTGAGCAGGAAGAGTCTCCGATGGACTTGAAGGTAGTGGAGTCTCCTGTGGACTGTGAGGCAACAGGAAAGGAGAATGAAGAGAGCGAAAGCATCTCTGAGGGGGAAGGCACAGAGAGAAAGTCCACTGAGAAGAGCAGTGATGACAAAAAACCAAAGACTGATGGGGCTAAGAGTACTGCAAAAGCAGACAAAAGAAAGAAAGTCTGTACTGTGTGCAACAAGCGTTTCTGGTCTCTGCAAGATTTGACGCGACATATGCGGTCTCATACAGGTAAGAGGAGGCTTGAGGGCAGAACAGATTATGAGCAGGTCTGCTACCAGAGGCATCTGCTCTGTAGGTGCACGGTTGCTGCTAGCACTTGAGGTTGGAGGCACTGCTTTTAGTCCTGTGGGTATTTGCGAGGTGTCTTCTCTCCCCCGGTCTTCCATGCTGCATACAAAGCCTGTCAAGGGAGCAGGAATTTTCAGCACTGCCTTATCTTCAATTCCCACACTGTTTTCCCCCGTGCTTGCTTGCAGAGTTAAGGGATGAGGGCAAGTATGGAGATCCCCATGTAGTTGTTCTGTCCAGCTTCTGACTTCCTTCTTGTCATGTGTGCATGGTTTGACCTCTTCCCGGTATTCTGATGAGCAGTGGAGAAACCTGGCAGTATATGATAAGACTTCATCTCTGAGTGAAAATTTAGAGAGGGAGAGTCTGGTTTTGTCTGATTATCTAAGCCTGGAACATGCTGATGATCTGCGTGACCTGATGCTTAAGAGAAAGGCGAAGCTACAGTGGGCGCCCTGCTCTTCGTGCAGGCTTGGGCAGGGGAATACAGGTGGAACACAGGTAGTAAAATGCTTGTCCGAAGACTTGACTTGGCAGGTAAAATATGTGGGATCACTTGATGTGATACACAGTTTACAGCAGTACCTTGCGGAGGAGATGAAGTCATGAGCCAGCTCAAAGGTGAATTAATTGTTCATCCTTGTTAATGCATTCTTATTAATGATGCATTTTACCTGTCAGTGAGCTGCTCTGACATGGGAAAACTGGTGCAGTTTGACAGTTTGTTTCTTTTGAAGATGCTCTCTGCTGAAGAAAAGAACTTTGTGATTAACAAAATATTTGTGGTGTAATTGATGGTGATGTTCAGTAAACTACACCAAAGATTAGTGCCTTAACCAAATTTATTACCCTTCTGAATGATAAATATTGCCCTCTTGAGTGCAAAACTGACCTTTTTTCTTTTGGCATTGAGGACTCAAATCGTGAGTTGAGCCACAAATGAAACAGGGGACGGGTCCCATTGTTGTGTCTATTTTCATACTAATTCAGAAGACTTTGGCAGATTCTAGTATCTAAAGTCCTGAGCTTCACTCCCAAATGATACGCTGGTGTGTGCCCGTGAAGATTCCCATACCATGTGCTTTAAGTGTTTGCATTGCATGTGAGATATGCCAGGCTTGTCAGTATGGTTTTTCTTCCATTCTTTTTTATTTGACACTGAAGGATGTTTTAACATAGAGTAGGTGGTGAACAGGAACCTGGGAAAGTGCTTTCTTCAAATGTAATAAATGTAAATACCACCTATCCTCACTGTTAGATCAACGCATTTTTCAACTGAGGATTTTGCCTCAATACCGTGGGTTGACTTTCCTCCTCCCTTTCTCCCTCCCGCTTATTCAGCTGTATTGCCAAAATATTGTCAGGTTGTAACATTGCTTATACTTTGGTTTTAATGTATGGGGTTTCCTTAAAGAAAACTGCAAGGTTTTGGAATTCCTTCACTCAGAAGAGGAACGTTTGGGACATGATGAAGTGTGCAAGAAACCTCTGCCTGCCTACTGAATGGCAATCAGGCTGGGAGTGTTTTGTTCTCCCAATGCAGGCTGCTTCCCAGCAAATAGTCGCAGGGTGCTCTGGTGCCAACTGCCCAAGCGCAGGGTGAGCCACGACACTGCTCCAGCCACAGCCAAGTGCTGCATGGGCAAAGGCTGTTGGCCGAAAATGCTCCCTGGGAGCCATTCCCTCCCCTGATAGTGGATGCCCCAGCAGGGCACCAGAGAGAAATGTTTCTGAGAAGCGGCCGCCTCCCAGGGACAGCAGGACCTGCTTGCATGTTTCAGCCAGCTGCCTCAAGTTTGTAATTGGTTTTCTTTTAATGATCCCAAGCACTACCACAAGTGAGAAATGAGCCCTAAGTGTCTTGTTCTGTATGCTGGTTGGCACAAGATGGCGTCCTGAGGGAACTGCAGCACTGAAAAATCCTTAATAGGTGTAATGGGAAACAGAGAATGAAGCGGTCAGGGTGGGACCTTTGATTCTTCAGGGCAGAGAGCACTTTGGGGCACAGTGCTTGGTTGGGACTTCGGGGGAATTTTGTCCGTGGGGCTGTGGTTGCTTTGTTTTCTTAGGAGCTCATGCTTGGGAAAGTATTCGAGCATTTCAGGTGCAAAAAGTGGCTCTGAGATTGGAGTAGACTGCCTGCAGATTACAGCAGAGAATGTCTGCAGCTGCTCTGCGGCTTAAGATTGCAAAATAAGGGGAAGAATTTTGTTCTCTGAGTAGCATTTCTGGAATGGGCGTGAAGATGTTTTTCAGGGGCTTTCACATGTCACTCCTGTCCTAAAGCATCAGTGGGGCTGAGGAACACCAGCAGCTCTGTAAATAACATCCTGAGGCAGGCATTTTTCACTCTGTCAGTAAATTTTGATCACCTCTAACAGACATCTCCCATGTCCCATTCATGTCCCACTGAACAAGTCTAGGTCCTCCAGCTTCTCTGTGTCCATTTGGAAACGTGGTGATACTGTCTTCTGCTTCACAGAAAGAGGAGGGGCCGTTACGGCAAGGGTATTTCCTAACAGCTTCTCTTTCACTTCGGTGATTAACTTGTGCATTTATGGCTTGCCCATCTGGCGGCGTCTAAGAGAGAGGGAGATGTTTTCTCGTGCTGTTCGGTTCAGGTTTTAAGCGCTGTTGACCACGGGTTATCTGGGCAGTATCCTCATCCTTCCAAAGTCCTCTCTCTCCACGTGTATCAGGGGCTGACTTGCAGCCGGGAGCCCGCGTGGTGGGCTGGTTTCACAAAGGCTTCTGAGCTCCAGAGGATGACTGCAAACTTCTTCCAGAAAAGTTGCTGACTAAATTAGATGGGATGCTAACGAGCACCTGGGGCTTATGGTCTTCCTCCGTCATTAGTGCTAGGCCATACCAAGCTTGTAGAAATATCAGGAAACTTAGTTTTAGGTTTTCGTTTGTGCCCCACAGGATTTATCTGTATTCCTGCTTGCATGCCATCAGCTAGGCTAGTACAGAAGCAAAAAATCTGCATAAATGCGGCATCCATATTTGCTATAGGTACTGAATTTCCGAAGTGTAGAGCATCTTATGCTGCTTGAAACAAGAGGGAGGTGCGTGTGTGACCTTACGCCTGACTTTGTATTTTAATTCTCTTCTAGGTGAGAGACCGTACAAGTGTCAAACCTGTGAACGGACCTTCACTCTGAAACACAGCCTGGTTCGTCACCAGCGCATACACCAGAAAGTCAAAAATGCCCGAAACCATGGGAAGGAGAGCGACAAGGAGGAGACCCAGTCGAGGTGTGGAGAAGACAGCGAAAATGAGTCTAGCCACAGTGGCACCAACCCCATCTCTGAAAACGAGTGCGACTCTGCGGGGGGCGTCAGTAGCCATCCATCCCTCGTGGGAAGCCGAAAAGAGTCCCTGGCCGGCACGGCCAAGGACTCCCCCTGCAGAGAGGAGAGGCCGAGCGGGCGAGGAGCCGGCACCTGCCTCGTGGAGCCCACCAAGAGTGCACAGAAACAGACAGCAAAAGACCAGGAACCTCGGGGTAGCTCCGAGCACGAGAGGCCCTCAGGTTTCATTCAAGACTTGCTGGAGATGCACAACAAAAAGTCTCCCATGAATCACATCCTTGCCTCTGCAGACAGTGCGCCTCAGCTCTTGGGGGTTGAATGACTTGCTAGGAGGTCGGACCCGTCCCAGCACGCAAACTGAAGCCAGCAGAGCAAGGTTTCTGGAGTCTTTGTTTTCGGAAGAGCGACCTACAGCTGTGGGGAGAGTATGGCAGACTGGACACGGTGCCATATGCCTTTCAGTATAATAATGCAAGAGACTACAGTATATACTGATTTGAGTGCCTTACTACTTTATTAGATCTTTTGGTATCATAGAATTTTTTTCAAAAATGATTTTTTTTAATATTTTAATGAATTATTTGGAGAGGACCTTTTTCATTTAAGCATTAATGTTACCTTTTGTATTGGTGTGCGTGAGCTTGTTCTTGTATATCTGTGATAGTCGCTGTGTTTGTTCTCTGAGCTGGAAATGGGGGCAGTGGGGTGGGAGGCCCTTGGATACCACAGCCAATAACTGGAAGAAAAATTATGTGAATTTCATATGACATAGTCAGAGGAGATGCAGAGGAGATGTTGATTTATTGTTTTTTCTCAGTAGATGTTCTTGCATTTGCCACATGGTGGAGCATTAAGCCTGTTCCAGGCCTGAACAACGTGGCAGTTGAAGGTGTTCAAAGTGGTTCAAGCCAAAAGCGGGAAACACAACGAATTGCAACCTCACGCTTGTTTCCACTTTTCAGCATTAGAAATGGTCTTCTAAATCCTAGGGTTTTTTTCTGGCCATCGTGGACTGAGCATGTATGCAGAGAAGAGTTACATAGCAACGTAACCTATGGAAATTACGCACCCGCTGTTATATATGTTTGATTTGCTTCAGTATATTATTATTATTATTATTTTATTATTATTATTTTATAAATCCATCAGTTCGCTTGTCTCTGCAGTCAGCAGAAACCAATGGGCAATATTTGCCCACGCAGATGCGTAACGCAGCTTGGATCCCCTCTCGAAAGGTTTTCGACTTAACGCTTTCACCAGCTCCTCTTCTTATGTTGCAGCTCTTCTACTGTACTTTAAATGAAACCCTTCCTCTGACCAGAGAGTCAAACGGAGGCCAGCGAGGTATCATCACACCTGTACAGGGGAACATCTCACTCGTGGTGGGGTGCGAGTGCGTGCGTGTGGGTGCGAATGCGTGCGTGCGTGCGTGTGTTGGGGGGAGAAGTGTGCGAGGAGAACGGGGCCGGCTGAGGCCCCTCTNCTGAAGCCCCTCCGAGCGCGTAAGAAAGGCACTGCGAGTACTAGGTTAGTCGTGTCGCAATCACATCGGTGACAGCGTGTGTTACTTACAGAGCAAAGTTATTCCGTCTTCCAGTTGAAAGCAAGCAAGAGAGAAATGCGAGCCTTACCGTCATCTTGCTACTGTCGTGTTCTAGAGCAAGAAAATACTACTGGTAATAAAACTACAGATATAAGACATGTTAAAAATAAATAAAATAAATTAAAAAAAAATTCTTCCTGAGATTTTGGGGTTGATGCTTGAAGACTTGAGGTGTGTGTCTAAATTTCATATCAGTAATTTAACCCCTTTAATGCTGGCAGCTGGAATTTCTCCCTGTGGCTCCTGTTGCCGGCAACAGGTGACACTCCAGCCACCAATATTGAAGGGGTTAAGCGAAATGTATCCTACTGTAGCTGGGCATTTTTTAGGAGTGCCCAGCATTTTTGTTGTCCTTGTTGTTGTTGTCGTTATTGTTGTGTTTGTTAATTGTCCTTCAGTCATGACCTCTGGGACAGACAGAGCCATAATAGCATTGCCGGAGCCTCACTGTGCTATTCCACCACTGCAGCCCCCCAGCCCAGCCCGCACTGTGACNCTCCCTCCCCCCCCGCAAAATCGCTTTTCCTGCTCTCACCAGACATGGAGGAAGTGGGCCTCGGACCCAGTCTATATTATATAATATATATATCTATATATATCTATATCTATATTAAAAATTCTCCGAAAATTTCTGGAGACTGAAATCTCGCTGTCCAGAATTCAAAGGAAGAGAAACGTTCTTGAGTAATATTCTTGCAAATAGAATAAGAAAAAAATGGTTGAGGTATATGTGATTTCTATTTTTTGTTGCTGTTGTTTGTTGTTTTTTTTTAAATAGGGATGTTTGAACCAGTTCAGAAACGAAGCTAACGCCAGCTATAGATAAATCAGTCACAACCAATGATCCATTTGAAACTCTACCCAGGTGCATTCTACTTAATTAAAACCAGTTCACGCATCCCTTAAATTGTTATTACTATTATAATTATAATAATTATTATTATTATTATTTTTGGGTATTTTTTGGTTNTTTTTGGTTTTGGTTTTTTGGTTTTTTTTTTGCAACTCTCCACACTAAACTGCGCAATACTGTGGGGGAGAAGCCATTACTAAACTATATGCTGCAGAACAATGTAGCAAGTAATTAATTCCCAGCAGCCTGCCGGGACATCTGCTAGCAATAATCACTATTGATTTAAAGCTTTATTTAGCCTTTATCTATATCCTAGTAGAGTATAAGATCTTGCCACATTTTATTGACATTTTTATTAGTTGAGTTTGACTGAGAACCGTTGCTGTTGTTGGGTTTTTTTGTTCCCCCCCCACCCCCCAATATTAAACTGTGAAATTTATAATGTGTTTAAACTATGGGTGAATCTTAGGCTTTAGTTTGCATGTTCAGCTAATTTGTCTCTATACGATTTTTGTTTGAATCTTTTTATTTTTTTTTTCCTCTCTCAGGGCTTTTACAAAAAACAAAAAAAAAAGAAAAAAAAAGGATCTTCTGAAATTCTTTTGCCTGAGTTGCAATGGACTTAACATTGAGATAATTCAATCACTACATTAAGCACTTGACTGTGAAAGCGCAAAAAAAAAAATAAACAAAGGAAAAAGAAAAAAAAAAGAACTTTGTTTGAGGCTGTTGTGAAATAACTCTTGGGGGCTATGTGACAGTCTGATTCCATTTGCAGAATGATTCGTCATCTTCTCTCTCCTCTCTGTGTGTCTCCTTTCTTTTCTCTCTCTCCACGAAGGAAGATTAATCCTAGTGATTTCATCCCATGCAGGAAACAGTAATAAATGTGTAGAATTCATATTTTTCTAAAGGGAACTTAAACTGCTGCTACGAATTGTGTACAAGACTGGTTTATGCCACATGAACAGAGAATCACACATTTGTTTTGGTACTTTTATTCCTCTTTTTATTCAGTTGTACAGTACTTCCAAATTCAAAATAAAAAGTAAAAGTTGTTCTGTATCAAACCATCTAAGCAATAAAATGTTATATTTAAAAATTATAGGTTACGAAATGGACGTGGCCTTTCTTGTGGGTTTGTTGTAACTTGCTTTCAGACTGCTCTGCTAGAGGACGACGTACGAGCTGGAGCGTACCTGTGTAAATAGCATCACTGTTTCTCTTCCTTCAGTTGGACTGAATTTGAATTGGAGACGGTTGTAGCACTTTGAAAATTCACGTTCATTTTGACCACCGTTTTCTGGTAGTCAAACTATTGACTACAGTCAAACCAATGACTGTGCCGTTTTCTGGTAGTCAAGCCCCTTTGAAATGGTGCTTTTCTCTCGGTCCAGTCCCTTCATGCAGCAGCC
The DNA here is from genome assembly GCA_003993805.1 of Himantopus leucocephalus. Taxonomy (NCBI): domain Eukaryota; kingdom Metazoa; phylum Chordata; class Aves; order Charadriiformes; family Recurvirostridae; genus Himantopus; species Himantopus leucocephalus. The sequence goes on along the minus strand of RSEF01000002.1, from coordinate 74,751,220 downwards.
GAAGACAGCAGCAAAGTACTTTGGTGCTGATTTTCCTGCACAGGCGTTGGGTCAGGGTTCTCTGTCCTTTTTTATATTAACTGTAGCTCCATCGTCACGTAAGTGAGCGTCCTTCTGGCATGTTGTGGTGATTAACACTCTATCAGTCGTTTACTGTATAAACAAAGTACATTTCTGCCGCCGTAGTTTTATTTTTACATAAATGTGTATGGCTTTGAAATCTTCAGGATGTGTTTGAAAGCCACGTGCATGTGTCAAAAGAGATAAATCCTTTGTTTTAGCTTGTTGGAGCCACCTTAGCTGCATTTTATATGCATTCCTGTAAATAAAACACATTTCACAGGACAGTGAGCCAAAGAATCATCTGAGTTGCGTATCCAGTTCTGGAGGCCGGGGGAATTGCAGCGAAGCTGAAGCATCCGCATCTTCCTAAGTCCTGGTGGGATGGTTCTTTCTGATAGAGAAGTGAACCAGATTCAGAATGAGAGAGACATAGCCGGGGAGTAAAGCGCTGCTGCCTTCCTCCCTCGAGCCTCCTCTACCTTCGTGCCAGAGGTTAAAACTCCCCACAGCACCCTCTCTGGTGAGGAGTTGGTCCCTCACCGCTGAACAGGGACAGCTCTGTCCTCAGCCGAGGACATCCGATGAAGCAGAGCTCTGTGAACTACCTCTGGGTGGGCTGAAGGGGTGGAAACAAGATTTCTGAGGGAGGAAACCTGCAGAAAACTGCATTCTTCCCTCTGCCACCCACTGGCCTGAGAAATCGCCCCTCCTCTTGTGAGACAAATGGGAAGACTCACATCCGAAGGGTGTGGGGACCTGTCACGAGGTGTAAATCAAATGGGATGAGTTTATGTGGCTGGGAAGTGATTGTGACTAATTACTTACGAAACAGACAACTTAGAAAGCTCTTGGTTCTTGGCCACGGAAGGGTGCAATTTGTGTACCCAGCCCTTTTCTCTTTCTGCCTAACTCTGACCGCGACCACCCCCGAGCTGGGAATTTCCCTGCTCTTCTTGCCATCGCCAGGGTAAGGTCCTGCAGACCAGCTCCTTGTTGGCGTTTCCCTCTCCCTCCTGCCCCGGCTCTTCCCCACACTAACCCCTGCGGCAGCCATAGCTAGAGCTGGCCTGAAACATCGGGTTGACGGAGGGATGGGGAGGTGGTGGTGTCTCCGTGTGCCTCCTCTGACTTGCTGCTTCCTGGCCTCATTCCCTACAGCTTTTTCTTCCACTGTTTTAAAGGTAAAGCCACAGGTGAATGCTTGCCGTGGGTGGAGAGAGCGGCGCAGCCCCCGTGGTGTGGATCTGTCTCACAGCGGTGCCTCAGGTGTGGAGTTCAAGCGCTCACCCCGGAGCATTAAGGTTTGGGGAAGACCTAAATCCTCTGCCACCAGGGGGATGCCTTGGTGGCCAGGGGCACCAGGAGGGTAGGGGTTTTGGAAGTGTGGAATATGGATCTGTGGGCTGTGGCTCATGAGGATGGGCAGGAGGGGCTGGTTTGACATAAACTGGCTTGGGTGAAAACTGGCTGTCCCAAAGTAGGGTATGGAGCCTGGTTGGAGCATCTTTTGCATATTTATTGATGCTGAAATGCAAACTGGTAAAGAGACAGGAATAAAAGTCGGTGTTTTCCGTGATCCAGCTGGCACAAAGTACCCAGCATTTGGGGGACGGGAGGGCTGTATACCTACACTTAGATCTTCAGAAAGTGAATTCAATGAGAAATGATTTGCTGTTGATACTATTAACGTAGTGTTTTGCCCTGTTCTCTGGAAAAAAAAAAGTCTTCCTCAGACAAAATTAGATTAGTCACAATTCGACTAGCAAGGAAGACAAGGGGCAAAAGTTTATTTGAAACATTTCCTTGTTCACAAGCCTCTGGTCTGGGGAATCAGACATGGCTTTTTCTTTAGGCATTTCTGTAGCGATTGGGAGTTAAAATGGGATTGACAATGTCACTTTTGGAAACACTGAGGCGTGGACTGTCTGCAAAAGGGAGACACAAGACCCCAGCACGGAGTAACTGGCACTTTCTGTATGTCAGTTTAAGAGGCACCATCTTGTATCATCCCATCTGGTAACACAGGAAAAGGAAAGGATGGAGAAATGCATTGATTGGATTGTTTAATCGAGGCATCTCTAAGTGCTGGACTGTAGAAAAATGGGCCATGCTGGAATTTCCAAGGACTTTGGTTCCTGAGGAGCCAACATCAGGGGGGAAAGTAAGTAAAACCTGTACAACGCACCAGGATCTTCTGGAGATGTGGATCATTTGAGCTGTCCAGGCTAGGAGCTGCGTAAAGCGCTTTTCCACTCTAGTCCCTTTCCTTGGGAGTAATTGTAATCACCTGCACAGGGGAGAGCCTCCCCGCAACTGTGCTGCAGTACTGAAACGAGCAATTAAGGAAGATGCTGTGTTTTTTCTCTCCAATCTGAACAAGGGAAGTGGAAGAACCACATTGTGACTTGGGGGATTTTGAAAACCTCCTTCATGTCAAAGAGCCAAATGTTTCACCAAAAAAAAAAATGGTCCAAGGTTTGGGGAAGAAAGTGTGTGTGTGGGGAAGGTGGGTGTCTAACTTGCTATTATTTGCCTCGGTATCTCCATAGATAGACTGTGCCTGTGCTGTGGCTGACTGGGGAAGATGATGGGTTGCCTGGCTGTGTCCGTACTTGCGGGTCGGTAGCACCATCTCACTGTGGTCACCCCTGGACTTTGGGTTCTGGGGGTGTGCTGGTTCCTGGGTTTGGCCTCCAGCCCCACCCCAGAGCTGCTCTCCTTGCTCCGTGTCCTCATGTGGCACACGCAGGGAACAGGGGAAACAAATGTCCAGGAGCATATTGTTGTTGCTCTGTGGAAACAGGTGACTGCTGAGACCTGCAGATTTGCTGGCAGATCACAGGATTTCCCTAGTCTTGGGCAATTAGCGCCATGCTGGCTCGCAGGTGTACAGAAAGTGGAAATACCCCAAGATGAGAGGAGGTTCAGCACAGCTGGGATTCCCGAGTGAACAGCTCTGCTGAGGCTGTGTACGGGCGCATCTGATCCACTGGTTTTGAAGGAAGAACATTAGCAGGAAAAGTGTTTTGTGAATGCCGCCCCCTCCAGAGCCTAAAGCGTGTCCTGCAGATGCACCAACTTGTGCTCTGCAAACCCGAAGCTCTTGGCCTTTCTCAACATGGCCACACTGGTGTCTCTCCTAGTTGTCTCAGCTCAGGATTATGCTATTGGGAGTGCGATTTTAGGTGATTTAACCCCTTCTCACCAGTCCTGAAAGGACGATTTATACCAAGCAAGCACAAGGTGTTTCCCCGACATGTTGAGTGGGTCTCAGACACTGGTGGTGTGTGCCCTTGGTCCTGTGAAAAGTTACGGACTTGTTCATCCTGTGGTGTGCGTGTATTTGCTTGGCACTTATTAGAGGACCGGGGGGCGGAGGGGGGCCACAGCACAGACAGGAGTGCTCTGAGGCAAAATTATTTGGCGTTTTAGGGTCTCACCAGCTGCAAGAGCATCCCTGTGTGCTGCCTGGGCTCATCAGCGGCTCCACCTGGGGCAGTGAGGCCGATTTAAAGCAAGGGGGGAAGGGGGTGGACAAGGAGAGCAGTGTTGTGTTTGTACCCTGCTGAAGCAGTTCTGTATTATATAAAAAAAAATATTTTACCAGTAAGATCTTTTTTCAAAGAAATTAACTGGATCAACACCTGGGAGAAGGATAGTGGAGAGGTGGAGGGAAGCTGGCCTGCTCGAGGACAGCANTGCTCGAAGACAGCAGTGGAGACACCGACTGAGGGCAGGTTACTGCACAGGAGGGGATCCCTGAGAGCTACAGGAACGGGTACCTCGCTGGTGCCGGCTGCGTGTGTCACCTCAGGTAAGTGACATGTAATCTGCACACACCTGTCATGGTGTTAATGGTGCCCGATAGAGGAAAAAGCTGAGTGAATTCTCTAGGGAAATGAAAACCTTCGGAGTATCCCTAGGTAAGGGCCAAGGTGCCTTCATTTCAGGGTGCATCTGAAACCACCCCGTAGAGCTGAACCTGAGTAAAGGTGGAGTTGAGAAGCGTTGCTGAGGCTTTCCAAAAATTCTCACATTNAAAAAAAAAAAAAAAAAAAAAAAAAAAAAAAGCCCCAAAGCAACCAAACAACATTCAAAGGAAGAGGGAGAGTTTCTCATCTGTTAAATACTAGCAAGTGGGAAGACTGCTCTGGCTCACCCAACCTCGCTGCGTAACGCAGGAGAAAAACTTGTAGTAATCCTCTGAGTAGTAGGAACTGAAAATAGCCTTCTCCTTTGCTGTTCTGCNTGCTGTGCTGCTTGTTTATTTCTCCCGTGCCAGATTCGGCTCTCGTTTGGCAGGGAAAACGGCCAGGAGCGTTTGAGGAAAGCCTGGACCACGGGCGTTTGGAATACGCTGTTGTGAAAGCGTCTGAACTTCTCTGGGGCCTTTCAGCAAAGGGTTGTGAAGCAGTTTATGAACATCAGTTAATAGGAGGCTGTAAATAAGAGAGGAGTTTGCTGGAGGAAAAGGCTTCTCATCACGGAAGGCCTATTTTCATAATCTCAGAGGCAGAGGTTAATGCGGTAAAGGCCAACTCTCTGTGGGCTGACTTTCCGTCTGTAATTTTTAGCCTGTACCCGCACAGGGAGCATGGCTGTGCTACTCCTGTGGGAAAAAAAAAAATAAATAAAAAAAAGTGCGAAGGTTAGGACAAAATGTCAGCCAGAGTGGTCTGTGGCTTTACCATAATGCGTGATCCCAGCAGCTGGGATATGAGGAACAGCAAAACATGCCTCTCTGCAGCGAGCAGGCAAAGAAATGGTCCCGCGTGAGTGTGTGCGCGCAGAGGAGCAGCAGCCGCTGCCCTCGGACAAGGAGCGGGCGCAGGAATGAGTTCAGGTGCGTTTGGGTAACTAAAGCAAGCGATGTGGTAACCTTTCCTCCTGTCTCCTGTTATCTGACCGTACAGAGAGTGCCGACAGCTCAGATTTGCAACTAGGTTTGTTGTTTTAAATGAGCAGCATCTGGCTTTTAACGAATCTGCTCCCAAAAGAAATATTTGTATTTTATTTTAGGGTGATGGCAGTGCTAGTTGTGAGATGAAGGCTTGCTTTGACCAGTAAATATTTCTCCCAAGTGTTTGCGACTCAAGCTTTACCGCTTGGGAATGGAAAAGCGACTGGGTAAAACCTGGCTGTAAACCAAAAAACGAAACTCGTTTCATTGCTGTTTTCCTCTGTTTCTACTGAAGCGTAGCCCTCCTCGCTGCATGGGGCGCCCAGGCAGCAGCTGGGGAGGAGATAGCACGTGTCCTCCCATGTTCTGTATCTCATGTGCTGCTGCTGCGTGGGATACCACACTCACACATTTGCTCGCTTTACCAGTAAATCCATTTTTGCTGGCAGGATACTCAACAGCATTTCATCCGTTGCCTTCAAGGCGCTTATATGACTAAAGCTTTACAGGCTTCAAGGTTACATACGTCAAGTCCATTATACTCCACAGCTGGAGAAAATCAAAGTCTCAAGCTGCCTGCGCATACACAGCAATCCATGAAGTCTGCACCACAACACAGCGAGTTTCACTTTTGATCTCCTGCCTAGATCATTATCTGCCAGTATCTTTTGGCGTTGAAACCACAGAGGCCTTCCAGCGCAGCTACCTGAAACCCAGAGTCGGCGCTGAGCTGGTTGGAGAAGCTTGCCGGGGTTGTAGGTAAGTGAAAGGCTCTGGAGAACTGAGGAACCTGTGCACCTCATGGTAACGCATCTGGCACAGGGTGCAGAGCCACACGCTGCTTTTAATGCATTTGGTTATTACTTTTTGGTGAATCCACCTCTCATAAGCAGTTTTGAAGTTTTTTCTGAACCAAAATATTCTCTTTAGCAGCAGTAAAACACCTGCTTAAAAATGAAGGTACTTAATTTGAACAACACTTAGCTAGCACCCTCCTCCCTGGGTTCCTTGTGGCACTGTTTTACTGAACTGCAGCTGTGGGATGTTTTGCAGTTTGTCAACAGATCCTTGGTGGCCTGTACTTATAACCACTGCAGTGAATTGGTGACATCTGTTTTGGTGCAGTTCTACAAATTTGGCAAAATAGCAACGATGGGGTGATGGCCCTCGGGGATTGCCACTGAAGGAAAATGGGAATAAGGGCAAGGAGTGCAGCACCCAACTAAAGGACCAGTAAATGACACCCAGTGAGATGCTTTCAACAGGAGCAGAGGGAGGTCAGTCTTAACAGGACCTTGAGGCAGCGCCTTGCCCTGGACAAGCATGCAGTAACACTACTGAGAGAAGTCAGTGATTGTTCTCATGCCTCATACTTCGTCCTCATCATACCTCTTAGTTGGGGGCAGTGGTAACAGGATGCTGCAGTATCACAACCTGTCAGACTGCATCGGAAGGGAGATGGTCCCCGTGTAGCATGGTTTTTAAAACACAAGCTAAATCCTGTTTCTCTTGCTTTTTCTTTCTGACAGACTGCCCTTCCCGTGGTGCCTACCTGCAAGGTGTGCTTCCTGCTTTTCAGCTTCCTTGTAGCAGCAACCAGTTAGGATTAGTTGGGCAAAATGTCATTTCAAGATGTGAGAAATACTTCCACTCTCTATGAATGAGCCAAGCATTAACTAACTCTTAAATACTGTCCCTAAGAAAAATATAACACACTTCATAATCAAGTGTGTTAGGTTATTTACACTTGCTTCAAATTATAACTTGTTATTTTGGTGACAATGTTTGCCATACTGTAGGTGACAGTCATCAGAGGTTATGTAACTTCTAGCTTTTCCTTTCCAATGGAAACCTGCAATAGGATATTTTAAAGACTCTCCTCCTTCCTCTGCGCCTCCTGCTAAAGGAAAGTTTGTTCGTTCTGTCTTTCTGTCTGTCTTGGAAACTTAGTGGTGGACTTTCCAGCTGAGTTTGGGCTCAAGAATGCTGTCATGATAAGGTCCTGTGCACTGCTCGTTGCTGTAGCGCTGTGGATCCAGGCTTATGCAAGGAAGTACATTTCCATGTTCTGGATGGACAGATGGTTCTGATTCAGCTTTCACGGAAGAAACATTCCAGCTGTGCACAGAATGTGGAACTGCTTGTGTCTGAACATGGCCAAGGTGCACATGGAGTTAAAAGGCCCAACTTAATCTAACTTCAATCACAGGACACCTCACTGAGGAACCTATGACCAGGAAACCAGGTGACAAAGAGGCAGTATGTATGCAGCATCACTATTATCCCTGCTTCTGCCATACCTTCAGCTGATCCTGTAGGTGGCTAGAGCCCTGACTTTTTTGGAAGCAAGTGCAAGACACTAGTATTTACAGCTTTTCAGAGTTTAAGTTTCACATATTCAATTATTTTCTTAAAAGCACAGAAAAGTGCAGTGCTCAGACTTACTTCAGTGATCAAGCCACAGCAAAGAACGATGAAGAAAAGCCCGACACAGTTGCTCTAGCCCATCCATTTAGATGCTGTTCTTTGAGAAGGGACTAAAGCTCTCTTGTGCTTGTCTATTATGAGAAGCAGCTGTCACTGGCTTGGGAGATCCCTCAGCTGGCAGCTTCTGGTATTGCTGGCTATAGTAACTTCCATCTAGTGAACCTAGGACTGTATTTTATCTTCAGGGTAAATGCTTTAGTCACACATAGTCCACCAATGCAGCTTCATCTGAATGAAAACTATACTGTCTAACTCCATCCAGGCCCTGTCTGTATCTGTTTCACTAGAATATACACTGAGGTTGTCTTGAGAAGTTCTCTCCTTCAGACACTTGTGTGGCTATGTACATTAATTCCAAGTATTCTCTTCACTATGTGAAAGAGCCAGCTCTTCAGTTACGGTTTCATTATGGGAACTTAGGCGGCACAGGGAAAACTCAAATATGGCAGGACAAGCTGAACAGACCAAAAGTGATGAGTAAAGACAGGTTAAGTTTCAGTTTTCCCTCACCAGTTAAGGGACTAGAATGCTGTAATGCTGAAATTTTACTGCATCTTGGTTAATATAAATTTATTATCAAGATTACTAACATGAGGGGGCAGAGAGACAGCCTACTGAAATTAAGGCTGCAATGACTGGCTTAGAAAGAACAGAGAACACTAGGAATTCTCAAAAATTTACCTTGATCTTTTCAGGGAAGGATGAGGCAGACTTCAAACTTGAGAATTATTTTTCTCTTCTCTGGGAGTTAAAAATACATCAACACATATGCTTTTATGTTTTCCCTTATTTATCCACAGATGTAGTTCAAATACAGAAGTCTCAGCATCCTTTATTTTTAAGCACTTTGTGTTTTGTTAGCTTTTTTCTCCCCAGCAAGTCCTACCTTCTTCTGTTTGGATGCAGTACACCTGCTCAAACTGCTACTTTCAGTATTACTGCCTGGAATATTACTGTTTGCTTGGTCAGACAACAGCATGCACTTTAAAGCTATAGGGATTTGGCCTTGTTATAACCTTGTGCTTCAGCAGCCTTTAAGTATCTTAACAGATCCTTTTCATGCTGCCTACAGTTTAACAATAGGTTATTCTTTTTGGAAATGTAGAGGACTATGGCCCTGTAGAGGACAGGTCAGGAGTCAAGAATTTACTGAATAGTTTTCTCAAGGCCCTCCATTATTCTTATGAAGAATTTTCATCTTAATATTAGTCCATTGTCCAAAACATCACAGACTATTTCCTCACTATTATTTCTGTTCCAGACACACTTGTAGAAAAGCAGCTTTTTACAAATAGCATGTTTTCACTCTTTGCATATTTGCTATTACAGGTTGCTTATCAATGAAAAGAGCACCAGCAGAGCACTCAGGCTTTTTGCTGCCATACTCATGCTTTATTTAAAAAAAAAAAGCTACACAATGCTAAGAAAAAAAATAATCAAGTTTACTTTACAAAAAACCTGCAGCCATTTTCAAGAGATCTGATCTCACTTAGAAATGAAAGTCAGCAGGTAAGAATAAATGTTAATTTAACATTTCAGTTGCAGTACATCATCTGAACTTAATCATCCAAAACAATCAGTCATTCTTAAACTGACTGTTGATTATATCTACACAAACAATCATCTATATCACTTGATTAAAAAAATCCCTGGGAAAATTTATAGATAAATGGAAAAGCGTCAGAAGAATGTTATTTAGCCCACCTATAAACTCTTGCAGAAACTGAAAGATCTTTCTGGCTTTGCTCTCCTCTAGGTTACTTGCAATTCCTCTGTGTATTTAAGAAAAGCCTTACTGTAAAGCTACTAAATTCTGTTCAGTGAGGGGATTAAACTGATATAACATGAATCTATGTAGTTACCATCAAGTTAAACTAGTGCTATGTCTTACTATCTTCATGAAGTGTATTGTGCAAGTCTCAAGTAACTTCAAAACACTCCTGAAACAGCCCTTGTGTCACTCCTATGAGGTAGGTACTGTCCTTCCTTTGACAAAGAAAAGAGAGCAGACTCTGAACTGCTGCTCAGTACACCAGGCACACTGAAAAACAGGACAACAACCAGCCCATGTTAGTATTTGACTTTCCTGCTGCTTCCCTGAATTCAGAGCTTTCAACTGCAACATTTTATTTAGCACCAGGCACTCCAGGAATAAACAATGAATGATGCTTTTGATTATATCCATTCCAAGGTAAGGAATATGTTCAGCAGAACTGTTTTGAAACAAGCAGAAGCAGTGCCATCGTTAGTCTGCTCCATTCATCTCTATAGCCTAGAATTTAATTATTTCTTACATGAAGAATAAAGATGATACTTCATCCTTTAGCCTGACAGCAGCCACTCTTCTTTCTCAGATTAAATGATACTGGGGAAAAAATGAACGTATCGCAAAGCAGAGGGCGTTCAGGGGTCTACAAGTATCAAATACAGTTCAACTGTAGCTAAATTAATGCTTTGCTACCACTGTAGACATGAACTCTAAAGCAGTTTTTCTTACCTCAAGTATGGACTCATTAAGTCTTCACAATTTTTTTAACTAGTTAAGAAGCTGTGAGAAACAACTTAAAATAGTGGTCCTTCACGATAAGGGCATCCCTTTTAGCATCCCTTACTAGTAAGGAAGGGACCCTAGTCCACATCTTCTTTCAGTCCTTGCTCCTCACAACCTCACATGAACAGTTATGTAGTAAGCTTGCTGAACACTAGGCTGGTAAGAATACTAGATTATGCAAATGTTTGTGTTGCCCCATGGAAAGGGGTGGCATAGACACAGGCAGAATTGGTACTTGTTCCATCTTGAAGTCAATGAAACAATACCCTACTCAGCCAATAATAATAATAATGATATCAAGTAATGTACTTGTGACACTAAGCTACCTATGTTTTTAAAAATTGAGTAGAAAATTCAAGTACCAAAATAAAAGTTGTTAACCAACAGGATAAAGCAACAACTATTTTCTCCTATTTGAAGAAATCTGAGTGTAGTGGACTGGCTTATTCACTAGAAATAATGTAAGACACGCCAAAGTTCAATTACCACTACACACTAGAATGTTATTGCTAAATTTCAACTACAGCAAGCTAACAAGGAATTAAAAACTGTCACTTCATTCATCATGATTAGTAGGGGACTGCTGGCCACTGTTCTTATGAACTGCTTCTGGCTGAGAAAGTTACTATGAACCATCCACAGTGACTGCCAAGTTGCTTGATCAGAAAGACAGCCTTGGTACAACTGGACTTTTCCACTGCTAGTTCCTATGCAAGCTGCTAAACTGGCTCCTCTCTTCTTAGAACTGAAGCATTTGGATGTTAACCACCAAGTGTGGAGAAGAAAGCTGAAACCTTCAAACACTTGTTTCTCGTTTGTACAGTGCTTCAGTCCTTCAGCTTCTCTCAAGTCCTGGTCAGCATAAGCTTTCTGAAGGCTAAACTTGCTCTAGAACTCAGTAAGGGCTAAACTATTTATCTGAACAAATAGAACTACGATACTACAAATTAGTATCCTCTGTTATGACCCTTTGTCTTTTTTCCTGGAGTACTACTGTAGCTAGAGCAGCTCACAACCCCCTCAAAAGAGTACCTTCCTATCTTGGGAAGAATTAGAGCACGCAGTTTAAGATCACCTATTACCAGAAGGTGAAAAAAAAAAGTCTCCTGATTTCAGGTTGAGACATAAAGCAAGAGAGGGAACTTAGAAGTTCAGTACATAAGGTGCTGCAATAGCTATAGGGCTTTAGTATACAAAGCATTTAATACATAAACACTTCGTTGAAACAATGCAAGGTTGAATATAAGCCCATAAATCTAACACAGAACCAGTCAGATTACATCAGTAAAGGCATACAAAGTTGTTCCCCACAATTTGAGTGTAGATGGTACCTCCTCATGGAAGTAGCATTGAACTGTTTGCTAAGTGATCCATATGATGATTCAGCAACCTTAACTATTAAAGATATTCTGCCTGAGCTAGCTACAGTATCAGGAAGTCGAACAAAGCATCTTTGGGGTTGCTTTTCCTACTCTTATCTTTTCCACAGCAAGGTGAGTCAAGAACATCTTCACAGTTCATTCTGGCAAAGCGTATAGTAAAATAGTGCCAGTACAGGTAGTTTCAGAGCTTAGGTGCTTCAGACATACTATAACATGATCTGCAAGTATTGCTTAGTGTTCATTGGCTCAGAAGCTCAGTCCCTGCAGAGCAAGTGTAGATCTAAAAGAGCACTTTCGCATGTGGGGATCAGGAAAGGGAGAAAAAGAAGAAAACAGAGGTCTCCAATCAATGCCTCTTCCTGAGCTCAATAAGCTTCCAGATAACCTTCAGACACAGAAGGAGATGCAGCTGAGATGCAAACAATTCAAGCCTTGTCCAAGTGCCTGAATAGCAGCAAACTGACGCTCTGCATTATCTGCTCTTTTTACTGTCAGTTAAGTTCCTGAATGCAATGGATGTGGATCAATACCTCAGTACCTGGTAATCATGTGCCTGCCACAAAAGAAAATCCCATTTTGATTGCATATAGCTTTTCTGCTTTAGTATTGAACTAACATGTAGTTAATAATGGATATGCATATGTGTTACTAGTAGGAAAGACAAGGTGATAAAAAAACCCAAACCCTCAGACCAGTGTACTGACCAGTGTAAAGAAGTTTGAGATTTAAAAACGGTAAAGGGTGAATTAAATAGTTTGCCATTTAAAAGGATTATTTGAAGCCAACAGTTTTTCAAATTCAGTTTCAAGAGTGTACAGTAAATGCAAAGTCCCTGCCCCATGTAAAGCTTTAAGGAAGTCCGTATTTTGATACAGATGAAATTCTAGCTTTTTGTGAGGGAACCAAGAACTTGCTGAAAAGTTGTTCTAACTCATTCAATAATTTCTTGAGTAAACATTGCAGAGCTACCACTATAATCAGAATACCTAGGCAGCTGGCACGGCTCAATAACTAACCATTTAACAAGTTGGGTGTAAAAAAAAATTTATGTAGTAATACCAATTCAGCACACAAATTTCATGCTTCACAAGTTCTGCTGCTGTGTAAGAGTCTTCCTAACATCTATGCAGATAAGTTCAGATTTTTAGGTCACTGCATGCCCAGATCAAACCAGCAGCAAAGTATCTACTACTACGAGCAGCTATACCCAATTGTGCCTTTAGAATGCAAACTATGCAGAAATCTAGATGATCAGTGCCTTGCCACTGAAATAGGACCACACACACAAACTTCAGTGTGCGCACACTGGAGAGAATACTGAAGAAAAATGCATATAGGATTCTGATACAGACATGATACAATCAAGACAGATTAAGTCACTAGACATTCAGATTAGGGGGAGAAAAATCCTTCAAGGACAGTGTACAGATGACAAGCCAGCATTACAAAGAACTCTAAAGGCACATTTCGGGTAACATGTTCTGTTAAGACCAACTGCTTACACACGCAGGCACAAATCTTAATGGCTACCTCTCCCCCCACCCCCCCAACAATTAACAAAAAAAGAGAAGTGCATTTTCAGTAATATTAACACCATTCAGTTAATCTGTTCAGTCCAAACGTTTAGCAGTATTTTCCTTATGGTGATATGGATTCTCTGCACTACTCCAATCCAAAAAACTCAAACAGGCAGAATTAGTAAAGGTTCAACTGTTGTACTAGTTAACATTTACTCATCAGAGCCTGCTGATCTCTTCTGTGTCCTCTTGTAGGGCAACCTCCTCGGTGAAGCTTTATCTAGATTAAAAAAAGAAAAAAAAAAAGATAGTTGCATCAATTGCTACAGCTACTTCATATTAGATATTGTATGACCGTGTATTTTTCTCCCTCCCAAGCACAAGCCAAACTGCCCTTTTACTACAATGCATCACCACAGAGAAGCAAGTTCAAACAACTTAAGGCTTTTTAACTATTAGCATCCTGAATATAAGGTAACAAAAAAAAAAAAGAATGTTCTTATTCTGTAACATGCAACTCCAGGGTGAGGGTTGTTCAATTTAACAATTACTAAAATGCAAAAAAAACCCCACACCAAACCCCAAAAACCAAACCCAACACCACCTCATGAAGAAACTGCATGCTCTGCTGTTTAGAGAAGCGTCATGTTCAATAATTACACTTCTAGAAAGTTAATTATTTTATCATTACTGGTTTGAGTTTACCTGCCTGAAGAATATACAATTGACCATCCTTTAGACAGCTTTGTCTTGCATGAAATATTTTCATATTCATACAGATTAACAGCAGCAGAGAAGTGTTTTGGTTGTGAAAACCCACACTTTTCCAGGAAGCATCCACATTTGACTATGAAGATGTCACTTCATAATCAGATGTCCCATATGGGGAAGCCACCCAGCTTTAGCTGTATGATCGCTGGATGCCAGAAGCAGCATCCAACATTTAAGATTTTGACAGGCCTATAATTGTTCCTTAAAATGTTGGTCTTTACATAGGTAGAATTTCAATCCTTGTAATATTGTAGAGAAGGTACAATACTTTGTATGAAGTGCTTAAGTGATGGCTAAGTGTATCTGTTGACTTAAAAAATGCACATTTTCTTAATAAGAGCCGTATCCAATAATTTGTTTTATATGTGCAAACACAAGGAGAGCCATCATGCCATTAAAAGCTAATCAGTACAGTATGAAGTGTCTTTCAACAATAAAACAGCTAAGAAACCCTGAGGATCTTGAAGGCCATGTATTTCAAAGGATTCTAGTGCAGAGTTCTAATTAAAACTAACCTGGAGCTAAAGAAAAGCACATTTAAGAGCAGCTTAAACATGAGTTTTTCACCTAGACTTCAGGTATTAAGATATGCATACCTATTTAGTTTAAGAAAGGGATTGGGGACAGCACCCAAACATTGCCAAGCTCTCAACCCATTTAAAGACAGCTTGCTCTTTGGAAAAAAAAATAGCATTTAGAGCTTCAGTCTTTCTCGCTAGATTGAGGCTTTTCAAATTCTGGTGTCTGGATTTTACACTATTATTCTTGTCTTTCACAGAGGACAGTGTATAAGAAAGCTTACATTTTCAGAAGTAAAACACCAGTCCTTATACCCATGCAAGATAAGTACAGTTTAAAAGGGTGAAGGAATCAAAAGAAATGAAGTCATCAACTCCTGGCACAACTTCATTGTGCCTCTAGCCCTTCTACACTAAATAAAGCTCTGAATATGCTTATTTCATCAGAACAGTAATCTTTTCAAGTAAACATAGTTCCTGCAAAGACTCTTCAAAGCATTTCTCTTGTCTAGGATGCACTTTGTTTTAAGGGCAGCTATCTCACCTCACACCAGCCGATGTTACTGGTGACAGGAGTTCACCTGGGATAAGGAAGATCCAGAGAGATAAACCTGACTATTAAAATATTATACCAAAGGCCGAGATTTGTTTCTGACTGAAACAAGATGCGCTCAGCCATTGGTTATGGTCAGTCCTCCACCTCCCTCATGTAATATCAGCTTGATACTACACCAAGGTCGCAGGGAAGACAAGATACACAGCTGTATTTTAGATAAAGGGTTCTGGGAGCTGTTAGAGGAGACAACATACTTCAGCAATATTCTACTGAAACTATGTTTCAGCAATATAACAAAAAATAATATATACACACACATTTATTATATATGAAAACATAAATTTATGCATATATAAAGTGTGCTTGTATGCATCTGTTCTGAAATCTTTTACTGCTCATGCTACATCACCAACCACTGCATGCAGGAAGCTGTACTTCTATCCATGCTTAATTATCACATGGACAACACATTAAGCACTTCCACACTTGAGATAACAGTTTGCCTCACCTCTTCTACTCTGCACTGAAGCCATGGGAAAGCAAAACAGAAGAAACAGCAAAAGAAGTTAGAAATATCCACAAACACAAATGGTTTAAAGAAATCAGGTATTTGGTTTACTGTTGGCATTTCAGATATAAATTAGAACTTAGACATTTTGGATTTGTGAAGGACATTAATACCAAGTCCTAATGTGGCTTTAGTTAATACACACTTCTAATGCTTATTTAAAACTTTGGTCTATAGGCAAACTTCCAAACAGCTTACAGAAACTTTAAGATGACAGCTATTTTCTCCTACATAAACCTCATTTGGCATCCAGGTTTTGGGCAGAGATTTTACACTGTTGAAAAAGTCTACAGAACAAATTGTAAAAGTCACCGATAGTCATCCTTGTATCAACCAGTGAAGTTTGTTCTATACAAAAACAGGCTGCTAATGTAATAGTTCAATCATTAAGCACAGTGCTTTAGCCAATTTTTTATTCCCTAGAAGAGATGTATGCTGTTCTGAGAAATTGGTATCAGCTACTTATTCAGTTACAACTAACTGATTAAGTAAGTTTGTTATGCTCTAATTTGTGGAAAGCAGACTACTTACTTATTTGATTTAAAGTTTCTTGGGGAATCCAGCTCATATCAACATCATTCTGGTTTGATGTTCCCATCTCTACTTTCTGTACTGGTCTCTTTCTCTGAAAATTCAAGGAAAAAAGATTTTTCTTTCCACAAAGTTTTGATAGGACAAGTATTAGAAATAACTAATAACACTATATTTAATGAATTGCAATTATTTGACTAAGTCACAAACTTAAGGCTAGTCACTGTATGAATCTGTCTTTGTAGCTTAGCTTTAACTACCTTTACCAATAGCAATTTATTTTCCTAAACTTGGCATTACCACTTCTAATGCCTCACAGTAGTCATTCTACACAAAGATATCGAGATTTCATGCATGCCTGGGCAAGTTCATTATACCTGTTACAAAAAAGGGCTGGTGATGAATCAAACTTTGTGATGACCGGTTTCATTTCACTTTCTCAGACTAGCACGATATTCTCATGTGTCACCTTGCAAAACAGATGTCAAAGCGCAATAATCATGCCATACTTCTTCCCAAGGGAAGCTACTTCAAAAGTATCGTTAACTAGATTGCATGAAGACAACCTATGCATTGCATGCAGATAAGACTTAAGCTTTCAACAGATTTTACTTGCCCGACCACTTACACGGACAAATCCTTAGCTGTTGTTATAGCACTATAAATGGAATCCAGAAGGTTCTAATCAACATTATGGCAAAGCATTCATAAGAACAAAGCAAAGGACTAGGCAGCTGTTTTCCCCAAAGTTTGACCTAGATTAAACTAATAGATTGAAATAAAGAGCGCTCAGAAAGTCTACCCAGTAAGTATTCAATCAGTAGCTGCACACATCTGGTGACTAGAAGGTATTAAAGCTTCCAATTCAACCACTTCAAGTGTGGCACCAAAGAGCAGACCCAAAGAGCATAAGGTAAACAACCTAAATGTCCCCAATTACAAACATTTTAAAAAAATGCTCTGGTTTTCACAGTAATCTCTAAGGTCTTAGTTCTGAAAGTACATCTTCTAAAGTTCTACCTGTACCATCGTATGCCAGAAGCAATCACCGAATTGCTTTCTTATCAGTAAGGTCTTGTATAAACAAGTACGTAAGACTAAATACATGACCCACCTTCCTAGATTCTAGTAACTGATGTAGGCCAACAATGACAAGTAGACCAAGTCCAGCGAGGAACATGTACATGAAGATCCTTTAAAAAACAGTTTAAGAAACCGTTAACTAAAAAACCAAAGTGTTTAAGAGAGTTTACAAAGAGGCATAGAAACTAAGCCTAGCTTTAGCCACATGCCCACTTGATCTTTCCCAAGAACTTTTGTAGTGGGTGGGTGGAGAAAAAAACAATGAATCTGGAACTGAACCGCTAACAGATATTGAGCAATTATTCGACTTCGATTTCAGAAACTGTAATCCTGAATTTAATTCTGAACAACAGAACATTTGAAAAACACCATATATACTGGGAGATTATTATAAATAAATTACATTATTATAAATAAATAATTATTGACATTTAGTAATGGCAAGAATTCTTTTGCAGTATCATATTTCAAGACATTGGGTCACGGTTAATATTTATGTTTGTGACAGCTTTAACCACCTACAAAACCCTTAAAAAAATCTCTTATATGCTTTTAGTAGGCTACTACAAAGCAAGTACTGTTAGGATACTAATTTAATGCCAACAGACCTTTAAAAGGCCTTGCTTATCTTGCTCTGTGTTCCACAGTTAGAATTCCACAAATGCAAACAATCATTTTTTTAGATATGTGCATTTTGGTTTGTTTTGAAGAACTCTGCCTGAAATACCTGTTGATACTTAGCAAGAGGTGAACATAAATTATATCTGAAATTAATTTGGGGAGTAGGCAGAAGTTTACAGGTAAAGGATCTATTCCAAGTTTAACACCTTAAATCAGGATTTATGACAAAGGAAGTTACAGAGTTAATCTACAGAAGAGACTTAACTGAACATCCCTGTTTTAAGGTAGTTATCTAGTCACAGGACATTAACTCAAACTGGTTCTAATAATTTGAATTCTTTTGAGAGTTCCTTTATCAGAGTGTAACACATTTTTATGTGACAAACTGTTCTTTCATTGATGTTATTGTATCTGAGAAATACAGATTCATGGAAATTTCTACTGGCGGCAGGAGAATTCATATATTCAGTATTGTCTACAACTATTTCTGCTGATTTTTTTTTTTTTTAACTCACAGGTTCTCTTAAAATTCCACTCCAGTGTTAGAATACTTACAAGCATATCAGCACAGCATATGCTTGCAACATATGTGTCAGATGTACGTAGTCTTTAAGACAGACAAAAACACTCCTGAAAGGTACCTGCTACAGATAGGGGTTAGAGCAACAAAGAATGAGTGAGAGTTCCTCTACCTCATACTCCAAATACATCTTTCAGTTTATATAATCTTGGATTATACTGGAGTTCTCTAGAAACAAGTTATTCCAGTCTTCATAGTAGGACCCACAGCCCAATACTATGGACTCTCTCCACCTTTAACTCTTAGGAAAAAGCACTGTAGCATAACAGAAGCTTGACAGCTTTGAATTGTTATGTATCTGTATAATATCAGGTCCTATTCCAGGCTTAAGACCTCTGAGCTAATGCAGATGAGTAAACTGCTCATTGACACAGTACCAATCCTGAAGATCCATAATATTAATACAGATCTTAATTTGGGGGGAAAAGTTTGTATTTTCAGTCTATCAACGTTGTACAAGTCAAATGCCTGCTACACCATCAGCAAAACACAGTAGACCTAACATTCAACAAAATGAGGATACAAGAACTATTCTCGTTGGCCCCATCAATAACCTGTTCTACCCGTATACCAATTAAACTTGAATCTCCAGCCTCCTTACGTTTCTCCATCCAGCCCATCTTCTTTTTCAATAATCGTAACAGTTTGATTGAAGACAGCATCTTGAAACACATTGCCCTGTAACACAGTTTCCACATAACATTTACAAGTCAATTCTTGAACACATACACAAATGGTTTTCTTCCATGTTCTTCAAAAAACACTAGAAAGAAAGTAGTATCTCTTGCACGAGACTTGATTAAGTTTATAAGAAGTGTGAGTTTGACTCAACATAAAAAAGCAGTCTTGATACTATCAAGAAAGTCAGATCTGGCCTTGAAGATGTCATTTCCTATATCATGAGGTATTACATATGAAGGGTTCTTATTAGAACAATTAAAACAAAGGTACAGAAGCCTGTTAAACTTAGACCTGCACTAAAAGACAATAATCCATATTTTAATCCCCATTTATGCTTTTTGTTAGTCTTCCCCCAGATTACAACTACTGGTCATTTATTTGTTCCAAGTCAAGTTTGCAGATAGCATTCAGGCTGACAGTTAAGTTCGTCAGCGAAGTCCAATCTGGAAAGCACAGTGAAATTTAAGTTATCCTAAACAAAATGTTTAGGTTGTTTTTGTTTTTTTTTTTAATGTGTACAGCCCACTACTACACAGTTCTCAGGAATTCTAGCTTCCACTCCTGACAGAACTTCAAGTCTAACATATACGGAACGAAGCGTACAAGAGGGGCTATTGTGAAACACGTAGACAGTTGCTTACTGTGCTTATGTATCTACTGATTTGCTTAAAGACCACAAAGACATTCATGGTCTGAAGAGGTAGTAACTTGACTAAGCAGTTCATTCCTGACATTTCCACATCAACCAGGGAGATTAAAATGAATTACAACATCAGGCTTACATTTACATCTCTGTAGTTGAGATTGATAACCAGTCCAAAAGGACGACCACCCATAGGCTCAGCAGGGATAAAAGAGTACTCAAACGTGGCTTGTCTCTGTGGTGGAACTACTGTATTCAGAGGGAGAGCTGTGAAGTTCTGGATATAAAACTGGTAGTCTTGAGGATACCGGAAAGAAGCATCAAGAGACTCGACAATGAAATCCTCTGTACCCTTATTGGTGAAGCCCACCAGGAATTTTACAATGTTGTTTGCTGGAAAGTCTAAAACAAAAAAATATTCAACCATTAGAAGCTTCATATGCCACACCTAGCCTGTTTCTAAACAGAGAGTGTCTAGAACACATTTTGGTTTTTTTACAGCTTCGCTGTTTTATGCACACATTGATATAGTCTAAGCAACAGTAAAGAAGATGGTAGATCAGCTCAGGACTCTTACCTTCACCTTTCACAAATAAGATGGTTGTATCAGCACTAGGTGAGGCTTTAGGTTCTCCTGACAAGTCTTCTTCTTCTTTTTCTTCTGTCTAAGACAAGAGACTTTTTTGAAAAATCCTATAATGAACAGTGAAGCAAAGACCATGCTTGTTCCATGAGAATCCCATGTGTCAAAGCATGCAACAATGGCAAGCATTACAATCAATTCCTGCTGTTGTGGGATTAGCACATAGTCTGTTCTCCCTCTAAATTTGATTAGCATCAGTTTCAGCATTTATCCTTCTGCTTGTTATATTTGACACAGTGACTAATCTCAGCTGCACTTAGCTGTATTGAAAGGTTTCTTATCAGCAAGGTATCTGTTTGGGGGTGGAAGGAAAAGAATAGAGTCTAAGTATTAACTGTTCACATCTAAGCTATTTCTATTTAGAAAGCAAGCATTTCCAAAGTTATAGACAAACATAAGGCAAACGAGACTTACTTTCACTACCAAGGGAGTGTTTATAGAAGCTTTCTATTCAGTTTTAATTAGTTAAACGTTATGTATGCCTGGAAACGGTTAGACTGTTGGAACCAAGTTCTTTCATGGATTCACTTGTTTAAGCTCACCTTTGTGACGGTTGGAAAATGCAAGTATTAAGGGTTTATTTTCCACATGGGGATCACGTGATCACCACCTCCTCCACCAAATAAAGCAAGGCTGACCCCATTTTGAACTGTCTGAACTAACTGCTTTCAAGTTAATTACATCATTTGATTTCACTGCTTAAACAACCACCTGAAGCAGTGGATAGCCTACTGGATAGCAGTGAATAGCCTACATGTACCATGATCTAGGGAAGCCATGAAGCAGAACTGAGCACCTAGCATCCTGACCTCAAGATGCTATGCGAAACTGTATCTTCTATTTCAGTGACAAATAAAAGAAACTGCCTAAAAAGTGTAACATTTTGTACCCAAGTCATAGACTATTTATTAACAGCAAATTACATCCAAAAGGTTATTTAATAATATGCTGTCAGTACTGAATACCTAACATATCTTCTACCACTTAGGAAAACTGGTTGACTATAAGCTTACTAACTTCAGTAAAAAAATCCATCAGAATCAACGGACAGTTTACCAGGTCCCCATTTTTATG
The DNA here is from genome assembly GCA_003993805.1 of Himantopus leucocephalus. Taxonomy (NCBI): domain Eukaryota; kingdom Metazoa; phylum Chordata; class Aves; order Charadriiformes; family Recurvirostridae; genus Himantopus; species Himantopus leucocephalus. The sequence continues at coordinate 74,730,051 of RSEF01000002.1, read as the reverse complement.
CACGTATTCTCCTCCTAATAGTGTCCCAAACTTCCTAATTTTACACCAAAAATTTGAGGAATTTTTGTACCAATTCAAGTACGCTAAGTGTCTAGCAAGCCTAATACTCCACTGCCACAAGCAGATACATAACTACATAAAATATTTCACTTTGCCAAGCTGAAACAAGCGACCCTGAACAGCAACACAGCCACTGGTATAACAGGCATAGCCTGCAACAAGTGTCAGAGACTAGGAATGTAGTAAGTGAAACAAGGCTGCAAAACCAAGGTTTTCAGAATTAACACTGAGCTTAACTAAGAACTAAGATTCTGTTGCCCCTTGAAAATCAATACCAGAGAAGCCAGAATGAAGTAGTCCTACACCCCAATGTCCTTCTCAGTTTACAAAGATGCAGCTTAAGCTGGAAGAGAACTACATGGGGCTTCTATCTGGTTCTCTCACTTGGTGTTCGTTTTTGTGAACTTCAGTTTTGGCAGTCAGAAATCAGGCTGGCCCCACATGTTTTTTCAGCTGGTAATACAGGAAGAAAAGACAAATCCTTCTGAAACTTCAAATGTTTAATTGGAGACTTTGAGACAGCTATTTGGAAATAGCAATGCTATTAAACTCTCATTTAAAAATATCTAAACTATCTAGCTTCAAGTACTTTTGGTCTAATTCATACTTATGAAGTAACATTCATGTACAATTACCAAGTCTGTTGGCTCATCTTCCTCAACTTCAGCTTCATCATCTTCATCTTCAACTACAGTATCTTCCACAGCTTCCTCATCTTCTGTAGCATCTTGAGCTGCAACTAATAAACCCGAACCTACCAGAACAAAATGCAAATACAAGAAAGCCTTTTCAATGTCTAGTTAATCAACAGAAAACTGACATTGTAGTACAATGTCCAACTAGTGTTCGAGGACTTTCTTAAAAATCTGTCAAATACAGGGTTTTGAAGCCTCAGTTGCAAAAGCCTCACATTCAAATTATTGTCTGTGTTCATCTTTCAATCTTTTTCCTCTCTGATAACTTTCTGAACCACTCATTTATGTGCCATTAAGTTCAAAACCAGTAAGTTTACAGCTAGATAATATGAAGTTAAGCATTCACACAGCAATGCTTAAATTCTCAGAGGGCAACCAACTTGGCTTAAAAGCTACTGTTTAATTTTTGAACATGTCCATATATTAAAATACTTCAATTTTGTTTTGTCATTACAAAAGGGAAAATAAAAAGACATTGTTATTGCCAGGAAATTAATTTAGTGAGTACTGTTTCGTCTAAGACTAATAAGTTTAATAAATGATTAGCGTGTCCTTTTCATCTGCTGGTATCAGAATACTACACTTTCACAGGTGGTTAAAAAGTTATTATTTTTGCACTTATTTTCATTCAAGTTTTAAAACACAGTCCTTTTTAATATGACCTCCTCAATATCATGTACTACTATATCCATATGTTCAACACAACCGGAATGCTAGTCAGAAACAAAACCTGATCTAGAGCATGGCTCCAGAGGAAGGCACCAAGACAAGTGCAGTCAGATAGTTCATTGCCTCTTTGCTTTTATGGAGCCGAGTCTCATACATTCAAACACTGGCTAGATATGATTAATACAAATAGTGGCAACAGGACAAAGTTCCGTCCATTTGCAGTTTAGAGCACATATAGGCTAGGCTCAGAACTTTTTTAAACTATACACAAAACTACATTTTTTTTTAAATAAAGCTAACATTTTCCAAAAATGAAAGAGTAGGAATGAATGATTGATTTACTCAAGCCTGAAAAAAAATCTAACTGCATTTTAAACAAAAATTTTAAGACTTTCACAGGGAATAAGAATCCTTGAGCAGGACAAGTATACCCAAGGACTTCAGGATTGTCAGTCAGAACTAGAAAACGCAAATACAACCCCCCCCCTTAAATGTCTTTAGAAGATACGCTCAAAGACTTTTGCTCAATCACGTGCAATACTTAGCCTAACCTAAGACTAACTACACTGATTTTATTTACTGAAATTTNTTATTTGCTGAAATTTTTAAACTTTTAAGTCTACAAATAAAGATTTGGGTTTTTTTTTTTAAATTAGAACTTTTGTATCTGAACAGGCTCCGGGTAGGGCATAGGCATTCTTCACAAGCAACTGCGCTAGACCATTTTCTTAGACCTCTAATTTACAGTCTTTTCGATGGATGTCAGCAGGGCTGCTGATGTGGCAATAGCGGGAAAGGAGAGCTGCCCGCTGCGGGAAGGAGCTGACACACGGCGTGCGCTGCAGCCCACGGCAAGAGCCGGGCGAGATGGCTGCCCTTCTGTCCTTCCAGCCTTCGTAGCAAAGGGAGGCAATTTTCAGATCGCGAACCAGATAAGGCTGCAGCGCAAACAGAGATCAGCGCCGGGCGACCTGAAGGACACTTTGGGGAGCGGGGGTGGGGGGCGGGCGGCGAAGGCAGGCTGGCAGGCTGTTCCTTCCTGCCCGGAGGAACCCGCGCCCCGCGGGGGCACAGCCGGGACGCCCCCAGGGAAGCGGGACCAGGCACCGCATCCCCCAGTCCCGGGCCGAGGAGGGCGGTCCGGGCCCCGGCGGCAGCCCACGTGCGCGGGAGCGGCCGGGAGGCCCACGCCCGGCGGCGATGAATGAGCAGCGCCCGCTGCCGCCGCCTTCCCCTCGGCAGGAGGGCGGCGCTGGGCTCCCCAGGCCCAGCGAGGGGCGGCGGTGAGGCTCCCCCTCCCCGCCGCCTCCGGGTCGCTGAGGGAAGCCCGCCGCGTGCTCCCCATCTGCCGTTACCGCCTCCCTCAGGCGGCCACAGCCGCTCGCCGCCCCTCACCCGCCCGCTCTCACCTGGGCCGCCGCGGGCGCCCCCGAGCAGGAGGGCGGCGGGGAAGACGAGCAGAGCAAGCAACACCAGCCGCGACAAGCGCCTCATGATGGTGACGGCGGCCACAACCACCCGGCACACCCACCCCTTCCAGCAGCCCGGTGCTTGCCGCTGCGGGCCGTCTAAATGGCGGCGGCCTCCATCCGGGGCCGGGGCCGCTCACGCCCCGGCCACGCCCCGGCCACGCCCCCGCGGACGTGGCTGCGCCGGGGAGGAGGCAGGGCGGTCACGTGAGCTTAGCACACGTCTCCCCTCCGCCGGGCCTTCCCCCCGCGCATGCGCCGCGCGGGGAGCTTACCTCCTCCGCTTCCTGCGCAGGGAGCCACTTCCTTTGTTAGCCAGCGCGCATGCGCGGGGCTTCCCGCCCACCGGCCGTTGGCGGAGGGTGCCGTGCCTGAGGTGAATCACGGCCCGCTGGCGGCGGCGGCGGTTGCGGCCGGGGAAGGGCTCTCAGCGCCGCCGGAGGTCGCGCTGGGGTTGGTGGGGGCGGTTCCTGGCGAAGGGGGTGGTGCGGTCTCTCTCGGCGGCCTGGCGCGAGAGACGGCGGGACGGCTTTGATCTGCCTGAGGGAAATGGTACCCGTTGTCTGTGTGGGGTGGCTGTCGGTCCGTCCTGGTCAGGGCTGGTGGACGGCGTAGGTGTGGGAGGGTGGCTAGGCCGCTTCCCGGCCAGCATGCCTTCGGCAGTCGGCAGGGTGAGAGGCTGTGCCTTCAGCTTCGGCTGCTTGTAACGCAAGGAATGGCCGTCGTGTTCCTCCTTGTTACTGTACTGTGAGGGGAGGAGTAAAATCCAACGGGCGAGGATTTCTTTTGTAGCGTAGACTAACGTACGTCTCTAAAGAGCACGGTAAAGCATGTCACTGAAACAACGGCTATCAGAAATCTCACAATTACGCATTGCTTTAGAATAACTGGGCCTGAGTCATGTATTTGATGGTTTAATAATTGAAAAAGTTTTCCAAAGCGTGATAGGTGATGTATATGAAAGTGATACATTACCTTTATTTCAGTGGCTCTTTTGGTCTAGGGCACAAGTCTTAGGAGGAGTGTCTTCAGTGAAAGGGCTGTCAAGCATTGGAACAGGCTGCCCAGGGAAGCGGTGGAATCACCATCCCTGGAGATATTTAAGACAGGTAGACATGGTGCTTAGGGATACGGTTTAGTGGTGGTTTTGGCAGTGTTAGGTTGATGCTTGGACTTGATGATCTTAAAGGTCCCTTCCAACCTAGACAATTTCTATGATTCTACTCTATGATAAATGAAATGTAAGGCATATTAAGACAGAAAGCCTTCCCAAATTCCACAGTCAAAACATTCAGTGAAAATACCAAGGCCAAGACCAGCCCCCAAGCTTTCTCTTTTTTCCTACAGTTAATTCAACGATTTACATACAGGGTACGATGAAAGTAGCATTGAGTCACACTCCATATTTTGTCGTAACTTTGTCATTTGTGTGTATGCAGCTTGTGATGGCAGTTGGAGTCTTGGGTCTTTCGTTTTTCATTTTCCACATTATTTTCATTCATTTGATTTAGAACCTGCAAATTACACCAAAAAAAATATCAAAAGTTACCTTTCTAGCTAAGGTTTATCTTAATCATATTTTTAACATGCTGGAAATGTTACTGAAATGCTGTTAAGTATCCACTGAAGATTGAAGCATCATTATGAAAACTGAAGAACATCCATTGCTACTGATAAAAGTAATTCCTCTCAGGTAATACTTACCCAATGGTATAATACTACTTTTTCTGCAAAGGTCTTTAAATTTGTTTAACATAATAATCTTTGGCCAAATGTGATTAATTTAACCTAGTCATGGTTTAGTTGTTTTGTGGTCTTCTGGTTGGTTTGTTTGTTTGTTTTGGAAAAGCAGCCAAATATTTTTTCCTCGGGGAAAATAAAAGAGAGAATACTGGTATGGTATAGGAGGTTTTCTATTTAGCACCATAGGATCTGAAACATTCTGTGTCTTCCAAGCAGTGACTATGTACTTTATATGCTGTTTTGCCATCTGAGCTAACTGATCCTGATGTTACTAATTAATTAAACTGTGTGGTGCTCTTACTGAGTTTGCATGTGGTGGGGACACCTGAAATGTGTTAATTAAATGTGTGAAAATAATTGAGATACCGTGACGAGCTTTAGCAAAACACCAATCCCAGACTGACCGCAGTATTACAGCTGTGCCTAAAGGCCTGTTAGGCTGCAGTTCTTTTGTGCTAAGTACTCTACTCATATTAAACAATTTATAATCTGAAAGGAAAGACTGTATGAGTAACTGAAGCAAGCTGCAGTGATTATTTTTTTTTGCAGACTGCTCTGTGTGTGTATTCCAAACATAACAAAATAAGTGTTGACAATAATTGCCTTTATTGTAACTTTTAGATTTGACATCTCTCATGTCAGATGCTAATTCTGAGAAGACTAGAGTTCACTAGTTCATGTTGCCCATGGGAATTCTGCGTGTGGTCACAGTTATGTCCAAGCATTGTATCCTTGCATTTAAAAAAAGCTTTTCAGTTAGAAATTACAGGTAAAACTGTTATTAGGAAAAATGTCTTCAGTTTCATAACATGTATTGCAAAAATGGTGAGCATTCTTAATGTCTGTGGACTATAAATAAAGTTTACCTCATGTTTCCAGGTTCTCCCAGATGTGTATTTCTTTTTCCAAGGTATCAGCAAAAGACAAATAGTTGTTTATGTACATGTAGAGATACTTCTTATTTCTGCATTAATACTTGCTTTTAGCATGGCAAGGTGTTAAGAATCTAGGACTACCTCATCAACATTTACTCAGTGGCTTCTATGAGAGATGGATTCAGCAAAGCACTTTTAGGAGCAGTGTCATACAGAGTCCTAACCTGTTGTCTGCTTCCTGTTTCTCAGTTTTGGATGGCGTACTGGGACACCTCAGGAAAAAGTCGGCTGAAATGTAACCTGACTAGGACAGGGATCTTGTTTGTAATGTAGAGGGAAGTTTTGTTGGTAAAATCGGGAGGTTCACTTTGTCATTTGCTCTGTGAGTTTTCCTGGAATTTTACATACTAGCAAAATGTATTTTTTTTTTCTCAGTTATTTTTCTCTGGACTTTGCTATACCTGTCCATACCTTGCACTGCCACCATGTGCCAAGAACAGCAGTACTTCCCATTTCTCTTTGGGTTCAGGTCAATGCAATAGTTTTGATGAGTAACCCCCCTAATCCAATGCACACGGAAAAGGTAGCTCATTGTTTTTGCTGGGACTTTTCATGGGCTCACAGATGAGACCAGTTTTTCTGCTTTTCAGAAAGTGTCAAAAGCTGCAAAATTTTCTTCTAATAATTGGTGATTTCCTACCCTTCTGCATTTTGTAGTGCCTATTGAAATCAGAAGAGTTAATCCTATACTTTAAGAGAATTGTATCAAGTATTATCTCTTCATTACTTTATGTGGTTTAGAGAAGTAATTCTATATATACGTATTTCTGATGATTTTTCCTATTAATTTCTATAGTAATTTTCAAAATGACAGTTACTATGTATGGCAGTTATTAATGATTCCAATGAGAATCTCCCACTTGGACCTATCAAGGTGTTGTTATTCTCTCTCACCAATGATTATAACTCTGGGGGATCAACTTATTTGAAATTAATGCACGCAGAAAGTAGTCATATCATAAGCCTCAGCCTTCCAGTCCTGTCGGCTGCTTGTGACTGGGTGGTAGTACAGGAGACAAATCAGTGTTCACAGGAGCTCTTAATGAGATCTGCTAGATTTTAGCCTGAATTGTGGGGGTTCTTTGACAGTCAGTGCTTTTTTCTTTTTTTTTTTTTTTCTTTT
>RSEF01000002.1:74614128-74723257 GCA_003993805.1 Himantopus leucocephalus | reverse complement strand
AGCAAGCTGTTTGGCTGGAGGGAGGTTATCAGCTCTCTGTTGTGATGTTGTTGGTCATTCTCAAAGCTGCTACCCCAGCTAAATTTTCTAGACAATTGCAGTCTCCCGTAGTATTAGGGTGGTACATTATCCAACAGTTATCTCACAGGGGTAGAGTTTCTGTGATAAGCGAAGAGGCTGCTGTCCTAGCCAGTGTAGTTTGATGTTTACCATGTGATGGAAATGGCTGTTCAGCTCAGCCTGTTAGGGCTAGATGTAGCTGTGAGTGGGGCCTTTTGACAGGGCAGTAAACAGAGGTTGTGTTTTACCTCGTAATGAAGCGTTTCTAAAATGAAGGTTCAAAAGAGTAGCACTGGTATATGTAGCCAAATACAGCAGATTTTATAGATTTAGCAATTAATCAAACACCATTTTAAATACATGATGAGGAGAGAATCTTGGAGTCTGTTGCTTATTCTGTTCAGAAAAATGGCATTCGATTTGTGACAAGAGAATGGTGGACAAATGTAATGATGAGATGTTATACAAAAGGCAGTACATCTGGATGGCATTACGTATCCCAAGTCTGTGGGACTGCCTCACTCGTCTGTGTTGTTATGTTATAGGCCTTGAAATGTAGACATAGTGGAGAGCTAGGTTGACTCTGTTATGTAGTTAAACTTCTGGGCTTGTTATAAAGAGCTGTGTTTGAACATTGTGCTGTGGCATATTGGCTGGCAGCAGAGTTGCAGGGGCAGTTCTGAACGTAGGAAACTTCTTTGATTTTTTTTTTTTTTTTTCCCCCCTCATTTCTTCTTATGTGTTTTTCAGATAAACTGAATTTTGATGACTCTGTTATAAACCGAGTCACAGAAAAGTCTAGACAGAAGGAAGCAGACATGTGAGTATCACTCCTGCTTCTATTTTCATTTAAGTAATTTGAACCCAGAAGAGTAGTTCTTCTTTCCTAGTGTGATAATTGAGTTTTGAATAAATTTACTAAGAAACCCAAAATCTATAAATAGTCTGCATGCAGTTTACTTTCTGATCTTAAACTATTTGGTTTCCAGATGAGTTGCTTAAATCATCTGGTAGCATATCTGATTGTATTGGTGTAGTAGGACAGAAGTGATGGGTGTCATTCCACTAGCAAAGGACTACCTTATCTCTGATACTCTTTTTCTAAACAGAGGTCCCTAAGCAGTTGGGCTAGGAAAAAATACTGGAAGCCTTTTGAAGGTTCCACCTGATGATTTGGTGAGGAGAGGTACCTTTTTTAAATTTTTTTTTTTTTGTTAAGCCTGCAGCTTGTAACCCTGAGTTGTTAAGACAGATACTGTTTTCTCCTGAGTGAGTATAATTCAGTGGAGGCAAGAAGATATCCGTAAAAGTGAAGGTCACTGATGTTTATTGGTTTCTTCCCCCGCCCTTGCAGGAGAAACCTTTGCTTTTGTGTGAACTGAAAGCCTTACTTCTTGAGGCTGTTATCTTCCCTTTGATACAAAATGTCATGTTTTACTCTGTCAAATTATTGAGTCCTTGTGTGGGATTGTATCATTTTATTTTAACTTCCGCTAGGTACCGGGTCAAAGATAAGTCAGACAGAGCAACAGTAGAACAGGTAAGTCCATAATGCATCAAATTTCTCTTTTGACCGGAACGTAAATAAATAAATGACCAATAATAAATAAATAAAATCAATACTGTAGGAACAGAATTTTGCCTTGGAATTCTATTTCCCTTGTTATCCTGAAGAGTCCTGTTCTTTCTTTATGTTTGTTTCTTGTATGAAGGTTGTACTTGCTTCCATAAACATTTTGGAGATCATTTTTGTGCATAGCATTGTGATTTGATCGTATATGCAATGCAGAATTCCATCTTAAGCTTTTATTAAATTCCAAAGAACAATAAAAAAAATTCTGGATTTGATTTTTCCTTTTTTCTTCTTTAGCAAGACTGAACTATTACTGGCCCAAGACCACATAGCTCCTGTATTTCAGTTATGATAGCTATATCTTAAGAGAAACCTTATTTTACCACATTTAATGCAACTATGGGTGGGAAATCATTCTCTTATGTCTCTTCTAGAGCTAGCTCAAGGACATACTCTTAGCTTAAAAAAAAAAAAAGTCAAACTGAAAAAGTGAAGTGTTGTAGAATCATGGCAAAATTCTGAGTGGCTGCTGTTGAGATTATCATTTGATCCTTAAGAATTGTCTGATGCCATGGGTCCTTTAATATAGTACTAAGAATGGACTGTATTAGTAGGTTTTGTCCTCTTCAAAGAGAGCAATTGTGCTGACTTTTCTGTATTAAATTTGAGGTGCTGGATCCAAGGACCCGAATGATTCTGTTCAAGATGCTAACTAGAGGTGTCATCTCAGAAATCAATGGCTGCATCAGCACAGGGAAAGAAGTAAGTTTTATTACAAATGACATGATAGTCTTTTTCTCAGCAAGCTAGGTGGAAGCTTGTGGTGCTCAGAAGATGTATTGAAATACTTGGTTTTAGTAGTACTTTTATTTGGTGCCACTTGATTGGTAGCAAGTTATCTTAAGGTAAAATGCAATTTATATTAAAGGAAACAAGTTTCCCCAAGTATGAAAGATTTCTCAGAATACTTAAATGTTATCTTAAATTTGTGGATCTTGTTAATTGTATGCTACAACTGCAATTTTTGTAGAATCACAGAATGGTCAAGGTTGGAAGTGACCTGAAGATCATCTAGTCCAACCCCCCTGCCAGAGCAGGGTCACCTAGAGCAGGTTGCACAGGACAGCCGTCCAGGCGGGTTTTGAATGTCTCCAGAGTGGGAGACTCCACAACCTCTCTGCGCAGCCTGTTCCAGTGCTCTGCCACCCTCAAAGTAAAGAAGTCCCTCCTCATGTTCAGATGGAACTTCCTATGCTCAAGTGTGTGCCTGTTACCTCTTGTTCTATCACTGGGCACCGCTGAAAAAAGACTGTTCCCATCCCCCTGGCATCCTCCCTTTAAGTATTTATAAGCATTGATAAGATCCCTCCTCAGTCTCCTTTTCTCTAGACTAAAAAGACCCAAGTTCCTCAACCTTTCCTCATAAGAAAGATGCTCCAATCCCCTAATCTTCTTTGTAGCCCTTTGCTGGACCCTCTCCAGCAGTTCCCTGTCCTTCTTGAATTGGGGAGCCCAGAACTGGAGTATGTGTACACACAATATTAAACAATGCTTGAAAAAACATACAAACGCAGGTGATTCTTTCTTCATCTGAGACTCTGTTCTGTGCAGATCAGACCAGCTCCACATGTCAGCAGACATGGGAGTATCTAAATGATGTAACAAAATTCTCTTTTAAAATACTATAAACCTTCCTTGCTTTTACAAAACTAGCATGTTTGTGGACTGTTATTATCAAATAATATTGCAGACAATTACAGTCGGACCACAAATTTCCAAGTAAATTAATAAATCAGTCTTAGAATGCCTAGTCCCTAGGCTGATCTGGTTTTCTTCCAAGTCCTTGGATGCAGATTAAAGGCATACTTCCACCCTGTGTAGAGGTGTCAACGTGAGATATTTGGGCCATGCTTTAGGGCCGAAGTAGTTCACAGACTCAAATTAACCCTTCACACAAAGGCTTGTTTTAGTCTTCAAAATGTGGATGAGGCAGAGTTTTCCTGTGCATTGTTGGTTTTGTCCTATATGCATTGTTACACCCCTACCCAGTCTTAGGTCCTTCCCGTAAGCTGCCTCTGGTAGAAAAAGAGATTGCCCTTGTGTGCAATCTCACTTAGCTGGGTGCCATGTAGGGGCTGGGATGCAAAAGCTTATCAGAGCTTTTCCAGGATGTCAGAAAGAGAAGAAGAGAGAAGGTTATGTTGGTTTAAAGAGTGTTTCTTTAATATTCTTCCCTTCATAATCCAATAGGCTAACGTATATCATGCCAGTACTTCGAATGGAGAGAACAGAGCAATAAAGATTTACAAAACGTCTATTCTGATGTTTAAAGATCGGGATAAGTACGTGAGTGGTGAATTCAGGTGAGTTTGACTTCTGCCTGGTTTTACTGGGGAAATGATGTTTGAAAGGTGGTTAAATCACTGGTGCTAATACTGCATTGATTGGCTAAGAGTCCCTGTTGTCTTTTATTTCTTTATTTAAAGATTTCGTCATGGCTATTGCAAAGGCAACCCAAGAAAAATGGTGAAGACGTGGGCTGAAAAAGAAATGAGGAATTTAATAAGGTGATTCTTCCAGTTTTTATTTCAGCATGCAAAGGTAACTGAAACTTTAAGTCTATAGGAGGTACTCTCCTATTACTAGACTTTAGCTATTGCTACCTCTTAGGGTCTCTGGAGTATTCAGGAAAGCGTATTAAGCTTCCCTGTGGGAGAGGAAAGAAAGGGGGGGTGAGGAATGAAGATATTCTTTTGTCTTGCTGCTCATGCTCTAAACTCTTCAGTGTCTGAATGCTCTGTCTGACATGACTAAAAAGTGAGGAAAAGCTAGAAATAGCTGCTGCTGAGTAACAACACACTGTGTGATACAGGTTGATCTAGGATTAACCTGAACTGTGTAAAAATTCGATGTCCGCCACAAGAATGCTTAGAGAGGGGTCAGAGCCAGAATAGTTGTGGCTTTTTGTATTCATTTCCTAGTTCTTCACAAGTGAGAGGGTCCTGAGTAGAGGAGCTCTTGTTGTGTATTATGTTTAAAGCAACAGAGCTCCTGTAGGCACTACTGCAATACAAATAGTAGAGTTTNGTTGTTCACAAGTGAGAGTGTCCTGAGTAGAGGAGCTCTTGTTGTGTATTATGTTTAAAGCGACAGAGCTCCTGTAGGCACTACTGCAATACAAATAGTAGAGTTTGGGTTTATTTTTTTGGGGCTTTGTTCCTGTGTTACAGGTTGAATACAGCTGGGATACCTTGCCCAGAGCCCATTATGCTAAGAAGTCATGTGCTTCTCATGGGCTTTATTGGTAAAGGTGATAGGTAAGTATCCTTAGAAAACAATTTTTTTTTTATTAATTGCTTTCCACGGTGTTTTATTAAAAACAAAAAAAATCAACCTGCTGAATTTACCTATTACTTCAGCCCTGTAGACATGTTACTTTTACATGTGCATGTGACCTGTAGAATACCCAGACATTTGCCAGCTACTACTGCAGGCAATCTGCATGATTCTGAAGCCTCAGTTGCATGCAAAATAAATTCATAAAGTGTCTTAACCAGAGATTAAGGCTGGAAAGACTTGCTAATCATACATGAAAATAGCTCATTGTTTTGTCATATAAACATTAATGTAGCATGGTCCAAATTGTCTCATGTTGAAAGCAGAGCTCCAGTATCTTCGGCAAGCATATACCAAGCTTTGCTGCCCTTCCTGCTGGCTCCATGCACTTAGCTGCTCATGCTGACTTGCTTGACACAGTGAGCGGAAGGATTAGATACAGCAGCTAAAGTATTTGCAGCTGGTATGAAGAAGGAAAAAGTATTCACTTTCTGTTACTTTTGTTGTAATTGCAAGGCCTGCTCCTCTGCTGAAGAATGCTCAGTTATCTGACTCCAAAGTCCGGGAGCTGTACCTGCAAATCATCCAGTACATGAGAAGAATGTACCAAGACGCCAGACTTGTTCACGCAGATCTCAGTGAATTTAATATGCTGTATGTTTTTAAGCTTTGCTCTGAATTGTGACATCTAAAATGTATGCATTGGCAACCTCTATGTGAGAGTACTAATCTACCTTTAAGGGAGGGTGGGTTCCTTTTTGTGACTTGGTTTTGTAATTTATGTAATTAATTATGTAGCTTTTAACCCAGATCTGAGCTTTCTTTGTTTAAAAAAAGAAAAAGAAAACAAAAAACCCCAAACAAAACCCCCTACAAGCAAACAAAAAAACCCCTCAACTACAGAAAAAATTAGTAAGGTATATATTTTTTTTTTCCTCCCCCACCCATAACGCTGCTTTTTGTGTTCACAAGAAGGCTATTTCTTTAAAGTTTAGTAATACAACTTGTGTAGAGGAGGGAAAGGATTGACCCAAAAGAGTTGTTCTGGCCCTAATTTGCGAGGTGTATGCTAGAGAAATATGTTAAGATTGTTTGCTAGTTCTTAAGTTTGAAGCATACTTTGTTCCCTGCCCCTCAGTCTCCCATATAACATTGGTGGAGTTAGTGCATCTCTCTGTGTTTGTTTGCAGGTACCACAGCGGGGACGTGTACATCATTGATGTGTCTCAGGCTGTGGAGCATGACCACCCACACGCACTGGAGTTCCTGCGAAAGGATTGTGCCAATGTTAATGGTGAGTGGGCTGTGCTTCAGTGCTTGTTCTGATAGCTGGTTTATTTAGGAAGGTGAGCTGTGTTCACCTATGTTCTTTCAGGTATAAGTGACTGTAGAAGCTGTCAAACTTAAAATGCTCCCCCTTCTATGTTCTCATGGCTTCCTCAGGGAGCAGTGTACTGTGCTGAGTTCAGAAGAGTGTAGCCTATTTTGCTAGAAATCATCTGGCCAAAATGAGTCACCTGGCTGGATCTCAGATTTATGGTAGATCTGAAATCAGTCCCAGACCGATTAAAGATCAGTCCCAGTCTGCAGCAGCTCCTACCCTGGTCTTAACTTCCCTTACTTAAAGGAGTGTGCAGACATACTGATGTGTTTCCTTCGGTGAGTGGAATCCACATCTGGAATTCCTCAGCTGGCAAGAAGTTACTGTGTGTTATGAAGCTCCCTGCACTTACTTGTCCAGGTCAGCTGAGAGGATTGAGGCATAGAGTGATTTATTAGAGATGTTATCACTTGCCACAGTATTTTGATAAACAAGGTACGTTTATGATATCTTTCTCTTGAAAATTTGGTCTTCATGTGTGAGCATGCATGTTGCGTAACAGACACCTCCTGGTAGGCTGTGTTTCTCTCTGAGGACAGGAGATCTGTCACTGCAGGCTGCTTTTCTCCCCCCTTTCTTTTCAGATTGACTTTATTCTAATCTTAGAGACTCTTGAAAGTCCGTGGGAAAAGAACGGTGTGCATTTTGATGCTATGTGTTTGTTGATGCTCAGTATGCTAGTTTCTCCTTTTTCTGTTCATGGATTTCTAACAACCCCCTTCTGGCTCAGATACTTGCACCCTTCTGGTTTTTCATGTCTTTTGACTTTCTCTCCCTAGATATTCTAGTACCTCAGTGAGCTGCGGTGGTTTTGGTGTGTTTTGTTTGTTTTCTGTCACTGTAACTTTCTCTATGTAGTCCTCCTACAGAGACTCTGCGAACACCTTGCTTTATGCTCTGCCCTAGATGTGAGCATTGCAAAGACTTGTGGTTCCACAGGCACAGAGAGCTGCTTCCAAACTAAATTTTTTTGTTCTTTCTATTATTAATTTCTCATGGTGAGAGATCTGAGAAATTTAGTAGGAAACACTTATTAAGCAGTCCTCAGTGTCTTTCACTGGTGTTTTTCCGTACAGAAGTGCAGCCTCTGAATTTGGTTATATTTGACTCAAAAAACCTAATTCTGAGTGTAGTACTGAGGAAAGTTCTAATATGTTAATGCATCTTCCCTTTTAGGTGGATAATAATTAGGCTGTACTGTGTTTCAGTGGATACTTCTGTTTCTCTTTGGCAAAAGTTTGAGGTCTACATTCCTTATTCTTTGAAATAAATTTTTCATCTTCGTCGTTGCAAATACTACACCTGTCTTAAATTGTTTACTACTTAGCTCCTGCTTCATTAAGTCTGGCTCCTGCTGAAATTGATTTATTTTTTTTTAATATTTATCCAGTTATTCTCCTTTCAGTATTTGTTGCATTTGGAAGATGAACACTTTTATTTCAGATGAACAAGAGTCATCTGGTAACTAAACCTCGTATGATGCAGTATGTGCTGCTGAGACTTTCCCAAGTCATCAGGGCCATTGGCTTGCTCTAACTGTCACTTTAACATCACAGCTGCATTTGTTACACATAATTACTTATGTTTTTTTGTCTCTGGCCTTGTTTCCTGGTAGACTTTTTTCAGAAGCACAATGTTGCAGTGATGACTGTGAGGGAGCTGTTTGAGTTTATTACTGATCCTTCTATCACAAGCGAGAACATTGATGACTATCTGTCTAAGGTAAGACCTCGTGGCCTTGTTGCTTATGTAGGATGACTTGAACAATAAAATCAGATCTAGTTCAAGCTCCTGCATCTCGTTTACTCTACATCCTACTATTGAAGGAAGCCGGTACATGACATTAAGTTATGCTAGTGTTTCAGAAATGCATACTGGTCTCGTCCATTTATACCATTATAGNATTCGAGCTCCTTCATCTCATTTACTCTACATCCTACTATTGAAGGAAGCTGGTACATGACATTAAGTTATGCTAGTTTCAGAAATGCATACTGGTCTCGTCCATTTATACCATTATAGGTTGATGACACTTTCGTTCTATGTTTTCTCAAAAAGTCTAATCATGAAAACTGAAATGTCTGTTTCAGGTGCTACTAAAAGCAGGATGCTTTAAATTAGTTTGGGTTTTTTTTGGCAAGGAGAAGCTCTGCAGAAGTATAACCATGCTTATATAGAGAATGGGGTTAGGAAAGTGGATTTGAGCAGGGTGGGCTGAGGGAGGAAGAGCACAACTCAGGGCAGTGTTACTCCAAGGTACCTGGTCTTGCTAGCCAAATATAGCAGCTGGCAGAACATGTTGATTCTAGGAGGAGGTAAACTTACTCGGTGCTGCTAGCAGCACCCAGGTATTTCATTTCTAGCTGCCAGTCCTGCTCTCCCAGTTAGATGTTTCTTTAAAAAGGCAGGGGGGAGCTTTTTAAGTTAATGCAAGAGAAGTGGGGGCCACATATGCTGTGCTTAGAGTGGAGATTTGATGTGTTATTCCTGGACAAGATCATGAGGCAGAGACTGAGTGTGGTCCAAATACCAGTACAGCATGGGGATTTCCGGATATTGTGTACTTTCTGTCACATTGCAGGTTGAATAAGACAGCTTTGCTACGTGGTTCCCCTTACTTGTGCTCCTCTGGCTTGCTCGCTGTGCGTGAGAATAGCCAAGTTCTAGGTCTGAGCACTGCTCACTATATTCTCCTTGCGCTGTTATGTCCNACTATATTCTCCTTGCACTGTTATGTCCTGTAGTCGTGCTGGGCCTGCCATAATTTGATCTGGAAGGAGCAGCAAGCATGTTTTTCGCCTATTAATAAGGCAGATCTGCAGTTGTGTGTTTCGCAAAAATTTTGGTTACCATTAGGTGTCGCTGGAGGCATTGCCATAGGGAAAGCCTGGAGTATTTTGTGAGTGACAGCATGGAGTAGAGGGACAAACACAGATGGGAATGGTTAGCGGGATTCAGTGATGTGATTCTAAAGAGTGATAACTTTGTATTGTCTTATATTTCTTTAGGCAATGGAAATAGCATCAAAAAGAACAGAGGAGGAAAGATCCAGTCAAGATAAAGTGGATGAGGAAGTAAGTGAGGATATTTGTTCCTGCTATGAAATTGATACTAAACTTGCCTCTTCTAAACGATGAAAAACGTTCTGTTTTATTTGGCAAAATGCACACTTGATGAGCAAAACATTGTTTGTGTTACTGAAATGTCTTGAACGAGTTGAGATGTGAAGTATTAAGGGATGCCACGTGTAAAAGCTGACAGTGATAAGGTGTTAGAAGGCAAATACTCAATTTCCTAAACCAACCTTTGCCTGTAACTAGGTCCTGTGATGTATCTTCCAGTTCATGTTCAGTTAACAAAAAAAAACCTCAAAGGAGAGATCTGATTATGCCAGTGGTTTTGGACCAGTGATACAGCAGCAAGATACCTGGATACGTACATTGACCAAATTGCCTATCTAGCTCCAGTCTAATTCAGTTCTGCATTTAAAGATAAATTTCCTAATTTAGGAATAATTAGGAAGGAAGAACATCATGAAACTATATGTAAATTAGTAAGTCTGTGTTTCCTTTCACTCTACTAGGTGTTTAAGAAGGCTTACATACCTCGAACTTTGACTGAAGTTAAAAACTATGAGAGAGATGTGGATATAATGATGAAATTGAAAGAAGAGGATATGGCCTTGAATGTTCAGCAAGATAATGTGAGTAGACATGCTGAGGCACTGCAAAAAAGAGGGAGGGAATATGAATTCTTCTTGCTGGAAACTGACAGCAACAAACAAAAACAGAAGCCTTGTTACCAAGGCGTGGAGTACTGAATTTAGTGTCATACTTTTAATATCATCTGGTTAGCACTAATGCTAACATTGTGGGTTTTTTCCTGGTTCGAGATACTAATTTCCTCTGGGGACAAAGATTTAAGACTCATACTTTGATAACGACGTAATTTTCTTTCTCTCTCCTTGGGTGTAGATTCTCTATCAGACTGTGACAGGACTGAAGAAGGATTTGTCTGGCGTTCAGAAGGTGAGAGGGTCTCTTTGAAATCCTTCATTTTAGCCATTTTCAGAAAAGCAAGAAGTACAGAGAATGCCTTATCTTGCAGCTGACACCATGAAAGCCTCTTGTCTGCAGAGTGACCATTTAGGGTTGTAGCATGACTACAAATTTTGATATGTTCAGGGTAGCTTGGCTGTACTTACTGTGTAAAGAACAACCCTGCAGTATAAGGCATAAGGTATTATATCTTACTATATTTGAAGTACTTCACAGTGACATTTCTGTAAAGTACGTTGCATAGGAGGTTGGGTACAGATCAGTCTGTAGCTATATAATTCAATGCAGAAGCCCTATGTGGATTCCCCCTCCTTCCTTTGTAAATGTTATCTAGCAGTAGTGCAGACTGTTTTAAAATAGAAATACAGATACGGATGGGATCAGGCTGTGGCACAGTTTCCAGGCTTGTTTAAGAATAAATGAGTTTTCCAGTGTAGATATTTGTTTGCAATAAAGCCTACGTGCAGTGCCCCCAAGGTAGATTTGGGTATGATCCAAGTATAATTAAAAATTGGCTTCCACATATGTTAGCAAATCGCTGTTTAACTTACGGAAATTAGTTTGGGAGTGCCAATACAGCTGTGCTGTGAGCCCTGACCTAGAAGATTGTCTTGTACATTCTAGATTCCTTGTTCTTAGCTTGGATTAACCTATTTCTCATTCTTTTTCTTGAAACTCAGTGATGGCTGTAGTAAAGGAGATGACATAAGCTCACTCAAGGGCTTTTTTGCAGCAGATTTTTTTTTTGTTTATGTATTTATATGTGTGTGTGTATATATGTATATGTGCATATATATTGTTGTTCGGCTTCTTTGTTTTGGTTTGATATACCTTGCAGATTCCTGCACTTCTCGAAAAGAAGGCAGATGAGTCAGAAACAGACTCTGATGAGGATGATGGCAGCTCAGAGGACTGTGATTCAGGCAATAAAGAATCTGTACATCCCAAAGATAAACCTGCTGAAGTTAGCATGGACAAAAAGGTCAGCTGGCCAGGAGTTGCTTATTTTTCCCACCTCTGCCTATGTGATGAGAAAAAATCCAAACTTACTTAGTTCTGAGTGGTTCTTGCTACTTCTTGCCTGAAACAAGCTATGAACTTTTCCTATTGTGGAGAATGAGAGCAGAGAAAGTCAATTTAATTATGGATGCTTTACTAATGGTGTTTTTATGTAGAACAACATGTAACATAGCTCTTTGTAGCCTAGACAAAGCTAGAAGAGAGATCTCTGCAGGGAATTCTAAGGCTATGCAGAGCAGAACTTAGTGAAGCCTGGGCAGCTCTTGAGTGCCTCTGGCTACTCTTCCAGGCTTTGGTGTACAGGTTTGTGGTCGTGGTCCCTGATTAACCCCCTTTTGCCCAGGGAACTGAGACCACTTGAGACTTGGTGTCCATGTTTGTACCACAGTGGCTTTTGCATTACCATTAAGTACAGACTGGCTAGTTTTGCTGTGGGCAAGAGATACAACGCAGTCGTGCAAAGGGATTATGGTTTGGGGTTTTTTTTAAGGTTTCGTTTTCCAAACTGCAGAACAAGTATGCTCTGTTTCGGTGAGTGTCTTCTGCAGACTATCATCCATGGGTGAGAGCCTTTTGGCAGCCTTCTAGGTGCTGTGCAAAGATGGATGAAACTTGCTGGGCTTAAAGGGGTTCAAGATCTGGGGGTTTGCTTTTTAGGTGTTTCCTCCTAGAAAGGGTAAGATAATATGTTCCATATCTGTCAAATAAAAACGCAGTGCTCTACTAGAAACTTTTGACTAATCTAGAGCCTTTTAGATGTGAAGCAAGGAAGTCTTGATCACTTCTTATCCTTATGGATAGGTTTTCATTTGGACAACTTTTTGTGTGAGTAAGATGAGGTTTTTGGTAACCTACCTATGTGTTTAGCTGTAGGTTGAAGAACCGATTAGCAGCAATTACTTCCACCCCCACCCAGTTATGCTGACTTTGTGTTTTCCAGTTGAGTGTAGTCTCTTTGCTTTCTGGCACAAATTATAGTGTATTGCAGTAGCATACCACCCTTTCTTGCCAATCCTGATGATGATCAGCTTGCTCTGAGTTACTAGCAGTTACTGGATCGGTATTTTTGCATGACATACAAACCCACATATTACAGTAGCCCTATGGGTAGCTAAAAACCTAGATCAGGCATCCTTTTGTAATCTTGGGTGTAAATAGCATGAGTTAAGAGTGCCTTTTGTTCCCTTTCTTCAAAGGTTGCATGCAACTGGTTTTAACTAGTTTGAATTGTGCCTTGTCATTACCAGTGTGCAGCTCTTAGCTCCACCCCCAACCTATACTTCCTTTTTCCTTTCCCCTCCCCATTCCTATTGATTTTCTTCTTTTTATTTCTTCCTCTTGACAAACTCACTTTTACGTGGAATGTTAATTAACTTGTTAACGTAATGATTGATTGACTTGCGCAAAATCTCTCATTCCTTCTGGGTTTAAATGAATGATGTTTGGTTCTCTATAGGAAAGGAAAAAGATGGTTAAAGAAGCTCAAAGAGAGAAGAGAAAAACCAAAATCCCGAAGCACGTGAAGAAGCGGAAAGAAAAGACTGCAAAAATGAAGAAAGGCAAATAAAACCAGCTTTGGCTTGGGGAAAGGGGTGGTTTGTTGTGGGTTATCTAGTCATCATCTTTTTTCTTTTTTTAAAAATTAAAAATGCTTTATTTATATACATACGGTATTAACTGTGAGAGTGATTTTTGTTAATAAGATGGTGTAATTGTTTGAACAAAGCATATGCCATGGGTTTCTCAATAGGAAAGAATGAGTTTAACACACTTGTGAATGATAAGATCCTTTACCTGTGCAGGTTTAACCTGTTGTTAAACTTGCCCTGATTTGTTCCTGGGGTCTTATTCCCCTGCCTCACACTGCATACAAGCTAGTGTGGTTTGCTCCAGATTTGAACAGATTCTTGGAGGAGGAATGGCGAAGACTGGAAAACACTTTTGCTGCAAAGGCCCCTGCTGCCTTCACAGTATGGAAACAAACTGAACTAGCTGTCCTCTGCAGGCTGTCACGGTCACCCATGGATAATCCTTCAGGCGTTGTGCCTTTGCTGTTCCCCTGTGCTTACATCACCTTTGATGTTTTCTTACTGAAAGCTGAGTTTTGGGATCTGGGAAGCAGCTGTCCTCATTGCCCAGTTCCCTTCCGAAGCAATTGGGCAGGCGTACCCAAACAAACCAAAGCCTGAATTTTATTTTTTTTTTTCCTTGGATCCCAACATAGTTGCTCTTAGGAGTGTTATGAACCAGCTTTTTTTGTAAGCTGGCCAAATGAGTATTTGCTGTCAAGATTAATCATGTGCGTTTGAATTCAAGGCTGTGCAAAGGCTTGTGGCAGGACCTCTGTGTGGTATGGCTCAGCATTACCAGACCATGTCATGCTAAGGTGCCCCAGCTCTTCATTAGGGAGAAGGTGGCAGAGCTCTGCTCATGAGTGACCCACTTGGGCTGAGGCAGAGGTGCTGTACTGAAGAGAGACCACCTCTTGGAAACGGCTTTGGCCACTGAGGCTGACAAGTCTTGGGAGACGTGTCCTCATATCAGCTGTCTTTTTCCACTGCCTGCAGTTTCAGAATTCCCTGTGCCAACACAGAGAAAGGTTCTGATTCCAGTAAATGTCTTGATATGTTCTCCCGCATTAGGGGTGGAGTTGATGCCCTCAGGATTTATGCTTGCAGGACATATGTCCTCTGATGACAAAGGACGACTTTTAACCATCAGTGGGTATCCAACAACGATGGGTTGGCTGGGGGCAGGGTGAAGCTTTCTTCTCTCTGCTTTTCACCTCCCACACCCAAAAGAGATTGTGGGATGGTCATAGGCAGCCACCCTGGCAAAGACTGAGATGATGTTGGCCAACTGCACATGTGGTTGCTCTACTTGGGAGCGTATTCCTCGAGGAAATGTGGTCTAGTTGCACTCCCCAGTTAGACCTTCACAACCTCTTTGGTGCCTTTGGCTAGAAATCTGGTAAGAGGGAACTGGTCAGTGCTTCCAGATCTCTCCCTGTGCTCCCTTTCCCTGTGTGCATACAGGGATTGACAGTACTCTCATGTACAGTATGCATATAAGTGTAGACTGCATTGCTGAAGCACGTTGGGAAGCAAGACTGCTGTTTCCTCAGTGAGTGGGGATGTTTGTTGGGAGACATGAAATATCTGCATTTTGGAAAATGGCATTACATCAGGTGCAAGAAAGGGGGCAGCCTCTAACTTGGTAATGAAGGGAGGAGGAGGTGCAAGTCCTGCATCCAGAGGTGAGGGAGTACTGTTGGCGGCCGTTTGTCTAATGCCAACGGCTGAAGTGCTGCTAGATGGATGGACACATTTCCTGCTTTTCCTTGCCCTCACAGGAGCTTGTCTAGTGACGTAATCAGGCAGAGGTGACCTTGGTGATGGCTGCTGTGAACCTGACTGGTTGTGTTCATAGGTGCAGTGCTGAAGGCGACTGAAACAATCACGGCTTTGTGTACTCACTTTGGCTTTGAATCCCATAGTATTGGTGATTCTTCCCTGCTGACTGACAAGGCTATGGTGTGTGCATCTGCCCTAACAGTTGTGGTTCATGAAGGTGTGTGCACCAGGAAGTGTGTGTGTAGGGACGTGGGGTGGTGGTGGGGGACTACATCTGAGCTGTTGCCTTTCTCCAGCAATGGTTTGCATATTGGGCAGACCTGAGCTTTTTTGGTGAAAATGACTCTCTCAGAAGCTGTGTGTGCTTTAACTTTGTGTAGCTCAGCAGTGGATGACTCCACCAGGAAACCGGTCCATGACTGATCAGCGTGAGTCGGGGGTTGTCAGACACAAGAGACAACCACCTTTTCGTTGGGGCTGGGTGCTCTGAAGAGCCTGGCAGCCCCAGAGATGCAGAGTGCGTGTCCTACTGGGGAGGGTTTACCTACTTTACCTGAGGAAATGCTTCAGAGAAAGGAGGCTGCTATCATCTGTGCTTGAGGGAAGAGGAAATGTCCCAGCCCACATAACCGTGTCTTCCCTCCAGGCTGTGCACCACAGCCTGATCAAGTTTGCCTAGCTCTTGCCGTCCCGTAACATGAAGGTGGTCCTGAATCAGTCATTTAGGATTGGAGCCTTGCTCGCAGTGATGTGCAGCAGGTCTGTGTGCAGGCTGTGCAAAGCATGAGCTGTCTGCCTCAGGTGTTTTCTCTAGGGCATGTTTACATAGGGTGTTTGCAGACCAGCTGAGGTGGAGCGTGCCAGAAAAGCCTTCCTTGTGCAAGTGCAGATGGCCTGGGGATAGCTGCTGCAGCTGGGCATGCGCTTGTTGAGGTGGGCTGTGATTGCAGCTACCAGTCCTGGCCATGCCAGGCTTGAGATGTATAGTAGTGAGGCAGTCCGCAGGAATGGGGTGGATTTGGGAGTTGTTTGGGCCAGCACCATGAGATGAGCCATCTTTCTGGTGATCTGAAGCAAGAGAATGGCTGTTAAGAAATGTTAGCCGTAACTACCAAAAGGCACCAGTCTGATAGGGGGTGGGGAGGGTGGGGATGGGATGGCATGACTTTGTGTCCTGTGCTAAAGAAAAAGCTTCACAATTCAAAGTAGCACAGTTACTCAGTTGTCCCCACAGAGATTAGGACCTGACAAGGCCCACTCGTTTGACATAGCAGCATGTTTATGGTGTGCCCTCCTACTGCCACCTGTGCAGAGTAGTATTTCCAGGGCAGGAATGCCAGTACCTTGTATAAGAAGAACTGGGACGCAAACAGCTCAAGGTAACGCTTCCCCTTTATCTTCCATACTGTCCCTGCCCCCAAGATTGCACTTACTGGTAGGGCTCTGAGGTCTCTTGTGGGCTACTGCAAGTGTCTCCGTTGTGGAGCTCACCTGATGGCATGCAGCACAAGCCAACAGACCCTGGAGAGGTGGGCTGTGGGGTAACTGGTAGGCTGTGGCTCCTGGAGATGACCCTGAGAGGTTACTGCAGCAGTGAGGCTGAATTGTGGGGGTGTGATACCTACCCCTAAGACTGAGAATTCCCTTCTGTTGACTGCAAACCCGTTCCTCCACTGCTCCCTGGGTGTTCCAAGATTATTACTATTTTTTCCCCTCTTTTGAACAAGAACATCTGTACTGAGGTCATGGCATAAACTCGATTGCTTTGTCACTGTGGCTTTGGGAATGTTTCTCCAAGCAAGGCTTTTAATATTGTCTGACATGTTTTTCAAAGCGCAAATGTTTTGTTGTCTTCTCTGAAAATGGATTGGAGTCCAATTCTGTCTGGTAATCAGTATGGATTTTTACAGCTGCAAAAGCATAGTTGACTTTAGTCAACTTTAGTCTGACTAAAGTAGAAACACTAAACACCTAACATACCCATTGTGAAATCAAAGCCCCTATAGGTAAAATTTTCAATTGGAAAAAATAATGTTATATTTTAATTTAAGGAGCCATATAGGTTTCAGGCTGAAGACAAAATGCATTGTGTTTGACCAAATCTTAAGACTGGTATTAAGTTCTAGCCAGAACATGGACCCACAAAGAGGGCTTTTGCCCCCTGGCCTGGTGCCACCACGCAGGGAGGTGTCTGCAGTGTCACCCTTGATGGTCTGAGATCAGTGGCTCAACTTTTGGGTGTCATCAGGCAGGGGGTGAGAACGGGATGGGGAGCACCATGCTGCTGCTGCGTAAAGCCACCATGTGCCCACGTGTCAAGTGCTGCCTCCAGCTCCGGCCTCTGCATCACCGAGTTGGCACAAGGAAGAGCGTGGCTGAGGGGATGGGGCAGCTGCCTTGTGAGGAGAGATGGAAAAGGCTGAGTGAGAGTCCTCTGTTTGGAGAGGAGAAAGCAAAGCAGAGAGATGAAAGAGGTTTAAGGAACCATGAAAGCAGCAGACAAAGTGAATGCAGAAATGCTCTTCAGCAAACCCTGCAAATAGTGGAGCTAAGGGGAACTAGCTTAAACTAGTGGAGGATTGGGTTAAAACAGGCAGGAGAAGGTGCTTTACACAGAGGGCAAGCTGCTGGTGGGTTGCGGCAGAGTGGTGCTTGTGGTGTTTGCATCAGTGCAGGTAAGCACGGGCTGAAAATTAGCTGTCTAATCTGAGATGCTGTTAATTTTTATTATTATTATTTTTTAGAACAGGCTGAGCATATGAAAGGCATCAAATGATCAGGCACAGGTCAGATGCTTGGAACCGTGCACTTCTAGGAATTTACGGCCAAAAGATTTAGTGATATTTGAAATCTTAAGTATGTAGGGTGGAAATATTTACAACTCTGCTATCAAAAATAAAAATGTACAAAAGCAATTAATCCTATCTTCCAGGGCATTCTCAAGTAGTCCCGTCTTCCCAGTCATTCACTGGGACTCAGTGGGAGAGGCATGGGGAGGAGAACTGAGGAGGAGATACTTCTAGCTAAGATATGCCAAATTCCAGAACAGTTTACCTTTGGGGTTTGGGGGGATTTTCACACACCACCACCCCCATCTCCTTGAAATCCCGCAGTGCCATACGGTGAGTTTGCAATCTGAGCAGTTGGTGTCAGGCTTCGTCTCAGTTCCGAGGTCTGTGCCAGGCTGGTATTAATTTGTTGCTTCTCCCACGCTGTAAATTTTGTTATATGTAGCAAGAGAAGCATTGGAAGGTGGAGGTTTGTGGATTTGTTTTCCGCATGATGAAGCCAGTAAAACCAGCTTTGCACGTATGTCTCCTTAGAGGGTTTTCATTTCTGTGCTGAAATATTGTGATTAAACAACGCAAAACTAGCTGTGGCAGGCTGCACGCTTGCTTTTGGCATGTGTGCTCAGGCAAGAGTCACACCTGTGGGCCTTTGAGGTATGAAAGAAGCGAGGCCAACGTTTTCTGAGGACCAGTGTGTCCTGCAGTTTTTGGTCACAGCTGGTGGAGAAACTAGCGATGAAGGGGTGCAAAGGCAAGAGATGGATTCCAGAATACTGGATTGCTTACCTGGTTCTCCAGCTGAACCTTTACCTGCTATTTTCACCTGCAAAATTGTACAGCCAGCTTGAGTATGGTACTGTAAATATGATACACAGATGCAGAACACGGTGGGTGCATTGTCTCTGTGTTCCCTTCACCCTGGGCTTTTCCCCTGGGAGTGGAAAACGATGGGGGACCACTGGGGCAGGAAAGTGTATAGGGGTCTCTTCTCTGGTTACGGGGACCTACCTGTCTTTGCCTCTCCCCACGAAGGAAACGAAAGGATTTGGACACTCTGTGAGTGAAGGAGACGCTAAAGAAACTGTTTTGTCACTCTCAATGAACTTTTAAAATGTTCCGTGGTAAACAGCTTCACAGATTGTTTAAATGCAAAAAGCTAACTGAGAATTTATTTTGAACTTTCTAGGGCATTGCTGTAAAAAAAACCCAAAACAAAACAAAAAAAACCCAACAAACCACACCATAACTTTATAACTCATTATTTTTACAGTTGTAATTTTGGTCCTTCTAAAATGCTACTAGACTTCCAAAGCAAAACTGCTGGCCCTCTGCCTTAGCATCTCATTACTTTCCTGGTCTTGACATAATTTTACGTTCCTTGCGCTAATTATCATGTCCTCTAGAGGGAGAAATATATTCTTGCTCAGACTCTGTTGGAAAGCGTTAAGGCTCCCTTAATATATAAAAAGTGGTAATGATGTTTCAACTCTATATAACTTTCTACAAATCTTGGTGGATTTGTACGTGGCACCTAGTTGGTTTGTTGGGGTTTTTTTTCTCCTGAATTTGCAGTTCTTGGACAAAGTTTTATATTTTCAGACGTGACAGGGGCATAATTTGTTCTGGTCCAGGCAGGGACTGCAGCTATGGTACTAATGCTGGGTTTAGGATGAGTTTCTACATGGCACATGACAAACACCAGGGACGCTTTTTGCCCCCTGTGCATACGAAGACTCATGGTGAGTATCTAAAAAATGGTAAGGATACCATTCTGCAACTGCCCAAATTCATGGGCATAAACACCAATCTTTTGTGCAATGCAGTAGTTAGCAATTGTTTTGCCACAATCGCTAGCCCTAAACACAGTTTGTTGTTGACAGCTGCTCTTTTTTTGGCTCATGTCCCCCCCGCCCCATTGTTTATTTTCAGAGGATTGACATAAGAACAAACTCGGCCCTTCTTCCTGACGTGCAACAACCTGCCTCCGACCTCTGCAGCCTGCGTGGAACTGTAAGCTTTCCTAAGCAACAAGGTGAACGCTAGACCTAGCCTACAGCACTAGATTTAAGACTCTCTCTCTCTAATCTAGCTCAGAGATCCATGTCTGCTTTGGAGTCTGCAAAGGCCACGAGGCTGGGGATTGTTGGCCAGGACTTGCAGCTGGCAGGCATTGCTCAGGTGATTTTTTGTGTGTGTGTCTCTTCCCCCCCCTCTTGTTTTCTTTCTATATTGGGTTGCTGCAGAACAGGATGAAAGATGGGCAGCGACCATTCCTCTGGCATCAGCATTGGGCTAGAGGGCTGGCGTGAAGGCCAGTGGTGGTGATATGAGGACAGAAAAGCTTGGTTCATAGCTGTCTTCTGCAGAGGCTGCTTACATCCAGAGCGTTTACTTGGCCTTCCTGCTCTTAAACTTTGGTTTTCATCCCTTTACCTAATCTGAGCCCCAACCCTTGAGGCTCAGCATGAACCCCACGCTCTGGGCTGTCGCCCCCCTCCCAGACTCAGCCTGGGCTGGTTCTCTGCAGCTGGCTGCAGCCCCACACTGCGCATCAGGATCCGGGGGCACATCTAGCTTTTCAGTGCCTCTGGCCCTGAGCGCTAATCCCACTTCCAACTCTAGCCTTACCCTGAAATAGGAAAGTCCCGCGTTCCCCAGGCATCATCCTGGGACGTGTGATCAGCATCAGCTGTCATCCCAATCTTCTGGCACCTAAATGAGCAAGAAACAAAGCTGGTTCTTCAGCCCTTTCCCTCCCTAATCTAAACCTGTGATCAGATGCAGCCAGCAGCTTGCAGACCTGGTATTGTCCAGAGTCAGCCTAGTTTGGTGGTACTTCCAGGATCTAGAAATGAAATTATCTGTTCATCCCTCTCTATTCCTTAGCCCTGGCTGTGGGTTGCCTGAAAGACGGATGGGACTTAAGGTGGGCAGCTCTGCAAAGTCTGAGTGAATGTGGGGAGAGTTGTTTGGGGTAAGGTTTGCTCTGAGGTGTTAGGAGGACCAGTTTTGGTCTGCATAGTACAGTTGGCATTTGGGACATGCAGAGCCTGGAGAGCTGTGAGTTGTCAGGAACAGATAAAAGCTAATGCTGGCTGGAGACGTGGAGTGGAGGGTTTGCTGGGGGCTGCTGCTTGGAAGAAAAATTCTAATTTGTGTCCTTGGGATAAGGTGTTGCTTTTGATGCTTTTATACTGCTGGTTAGAAGAGAAACTTGAGGAACTGTTTGTCTTCTGTCCTTGTCAGGTTTCTCATTCTGTTGTCCTTGAATGTGTGTGAACTTGTGGAATGTAAGTTTGCACGTGTTGCAGAGCACTGTGGCTCCTTGGGACTACAAATGGGCCTTTTTGTGGGCTTGAGAGCTACCACTATGTGTGGTAGACCTCTGGTCTGACAAATATTTGGGCCCTTAAGGAAATATAAGGAAGTAATACCATATTGCATGAAACACAGCGTATATACAACTTGCTTTGCTGTGGTAGTGGTGAATATGAGAAACAGTTCTCTGGAGATGGTGATAGCTCAAGTGACGGAGCAACGGTCTGGACACATAAAGCTAGAGTGGGAGAGAGCAGTTGAAGATGGGGAGAAAGGGTTGCCGCTTTGTGGTTTTCCAGCCGCTTTTGCACCATTGCTCATTCTGGATGCTGTCACTGATCTATCTGCCATGCTCTGAGTGCTTGCCAGCTCCCCTCCCTTGTTGGCCCAACCTGACCCCAGCTCTTCACCTTCACCATAGACCACTAAGCAGCTACACGTGGGGCAAACCAAAGAAACAGCAGGGAGAGCTGAAGACTCTTTTTTCAGGGCAGTTTTGACTTGTTTGAAAAGCCACTCCCTGCGGGGGTATGTGAGTGAGGTGGCAGATTTGCAGTGACTTGCCTCCGTGACTTCAGGAGCATCAGTGCGGCACAGGGCGCTATTCATTGTTGGGGATGGGTAGGGACCAGACCAAGGGCTTAATCCTGCTAAAGGCTCAAGTCCTGGTACAACTGATGGGAGTCGAGCTTTCAGGCTGGCTTAAAATGGGGCTGAGGAGTTCACAGCTGCATAGGGGAGGCAGGAGGAGACACGGTTTCTGGAACGTGTCGCATTTTTGGTGTTCTGGCGCATTAGAATTGGTGCAGCAGGAGAAAGTGAGTGGTTCCCTCAAAGTTCTTTTTAAAGGATTTAAAAGAACAGTTCAAAAGAGTCAGTAACGTGTTGTTTTTTGTTTTTTTTTCCTGAGCTTCTAATAATTATTGCTTATAGCACTGAAAAAGAAGAAAATACCATCTTTGTAACAAGCTCTTTCATCCATCCAAAGTGCTCGCATTAAGATGTACTTCAACATTATACATATGATAGATGGTGGAGAGAAAAGCCAGTGCTGATCTTTCCTCAAAGTTGAACAAGCTCCATCCTGCAATGGAAGTATTTATTTAAATAACAACAAAAAAAAGGGCAAAATTTGTTATTGTGTAAAGGAGTCACAAAACAATTTGAACTTGCATGCAGCGTTGGCTTTCCAAGTACTTAAACAAATATAAAACTTTCCCAAGATACTGGCAAGTCCCTGTCAAACGTGTTTTATGGAGTATTTCCCCTCCCACAGGTGAACCAGGAACTCCCTCTTGTCTTTTTCATTTGGGGAAACCAGTAGCAATGCCCACAGACGCTACTGCTAAGTGATTTCCACTTAAATAGAAACGAGACGTCAGCTTTCTGTGACCAGCCAGGCCCTTTTCTGGGAAGTCCATCAATTACACCAAGTACCCTGTGGCTGCCTATGGATTGCGCTGTGCAGAATTAAAGGATTACCGTTTGTATGGGATTAACAATATCTGTGCTGTTTGCATTGCTCTGTGTGTAGCTTTGAAAGACATTTAATGAGCACTTTTTATTGACAATCGGTGAGCCTGGGTGGTGTGATGTTCTCTTGCTTTGTACCGACTGGGATGCTGGAAGTGTTAGAAATGGGAGCTGAGAGTAATGAAATTAGTTTGGTGGCAAGGCTTAAATGAAAACGAAGTATATTTTAATCAAGTCTTGAACGCACCTGCCTATTGGTGGTGCAGCCAGGAGAACCTAGGAGTTTTGTACAGAAAGGAAAAAGGGGGCAAGTGAGGGAGAAAAATAAGATGACGCAACTGAAATTCTTCAAGGTAAGGCACGGATTGCACAGAGCTGTCAGTGTGTGCTGCGCTGTCAGCCTTGCGTGCCTTTAGGGTGTCAGTGCACGGTAAGAGCACCTTCAGACTTGAGCCAGCTCTCTGCTGGTGCTTTTTGCTATCTCGTAGTTATGTTAGCCAGGACTGTGAAGAGATGTAAGCTCCCAGACCGACACAGCGGCTCTTGCAAAAGCCTCCAGTGGGTGATCTCTTCTGGGAGTTTGCTTTGTATGTAAGGGGCAGTGCAGGCAAAAGACAGAGTTGTGTGGGAAGGCAGCTGGCAGCAGGCACATCAAAACTGTGGCTCGTTAGGAGCAGTTTTACTCCCAGGGTAGCTGTAGCCTCTCATTGCTGAGCGGCCGCCAGGCTATTGGATCTGGCAGCGTTCGTCAGGCTGCACGAGACAAGGTGATTGAACTGCTCGTGATTTGGATGAGGCTGTGGTGCCCAAGCACCTCTTGTTCATACAGGTTTTGGCAGTTGGGCACTTTGTTCAGGGACTGGGATGCTGTGCAGATGTGTCTGAAAGAAAAACCTGCGGAGCTTTTCCAGCCTTTGTCAATGGCAAGACCCAAAAGCTGAATGAAGCAAATGGCTGGATGGGCATGGGTGTAGGAGCAGCTACACGGGCCAGGGCTACGAGGGAGTTTTGGTACAGACTACTTACAGGCCCAGTTTGGTAGCTGTCAGCATTTGTGGGAGAGGAATTTAAAGGAGAGGTGAATTTAAAGGAGTATGGATGCACTGAGTGACACCTGGAATTCCTCTCATTCACGAGAGGAGGATGGATGGCTTTTGTGGGCAGGAGATGGACAGCAGGGGAGGTAGTGCTTCCTCTGCTATTTCAAAATGAGGATTCTTCCACATCCCTCTTATAAGTTACAGAGAAACCCTTATGAATGCTACAGGCCAAATTTTGTTCTCAGTTACACCCATGCAACTTTACTGAAGTCAGCAATTGTCTGTTTTGCAACCATTGCCTGATGCAATAACTTGAGGGCTACATATCTTTAGAGGTTTAAGACGTGCTTGCATCCCCAGCACTGCGACAGCAAATAACGCTGGACATGAAATCGCTGTTGCCTGAGTAATTGCTGAAGAATAACTGAGGTCAGTGGCATTGCACAGTTGTAACTAACTGCACGGGGCCGGGAACACTCATACGGTATCTGTGAGTTCATTGGGACCCAGGAGAGACGGGGCCATCTCTCCCTCCAGCTGGAATGCCGCTTTCCCACATCAGACACTCCCTGCAGTAATTATACCCTTTTTAGACTCACCCTTTAGCAATTACTCGCCTAAGCCCTGCCTCAAACTGACATCACTGGAAAGTCCAATAAAAATACGGCAAGCTTTCAAACCTTCCCAGGAAAGCAGAATACTGTATTATTAGTAGTAGTATTTCAATGCAGCTGTTTGATTTTCTTAACCTTATCTCATAACAGGAGGAGTTTGTTCCCTCCCAGCAAATGTCCTCCAGGGTCAGCAAAGTCCTTGTCTTGTCTTCGGTGACGTACTGTCTTCGTGTTGGTTCCTTTCTTTTTCTTCTTTTGAACTCTTCTTTGCAGTACTGAATGCTTTCTTCTGGAAGGCCTGATCCTAAGCTTCTTGGACCTCAAAATATCAGCCATCTCTAAGTCAGCAATTGTCTTGGTGGTGGTTTTTCAAAGTACTTCTGTGTTCCTTTTTCTTTCCTTTATTTTAAATTTCGTTTTCAAGTTGACCTCTTTAAGAGCGGGCAAGTTGATTTAAGAGTGTATTCAGAACTTGCATTTGCTCAGTAAAAGAGGAGAGCAATGGCAGTTTGCTCTATGTCTTAAATTATGTCTTAAATGCCCCCTTTTTTTTTGGTAATAAAACTTCAAATGACTCCATGAACTGGACCCTCTGTAAGAACATAGAAAGTTATCACTATATTTTGCTATAGGTAAAGCTGAAAAGTTGGACCTGAATCAGAGCAAATAGTTGGGGGGAGGGGGGGGAAATCAAACCCCTCTTACGATCCTGCCTGAACTGGCGTACAGCTCATCCTATGACATCAGAGGTTTTTGGGTTTTGTGTTTTTGTTTTTTTAATTCTTGGTTTGCATGGGAACAGTATGCCAGAAAAGAACCTTCCAAACACATAGTAAGAAAGGAAACTACGTGCAGAAAACGTCAAAGAAGGTAATTGGAAAATTTTTCAGGGAAGGATTCCTGTTCTGTAACACCTGATGATGGAAGCATGAGGCTTTGCAATTGTAAACAGAATTTCTTTCCACCCAGCTTGGCAATCGTATTCATTTTTTGGGTGTAACCCTTTCATGTACGCAGCTGCACTCCCCATTCCCATAGCTAGGCATGCCGGGTAAACCTTTTGATCTCTCCTTCTGGCCTTTGCTTGCATTGTGTTTATTACAACTTTTTCAACTCCTCCGGACCAGGGTGTGATGGATGATCCTGGAGGAGCTGTCCTCTAGATCTCTGTGATTATACTGAGTTGATGGTTTCTCCCTGACAGGTGCAGGCAAGTTGATTTAAAAACAAAACAAAACAAAAAATCTTTTTAGTTAAGCGAAACCTACTTGGTGTCAACTCCTTCCTCTGCTGTTGTGCTCAGGTGGGGAGAGCAGAGGCTTTACTTGGCTTCCATTTCTGCCTCTGGCACAGTCATCTCTGTGAATCGCAGATGCCTCGCCTTATCCTGGCTCTTGTCATTTGGTACCAGTGATGGCTGTCCCTGCAGAAGCCGGATGCTCCAGCCCCTGGGAGAGCACTCCAGCTCCTAGAGACGTCCTTTTACCTTTTCCGTTCTCCTCTGTGGTTTGGTTTGGGTTTCTGTGGAGGTCAAGGGGCTTCTCCCATGTTTTGCAGCAGGCTCTGGGGAGGTGTTAGACCGAATCCGATACTCTGCACACCGAAAGCCCCTGTTAACATAAATCCCCACACTGTGCCCTGGCAGATGCCACAGACAAGTCAGAAAGGTACTGCCGGTCTTTCCAGCAGCTCCCCTGCCCCTGTACTATGGTGGGATTTGCAAGTATTTGGCATGTTAGCAAAACACTGTAAGTAAAAACAACTGACTGATTCCCCTCCCCCTCAATTTAAATAGTTTAAAAACTAGTTACAGACCTCCGGCTCCTTGCAAATCATTACTGTGTCTTCTTGCTGGTTTGGAGGTTGTAGCATGACTGTGATCAGCCAGAGCAGACACTCTTGAAAGATGTGAAATGCCACTCTCCATTCCCTGTGGTTTGGTATCAAAGAAACCTTTTAATTTTTGAAGTGCTGCACATGTGCTCTTATCAGGTTTGGGGAAATATGAGTTGCAGGCAGGATGCTTTGATATCGCGGAGAGCCAAGCACCTTTCCCATTAGCTCTGTACAGGTGTATTGGCAAAACTTTGGTTGTCTGTTGTAAGATAACATGAAGCCATTGTCTGCATATGTGATTTGTGAAGCAATATCAAAAAGCACATAAAAAAATAGTATCTTGAATGTTTATGCAACTTGGAGTGT
This sequence comes from Himantopus leucocephalus, assembly GCA_003993805.1. NCBI lineage: Eukaryota > Metazoa > Chordata > Aves > Charadriiformes > Recurvirostridae > Himantopus > Himantopus leucocephalus. Next base: position 74,697,040 of record RSEF01000002.1, on the reverse strand, counting down.
GGTGCTTTCCGTATTTTTGGATGTGCACACATCACTTCAAGCCAATCCTTTCAAAAAGTACATTGTGGATTTTAATTTTTTTTTTTTTTTTTAATGGAGGAAAAAACAAATCACATCCGCAGTCCACCATTTGATGCCTGAGGAGTTTGGATCAAATTGTACATTGAAAGAAGATGATATACAAAGCACATGCGTCAGCTCAGCTACTTTTTAATCTGTTCCGTGATTTGTCCACACTCAGCAGCTTTTATTTGGCTGCAACAGAAGCCAGCGCAGTGCTCCAGGCAAAGGCGTCACCCAAGCTACCTTAGTTGATGAAACTAAAGTTGCTTCCTGAGCGTTACTGTCCTGCATGTTGTTGGATGAGCTGGCTCTGCATCTGTGGGCAATTTGGACATCTGCAATTGATTTACTGTGCTCTGAAATGCAGCTGCTTCATGTACGGCATCTGATCTGGGACCACCACTGGGAACAGTCCTTGCTGAAAGTGAGGGAGAGATTAAAGCCAGTTGAAGAAAAAAAGGGATTATTTCTTATGATCCTTCTTCGTAGTTTTTTTTTCCATTAATTCTTTTATTAAAAGATGGAGAACTAACTCTCCAGAACATCTGAGCTCCAGTCTTTCCTGGTGGTTTCATTTTGGTAGTAAGTTATTGGGAGATGACATGAAGACTTGCAGAGGGCTGCCTCCTCTAAAGCCCATTTTCAAAATATATTATTTCAAGATATATTTCAAAATATAAATCAAAAAAATCCCCATTCTTATGAGCAGATTCTGCTGGATTAACAGGGGAAATTCATTAGGATGCATTTGATCTTGATGACTTGAAGGCAGCAGTCCTTCAAAGTTTTGTGTATGGTGAAACCCCACAGCAACAAGCTGAGAAACAGTGATTTACAACAGGAATCAAATCTTTTCCCCTTACTTTCTCATAGTTATCTGAAATACACTGACTACCTATCGGAAAGGCTTAATGCATTGTCATATTTGTTGGCAGTGGAGCATGTGTCGTGTAGGTACATGTCAAAACAATATTTGGCATGAATATTGCCAAGATACCCAAAAGTGTTACTTAACTAGTACTTGGATAGCAATACTTACTTGATACAGTAAGTATCACAGCGTCACAGAAAGGTATAGGCAGTCATGTACGAGTGTAGGTATTACTGCAAGGTTTAATACGTATTTTCTTTACATAGAGATGCACTGACCTTGTCTGCACTGATTTGCAATGAAGTACAAAAATAATTATCATCAGAGGTTCATCAGAAAAAAAGTCAATACAGAATGAGGTCAGAAAATATCATGTTGCTTAATTTTAATGAAAACAGATGGTATTTTTCCAACTCGAGTCACTGTAAGGGGAAAAAAAACTATTTTTTGTGTCTTCTAGTGAAAATGGTTCTGTGTAAAAAAAAAAAAAATGTGCCATAAATATCCTTCTCCTTTCACCCATGATTTATTAATGTAAACCTCATGAATCTAGTATGTAGGGCATATCCAGCTATGAATATTTGGACAATTTAAAAAAAGTACTTTCTGATATTTTCTCTGGCTGAAAAGTGAAGATGATACAAATAATGTTGACATATTTACAAAATTCAACAGTCTTGGCACAAATATAGATGTATCCTAAAAGAGAAAAATGCACACAAATGTGTAGCACTTAGCGTGACAGTCTTAACATTTTTTGAAAGGAAGTAAAAGATATATTTCTTAGTCATTTCTGTTTTAAGTTAGTGCATGAAGAGCTATCCTGCCATATTTCTGACCTGATAATGACTGTGTGTGGGCTTGCATTTAATGCTGAGATGTGTCTTTGCAAATTCTGAGTAGTGGGGAGGGGGCTGTGGGGAATGGGCTTGCGTCTTCCATGTTCCTTGGGCGTGAACGTGTATCTGACCTGTCCTAAATCTGATGAACTTTCCATGCTAGAAGAGCCTCTCTCCCACGCACAGGCACTGTGCAGCTGCTGAGTGCCCTAATCCTCGGGGAAGAAGGGCATTCCTCAAGCAAGCGCGGAAACATATTTCATCCGTGGTTCTGTGTCTGGTACCCCTTTGCAGCCACTGCTAGGGGTTGAACAGCAAGTTGGCCTGAAGGTTGAATCCCTTCAGGACTGAGAAAGGCCAGGTCTCTCCTGGGAGAGGCCCTGCCGCAGCATCCCTCCTATCCCTCTGCTCGGCCGGTTGGTTCGTTGCTGTCTAGGGAAAGGATGGGATCTGGTTCTGTAATTACAGAAATCAGTTAATAACGACAACGAACGACTGGACTAGACTTCACTTTAGTCACAGGGAAGCAGTGCTCACCAGTGGCAAATGCGGCACCAGCAAATGTGTTGGGCATTTAAAACTCTGGTCTGGTGGGAGAATGAATCCTTCAGGAGCAGCCCGTGGACTTCTGTGGAAAGCCTCACTGAGCTGGGACGTGATGTGCACACATGGATGCAGGTTTGCTGTCTGTCACCGAAATCAGTGTTTGGGTGGAGTATAAATCCTAATTTTTACAGGTAGTCTGGTGGATCTGTTGTCCTATGTGTCCTTTACACACATAAATACCCACATGGTGTAATTACTGAAAGAGAAGAGTCAGTTAAAGGGAAGATTAGTGCTACCATAATTAAAGAATTATTGAAAAACAAGAAGCCTTCACCAATTGCCATGAAAGATGTCATCCCTCGGGGAAGGAAAAGTGAACGCAGAAGCACGGCCGTGGAGGGAAGTCATCAGCAGTGTCTCATCTGAGTCTGCGCTGTTCAACGTACCTGTAAATGATCAGGGAGAGGGTGAGTGGTGAGGTGAGAGAACCTGTGGGTGATTCTGAGCTATCAGGGTGAGGAGGTTGAGGGTTGGTTGTGAAGGGCTGCAGAAGGACTTTGTGACACTAACTGGATGAGGAAATGGCAGATAAAATATGGTACAGATGAAGTGCAAGGTGATGCACCTGATGACGAGGGGGAAGACAATCCCAACCTTATACATACTGCAGTGGGTACCAGGCTGGTGGTTGCCACGCAAGAATGAGGTCTGCGGTTATAACCGAGCTGTGAAAATCTGCATGATCCTCATTTAAAAAAAAGTCAAGTAACTTTTAGGAAAGAGATAGTGAATGCAATTGAAGGCATCAACATGTCACAGTGTATGTCTACGGCTCTGATGTCTCTGTCTCAAACAAATCTGTAAAACTGGAAAAAGTACAGAGAAGTGAGTCTGGGGTAAAGAGAAGTACAGAGTAGCCACTCTGTGAGAATTTCTTCAGTGGCCTAGGGTGCATCAGATACTTAAGGTTTACATGGAAAAGGATTGAATAAGTTCATGGAAGGGAATCTACCACATCTGAGTCGAAACAGTCACTCCTCTGATGCCATGTCTAACTCTAGGCTCTAGGCTCAGTGGATGCCTGAGAAATGCCTGGGGAAGTATTGCTCTGCGCTCGCCTTGCACATACGCAGCTCTGTAGGTATGTGCCCTTGACTACCCAATGGAGCCTGGATGCTAAGGTTGATGGACCAACCTTGTGTTTCTCCTTAGATAAAGCTCGTTCCTGTTCACAGCGTCTATCGCTCAGCTTCTCTGTTATAGTGCTGCATCTGCCTTGGGTATAAGGAAAGGTGGAGCACCATTCCTTTTGCTTTGCACGGGCAATTTGGTCATTGCCTGCAGTGATTCTACTTGGCCAGTTTACGCGGTTTAAGTTGCAAACTCGGTAACATAACTTGTCTGCAGACGTGGACATGGGAAAAACAGCATAGGCACCTTTTACTTACATGGCAGACGACTTGCTTGTGTAAAGCTCAATGGGATTGTTTCTCATTTTTGGAGGGTGCCAAGCTCAGTAAGGTCATGTGCTACTGCCCACACAAGTCATCCATTTAATGCTGTCACACCAGACTGTGGCAGAAGCAGACAGCGTGGGGAGCATGATTTGAAAAGAAGAGTTGTTAAGAAAGCATCTATAACTTCTCACTTTATTAATACGCTTCTTTCTCTGAAGATTGCATCAGTGTCGTGGGGAGCACACAGCTGGAGAGGTTCCTGTGCCATCTCTGGGCAGCACACAGATAGATGGCTGCTGGAGGCTACCACTGACACCTGTGACAGTAAGGAGAGAGGGGAGCATGTTCCTGTGCTCTTTCATGAGGTTCTGTGTAACCACAGTGGCCCGTTTTGCTCCATATTGATGATAAGAACGTAGCAGATAGGAAGAGCAAGACATTGCAGGACTCGCTCCTTCATTCCTAAGTTTTATAGTAGTACTATTTCTTGCATTGTAGTGAGGTTTAAGGACTTTGAACGAGTTTGGGGTCCCTTTTGGCTGTAAAGCAGCTTAATGAGAGGCAGCCTTTTTGCAGAGGAGCTTAGCAACTTAGTAGCAAAAGGTGGGAACAAGGAAGAAATATTATCCCTACCCCATGCTGCTATGCAAGATCACACTGTGGTTCACCTGGGGCTGGGTGGGAGCTGGGCACACAGAGTGCTTCATGGAGGAGTTGCTCAGCATCTTCCCCAGCCAGGCACGAACATCTGCTGGGAGCTGCTGTTTGCCTTTTTGCTCCAGTGGGAAATTGGAGGCAAGAGGCAAGAGTGGAAGTGGTGTCCTGAAGGATTGGTTTTACACACAACCATGGGGGTGGGTCGCAGTCTTGGGCCTCATAGCAGAAAGGGTTGGACTCTGCTGACGTCACCCGGAGACGCCGTCCTTCCCTGTCCATTCTCGAGATGGAAGATAATGCTGCTTTCATTGGCGCCAGCCAAGAGTGTAACAGGTTGGGACTAGTTATAAAAGGATATGTTCATCCAGACAAAAATTTAACGTACTAGTGACAAAAACCTTGTAACAGAAACTTTGCTGAGCAGCTTAACAAGCAAAATCTCACTGGGCATTGCAGCGATGGGATGGGTTTTCCCTCCTTCCTCCTTTCACCTGCTGTGTCACTTGTAATCTCCACAGGAAAGGGACAATGTCTAGCTTGGGTTTGATCTTTCTGCGATATAAAAGTCGTTACTCAGTGCTCATTATCAGTATTGTTTGCTTGGGTTATACTGTCTTTTCAGACTGAATACACAGTGCATTAAAAAGCACACAGTAATAAAAAATAAATAGTGGAACTATAAATGTATTTTGGCCTGCTCCTCAGCTGCTATAAATTGTTCTGTACGCACTGAAACCTCCTGATAAAGTACTGCCTCTTTACATGGCATAGTAAAAGATACGTTTAAGCAGATTTAGGAAGAGACATTAATAAAGTTAAGACCAAGTGACAAGTTATTTGATAGAGTGGTTGGAAATAAAAAGCTTTCGACAGAGGTATTCAGCAGGATGGGTTTATGAGCTCTGTGCTGCAAAACACAGCAAGAACATGATGACCCCTTGCAGGCTTCCTCCCCAAAGGCCCCCGAGGCTGCCTACAGAGCAGGTCTCCAAACCGGGCTGCTCGGGTGTTGGGAGGCAGCTGTCACTCAGCCCATTTGGGGCCAAGTCGTTGATGAGAGCTGTGTCTGCCAGCTTGGGCTGCTGCGGCAAGGCGCTGGGGAGCACCAGGAAAGGGCATTACAGTAAAAGCTAGGTTTTGTTTATAAAGGCAGCGCTTGAATTAGGCAGCAGGGAGGTTTGCTCTCTTCCTATGCTGATCATGCGCCTTTTGAGGACGAGAGCATGGTCAGAAGCAAGGCAGGATTAAAACCAGACCACGTCTGACAACAACGCTCAAGGATGACATTTTGTATTGGCAGGAGGCATCAACACTTAATGTCATTAAATGGTACACAGCGATTGTGTTGTTTCACGTTGCACACCTTGGCATTGGTTAGGGGGCATGAATTGGGCAGTGAGTCCTTCCCTGAGCTTCTTACCTCTTTTTCCTTGGCCTGCTATGCTAATGAAAGCCCTAGCCCGGCTCTTTCATCTTGCTCCACATTTTCCTTTGTTGATGTGGAAAAGTAGTGAGGGAGGGGGCCCAGGGCTGGAGAACGAGAGATAAAGCAAGTTTGTTTATGGCTGAGTCAGAGGACAGTCAGATGCAGAGTTTTCCTTGGAACTTAATAGCTGCGTTAATCACGGGGACTGCAGCTACTCCCACTGACGGGCAGAAAAGGGCCTCCGTGTCTCACAACTTTGCTGATACCGAATGAGTTCTCTGCAAAGGTGCTCTCCTAGCAGGTGCAATTAGAGCGCCTAAATAGGCATGCAGGATGCGGAAAGATTTTTAATTATCTTGCATTAGACACAGCCTAACCTCAGCGGGAACAATCTCTTTTATGTAATTTCAGATTAAGAGAAATTATTTTGTATAGTAGTGACGTAATCAGAGCATCCCTGGGCAACTGGCTAAGAGCGGCTGTTTCTGCAAAGGCGATAAGGTCTGACAGCGCTAATACCTTATTGCATCGCATATACTAACATGGGGCTTGGCGAGAGGCAATCAGTTTGGTATGGCCTGGGTAAAATCATGGGTCAAACTTACAGAAGCCTTTGACTGTCTATGTGCAAACACTTGTGTGTCGGGATTGTGTAAATAAGGGGGAATTTCTCTGCCTGCTGACCTTTAAAGAAGGGAGAGGTAAGATTTCCTCAGTGAACAGTTTATCCCAGCGGAAGGGAGTTCAGCGCTTTACCCGCTGGGCTTTGGCAGGTGCCTTTCACCAAAGCTTTTTGGGCTCCCAGCTTTCAGCTGGATCCATATCCCTCAGCGCCAAGCAGAGGTTTTCTAAAGTAGCAGCCTGAGTAGCTATAAATCCCAGTGAAAACAAATGAGACTCACTAAAGGCATCTTTGAAAAGTCTCCTCTTAAATTGATAACAAGGTGGAGAAACTAAAGTGACAGATTATTCATTTACCTGAATGAGAATAGTACAAGAATGGGGGAAAGTGTGCTAAAAGATCACAAACCCCCAAATTACTCATTTCAGCCCTTCTCTCCTCAGAGATACTGCCTGCATTAGACCCCCAGGTGCTGCATCGTCCCAGTTTCTGACTCTTTGGGCGTGCTCAGCCTCTGCCGCGGGCAGGGGCATGTTCAGTGCCTCTAAAATCAGAGCTGCCGTACCTTGCTCCCTGCTGGGTCTCCTGCCAATGCCCGCACAGGTGGCATGTTGCAGCAGAGAGTGCCAGCGGCTCCCCAGTCTGACCCTCCCTCACCTCTTTGGCCGGAGCATACCCTCTCCTCCCTGGCACTGCTGATGGCTCCCACCTATCCTTGGCTTTCCTCTTTGCCTGCCCTGTGTTTGCTGGAGTTTCTATTTATCTGATTGCCTGGTGCGTGTGAATTTTTTTATATCCCCCCTATAAAAGTTACATCTCCTCAATCTCCGCAAGTCCCACAGATGACTGCATGCAATCCCACCCGCTCCCAGCACCACACCGGCTGGCAGTGCAGGCATTGCTCCTACCCAGCCCCATCGCTGCAGGGATCTGTTTTATACCACCACAGGCCTTTTTTTTTTTTCTTCTTTTGTTCTTTTTTTTTTTTCCCTCCCCTCTCTCCACTTTTTGTTGTTGGCAACGTGATTGCCAAGCCGGGCAGTCATTCTCAGTCTGGAAGGCGAGTGAATGGCGAGGAGGAGCTGGAGGGTGTGCAAATAGAGAGCGGCGAGCGCTTTTGGCTCTCTGGTGCGACGCCATGGCGGGGCGGACCCGCAGCTGCCACGGGAAGCGGGCACTTCCTCAAGTTTGGAAAGTGGAAAGCTGGCTGGATCCACACTGCAGAGCACTCCCTCTCCACTGGCAGTTGGCCGTGTGGGTTATTTTCAGCCTTTATTGTGGTCCCTATATAATCGCAGCTTGCTAGACCCATAAAAATAGTACCTCGTGCTCTCTGCAGGGCTAACTACTAATTACTTGCAGCCATCCAGATGGCATGTTCCTACCTGTAACCAAGCGTGAATGATTTATGTTTTATTGATAGCGAGGGGATGGGAGGGTGGAAGCCTCCCGCCTTCCACACCCACTGCTCTGTGCTGGGACAGCCTCGTGGGAGCTGGGACCTGCGTCGGGGATGTGAGAGGCAAAGTCTCCTCTCCTAGCCCAGGACAAGGGCATGCCCTTCGGAAAGCTCAGATCCAGTCCAGCTTTGGAAACAGTAAATGGGAAATAGCTTGTCCTGGGGGTGTTTGGCTTGCATGTTGATGTGGCTTCTTGGAAAGGTGGCAATACTGTCAAACCAAAAACTGCTGCCTGGTAAGCTTGAAAGTCCTTCACACCTAAATGTGTGAGGAAAATACCTATGGACAGGCTCTGCTTCAAGGTAAAGGCTTGCAATACATGGAAACTTTTATGTGCCACCTGCTTTTTGTTTCTTCTTTGCGAGTTTACCCTCTGCGTCCTTAAACATCAGCTACCAGAGGCTCTGGAAGATTCCCACCAAAAGGTGGATTTCCAGGCTGTTGACTGTTTCAGATCACTTCTCATTAGTGTAGAGGAGAAAAGGAAAATGATTCCTTCTCTCATCTTGAAACACAAAAAATTCTTAGCACTGTTACAATCATATTCATCAGGGAATTATCCAAACTTTTTTTTTTTTCTCTGAGGAACATTTATTTCTGAAGACCACTGCTGGGGGGAGAGCGCTAGGGCTAGATGAACAGCAAGTCTGGGCCAAATCTGGAGCCACTATGCTCCTTTCCACATTGAATTTGCTCACTTCAGCTTTCTACTTTCTACCTTCCTAGCCTTGCTGTTTCACATGGGGTTGATGTTAAACAGTGTTGCTCCAGGAATCACGTAAATAAGAGAGGTGGGCTGAAGCCAGCGTAGCCAGGAAATACACGCATAAAGCAGATAAAACCACACAATATTTGCAAACAGCAATCCCTGATATCCAGTGGGTAGTTGCAATGCAGCAAATCCATCTCTCGTGCACAGCCACTGATACCAACAGATTTAAATGCAAGATGTGTTTGGCTCGGCGGGTGGAGCTGAACACGTATCTAATCTGCTCTTGTGGCTTTTAGCATCCAGGATCACAAGGTGCAGCCAGACACCATCCTCCTTGGACCTCCCTGGCAGGCTGCAGGAGCCTGGGGAGTAGGGCAGGGGCCTCAGCTCTGCCGGGTGATGCGGGAGGGTGCAGAGGGCCAGATCCTTACACCCTTCTCATGCCTTTTAATTACCTAGAACTCAAACGAGCGTATTAAGGACTTCGCTAATTTTCATTTCACGTGTTGGGGGGTGGGAGCCTGCCCATATTTCCCATTTCTCCAGGACATATGTGAAGATGGCAGATACAACGCAAGGGGCCACAAANACGCAAGGGGCCGCAAATGGATCATACTGTAAAAAGAAGGTAAGTTGTCTTGAGCAGACTGCAGCTTAGAAACATAGCGACCTTATAATCTAAAAAGAGATTTCTTTGATGAATTCTTCTATGTGAGTAATAAACTTATTTCACCATAAATCAAATATTTTTCCAGGCCACATGTTTGTACAAACTGAGATTATGTGCCAGTCACTGAAATTAGTCCCCGGTCCTTTTGCATCTCAGGAGCCCTTGGTGCAGAAGTGGAAGCACAAAAAATTATGCCTGCAATGTGGATCTGCGTTTACATTTGTTAGTCTAAGTCGAGATTTAGATACAAGAATACCTAGCCGGTGCCAGACAGTACCTAATCTTCTGATAAGTCTTCCAAGGTACCATAAGCATGGAGTGCCACTTCACAGGCTGTGAAAGATAAAATTCATTTCCTTTTCTTGTATTAATCAGAGGAGACCAGGTCAAACAGTTCATTCTCCACACCACCCTTGACCCACAAGAGGCTGACTGTGCACCAGCAATGAACCATTTCCAGCTCATTTTGGAGCTCAGGAGAGACAGAAGTTTGCTTCCCACTGACGGGATGACGAATGCAATAGAGAATCCTGCTTGTCTTGGTCAGAGCGCTTTTATTGTGAAGGCAGAGGGACCATGCTGCAGGAGGAACACCATGAGGATTTCTGGTTTGTGGCCATGCCCCATCTTAACCCTCCTCTTTTCCGAAGGTAAGTTTGGCAAGAGCCGGTTTCCCGGTGTGCCAGGCCTCCCTCGGGATATGCCAGCTGGCCAGGATTGCGAGGGGAGGGGAAAGGCACAGCAGCTCTCTGTTGAGGCAGCACCACTTGGATGGAGCATGCCTGAAAAGTTCTTAACCACAGACCTGTTATTAGCTGCAGTGAGATAAAAGGCATATTTTATGAAAGTAGTACATTCCAGCGTTACACGTGCGAGTCGGGAGATGGACAGTATGCATATGAATGCATTGTTTGAATGCATTATTTTATGTCTATAGGATCAAATGTTTGTTACTTACACAATGCTTAATAACAGATCTTGGGACCATGCTATCTGGCTGAGAGCCACACTCTGGGGGATGTAATATGCTTTGGTATTTTGCTGTGGTTTTCTCTTTTGTTGAAAGACAATTTTTTGTCTATACGGTTTTCCAAGGTGAGATGCAAGATGCAGAGGTACAACTGCAGTAGCTGGGATGATTTAAGGATAAAAGGGAAACAAAGTTTGTCAAGAGACTAAAAATCTCTTGTCAAATCAAGTGACGTGGCTTGAAAAATTGACAAACTTTCCACCTCAGTATCCCTTTATCATACCTCTTTTTTTCCCACCTAAGCTTTCCCAGCTGGTCCCATACAAGGTACCACTTCTCCCATGGCTGGGCAGGACTGATGTGCTCTCACACTGCTTGCTAAACCAGGGACAGGGGGAGGTTAAACTGTCAGCTTCATTGACCCATGATCCAAAATGATTCTTTGAAGCTGATATTTCCTCTTGAAGCTGTTACCCACCCCTGTCACACAGTTGTCTGAAGTAAAATCGGAATTGCCTATCTTTCCAAAAGTTATGCTTTAACTCAGCCACAAAATACAGGTTTGATTCAAGATTAGATTTACAAGGTGAGATTACATAGTCTGTCCTGTGCCAGGGACCAATTATATTATCAAAAAAGTTCCTTCTGGCTTTAAAATGTTCATATCTGTGAAAAGTAGCCAGCTGTTTTTCAGCTATGGCTGTATGCGGGATAGGGCACGACTTAGAAAATGGTCTCTGTTTCATCTCTTAAAGCCATCTCTTGCTGGCGTATGCAGCTGGTCATTGTGCTTACTCTTTTTCTCCTGGTTTGTTGACCTCCTGACAGTGTCTGAGGTCTTTCACTGATGAGAAGAAGGTGTGGAAAGAAAGATCCTTTACCTGGTGCAAACTGGGATTCCTGCAGTTGCAGGGCTGGCGGTTCCCGGCTGGATGAGTCTCCCTGCTCCCCTGTGCCAGGGGCACGAGCTGTGTGTTTGCAGGCTGCGGGAGCTCACCCTGGGATCCTGGCTGTCTGTAAACCTGCTGCGTTTCAAGCAGCAGTGGAGTCTGCTTTCAGCCCTGCATTTACCCATGCCTGCGTTGCTCCTGAATTTCTGAGTTGCCTCCCAAGCCGCTGTTTTTCACTGCCAAGGCTCAGGCTGTACCTCAGCTCCACTGAAGTTTAAAACTGCCCTAAAGGGTCAAACTGCCCTCTGCTAAATGCATATTATGTTCATAGAAAAGCATGAACGTTGCATGCAGACGTATGTTGCGTTGCTCCTTTCTGCGAGCAGTGTTCAGCCTTCTTCTTGCGGGTATTAGAGAGACACGTAATGTCAATTGGTCACAGGAGGGAAGTCCTGTGTTTCATACATGGTAATTTTTTCTTGAGTCCTTTAAAAAGGGACAAAATGTATTTTTCTTAACAGAAATCATCTGTATTTAAAACCTGTAGGAAAAATCAAAAATGGTATCTTCGTAAATCCTTGTTTCCCATCATGGATTATCCTAACTGCATCTATTGCTGAAGTTAGCCTCCCTTCCCACCACGCTGACCCCCTCACACTCCCTCTCTCCAGGTTTTCCTGTCTCTCTGCACCGAGTTTGGAGGCTCTTGCCTTCACAAACGATGCCCTGCGTGACCCCCTCTCTCTGTATCTGCTCACACATTCCTTCCTTATCTTGCTGCTCCAGATTCCCTCCTGACTTTAGACCATGCGCGTTTACAGATCCCAACTTGGTGCCTTCTAACAAAACTGGCTCTCACCCTGATAGTGAGTCATATGACCTTCCTCTCTTTTTTCCAAAACCTTCTGTATATGCATGAACCCTTTAAAGAGAAGCATCTGAAATGTTTCTCCATCAGTCTCCATATTTGTATCTGTCTGCTTATATGATCAATGTTTATATTAGGTAGTTATTATACTCTTCTGAATCTGTTCTCGCTGTATTTTGACTAGACTGCAGTGACCTTCGGGCAAAGACTCTGCTGTGTATGTTTATACCTCACTAAATACACTGTTGATGCTCAATAAATAAGAACATTATTAATCTTTGAAATCGCTTTGAAATTATTTTTATGTGAGGAAGCAGCTTAAGAAAAATCTGTGGGGTGAGAATTTGGTCAATAAAGTCAATGGGAATTCTGCCACAGGGTGTTTTTAAGTACAGTCTAACAATTACTGTTGTTCTGTCATAGGTTTAGGTTATTAGTTTGCTTTGTCTCTATATTTTATATAGATCAAATATTGTCTATATAAAGTTCCTTTGGTTTCTTAAGTGTTGTAGATCCGAATGACTTCCGGGTTTGTAAATTTGTAAATATGACTACATTTTGCCAGTTAAAATAATATGACCCCTTGCTGAAGCTTAATCTTTTTCCAAATGGATCACATGGAGCAACACCTCCAATTTTTGGGCGATATTCAGCTTCAGGGACAGCAGACTCCGAAATACACTGAATGCGTGTTGCCGTAACGCCTATGCCTAAATATGTGGTGCTGTTGCAAATTTCGGCCCTGTAGAAACCCTATTGTTTATCAATGTGAGAGGCCCCACCCCAAACGTTAATTAGAGCAAAGCTCATGTCATAAATCCGCTGGCATCCCAAGTGAAGCCCTGGGAACGGAGGTTATCTCCTCCTTTTGCTGCTGGTCCTTTGAACTTCCTGTGGTCAGGGAATCCTTCTGTTTTCAGCTAGAATAACAATTATGAAACTACCCCTGCTCTCCTGGCCGGAGTTCACGTGTAATTAACTTTAACAGGAGTCATAATTTTAAGAGTGATTTCTCAAAAGCGTTATAACTCAAGACAATTAAGGCTTGAGAGAGAGCGCGCGAGACAGGGAGTGGAGGAAAACAGAGGCACTCCTTGGGGCAGGGCACTTCATGAGTATTAAACAGATGTGACTCATTCCTGCCTCTCGTCCCAGCAGAAGTAATACCTTTTGAATAAGTTCTGCGTGCTAGATAAAAACTTGTTTGCTGGTGCAAAAATCATACCACGCGTGTTAGAACAAGCACCCTGATGGGCTATTCCCATCAAAAAGAAGGGCACACAGCAGTGGATTTTTCAGTCTGTTGGTGTATATTGGACACAGGGTTTTTAGCTGTGGAAGCTTGTCAAAGTCTGCAGAAAGAAGGGATAAAGGGGAAGGACATGCACACCAAAGAATAAATTAGTTAATTCTGTTGCCCTTCTGGAGCAGGTTGTTTTTATTCTTATTACGCATGAAATATGTAGTAGTGCATATAGAATACATCCATCAGCCAATTTGACAAGCAAAACCTGATCTTCTTGAGGACGTCTGAAACTAGAAAGGACATTATAGCAACGTAGAACATAAAAATGCTGGGGACCCCTAGGTCTGAATTTTGTGTATTTACTTAAAGGTAGTTCTGCGTGCAGTACTCAAGCCTTTGTTTATATGACAGGCATCCTCTTAAGCCAGGGCATCCCACAGACCTCTCACAGAAGCGGCGCCACAGAGGACAGCATCTCTATGTGTGAAGGACGCAGCCTTCTGTGAACGTACAGAAAATCAGGTTTTATGACAGAGGGTTGTAGGGAAATCTGCCCGCTACTACAGGGGTGATCCCTATCTTTACTAGTGGCGTGAGGATTGTAGAGGAAACACGGGGTTTTTTTACCACAAAATTGGCTCATGGCAAGGTTAGTTGGAGTAGTGGAGCCAGCCAGCCTACACATAATCCTTACCAGTGTTCCTGGGGATAGGCTGTTGCTAAAACAACGGCAGACTATTTCATTTAAGGGCTGTATCCACAGAGGGGGTGCGAGATCCTTACAGAGGGTGAGGAGGTGGCGGCGGGAGGGACAGCTGATGTCATGCATCGTTACGCTGATTACCATCTGCTGTGCGGAGCCTGTCCATACCGCAGCTGAAGGTGCAACTGCAGCATGGGTGGACTTCACTGGGCTTCGTTTAGTGATGCCAGCTCAGGTGGTAATGGCAGTATAACGACAGCAATGCAATATCAGCATGTAGTTGCCTGAGCGCAATATCTCGGGCGCATATTCTGATCGTTGACCATGCTAAGTCCCTGCTGCTGGAGTTTCACCACTGCTGGCACCTGGTTGAAGCTAACCCGCAGGCTTCTTGCTATTCTGTGGTGGTGGGCAACCCCACAGCTGGGTAGTCAGCCCCAACGGTGGGTTGCAGGCTGCTTCTGGTACAGCGCAACCATGCGTGGGCCCTGCTTGCAGCACTCATCTAGCCAGAAAACAGGCAGATATTCTGCCTTAAAAATACTGAACAGTCACCGTTCAACTGCAGGTTTCTTCAATCAGCTCCTCACAGTAATGTTGCCCCCCCTTCCCGAGAAATCTTTGATTTCAGCCATTCAGTGCTGCACCTCTTCCAGCTGTTCCCACAGCTTCCCTTGGAGCAGCCTTCCAGCTGCCCTGTAGAAAACTGCTCATCTGCTCCAGATGAAGCAACACAGCAAAATGAGTATCTTAATATGACGAGAGACTACAAGTGAGCCTACACAACCCGTGGTCTGCTTGGGAAGTAAACCCTGACCGCCTCGGGAAGAAAAGTCTGACCTACCAAGTGGTAGAGTGCCTTCTGTCCTTGGAGCTGGGACTTGGGAATTTTGTGCCCTCTGGGAGGGAGTAAGTTGATTTTCTCCATGTAGGAGCCTGGAGGCAAACCAGCATGTAAGTGGTACGGACAATCAGGGGCCCAGGAGTGAAACAGGGAGTGAACTGCAGTGATGGTGTAGATATGTCCTAAGAATGATGCTTGATAGCTTTACAGCATATTGTTGTAAGCAATGAAAATTAATCTTAAACTGTAAATCAGCTTGTTTTCCATTTATTCATAAGAATTTTGCATTGTTTTCTGCTCGTTACATTTCTAATGTTAGCATAGCCATTATGTTGTCTCATCTCATTCAGTTGGCTCGTTTGGCATCTCTCAGACATGCCAAAATACAGGGGAGGTTTGTGGAAAGTATTTAATCGGTATTGTTACTGGGAAAATTATGACCAGCTCTGGTGTTTTAATACACTTGAATGTGGTTATCACTAACACTTGGAAACATCTATGTCCCTTATTCTTCCATTATAAAACAATGCTGACAGCTCCACCTTTTCTTAAAAGCTATAACACAGCAACAAGAATTAAATAATAATAATAAGAAAAATTCCACTACGGGAAGTATTGTCTTCATCCACCCAGAACTATCAGGGTCTCCACTGAGTCTACCAGAACTTGTGTGTATGCTACTGAATAACGAAGGAGGTGATTTATGCTCTTTGGAATAAGGCTATTCCAGGGCAGATATGGTGTGTTCATGCTGCTATCAAACCTTTCTGAGGGACAGTGGTGAATGTGACAGCTTTGTTACATGAATGAGAAAAAAGTGATTTGGAATAGCCAACATGGATCTACCAAGGTTAGATCATCAGATCATGTAAGCTTTGCAGGACCTCTAGAGGTCTCTCGTCCCATCCCTGCCTAAAGCAGGTCCAGGTAGAGCAGGTTGCTCAGGGCCTTGCCCAGTTGGGTTTTGAGTATCTCCAGGGTGGAGACTCCACAGCCCCTCTGGGCACCTGCTCCAGTGTTTCCCTTCATGGTAAACTTATTTTCCCTAATATTGGGTGGGAATTTCCCCCGCTTGACCAACCTGATTGCTTTGTGTTATAAGGGAAGAGCAGTGGTTGTTATCTACCTTGACGTTAACTTAACTTTAGACGTGATCCTCTACAGCATCTTTGTATCTAAGCTAGAACCTTCTGGTCTGGACATTCTGGCTGGTTTGTTGAGCTTAAAGGGTTCATTTTCTACCTGGAGGTCTTTACAAGCAGAGTTCTTCAAGGATCTATTCTGGCAATTTAATGTCTTTGTCAGTGACGCGAAAGTGGAGGCAGTACACACCCTCACCAAGTTTGCAGCTGACACTGAACTGGGGAGAGCAATTGACACACTCCAGGGCAGGGTGGCCACTCAGAGGGACCTGGGCAGCTGGAGGAATGGGCCAACAGGAACCTTGTGAAATTTGACAGGGACAAATGCTAAGTCCTGCAACTGGGGTGAAGTAGCTCCTTGCAACAGTACAGGCTGTTGATGAGCTCTGCAGGAAAGGACATAGGGGTGCTGCTGAGCAGTAGGCTATACAGGAGCCAGCAGTGTGCTCTGGCCGCAAGGAAGGCCAAGAGCTTGATGCAGCCTGTATTAACAGGAGCACAGCCACCAGATGGAAAGGAGTTATCATCCCCCTCTATGCAGGACTCATTAGATCCCTCTAGAGTTCTGCATCCAGATTTCGGCACCGGTAGATAAACTTGTTGCTAAGCCACCAAGATGCTTGAGGTTTGGAGACCAGCCCTGCGAGGAGAGGCTGAGGGACCAGGCCTTGTACAGCCTAGGAATGAGACATCTTCTGGGGAAACTAAAAGCAGCCTGTCAGTATCTATGAGCCACCAAAGCTCTTCACAGTGGTGCATGATAAGAGGACAATAGACAGTGGGCATAAATTGAAACAAGAAAAGGTCCAACCGGGTATGATGATCAACTTTTCCCCATCAGGACGGCAAGTAGTGGAACAGGCTTCTCAGTGAGGTTGTGCAGGCACCATCCTTGGAGGTTTTCAAGACCTTGATGGACAAAGCCCCAAGCAACTTTATCATAGCTAAAGGGCTTTGAGCAGAAGGTTGAACTACAGACCTCCTGACGTGCCTTCCAACCTGAACCATTCTGTGATGTCTTGTTAAAACTGGGAAGGGAGGCTTTATTACTTAAGTTGTTCAGTACCTAGAAGCCCTGGTGTTGTCCTAGATAGCAGGAACTTCCCAGTGCTAGTCAGTGCTTACACACAAAAGTCTGGAAAAAATTACGGCCTGATGAGATGAAGTGGGCAAAACTTTATAGCAAAATATGTCTGACATATATAAGAGTCCCTTTGTCCTCCTGCCCAGCACTACTGCCTAGGAGCTCCCCTTGGGCGCAGTGTCCCATGCCATTTCCCGTATGCCCTTTGCCCAGCTCAGAGGCAGGTGTAGCAAGCCCTGAGTGCTCCTGCCTCTCCCAGAAGAGCCAGCCTGTGGTTCCTCTTGTTCTTCTCTGTGTCAACAGAGCGCATTAGCTACAAAAGCACAAGAAAGCACACTGCTGTAAACAGTAGCCCAGTTCATAATTATTATTTTATTGCTTTCTTGCAGACAAAACTGGCATTTTTTCAAGGATGTGGCTAGAGTCTGTCCTGGAGGCAAGGCTATACCTGTCATGCAACTGGCAGGACTGGACTTATTCTTAATTTAAGCTCATACTACATTTAACAGAGTAGCACAGACAAGTGAAATTTCTGCTTACGTTGAAGGAAATCACATACACAGCGTGTCGCATAGTATTCTACATAGAGTGGTCTTCCAGTATCTGTTTACAGTGTTTTAAGGATTATTCATGCACATTTAGTTCACTGAGACATGAGCAGAAGGAGGCATTGTTACAGTAAGTTGATCTTGTTTCTTACAATGCCATTTGGAGGTGATTTCACAGGAATCCACACAGAAAATAAAACTAAGGAAAGCTGTCAGTCCCTCAGTGCCGGCAAAAGAGCTCAGAGCTCTGCCAACAAGGTTAACTTGAAGCAATCCTTTTTCTTCCCCGTTTCCCATCAAAGACTTTTTTTTTGTTGTATTGATGTTAACCTCACTGGTTCTTATGCTGCTGATCATGAAAAAGATGAATGTTTTTATGGAAACAGCTGGCTGTGTTCTAAAGGGACCTAAATGATCCTAACAGAAAAGTGGATCTGAACAGAAAAAGAGGACATAAAGTGATAATTTTATTTCCTGCATGTCTGACTCAGACCTACTTACCTAGAGAAGATATTGCAGATACCCACAGACACATCCAAATCACATGGAGAGCTGGGAAGAAAACATTAATGCAAAGTAGCCTCTTTAGCATCTTATATCATATTAGGGCCCTAATCCTCTGGTCTCTTTATCAGACTTTTATAACTACACGGAGCAGAGAATGAGAAGGCGGAAAACCAAATGCAATTGATTCTGCTATTTGAACTACAAGGTTTGTGTAGGTGTTTGGGGGAAGGAAGCGAAGCGCACCAGCTCTTGAATGACGAGCAGCAGCACTATAGCAGTAATTGAGGACTGAGGAGGAGGAGAATATTCCATTGCAAGTCTGAGTGAGACTTAGGCAGCACTGGAATTTGGTCTAGACAGGAGAACACTTCCACATTTACATCGTCATATCTTGCAAGCTGCGGTAATCACAGATGTTTCACGATCCCCAGTGGCTGCCTTTGTCGTATTCTGGTCCCACTGATGACAACTACTCAAGATTTAAATGAGTTGTAGTGATGGTTTTACTTTTGTAATGGAGGAGTTGTAATAAAAGAGCTCCCATTTCTGTTTAACATGACTCAGCTGGAGGGAAGAGAAAGGCTAACTTCAACTTCTCCCTTCTGAATTTGTCTTTAGAGCGTTATGGGATGTGTGTGTGAGAGAGGAGGCTGCCTCTTTTTTCTTCTCACTTGTACTGCAAAATTTACACTAAAAAATAAATCCCTGTTAAATGATGAGAATAAAAAAGACTCTCAGGAAACTTTCTCAAGCCAAGTTTTACACATTTGAAAAGGCTTTTTCAGCACAAAGCAGTGCTTAATGCTGCCTTTACAAAGTAGTCCAAGGTCCCTTTGGTGTGGGGAGCTCTTGCTGGCTGGGTGTACAAGCAAGCACAGCTGGAGCACACAACGCTGTGATAACATCTGGAGTTTGTAGAGAGGATATCTTGGTAAGGTGGTTTCCAATTCTACCAGGAGATAAATTACCCTCCATAGCCTTGGGGTTTTGGAGAACAAAATATTCCTGTAAGGATGACATCTCCACTCCTCAGCTGTGAGAAGCAGAGCTTCTGGCACAGTAAAGAACGGAATCTTTATCTTTCCTGGTTGTTATCAAAACAGTTGTGGTATGATCCACAAATTGAAGACGAAACGACAGGTCTGCTTGCAAAAACTAATGCAAAGTGAGTTAATTGGCATTCTTTTGTATATATTAGATCCAATTCTCCGTTGTCCTCCACCACCTGCAGCCATTATACGCCATAAAAGTTCAGCATAGGGGAGATGTGTGTGAAAATCTGGTTTAAAAGTCTTACTTTTCTCCATTAAGTTAGTAAAGATATTTGGGACCTTTATAACTGCTCTCATCTGGTATTCCCTCTTACAAGTTACAAGGTGTTTTTAATTATGGTGGTAACATTTTAATAGGGCTATCGGTGCCCCCAGGCCAATGCCATAACCCAGTTATTTGACATGTTGGGATGACAAGCATCTGTTACAATGCGCAACCTTGCTAATAGGACATTCATGCTAATGAGGGGGAACCCCGGGTGTCTACGGGGCTACTGTAGCAGCTCCCACCTGACCCTTCACTCCCATTTCCAAGAATGAGGGCGCAAGCAGAAGAAAGGGATGGGTGTCAATAAAATCATTGGGCTCCTTATCCCCCTGGGCTCACAGATACCTGGGTGTAAATTATAATATCCCCAGTGTGAAGCAAGCGTAAAGATCCCTTGAGAGCTTCCACTGTCCCACTTCTCATCTTGCACTGCACGTGCCTGAGCTGCACTGTGGTATCTAACAGCAATTATCAAACTGTCTGAATAATGAGGGGGAGATGCACCTTGCCAAAAGTTCATGTTTTATTAAAATAATTCATCCTCGCAAATGAATGCATTTTGCACCCATGTCATGTGGCTGAAAAGATTTTTGACCCGCTACTAAATATTAGCCAGTCAGAGATAGCCTTGTATTGCTCTCAGCGCTATTAAATATCTTTCTATATGTTAACTTCTCAAGCTCCAGCAAATGTCACCGGGTGTTTACGAAACAGAATTGTGAAGTGAGGTTTTAAAGGAACAGAAATAATGTAACATTAAATAATTGACCTTGTACTGTCGCTGTTGGGGTGCTCTGCTTGTAGCAAAATGAAATCAAGAGCTGTGTAGAATTATCGTGTGCATGCTCTGTCAGTCATGGTGGGACCATGGTGGGAAAAGGATGTCATTTGTCTCCTCCACCTGAAGCAAAACAGCGAGGCATCCTGAAACTTTTTGTCTGAGTAGTCAGTCAGGTTTGACAAGGCTGACACAGCCTTCACCGCACCCTCCACTTTTGCATGGTATAGAAGGAATTGTGCAGTCCTAAGATGCATTCCCTCCTGCTGAATTCAAAGACATTTTTTTTAACCCTACCAGAAACTGGTAGTGTAATAGTCCAGGGACTGTCTAAAAGGAGCACAGCAAGTGTTCAGGGATGTGGGAATGACAGCTCTTGGCAGACAGTCCCAGGTTTGACTAGTCACAGGCTTGCACTGAGTGCTTTGTGTCAGTCATTCCCCGCTCTCCCCAACCCCTCCAAACACTTGCTGGGGCATATCTACATTTTAAAATGGATTGTGCTTCAGGGCACTGTAAATCTGCCCATAATTAGGCACCAGTTGAGTGCATTTAAGATACATCTTCCCCATGACAGGGGTACCCTTGAGTAAATTGTCTGGGCCCTCTCGGTTTGTTATTAATGACGTTTCAGTCCGTCCCTGCAGTTGCTACAGAGGAGTTGCTGCTGGCACCAGCTGGTGAGCCTCTCTTCCCATGCAGAGATGAGCTCAGACTGTGGATTCGGGAGTGTTAACTGTGAATTTTCTGGGGAGAATTCAGACTGAGTGAAGTGAGGAAGTGGAAACTCGCAGGACTGACCTTCATGTCATAATAAACACAGGCTTTGTGAATGCTGCCACTCAGCCTAAGCTATTGCTTCCCAGGCAGCTCTTGCACAGGAGTGGTGGCGCATAGCAAACTCCTTACAAAGACACGTAGCCAGATTAGTGGCTTGCACGTGCAAACTTGTCCTTACTGCCCAAAACTGTAGGAGTTAGGAACACAGGAGTCACACGCTGTTTTACCTGGATGATTTGATCTCTGTTTGGAATGCCAGACCTGATTTTTCGCAAGCTACAATAATGGAAATCAGTTACCAAGTCATATTCAGATTTGTGCTTTGAATGTCAGATGTCACTGGTTATCAGTGTGTTTCAGCTATTTTAAATTTATTTGGTTCTTCTCCATGCAAGGAGAGACATTAAAGAGGGGATGTCATTAAATAAGCTCAGAAGATGGCATGTGAAATAGGAGGGGCTGGCAGCTGCTGTTAAAAGTTGTTAATTAACAAGCCATTGAGGCAAATTTCAGTGTGGCCTTGGGAATTCAGTTCTTAAGATAAAATACAGATGTCTCCCTGGTATAGACAGGGACAAGTGCAGCTTGTTACATTCACCTCAGGTAGTGTCCTGAATAATTAAAGACACACTATCCAGCAGCCTAAGTCTAAAATAGAGCTTTTGGGTACACCATTTGGAGTCGGGAAGGAGCCTTTTATGAAAACCGAAAGAGAGAGATTGTGCCTACCCCTAGCATTATGTATAAAGGAGCTTCCCTCTGTTTATTAAAGCAGTGTTCAGGCACAACTATACCCCCTTTGCCTCCTTGGAATTGCTTTCTCCTAATATCCTCATGGTGTCTCCAATTCCAAAGGAGGTGAGTTAGGATGCACAGACCTTGGCTCTGGCTTGGTTTAAGGAGCCTGAAGGGAATATTACATCTTCTTTAGACTGACTTGCTTGAAGAGGGTCTCCTAAGACCCAGACTACTTTTACGTATCCATGTCTTAAGAAGCAGAACACCACCTTCTGATAAGGGAGATAAGCAAGAAACTCCAAATTACTGCATGTTATTCTCTCCTGCATGGAGTTTTCCTTAGGAGGAAAATGAGACTCTGCAGCTTGCACTTGACTGGACATTTGTTCTCAAAAACTCTTTGAAGGCAAAGATAGTCAAGGAACATAGGATGTGGCCTTAGGTACATCAGGACCGGGTCTTTCCAGAAGTAGTGGAGCAAGGTCTAAGCAAGATCTTCCAGTTATGACACTGATATTTTCCTGTAGTCGGTAGCATTTTAAGCAATAGCCAAGTGACTTGAACCTGCTTCAAGATAACTGAGTCTACCTAGGGTAGCACCCAAGTAAAATTGACTGTTTCAGCAAGTAAAAATACTCATATTTACTTACTTCATTTGCCCATGTATGAAAACAGTTCAGATAGGAGCATTGAGCTCTTTTCTGTATCATTCAGTCTTAGCCTCTCCTCTTCATTTCAGTGGGGCTAATTGTGCAAGCAGGACCAGCAGAATCCACTTGCTATTTAAGTACATTTTTCTACGTGTCCAGGTAACAGTGACTCATCCAGGCCTCTGGGTGTATCTCACTCGTGCTGTCTCCATCACAGATAATGGAGTGTCTCACAGAGCTGGCACACCAGTGCAAGCTGAAAGGTGGGGCTGATAGGAGGTGGTGCTGAAACTCAGCAAGAACCCCAAATCAGTGTAACGCTTTTGGATTTCTAAATACACATGCATATAAACAGACAGCTCTCAAAAGCACTCGCTGAAAAAATGCTTGGTGTTCATATGTCTAAATACAAGTGCCTGGCTTGAGGCATCACCACTCAAAAAATCTGACTTTTATGTATGCTGGTGGCCCTAGCACAGCTATCTATATTTGTTTTTGAAAATGTTTGGACAGGAGTATCAAGGCATAAAGTTCAGGTTTCCCTCATTCTGCATCTCCCTCCTAGTCTACATGTGTTTTCTACCTATTTACTTCCTTCTCTATAGCATTAAGCCTATGTATTTGTTTTTCTTACTCATCCTGACTGCTTTTGTATTCTGCTCCCTAATGGCTTTGGAACGTAATGTCAAATCATCAAACCGTGCAGATGTAATCTGTATTCAAAAAAGCACCCCCAATCCACATATATATACATCTGTATACACATATAGATGTATGTATGTGTGTATACATATGTGTATGCACTGATATATGACTCACGTTATATATAACACAGAATATCTATTACAATACAGAAGTCACTGTATGACTTCAGAGATAATAGCCAACTTGCATTCTGCCTCTTTGTAGCGCTCCACACAGCTCCGGGCGGTGCCGTCAGGATGCCTTTCAGGACCAAGCAACCCCCCACATTTGCTTGGAGGAACTCTTACACCGCCGCTACGCTGTGCCCACCACCACTGCCAGCAGCAGGGCAGGATCTCACATAACTTGTACCGTGGTGCTCCTGCGGAGCCCCAGCAGTTTCAGCGGCACTGAGGAGAACTGCTCTCGTTCGGTTTGCTCTTGAGTAGTTCAGAAAGTCTTGTCCTTCTGGTGTGTTTCTGTAGTTGCTATTTACCGTCCTGTGGCCTATCACTGGCATTTAAAATACCAGGAAAACGATCAGTGCAGGCAAGACAGAAACGGGTGCAAGAATTTATGGATGGCGTGGGCTGCTGGTGATCTCCCACAAGTCTAAAAAACTTACAGCACACGCGTTGCTGCAGATTGGCTTTCATCCCAAAGTGCAGTAGGGGCTGGCTCCCGTGTCGCACTTTGGGATGAAAGCCGCGGGAATTATTGCCGAAAAGCTTGGCAGGGTTATCCGCGAGCGACTGCTGCTTCTTAAAATCTGTCCCTCTTCTCTTTGTCTTCTAACACCGTGGGCGAGTGGCCAGACCAGCTGAGGCGCTGCCACCGAGCGTAGCCCGTCGATGCGGCACGGGTCCGGAGGGGGTTTTTAACGGGCTCCGGGCTCCACCGGCAACTCAGGAGGGCACTCCGCTCACCAAGCGAAGGTGGAAACGCCGGTGCGAGGCTGAGAGGGGCAGCGGGGAGAGCGACACCGACACCGCCGCCGCCGCGGGGCGGGGGCCGGGGCCGCGGAAAAACCTGAGGCGGCCGCCGGGGAGGCGCGGAGGGCGCAGGCGAGGCGGCGGCCGCGGCGGCGGCTCCACGCCCAGCAGCGCCGCTTAAAACCGCCGCCGAAAGGTGTGGCTTCGCCTTTCCTCTGCCGGCGGGGAGGGGACGGGACGGGACCTCCGCTCTTGCCGCCGCCGCCGCCGCCGCCAGCAGCAGCAGCCTCCGCCGCCCGCCCGCCACCGCACACCGCTTCGCGGCGCGGCCCCCCCCCCCCCCCCCCCCCCCCCCCCCAAGACTNGGCCGCGCTGATCCCCGGCTCTCGGCGGGCTGCGAGGGAGAGGCGGCACCGCGGCGGGCCCTGCCGGGGGTGAATGCCTTTCCCCCCGTCGGGTGCGGGTCAGTCTCCCCGTCGCTTTCCCCTTCGTCCCCTCACCCTCCGGGCGGCGGCCCGCCGCGCTCCCCCGCCGCCATGAGCATCAACGGCGGCTCCCACCCGCGGATCAACACCTTGGGCCGGATGGCGCGGGCCGACTCGGGCACCGACCTGCGCTACGAGATGAGCTCCCATGTGGTGGGGGGCGGCGGCGGCGGCGGCACCCACACCCACAAGACCTACTACTACCAGAAGACCTACGGGGGGGACTACGCCTCCGACGGATACGGGTAGGTGCGGGAGGGACGGAGGGGGGGGAGCGGGCCCCGCCGGTGCCGGCCCCGGCCCCGGCCCCGCTCCCTCGGGCCCGTCTTCGGAGAAGTGCCGTGGGCCTGCCCGCCGCTTCGTTTCCGAGGTGTGCGAGCTTGCAGAGCTTTTCCTTTCCTCCCTGAGGAGACTTAACCTCTAAAAGGCTTTTAAACGCAAGCAAAGAACTTTTATTTTTAAAAAAACCCCACACCCAACTTTTGGTGAGGACTCTCTGTGAAGAGAGTAACGGGATAAAAAGCAGAACGGTAACCTCGGCGTCTCCCCTTTGTACTCTGGGCAGTAAATGGGCCTGTGCTGGCTGTACCGACCCAACAGTTCTCTGCTGATAAACTCCTGTTTTGCTCGGTGACGCAAAACAAGCTGTGCAGAGGTAAATTGCTTTATACCTCATACACCCCGGCTTGGCTCTCGCTTGTCCTCCCCAGCAGTTGCATAACTAGAGCTATGAAAAGATTTTAATTAGTGGGAATTGTTCTCTTAACTCGTTTTTTAGTTTGTTTCTAGCTTGTGCGAGGCCCAGGAGTTTAAGGCCATGATGTTTTATGCAGCGATCCCTGACGTTCGGTGGCCAGGGAGCACAGATGTGTGACAAGCAACATCAGTCTGCTTTCCTCCCCTCTACCTTTTTAACTTTCCGCTTGCCCTGTTGCTGCGAGCGCAGTCAAGATCTTGTAGGCAGGGTGCCGGCTGTGAATCCTGCTTTGGAGAACACCTGCTTTCATGGATGCAGCTGTACCGGCAATCTGCGCAGATCAATTCTGGCAAAGACTTTTTGGAGCAAAGTGGTGCTCTGAATGTATGAAAGATAAGTTCAGTGGTCATGAAGACTTCTCCATTAATCCCATTGGCTGGGAATTCATGGGACTGAAAAGCAGGCAGCAGTTACCGTCACTGAAGGAAATGGCATTGGTGTGTGATAAGGCACCTATACAAAATGATGCTGGCGATTACTCTTTTTACTCATGGAATGGCTTTCTTAAACCTATTGGTATAATTATTGATGCAGAAGTGCTGTCATGTAATTTGTTTAGAATTTAAGCCCTAATTCTATGGATAGTACATCATGATCAGATTGCAGAAGGACGAGAATTAAACATATACAGTAAATAAACAGCAGATGAGAGAACAGGCACGCTTTATTATATCAATCAGATCTCCATATGGCTATAGAGAATCAGGATTACCCTAGCACAGAGAGCTCTGTTTAGGTATGTCAGACCTGTTGCTAGAGGACCACTGAATGAAAGACAAAACTTGCATTCTACCTATTTTTTGTTTAGTACTTTACCCAGTCCTTAGTTTTACTTCTTCATTTGACTTTTGGTTTGGTGTGTGCACAGGTAAGTTAGTTACAATGAATTGCAGCTATAACATGTCTACTTACTATTAAAGTTGTATGCGAATACCTATTTATTGCAATATAATTAGAACAATTCAATACTTTACCATGGGAGAATGCACATACCAGGACTGCAAAATGTTGTTGCTGTGTTGCATTTTGAGGATTTGTTTTGCCAGTGGTGCTCCACTGCAAATCCCTTTACTCTTTACAAGAGACAGACATGAAAAATTAATGGCAGAACAAGCTGCTTCCTGACTCTTCTCTTTTTCCAGATTTTACCCTGGTGCAACTACATTGGGTTCACTAGAGTGACTTCCCTATTACCCCTGACTTTCACTAGAGGAGAAATACCTTCCTTTAATTTAGCGTTCTTTGGCTTTTGTTACGTATTTTAAACGAGTCCATAGTTTGTTAGGCTCTTCGTTTTTTTGTATTCAATGGTGGTATAGCAAGAGTGGAAAGGACAGACCTGATCAAGAGGTTAACAACCATATATCAACATCCTTTCATTTACTCTTTATAACATAATATTCATATCTCCTTTCTGGGAAGGCATATCTGGCAAGGAGGTTGCTATCAAAGTTTCTGTTCACTTTATTGGGAGGCTTCTGCATGGAACTAAAGACCCCTGTTAATGAGATCAAAATACATACATGTGTGTATGTATTCACATATATTTTTATGTGAAAAGGTCTGACCATATAAAGTACTAAATATTTTTTTGCAAAACAATATGCATGTTTGCACCTTACTGAGTTGTATAGGTTTATTTTTAATCCGTGCTGATTTGAATTAAAATGTGTCCAAAAATATGAAATGAAGGTTTTGTTGCCAGTTAATGAAAAAAGCAGTAATGCCTGATTTTGCACATGCGCTGCATGCAGAAGATCCACTAAATCCTGTACATGGTGTGCTTGCAGCATCAGGGCCATCATCTATAGAATTGGTTTTAATAATTGCGTTCAGCCTGATATCTTCCTTGCCAAAGTTTAGTGGCAAGTTACTAAACTTAAAAAACTGAAGCTTCTTTTTCCAATGGGGAAGATTACTGTACCTTAATTTTAAATGCAGTAGAATTCAACTTAGGGTCTAGTCTTGTAAGTTTTGGGGCGTATTCTGCCAAACAAGTCTGTGCTGAGTATTACATTACTCACAGAGCAATATAAGACGCTCCCTACCCTTAGGGCTCAGCAAGGTGCTTTTACAACATTCCCGGTTTCTTCTGGCTTGGGAACTCAGGATGAGCTTGGCCCTGGGTACAGATACTCAGCTTGACAGTGAGTCACACACTGCTAAACTGCCAATTCATCAGTCAAATATTTATCAATGTCTCTGCTACAGGGAGATAAAATCTGATACACTGTGAGAGAAGGAAAAAAGTGGCAAGTTGTGCAGCTTTAGTTGTCATTGCTGAGATCAGGGAACAAAATAGTCTAGGATTCATGGTCACCGTGAGATATGTTGCTCTGAAAATAAATTAATTTATGCAATTTTGTGTAAGGGTTAATGTGACTTCTGTGCTTTAAGTTAGAGAAAGGGTTAGCAATTCACATCCTGTGCTACTTTCAGGGACTTGCAGACAAGGTCAACTTGGAGAAAACAGATTCAAAGTTGCATTTTTGTCCTTCCCATCAGCCTCTCAGGAGTTCGCAGGGTCCCAGCCCCACTGGGTCGTGGTGGGGCTGGTGTGGTAACGTCCCCTTTGAACTCCTCTGCCACAGCATTTTGCGGGGGGACGGGGGTGTGTGTGTGTGTGTGTGTGGCCGTGGGGGGAACTGCCCCGTGACAAACAAGAACATGGGCAGACGGAGAGGGAGGAATGTGTCTGAATTGCTGCCGAATACCTGCCACACTGGCAGAGCTTGTGTTGTGCTCGAGCTGGCCAAGAAATGGGTCTTGGCAACAGCTGGTGACACTGCTATGCCATGAGAAGAAAGCCAGATTGTACTTTTCCCAACTCACCTTTTCATAGGTATGTGCGTGAGATTTCAAGTGAGGTACCTTTGCAGGCCTGAAAGCCCCTGTCAGGCAAGGGATCTGCTGCGTTTGGAGCGGCTGCTTTCCGGCAGAGGTGTATCTCCATGGTCCTGGCTGGACTCTGCATTTGGCACCTCCCTTTCCCAGAGCCGGAGGTGGGAGAGGCAGCGTGTCTGCAGCCTGCTGCACCGGGCAGG
Organism: Himantopus leucocephalus; assembly: GCA_003993805.1. Taxonomy (NCBI): domain Eukaryota; kingdom Metazoa; phylum Chordata; class Aves; order Charadriiformes; family Recurvirostridae; genus Himantopus; species Himantopus leucocephalus. The sequence goes on along the minus strand of RSEF01000002.1, from coordinate 74,668,747 downwards.
TACGGCCTTTAGAAACAGTGCCGTTGCTCCTGGTGATTCATACCAGTGGGAAAAAGTGCAAGGATTTTCTGCGACTGGGTGTGGGAGGATCCCTTGTGAAACCCTGCTCGCTCTGAAGGCACTTGGCCTCAGGGGTCTTAAGATTTCACTAGCAACTCTTGAATTTTTGCACATTTCTAATAGTATTTAGAGCCCCATCGTGCAAGATGCGGACATCTTTTGAGGTTTCCTGTCATCGTGCCTTAGTCTATGTGCATACTCGGCAGATGGGACTAGTTTGTCGAGGCCGTGGTGTGCCGAAACTGATCCTAGTAAGAGCAGACACATGGAAGGAACCCAGTTACAAAACTCTCGCTTTCTGATACTTGCATTCACCTTCTTTGAGCGGGGCGGGAAAAGCCCCTGTGTTATATAGTATTTTAATTTCTGGTTACATTCTTATGGATTTTGTGATTTGCTACTTTTTGCCAGCGCATGCCTGTGCGTTTGCAGGGGCACACACACCCAACTGGCAGGCGGTGGCAGATGGGCGGTGGTTTAGTTCCGTGGTGTGTGCAGGCTATGTGCTGGGAATGGAGATTCCAGGTCAGGTTTTCCTTCTAACTTGCCTACCCTGGGCATACCAGGTAATCCCTTGATGAATCTATTGCTTGTTCAAACAAGTTTGGGGGGGGGAAGAAAAAGAAGTGCTATTGTTTTGCTCTCAGTATTGAGTTATGGGAGTCGCTCAGTACTTTGGATCTGCAAAACACCTTTTTTAAAGCTTCCTTTACTTTTTGAATGACAAAAAAAAAGCTTTGAATTTTTAAAAGGCCAAATGTTTTGTGAAGGAATCAGAAAATTTAACAAGGATTATTCTAATTTGGTCTAAATTGGATCTGTGGGCCAAGGGTGTCCCATCTATGCTTCCAAAGCTGCTGGAAGGCTCTGCAGAGCTGCTGGATGTGCTTCAACGTGTCTCCTTTGCCTTGCTTCTCTAGATGCTAATCGCCCCCCTGATAACACAGCAGCCTCTTGATGTGTACTAACAAAGGCAGAAACCAGAGCAGTCTCCACATTGCAGGCATTTATGCTGGGGGTGTGCAGGTCTTCAGCAGCAGGAGGCAAATGAGAAAGCAGAAGGGAGCTGGCTTTCTTCTTTCTTGCCCCTCGGGTTCCTCAGTAATGACAACTCGGTTGGGCCTGTAAGGGTGCAAGCCGAGTGTTTACAGAGGATATATCATTTATTGAAGATGTATCACTTAGGAAATCTTTCGACTGCTTGAATAAGTCAGTGGCAGCAGCAGTCAGCCCTGCTGTGTTCCAAGGACGTGGGCACAGCTGGGTTTGCCATGTCTGTCTCAACTCTCCTAACTCATTGCGTGCCCTCGAGAACATTTCTCAGTCCCATTTATGAAAAACGGGAATAGTTATTCCTTGTTTCTGTACAGCTGGGGGTCCTGCGAGGATCACTGGTGCTGCTTAACAGTTAAGTGCAATCCTAGTTCAGAAACTGAGGATTCACCAGTAAGGTAACAGCTGAGTTTAGCTCAGGTGGGGTGTATTGCAGCAAGGAGATGTTGTCTGAGCTACCATCCTGCCCAAAGCCCGGTGTCAGGAGGACTGGGCTGCCTCCCATCCCTCTGGGAGAGCAAAAGCACAGTATAGCAAGGGAGCAATGTATTCTGCCTTGACATGCAGCAAGCAGGGTGGCTCCTGTACAGAATGACGACAACACAAAGGTGCTGTGCCTTTCCTAGGGTTCTTCTGGCAGTAGAGAAATACAGGGCTACGTTTTAAAGTCCCAAATAAAAGTGATTCTTCCGTGTTTTGAAGTTTTCTCATAATTTTAAAACGAAGACGCTAGCCACCTTTGTTTTCCTTTGTTCCTTTAATAGTTAATGATTATTAAAACGAAGTCATTTTAATAAAGGACTCAGTTCAATAGCATCTTTTTGAAATTCATGAGTTGCCTTCCAAGTAAGTGTCACGGTCTACAATTTTGAGTTGTAGGGACAAACAGGCAGTTAAGGTTTGAAGCAGTCCAGGCTGTTTCAGTCAGCACTGTTCTTCAGGGTTTACAAAACCAAAGCAGTACAGCAAATAGCCAGATTCTCGTGAGTGTGTATATTTATTAGTAGGAGTCCCTGTACTCTTGTGTTACAAGTCCTGCTAAAAGACCAAGTTCCAGTTCTTTCTCTTTCTGCTGGAGTCATTGAAAATGTACACTGTATTTCCAGGGGTGCAGTGAAACAAGTGAAAAATCTGTCCATATTTTCACTGTGTGGTGTGCTTACAGCGTTTGGTACAGCATGATCGTATTCACAGGTTCAAGCTTTAGTTGCTGCCAGAGTTAAATCAAATTGTCATCATATCAGCAGTAGTTGTTACAATGACCAAACATTACTTTAAACTCATTCAGTTTCATGTAAACAAAATCAGATGAAGCAAGAGTGACATTGACAAAATTACCATCTGTGGTACTCCACTTAATCTGTGTTCTGTGAGGCTTGTCAGGGTCTTGCATCTTTCTGAGGGACATAAATGTGTTTTTATATGTGATCTAGGTTATATGGTTGTACTTTGAAAATCCAGCTTTGTTCTTGCCTCCACATTATGATGCTGTGTAGCATGTTCCAGGGGTTAGGGTTTGCCTCAGTTTCTTTAGTCCATTTTTGGTTTTTTTTTCCTTATGGCACTGTGTTGGGTATGGTTTTCCTTTGGCTGTCTGTTTCCTTCTGCCTCAAGGTTGGATGTCTGCTTACTCTGCATTGGGGTTTCTGCTTTGATCTACTTATTTCCATTAAAGGCCTGTTGGCTTTAATAAGAGGAATATTACAATGAGGGCCTTTGAAAGTGCTTATGAGGTACTCTCCTGTCACAGGGGTGAAAAGTATTGAAGATGCGTCCATATGAGATAGTGCTAGTTGCATCTGATATATCAACCAATATATGTTGAGGTATTGTCTTGCTAAGTATTTTTATTTCCTAAGTTCAGAGGTTGATTTATGCCCTTCTTGAGTACGTTTGTACAGCTAAATCCTCTTCGGATAGGGAGTCTTTTGAGTCCTGTTGACTTGGTGGAGCTATGCCATTAAACATGAGCTCCTGTACTGGTATCTGCTGTCTCTGGGTATGCCCCATAACCCCGGGTAGCTCTGTTTGGTCAGCTGGTGGATTTGAAAGCCATTAGCTCACCCAGTGTCATCAGCTGCCTTTAACAGACCACTACCTTTTCATCTGTTATCCTAGTATTGATCTCAGTATTTTGACTAGCAAAACAGCTGTTTAACAACAAAACTGACATCCAAGGTGTGAAAAGCAGCATTGATGAAATAGTGTGCTCTTTTTTGGTTTCAGTTTGTATTGCTCCAGCTTCTGGCGTTATTTTGGTTATGTCTTTATCTGCTAGATTGGAGAGTCTTAAATGCTTGCTGCTTTCTTCTTGTGAAGGTCGCCATGAACTGTAAAGAAGTAGCTTGTAGATCTTTGTTTGAAGATCTAAATAGGGTGCGCTTAAGGCTTCCACTTTAAGGCATCTGCTCCTGCCTTTGAAACAGTTTTGTGCATCTATATTAAACGATCTTCAGTTTTCCAGCTCTTATTTGGACAATAATTCTGGATGTGGTGTTCTAACATCATCGGGATGAACACAAAATACTTGTAATTCTACTTTTTCTATCTTTTAAATTGTTTTTGATTTATTTGAAAATAGCTTTTTCTCACAATTTCTTAGTGTGTTAACTGTGACAGTCGTTGTTTAGACCTCTTCTCAGAGTGAAGTAATGCCTGTGAGGTCAGTGAAGTTACACTTAAGCCAGTGGAGATATGCTGAATTACTACAGTAGAAGTGTGGTCCCCCTCTATAGTTCTTTTGGCTTTAATGGGTATCCGACATTTATAGCTGTCAGATGATTGAAAAAGTGATTGAAGAAAAAATACTCTTATGATGTTCTAAAAAGAGAAAATTGCTTGGAAGGTTCCTCTCTCTTCTTTATTATGTTTCATTCATGAAAATAATTGTGGGTATAATTAAATGTAAATTTTAGATGCAGTCAGATACTTCTAGATCCAAACACAACAGCGATGCCTAGGGAGAAGGAATGATTTTGAAAAGGAAGCTGACGGGAAGCCTGGCACAAAATCAGACCCATATATTATTTCTCACAATTGTTTTCTTTAAGATGTTTCCAAGATATACAGGGGTGCATAGCACAGTAGGGCAGAGCATTTGTGCAGCCAAGGGGTCACAGCGCGAGGCAGGAGTTGTATGTGTACAGCTTGTTTTAAGTCACCCAGTGATTCTCCAGTCCCGCCTCTGTGTCTTTGAGGGTCTACTCCCTGGTATTGGGAGAAGCTGGTGAAAAGTTCCTCAGACTTTTTCCACTTGTTCAAGAAAAGCTAATAGGAGAATGGTAGGCTGCTGAAGCACCAGCTGCACGCACTGCAGAAGAGCTCTTAAAAATACACCGTTGAACGTTTCTCACCACTGCAGTGATTTTCCCAAGGACAGCTCTGCCAGACTTTTTACATTGTCACAATTCCTTTTGTGAAGGATGGTCAGAGTCTGTTGAAATCAGTGGAAAGATTTCCATTGAATCCATATGACTTGCTGGCGCTGAGCTGGTGAGGTTTGCACCGATAGTCTTTTTGATGTTAGTGTTGCATGGAAGGTTTAGGCCTTCAGTGATTTGTAATGGAAAAGGTTACCTACTGTGAGCTCACAAGTTTGAAAACTAGGCAAGGCTTGGAAGCATCTCAGTTTCTTACTGTCTCTTAGTAGTGGTTTATTTTAGTTTCACTAGCAAGTGCTTTGGTTTGGGAGCTGCCTGGGCTTGCTTGGCAGCTCTGATTCCATCAGCAAGGAATGGTTCCTTGCTTGAAGCACCTCACCCACGTACAACTAGCAGTGGCTCGCTTTGGTGGCTGAATCCCAAGTGTTGGAAAAGCAACCTTCTGGCGGTATGGATGCAGTAGATTATGTGCAAGACAACAATAATGACCCCATTATCTATCTTGGCTTTTTCCCCCACTAGTGTTTTTTGTTCTGGAGTTTTACTTGGAACCCCCAAACTCCCACTTCATTTATTTGTAAGAAAGCATGTCCTCTAACTCCAGGGTTTACGTCTGGTTTTGTAGGAGCTTGTGCATCTTTCAATTCCTTCTTAAGACACTAGCTTCATGCCTTTCTGCTGATAAAAGGGCCCTTCTTACACTTGTATGGACGTGTGTGCTCGTGCGCTTGTGTAGCAGAGAATCCTGCTTTCCTTTTATGCTCTGACATTTGATGGCTGGTGTGATAACACGTACAACGGAAAGGCTACGTTCTAATGTATTGACTTTAACAAAGATTGTGAATAATTCATTCTCACTGTAATACTGCCAGTTTTGTCTATCAAAGGTACAAATACCTGTACTGGAAGAACTTTCTCCTTTATGGTATGCCAGTTTCCACCTTCTACTCTATCCTGTGGCAACGTCAGTTCACGCCTGCTGTTACAGAATTATAAAGTGGCTCTGCCATCGTGGAATTGGCATTAAAACTTCACAGTGCAATAACATGGGATGGCCAGATAAAGCGTGTCTCTGTGAAGCTAAATGAGATGGATTATTCCATGTAACTTCCCTTAGCTGTTCCAAATTTGTGTTTCTTGTGTCTCTTCAAAATGTGTGATTACTCCGTACTTACTTCATCTTCTTCTTCTCCTCCACAACAGTCAGAATGGGACCTGTACAGTGTCCAGACGCCAAAACACCATCCAGGAGCTTTTGCAAAACTGTTCGGATTGCCTGATGCGAGCTGAGCTCATAGTGCAACCCGTGAGTGCTTCTTGTTCTTCTTATCAAAAGTGATTATGAATATTACAGGGAACGAATGCTGCATTATTATCTGGACTCACAGGCTCTGCTTCTTCATCTCCTTTCTCCCCTTTCAGCTGTTTGTGTGAGGCAACTGGGAGCGGAATCACTCACTGCCTTCCTAGGTCTCCCTCCTCTGTCTGCACTCAGTGTTCAGTAAAACTGATTGAAACACATCCAATTAAGAAAATGGGGACTTCTTGATTTTTATTTTTTTTTTAAAACCCCCTACCCTTCAAACAAATTCGACTGTATCTTATTTTTAAGTTTTAGACCAAGGCCACTGTCAGTGTAAACAGCTGTTAATAATGTTATGACCACTTACAGTCTCTTAGTGTGTCCTGTAGAATATGATCATCATTTTCTGGGCCATAAAGAACCTGAACCACCATAGAAAAAACTTTCATTACCTTTATTTTATTTTTCCAAATGATTCCTGAAGAAGTATTTGAAACTACATTAAAATCTTCTTGACTGTTTCATCCCAAATGCATAGAGATGATCTTTGGTGTATGCGACACTGATATAAACCCATAGTGCCTGGGGGTGGGTTACTCAACTGACACTAGATTCAGTCCTGGCAAACATAGGATGTCCTCTGTTCCTGCTGAAGTCAGAGGGTGCAGGGCAGTGAGTGCATCCTGGTGTTGGTGTTGAGGCCACTGAGATCCAAAAACCATTTGCAGTTCTGGCAGTAGATGTGATTTAATGCACACTTTCAGTCCCCCTGTGGACATAAAATTTGTTCAGGAATGAACTCTGTGGTTAGCAGTTCATTTCCTTTTCAGAGATACAGCACGTGTGAGCATATTTATATAAAAACCAATGCCAGAGTAAATACTGCATCTTGTTAAGGATTAATATTATTCCATTGAAGTTAAAAGAAAGTGATGTTTAGCTCCAGCTTGGTGCCACAACATGCATTGCTTATTTTTTTTTTCTTTTTTTTCTGAAGGACAAAGTAATGAGGTCCGTCAACTTTTTATTTTAGAATCAAATCACAGCTGGGTTATGTTTTGTTCAGCATGGCTATGTCAGTGTGGGATGAGATCAAAAAGTCGTGTCTTCCTGCTCGAAGCACCATGACCATACTGTGATCCACTGCACTGAGAGGGCCCATGGAGAATTTGCTTAGACTTTGGGTGATAAGGTGGGATGCAAATGTGACTGGGCATGGAGCTAGTCCTAGGTAGACAGGGTGCAGTCTACATTTTTTCAGGGCAGGAGCAATGTCAGTAAGTCTTAGAACCTCAGAGAAACTTCTGAAAAATCAGGAACAATATCCGCCAACTCCCACTAGGACAGTGTTTGCTTCTTGCCCTCTAAACACCAAAGCATAGGGTCTTAAAAGCTTAGCACACTGTGTGAAGCCTTGGCTCTGCTGAAATAAACATCAGTCAGGGTGTTCTGTTCTTTATGGAAAGGTTTGGTTGGTATTATGTTTTAATAATTTTCTTTTATATTTTATTTGTAATAAGGACTTTCCAATGACTGTGGATCCTTTGTTGATTGGCCTTCTGCCAGTTAAAACTGGCAATCAGAGACCCAGCAGCTGAAACTTACCATGCTTCTTAAAAATAATTGGTCCCCTTAACATCTCTTTTAAAACCAAGCTGAAGATTAGGTGATTAATATTTACTTTAATCTCCCATCTCTCTCTCTCTTTTTTTTTTTTTTTCTTTTAGGAATTGAAATATGGGGATGGTGTCCAGATTAGAGGGAACAGAGATCTGGAAGAGTGTTTTGCGCAGGCAAATGACCAAATGGATATCCTGGATGGGCTAATCAGAGAGATGAGGCAGATGGGCCAACCCTGTGAAATGTATCAGAAAAGGTATCGCCAGGGAAGGGCTGGGGAAGGGAATGTGGCTGATAAAAGTTTGTGGTGTCTCAAGTGCTTGTGTTCCCTGGTGTTGCAGGATGTGACAGAAGTCAATCAGGTTTTGTTTGGGGCATGCTAACATGGAGAAGGGCACCGCAGTAACATATTTCCTACAGAATTTCACACCTTGGTTGTCCCCATGAAATTTTAAATATATTTTTTCCACAGCCTGTGCCTTCGGCACTTTATTTTGAATACCTGGTGGTCCAGTGGGAGAGGTGAATTGCATTTTTTCCATGTTTTCTGATTGTTTTCCTCATACATGCTAACTGGTTCCTTCCCTTTCAGGCTGCTTCAACTTCAAGAGCAAATGCGTGCCTTGTACAAAGCCATCAGTGTTCCCCGCGCCAGGAGGGCCAGCTCCAAAGGTGGTGGTTGCTACTCCTCTCAGAGTGGCTCTGGCTGGGATGAGTACACGAAACGTGTCACAAGTGAATGTTTAAACTGGATGAGGCAGCAGAAGGTAAATTAGAAAAGGCTAAGAACTGGTGGTGTTTATGAATGTCACCTCGCATGCAGTAATGTTTTGAGTGCCAGCAGAAAATTAAAAGTACATGTGAATACTTGTATATTATTCCAAGTTCCTCTTTTTATTTTTTTAATTGCAGTATTGTACATGTAGTGAGTTTTCACTGAAATATGAACATGAATTTGGGGTCTTCTTTTGCAGAGGAAAAAGTGTGAAAGTTAGATTTGAAAGCTGAATGAGACACAGCTGGTAACAAAAGGCATTGGCATGTTTGCGTTAGAGATTATTATGCTCGATATTTCCTTCCTGTCTTCCACAGGTTTCCTTTATGATTCATATTTATCTTAACCCTTTACACAGATAGGACCAGCTTCAGAGATTTAACCATTGTCCGGTATTTTACAGTTGTTCTCCCCTTCTAATCTATCTTTATCACAGTGGGAGCCAGAAAGTAGAGCTGATTGACACAGGACTTGACTTTTGGAAGTCACTGCTGAAATAGCAGCTTCAGTATTTTCATGTGTAACTGTTGCATGCGCAGCATAATTTTGCACATGCACAGCTGTTGATAATGTAACCTGGAGTAGAAAACACATGCTGAGAGCCTGTAGCCTGGTTTTGTGCTGCTGAAGTGAAAGTTGTGTGTTTGTGCATAGACAGCCCTTTCTGAGAGACGAGTAGGGAGAATGGAACAAGTTGGCTGAAGTTATACTTTGCAGATGCCTTGTAAATTGAAATTGCATTATTTTGATCTCTCGTTATTAGGCTGTTTCTTAGTGTTCCTGTCATTGTTATCTGCGTATGGTGTTTGCCAGGTGGCTGCTATGCAAGCCAGATGAGGAGGGGAGAGCTCTGTACAGTTCCCATACTTCTATGTGAGTGCTAGTCATAGTCTAGTCTTTCAGTGCCCTCCCATAGCGTGGCATGTTTTAGAGGAAGAAGGGGAAGTGGAGATACACTCCTTGAGTGCTAATGTGTACAAGCATCATGCCAGGAGAGCAACAGCAGATATGATTGCTCTACACACACTGTGGGAGAGCTGGCTAATCATCAGACCTGCCATGGTTTGAGGAGTGATGTTGGACAGACACTGGGCACGCTTCCAGTGATGAAAGACTGCGAACATGCTGCATCTCCCAAAGATGCCACGTGACACCCTGCTCAGACACCCCTTGCTAAGCACAGGGAGCATAAGCAAGTGCTTTATAACTGTGTTCCTGCACAAAAGCTGTGACAGTCAAAGGCTTGCTCACTCTCCCTTCTTCAGTCCCTAAGGCAAAGCTGATGTAGGGCCAGTAAGCACTTAGCTCCCTGTTTGGCTTTTGAGTTTTTTTAGGGAAAACTTTCCACCATGCCTCTTCTTCCCACCATGACTGGCTGTGTCTCATTACCTGCTCACGTTGGGACCAGGACAATGTTTCTCCTAGCAACATGGTGAGATGTGGGAAAAAGGTCTGAGCAGCTGTGGTTTTCTGCTGGTGTTTTTGTGTTTGCTGTCTGGATGGTTTGCTGACAGGAGAATCAGGTGATAAGAGGGTCGGTCAAATTTCCTGTGCAGTATTAGGGAAAGTGTAGTGAAATCCAGACAGCCTTTGTTCACCTATTGGCAGCCAGCCAGGACCGCTGATGTCACTACAGACTCTTTAGACTGTTTAAATATAATGAAAAGGGTCAAAGTCCTGTAGCTTTTAGATGGCTGAATGCAAAATGGTTTTGTTTCTTGGATCGTTTTCAACACTGCCTTTGAAGCCCTACGCTTGAGCATGGTTTGGGCTTTATTGTCATCTGTTGACTCACAGAGATTTGGCTTCAGGTAATTACCAAATTCGGTCCCAACCCAAGATTAAGATACCTATTTCTTTACTGTGCGCATGCGCAGACAGGCGTTCAGACAGAGATGGATTGTGTCTTTACAGCATAAAAGACAATTTGGAGTTTGAGGACCTGAATTGTGAATTCAGTGGCTTTTAATATTTGAAAATAATGAAACAAAGAACTGCAGTCAGGTAGTTTTTCGAGTTAGTGATTATCCAGGTGTATTACTGTTTTTCAAAGGCTGTTCTAGAGATTTTTCACTCGGCATCCTACAATAAACATTGCCAAAATGCAAGACAAATAACATGTTCTATAATAATTTCTGTTTTTTCATTTAGTTTGACTGCATTTAACTGAAGTTATTGGAGTTTACATGAACGTAATTAAAATGGAAATGTAGTGTACTGGGCTACAGAACTTGACTCTGGGATTTTCACATGAATTGCATAAATAGCATTGTTTGATTAAGTCATAATTTATTTTCAGAGTGATAAGAATGTAACTATACTGTAGAACATAAAATAACAGTTTTGTCCAAAGAAAACAGATGAAAATACATTATGGAGTGTGCTTCATCTAGTCTAATTTTAAGAAAATTAAGTATTTTCCCTACTTTGTTTCTTTTACTTTGGGAGCCTGTCACACAGTTTAAATGAGGACAATTTTAAGAAATGTGAACCCCCTATTTTGAACTTCCCTTTGTTCAGGTTTACTCTCTACTGCATAGTCACGTTTCCTTCAGTTCAATTCTTTTATGCTCCGATTTAGATAATAATGTTGGAAATGAAAGTACAAATGCTGTCTCTTTCTCCTAGGCTGAAATGGAGCTAGTAAAATGGGGGTTTGATGCAGCATCCATCGAGCAACAAATTGGTGACCATAGGAGGACTCACAATGCCATTGGAGACTATCGCTGGCACCTGGATAAAGTCAAAACAGATCTGGTAATTACTGTGTTCCCTTACGCGTTGCTTGGTCTAGATTTATGCCATTGGCTTGACAGTGTTCTGCTACAAAAAGGAAATCTGAGTAGCTCAGCTTCTCTTCAGAAAGCACTGGTGTCATGACAGCAACAACTTTCAACCCTAATATTTATTATTTCATTATTATTTTGTGTTTCACTTCTTTCCCCAGAATTTTAAAATGAAAAATTAGTTGCTATTTAACACTTTGTTGTTGTGTACCAAAGCTGGCAAATAAATATTGCAACATTTTTTTGTGAGAATGACTAAGAATGATTATTCTCACTTTCTGTCTAGTTACATGAAAACAAGAAAGTGAAAGGATAAGGTGGGTGCTTAGATACAGCCTTGAGTAATAAGGGAATTTCTCTGACAAACGCCAAAATTCTGGGCAAAGCTTAGAGCTTTTCTTAGGTGTGGGCTTTTTTGTGGATGTTTTTTTCTTTTTTAACCCCTCTGAGGCTTCTGTTCCCCCCTGGATTTTGTGATTGGAATAAAGACAACACTGAAAATGGAGTGGTTAACTTTCTCTCCTATCAGCCCAGCAGCTAGGTATAGGAGAGAAGAGGCTTACTTCATTCCCATTCTTCTTTTCTGTTAATTGCTCACACAGATAGGAAGCGAGAGAGTTGGATCTAAATAAAAGGCACTCCATTCTGGAGCTCTTGATCTCTCAGCCAGGCTGAAGAGTGGAAGGGGTGTTACTCCCTTTTCCCTTCTGCTTCAAATAGGAAAGGTGATAGTCTGGCCCTATGGAATACCAGTTCCAAGGTTGTGCAGGTTGCCAGCCATAGAATGCGAATAAAAATTGGAACCTCCTGCTCACATTGTAGTTTATACTACTTCATAATCTGCAAAGCTAGCTCTAGGACTAGCTGTTTCCCCATGGCTGTCTAGGAGTTTGGTATAGAAAGAGATTCAGTTTTGGGAGTTGTTTTGGTATTACAGGGGTTATGTGCAACCTTGCTTATGTACTAAGCATCCCTGAGGGAAGTCAGTTTGTCCAAGCCTTGGTTTTGTACTACTTGTGGTCCTCCAGTGGTGCAGATCTGCTACTCACCTATGTCTCGCAGGCATTTGCAGTTTACCACCTGTAGTTATAGCATTATGATCCTGACACTGTAAAGGAAATATTGGCAAATAGGCAACTTGTAAAAGGCTCACTAAGTATTTGCTATCTCTGTTTCAGCGGGAGAAGGCTGCTGTTCATCAGCTGGAGGAAGAATATGAAGGACTTCTGGTGAGCATGAGATGTGTTAATGTCTGATAAGCTCTATGATGAATGCTCTTTGCTTTATTAACACCTGTGTGATAGTCAAGAGATACTTTAGGTTTCAACAGAGTGACAGATACATATTTAAATAATTCTATGCAGCAGTACACTGACAGTGCTTTGTAGTTTCTATAAGGTTCAGTTGGAGTCATGAACTTGAGATTAATTCATTACCTGGTGTATAACTGACTTACCCTCACAAGGAAGTTTCTAGTTTGCACCTGGTGAAGGGAATTGGTCACTATGCAGGTGAAGAGTCGGACTCTACCTCCTTAATGGGAGTAAATGTAGCGATGAAGTTAGTCTATATATGAAGCTTAAAAAGTTACTCAAACGTGGGATTAGAACCAAATTCTGTGTAGGGCTGTGCATCTTTTCTGCTTTGGATCTTTGTGTAAAATACAGTGAAAATCTTGTGCAAATGGTAGCTTTACCCCTTGGGATTGGAAGCTGATTCCTGTACTCATTCCGAGCAACAGGATGTGTATTGTGACTTGAGGACAGAGAAGGGATCTTTTCATGAAGTGTCATCTGTGCAAAAGGTGCTGCTACAACATCAACAATGTACTATGAGCAGCAAGTGCAAGTAAAAGTGATGTTAAATGTTTAGAAATTTCCTGTATTTTTCCCCATGCCTTTTTGCTTGCTTACCTACATGTCTGCTACACTTGTGTTTGAAAAAGGACATGCTGTGCTCTTGGCTTCCCCTTCTCCACCCAGAACAGGCATTTATGTCTTTACGGCTTCTCATTTCTGTAATTCCTTGCAGAAATACTCCTTTGAGAGAATGGATCAGCTCCGTCAATTCCAGAACCTCATCCAAGCCACCAGCAGAGAGATCATGTGGATCAATGACTGTGAGGAAGAGGAGCTTCTCTACGACTGGAGTGACAGAAACACTGACATTGCCAGGAAGCAGGAGGCCTTCTCTGTAAGACAGCTCAACCTCCCCATGCTTTCCATGGGCCCTCTTTTGGGATAGTGAGGGAGGAACAGCCTGCCTCAGGGGAACTGATCACGGTTCTTCACTCTTTCAACGTTCCTGGGGATTTTTATCAACGCTTTTGGATTAAATACTGCATGACAACCTTTTGAGTGAAGATTGGACATCTGTTGGAAGATTGTGCTCCCATTCAACCAGTTGTCATGGTTTCTTTTGCCTTTGGAAGCTGGCCTTACCAGTAGTCTGCTGTGGACTAGTAATCACACGTAACTTGTGTGCACAGTCATTATGTTGGCATGCTAAGCTAAGGGACTTGAATCAAGCAGTTTAATTCTCCCTGTTAGGACTATGTAGGGGTTAGGGGGTACCCGTATTTGGCCCTGATTGTCTGTCACCAGGAAGTAGAGCTATACCAGAGGGAACTGCTCTATTCCTCTGATTTTGCCAGCAGCACATTGAGCACATGGTCAGAGGTAGTTTGCGCTGCTCCCTCTCTTCTGTGGATACACAGAGAAGTTGAGCATTTCTTTGTTGTGCGTTTCTTTAACCAATGTTGGTGCTGATCAGCAAATTGAAAAGGAAATGAAAGTTCACACTATTAAGGAGGTACTTTTTTTTTTTTTAGTTCAGTTCTGGATGTTGCAAGATGCAGTCATTTTTGCTTCCATCATTCCTAAGAAAGGCAGCACTTTGGATGCTTTGCTCTGTGAAGTGGCAAGCCTAGAGACTAGGACTGAGATGATTATAGCTTCTTTGATTCTGCTGTCTTCATAATTAATTTCAGTACACTGAGTAGAATCGCTATGTAGCATTAGCAGGCATAATTTTACATTATCACAACTATCTGGAAGATTTTAAGTAAATCATCCTGTGCAGCTTATGTTTGGGGGCTTGTTTAATGCTGTGTTTTTATTGTTTAGAAACGCATGAGTGAACTGGAGCTTAAAGAAAAAGAACTCAACAAGCTAAAGCAAGAAAGTGACCAGCTAGTGCTCAACCAGCACCCTGCTTCAGACAAAATCGAGGTGAGTTATACTTTGTGTGATTTCACTTGCTCCTTTAGTTGCTATATGGGAAAAGTTCTCAGTGGAAGTCTGCAAATGAAATGCTGCGTTTGGACCTGAGAAGGGTTTGCCTGCCCAAAAGCACGTCCATTTTTATCCAGCTCTATGAGCTGCTCTAATAAATGTTACTGCCTTCCTCTACAAACCTGGCCACATCAACTGCAGGCTTCTTAAGACCTATGGGTAGAGCTCTCATTGCTATCAAATTTGATGATAGCTGCATGTAAAAATTAATACGAGGCTTAGAGAGTTGTCTGAATGTATTGAAATTGCTGTATCTTGTTTGAGTTGACTCCAGTGCAGTGGAATTTATGGTAGAAAGGCATGTCGTTTTTCTTCAGCTATCTTAGTAGGCATGTTTTGAAGAAAGCCACACCCCTTGAGGGTTTATATTTAATCCAGGTGCAAATACTTTCTGCAACTGAAATTCATAGTGCATTTCTACAGTTTGGCCAAGGCATTTTTGCCTTCACATCTTGGTGAATATTTACCTTTCAATTACAAAGTCTGCAAGAATTTGGAAGATCTCATTTTATTAGGAAATGCTGGCGTTGTTATAGTTCTGAAGTGCATAAGAACCCTGAAACTGAAAAAAACTAATAGGAAAAAAAAAAGAGTCCTTTCTGCTTTTCAGTGTATTTACTTTGTTAACTGTTACCATGTTGTGTAAAATTACCATTCATATTTCTAAAGAATATACATGAGGAGTACTTGAGAAGTTTGAATTTAAAAATATTAATCTTTAAAAAATCATGTTTGACAGTCTTCCTTGGAAGAAGAAGAACATGACAATTTGCAATATTTGCAAATATTTTATTTGCACTACTGTTTGTGCTTTTCACCCCTTTTTGTTCATGCACTTCAGGCTTTATGCTGATCAAACAAAATTCAAGTCATGAACAAATTTCTCTCTGCATCCCACAAGTAGGTATTTAAATCTCTTCAGTTAGGTAGATGCTTGGAAGTTGGGCAACTATTTGCACGAATTACATTGTTCTGGTGTGCGTGAATTTGTTTTATCAGATTTTTCATTTGCATTTATGTGGAGCATAAATAGTTTTGCTTGAATCTAGGTATGGGAGGGAGCAATGTGGTGGTTTGAGTTCTATATATTACTATTTTTGTTAGGCCTACATGGATACATTACAAACTCAGTGGAGCTGGATTCTTCAGATCACCAAATGCATTGATGTTCATCTGAAAGAGAATGCAGCTTACTTCCAGGTGAGTAGTGATGTGGAGAATTCACACTACTTTTCTTAAAAGTGTAAATCCCATCACAGATATTTTTTTTTCTGTACCAAAATCTTTCTAAATCCATGCACAATGCATAACACACTGTTACCATACTGTAAATGCTAACATTCTGCCAGATGTGAACTGGGATTTCTCAAGAAAGGAATCCACTGATTTTTATCAGACTTTTTTAAGAGCTGTATACATCTGAAATCACAACTTTTCTCCTCTAGTTCTTTGAAGAGGCCCAAGCCACGGAGTGCTACCTGAAAAACTTACAAGACTCCATCAGAAAGAAGTTCATCTGTGATAAGAGCATGTCACTGCAGTCTTTGCTGGAGCAGATCAAAGAGCTGGAGGTACTGTCACACCCACCTGGCAGGTTATGTTCTGCTTTCCTTGGTAATCAGTTGCCCTCTTCAGATACCAGATGTAAACCCAGGTGTACTGCAATGTTTATATACAGGACTGTATGAACTTGAAATGGTATATGGTATATTCCTGCCCATTTCTTAGGAAAGCCTGCAAATAGATCAGTGTTATTTTAATTTGTGTAACACTGTTTGGGAACTCTGATTTCTTTGTAAATCTGGAATGATCCCAAGACATTCCCAAGTTTCTGACATGCTAAAAAATAAAAAAAGGAAAGACTTTCATTCATAGGTGATAGAACAGATTTTACCTCAAAGGATAAGTGCATTTAATAAATGATTCATTGTGCCACTTCATATCACTGTAGTCGCTTTGAAAGGACTTAACTTGTAGCTTTTTTAGCTAGCTGTTTACTCATCCTACAATTCCAAATTGAATATACTGGAGGAAAATGGTCAGTGATGTAAAAGGGCAGTTGATGAAGTCAGGTTTGAGAGCATAGTTACTACTTTTTTTTTGTTGTTAGCAAATTCTTTTTAGAATGAATTTTTAACATACAATTAATTTTTGCAGAATGAACGAGAGAGAATTCTTGAATATAAGAGGCAAGTGCAGAGTTTGGTGAATAAATCCAAGAAGATTGTGCAGTTGAAGCCACGTAACCCTGACTACCGGAGTAACAAGCCCATTATCCTCAAGGCTCTGTGTGACTACAAACAGGATCTGGTACTGTATCCCTTTTTGACTGATAATGAACATCATGTAAAATAGAACATGGCAAATGAGTTAGTAAAACTGTTGAGCTGATAGGTGTAACCCCTCTGCTTTTCATCAGCATTTAAATTTCTTGGATGAAAAAGTTCTGACATTCATGCAATTGTGAATAAACAAGCTAGGTTCTGATTGGTTAATAAATTTGGTCAAAATTATTATTATTAGTCCATTAAACAGCATTAATACTCATAGTCCAAATTAGCACAAAAAAGTTTAATTGATAATTAGGTTAAGGTTGTTATACAGATGCTTCCCAGCATCTACCCCTGTCTTTTGGTGATTGCTCACGCTTCCAGTGTCTGTCTGGGTCTTTAGGTCAGCACTTCATCTAACAAAATGAGGGCATGTACAATAAGTCATTGGTATCCTGAGTTTTTTGCTGGATGGAGTATGAAATTGATGGTTATGGTTTTTTCCTTCTCAGTACTGGGGCTGCCTGAGTTTATTTCTTTTTTTTTTTTCTTAACAGTCAGCTTAGATGCATTTTCTGCTTATGTGCTCTTCACTGGTTCCCAACTATCTGGTTTTCCCGTTCTGTTATCTGTAAAACTCGTTTTACCTGATTCACTAGGTTGCACTCCTGCAGTGACCAGTAATTGACCACTGTGATTTGTGTTTACGATCTGGGGTTTCTGCTATCCACTCTGTGTCTGTGATCTTCCGTACCACCTTTTATTCCAGAGTTGCAGAAGTTCAGGACTTGTTACCATAAGCAAAGCTAAACAAATTTAGACAAGAGTTACCTGACTGCTTGGCAATTGCTTTTAGAGTTAAGCATGCTAAATTCCACTCAGGTGAAGGTAAGCCCAGATAAGTCTGGAGCCCCTGCGTGGTCAAGTCAATGCAAAGCCCGTGGCCTTTTACTAGTTCTGTCAAAAATCTATCTGCTGGCTGTAGAGGTGTGATGGAAGGAGAGAGTCCTGTCAGGATAAATGATAGGAGGAGCTTCCCCCTCTTGGATGTGACTGGGTTGTAACCTGCACCATGGCCACACCCATGGCCGCAGGGTGTCAGGATTTCTGGCGGCTGGGGCTAGTGGATCTAGCTCTGCTTCACTTGCTCCCAGTCTCCTCACAAATATGGAGGCAGCACTGAGCATCCTTATGCCTCCAGCTCACTGGTTTACAGCCATACATGTTTGCGTAGCTTACTGTGGCCATGTGTCCATGCTCAGCCTTCGAGGCTTGTAATGGCAAGCACCAAGTCTGATGATCAACTGGACTGGCAACTGCTCAGAATGTTCTGTGGCTCCCCCTTGGTTTTCTTGGGTTTTCTTCACATGGAAACCAGATGCAGGGAGAAGGGGTTGATCTCTTGCCCCGGTATGAAGCCAAGATGCACACCCACACCTGGCAGCCGGGAAGCAGTCCCACTTCTGTGATCTAGATGCGTCTTCCTTGTCTGTCTCTCCTAGAAACCTCATCTTAGTTAACTAAAGAAAAAAATGTTGTTCTGCATTCCTTACAGAAAACAGTGAGAAAAGGTGATGAATGTATCCTGAAGGACAATAACGAGCGCAGCAAGTGGCTGGTGACCGGCCCCGGAGGAGTGGATATGCTGGTGCCATCTGTTAGTCTTATCATCCCACCCCCCAATCCGTTAGCAGTGGATCTTGCTACCAAGTGAGTTGCTGCCTGGGTTTGAACACTTACCACTGGGATTAAATAGAAGAGTTCTCACTCAAAATAGCAACCAACTGCAAAACCTGGTCTGTGCCTTGATCAGAGTGCCCCTGCACTCTATGGGGAAGGGCGGTGGGGGAATTAAGGACTAGACCCTTGACTTGAGGAAATTTACTTCAGTGAAGCTTGCTGGGATTTAGGCTGGGATCTAAAAATATTTAAAACTTAACTTTTACAAGGTTTTTCTCATCTCTAATAATGAAAGTCATGGATAAAATTATTTCCAAGATTTTTTTCTAGTAGACCACCAGCCTTAACACACTACATAACTGGTGGATGTTTCTTGGGATGTTTTGTAGCTATGCTACAAGGAGACACACGTTTTGACCATGACATTTCTTTTCTCTTCTCAGAATTGAGCAGTACTACGAAGCCATTTTAGCTTTGTGGAACCAGCTGTATATCAACATGAAGAGCCTGGTATCTTGGCATTATTGCATGATTGACATTGAGAAAATCAGAGCAATGACTATTGCCAAGGTAAGACTCCAGGTGGCCTTACCTGTAGACCAGGGACATCCAATGACCTGGTGTCCCGAACAGTGCTTGCTGTGTCTTGTGCAGATGTAGGTTCTGCAAAACCGTGGGCCTTCCTTTTGCTGGGTTGCACAGTTATATATGGAAGTTGTTTTATTAAAGGAGAAGCAAAATAGTTTCACATTCAAACATGATAGGGATAAATGGGAAGATTAGCTAAGGAGATTTATTGCATACTTGCTGTTCTTGTTCCCACTATGCAAGGGCATGCATAGACAGAGTAAGAGGTAGAATTTCAAACTGTTCTGAAATTCTGAAACAGCTGTAACAAGAATAGATTAGCTCAGAGGGCACTTCTAGCACTGTACTTTTAGAGGCAGCCTGGGCAGGTTTTATTCTAATATGCGATTTCTTTGTATTTTTTCTATAGGGCTATTAGTTTGTTCCTTATGTTTAACTAGTCATAAACCTTCCCCAATTGCTTCTTTTTTCAAAATTCTCTTCTTCCTCATTTTAGCTGAAAACAATGCGTAAGGAAGATTACCAAAAAATAATAACTGACCTGGAGATCCATTATCAAGAATTCCTAAGGAACAGCCAAGGCTCAGAGATGTTTGGCGATGAAGACAAGCGAAAGATCCAGACTCAGTTCACTGATGCTCAGAAGCACTACCAAACCTTGATTATACAGCTGCCCAATCAACCAAGGCAGCCACAAACAGGTTTGTCATCCTGCTGGTTTTCTGTAGAGATTGTACTGCTTGGATTTCTTTGGGGGGTGGTGGTGCATTGTTTTTATGTGAAAATGTTTTCGTTAACATATGAATGGAAACATGTTCAAGAATTGTACTGCTTTGTCCACACGTAACAAAACAGGCCATGCGCAGGGAAGAGTATGTTTTGTTCTTCCTTCCTGTGGTGTGAATCTGGGAATAGTCCTCTGATCTTCATGGAACTTGCTGGGAAAATGAGAGTAATTTAGTCCATTTGTTATATTTTCAGTTATTAGGAAGCAAAACCTCACTGCTGCATTTGAGGAAACAACTTTCTCTTTTTGTGAAGGGGGGATTTCATTACTTGAAACAGCTCCCTAAGGGCCCAGATCTTCTACCTGTTCTCAGTTCTACAGATCAAATTAGTGGTTAGGTCACTTTGGCACTGCATTGGCTTTCTATATGTAGATGCTCAGTTCTCTTGCAGTTGACATTTACCCAATTCATTTTACAGTGGTCCCAACTGAGACCTGTCCTGTGGGTTCGTCAAACACTATTATTGTTAATGAGAGGAACCGAGAACATGAGAAGCAAGAGGCCTGGCTGCTGATGGAGCTCCAGAAACTTCGGCGTCAGATTGAAGCTTCTGAGATTCGCATGGTTCAAAGAGCTCCTCTTGGAGTGGATCAAGGGGCTGTGCATGACTTTTCAGTCAGAATAAAGGACTTAGAGGTAACTGTGGATGTTTTTCTTTGAGCATCTGAAGCTCAGTATGACTCTGTGTTGCAGAGCATGTTGCTGTTGTATTTCTGATCAGCTGGGAAAGACGTACATCCTGAGCAGAAAATTCTCAATTGGAAGCTAACCATGATGATTTGGATTGGAATTTGGCTCCTATGTAGAAAAAGTTGACTCTTGGATTTTAGAAGTCAAATTCTGTCAGGCAAAGAATACAGAAAGCTTTATGTCAAGTGGACATGAGCTC
The DNA here is from genome assembly GCA_003993805.1 of Himantopus leucocephalus. Classification (NCBI taxonomy): domain Eukaryota; kingdom Metazoa; phylum Chordata; class Aves; order Charadriiformes; family Recurvirostridae; genus Himantopus; species Himantopus leucocephalus. The sequence goes on along the minus strand of RSEF01000002.1, from coordinate 74,648,262 downwards.
ATGTTAAGCCTCATCCAGGTTAAAGCACTATTAATATCCTTTTGCATGGACCCCACTTTGCTACCTGCCTCTGAAGTACTGTCCGTGGGATGCAGAGTGGATAGATGAGGCTTACAAACTCCCTCTCCAAGTTCTTAAGATTTGAAGGAGACTGGAGAGAGAAGATTAGTAAGAAGAGAGAACAGGTTCAGTATATGAGAAATTCTCCTGAGGTAATGAGGTTGCAAAGGTCTTAAGAGCAGCAGGACCTCTGCACGTCTACTGAGTGCAGTAAGCAGCTGGCAGTAAAGCGCTCTGCTTTCAACAGAGCTGTTTCAGAGTGGATGAGGTGCTCAAAAAGAGATACTACCTGTTGTGGACTGTGCAAAAAAGAAACTGGCCAATGTTACTTACCTTGAAGAAAGCAGGCTCCAACACTGGTTCAGTCCTCAGTCAGGCTGGTTAGATAACAGCGGACTATTTGGATAAGGAGACTAATTGTATATGTGCTGTAGAATGATCATTGAGCCACCAAAAATGTGTAAATCAGGCGTTCTCTTTCCTTAGGGTGTGCAGAATGACTCTCAAATAATGGCTGAAACCCTCAATAAGCATAAGGACTTGCTGCCTAACTTCAGAGGCTGTGAAAAGTATGTGTACTTGCAGTCAGAGATAAATGCCCTATTTCAAAAACTGGAAAATATTAATGGTGTTTCTGCTGGCTACTTAGACAGGTAAGAAAATTGAGGTTATAGCAATAAATCATTTATTCTGTAATTCTTAGTCTAGAAGCCTGCCTTTTGTCACCAGTAGTGTACAATTACACCTTCTTTCCTACAAATGCTGTACATGTGGGTAGAAACAGACACTTACCTGAATTTCTTCCCTTTTCTGGAAGACTTTAAAAGAAAAAAAGTGAGAATCATGGGTATCACTGAAATTTCTTCTGTATTGTCTATTCTCTTTAACTAATGATCTGTAATTAATTAGAAATATCACCTTTCCTGGCCCTGTCCATAACAGATTTTGTCTTACATTATTTATTTTAGCTTGAATGCACTGAGGTGTCTGCTCCAGATTATTCTACAAACTGAAGATGTGATTAGAGTTTTTGAAGTCAGGCTTTCTGAAGAGGAGACTGTTCCTTTGGATCTTGATAAAGTGGAGGCTTATCGGGCTTGTCTGAAGGTGAGAGCCCAAGACCCAAGGACACAGCAAGGCAAAATTCATAGCTGCCAGCACTGGGCTATTGAACTGGGTGAAACCCTTACAAAATCACAGGAGATGGAAATGCTGATCCTGTTGTATTTTATTACATAGACATACAATGCTTTTGCAAATTATTAGAAGGAATTTATGCATTACTACTTCTTCCATCCCCTAGTTCTGGCTGCCCCCACAGAAAAGCCAGTGGCATGGAAGGTCACCGTAACACATTTCTGTACAAAATTATCTGTGTTTATTTGTATCTTTTATGAAGCTACATTTGAAGGCAATACCTCTTTTCTTGCAAAAAGGCTTGTTAGTTTCCCTTGTCATCTAGTTGTAACAAGTAAATTTGAGTGTTATTGTGTGTCCTGGTTTTGCCATAGACTCCATTTGAAATCTTACAGTGAGAACTATCCATCCTGTACAGGGGGAGAAGGCAAAGAATAACTGCTTTGCTGAGCACAAAGTTGGCTTGCAGAACCAGAATTTATCTGGCATTGAGCTGGTCCTTTTATGCACTTTGGGAGAATAGGGACTCTTTCGTTCTTTCCTGTTCTCAGGTGTAGTAGGAAAAAAGTGTGTAGGTGGCACAAATGGAGCACAACCAGGTTACCTTTTTATCATGTTAAATGGGAGCTGCCGTTCAGTTGTTGGGAGTTGTTTTTAGCTGGTGTAAATTTGAGCTACACAAAAAAAATGCTTGAGCATATTATCGAAGGATGCAGTCATCCCTGTGACTGGGTGATGCAAGGCAGACCGCTGCCTGCACTGCCTGTGCCATTAGGCGATACCCCACAGTATGCCAGTATGTGCACACAAACAAGTGTGTGCGTAAAAAAATGTCTCCATGGAATATGTTTATAAAAATGTAAGCAGGGGAAAAAATTCTGTGCCGATTTTTACATAACATTTAAAAACTAGATATACCAATCCTGAGGCTTGATTCCACAGCTATGGCAAGTGCAGGAATCTTTTCTACTTCAATGAAATTTTCTAGTCCATTGTTTCTAGGAGCAAGCAAGGCAGGCTCTTCCCTTCTTTTTTTTTTTTGGTTGCTACTCTACATAGTTCTGAGAAACTGGAATCTTAGCTACAAAATATGATGGCAGAGGGCTTTGGTTTAGCAAATTATTTGAGTGTAACTTTAAACACATTAAGTCCAAATCTGTTTACCAAAGTAGGTGTTTCACTTTAAACATATTAAGTCCAGCTGACATCCGTGTACATGCCTTACTGAATTAGAAGTAAAATCTTTAGATCCCAATACATTGTGCCTGTTGTTGATGGTTAAATTCCTCTCAAGAATAAAATGTATGACAACATTTTGGTTTTTCTGTAGAAAATGAAAGCAGACCTAAACATGAAGAAATCGCTACTGAATGCCCTGGAAAATGAGCTACAGAAAACGCTTCAGATTCACTCACAGTCTTGCCAGTCATATACCCTGTATGACATGGACATTGGAAAGTTCTGTGACAAAGTTACTCAGCTAATAGACCGCTGGCAGAGAGCTGATAAGCAGATAGATAACAGGTTTGATCGTATTTTCTAATAGGTTCTTCCTTATTGCTATTGTTACTAAGATAATCTTAACAGTGAGTCTAAAAGAACTGATGTGCACTACTCATCACTTCCAGAGGACAAATTATGACTTCAGGGCAATAAGACTAGAGCAACTGTGAATAAGTTGAGCGTACTTTAAAAGGGATTGTGTAAGACCAAGCAGGAAAATGTAGTTATTCATGAAAATGTATAACCTATGTGCTAAGGAGTTGTTGTAATTATTTTTTTTTATTCTTGCTAATGTTCTCGGATTAAGTACTTCCAGTCGGCATTTTCCCCCTCAAACAAAGCAACCATGCTTATTCCTGAATACCCTGTACCTGAGGGTTAAAAAATTAACACTAAGAATTAAGTAAAAAAATCCCAACAATTTTTTTTTCTAATACTTTATTTTAATGAAGGCATATTCTGATTGTTTGTGGGTTTTTTTGGGTGTGGTGTGTTTTGTTTTGTTTTTACTTCAGGCCAAAATCTAGTCCTAGTAATAAAAATTGGCTGGTTGCTAGTTGTTTAGTGAAAATTAAAAACAAGAGTACTGAAGTCAGTGAATTTGATTCTTATCACTGCAAGGTTTTATCCATCCCTCAGTTGACAGGAAGTGGCAGCCTCTGTGTATTTCAGAGTTACTCAAAAGCGAGGCACTAAAACCCCATGTTGGCTGACTAATAACCAGTACAATTCTCATTTATTTGAAATTTTTGTTCAGAATCTCCTTTTAGAGCTTCCGAGAGTTTTATGTAGTTTATTACTGTGTCTTATTTCTGAAAAACGTTTGAAGAAAGACAAAGAGAATGCACTTTCCATTTTGACAGTATTCTATGTTTTTTTTCTAGATCATGGGATTTAGAAAGGCAGATCAAACAGCTGAAAACTTACCGAGATCTCTACCAGGCTCTGTGCAAATGGATCTGTGATGCCAAGCGCAGGCAGGATGCTATCGAGTCCATGAAGCTGTGCGATTGCAACGCTATCATGAGATATCTACATGATCAGAAGGTATTCAGCGCCTGAATGACTTGTCTTCAGTTACCTGGATTTTAAATTGTTTTGTTATTCAGAAAATATCAGTATCAATGCAGCCTACAGTACACTGGCCTGTTTTGAATTATAAAATACGCAAGCTACCAAAAAACACCACATGTGTAGGAGGCAGGAGAGAGGATATTATCCTCATTACTTTCTGTCAGCACTGCTACAGATTATGAACAAGACTTTTTTTGGCTCCTGCACGATCACTGACGCTTATACATACCAGCTTTGAATTAATTCAAGGGACTGTATGATGGTGCAACTTATGGGACAGATTATAGCACAAAAGTAAAAAGTGAGGAAATACATCTAAGCTAAAGTTAAGGAACTTTCCTCCCCAGCTCTGGGGGTTGTTCAGTTGCTAGGTGTTCTTTCTGAGAACAACCTTCTCATGCACAGGGAGCTTGCCAGTGTAAAAACTGCACAGCTACCGGTCAGGTCTAAACCTCTGGGGTTGCAGTGGTCTCATCTTGCAGGTGCCTTCTGATGGAGGGAGCGTGTACAGGAGGAAATACTGGTGAATCTTGAGGGAATGCTTCACAGCTCACTTTTTTCTTGACAGAACTTGCACAATGAAATCTGTGGGAAGCGAGACAAAGTTGAGGAGCTTCTCAAGCATGCAGATCAGTGCTCAGCTGCGATTAAGGTACTTGGATTTCAGCATTTTTATGGGGTGTGGTTTTTCATGGTCAGGCTCATCCCATTGTCTCTGCTCTGCTGGCAGGTGAAATGTCAGCTCCCTGATGTGTGTGTGCAGAAATTGCTGGGGTGAAGCACTTGTGTGTACAAAAATATAATGAAAGCAATTTGTGTACTTGTCACCTGAAGACCACAGGATGATGCAGGAGATTCCAGTGAGAGCTTCTCTTCAGGAGAATCAAAGCCTCCTTCTAGCCAGACCAAACTTTCCAGTTCACGTGTTAAAAAATCAAGGGAGTAGAGAAGAGATTGGTACCTTAGAAATTAGGTCTGATTAGGATCTGGTCTAGGAGGCAAGACAAATGCAGATTAGCAGGAGGAGTGGTGTGCAATAGCCATGAAAACCAAGATGATATAAAGGGAATGGGTTTGTGGTCTTTGCAGTTTTGTCACCTTTATATCCATGCTTTCTCCAGCTCAATCTAACTTTCTGTGACAAAGATCTTGCTATATACATAGTGTGGTGTATGTGATATGACAGAGATACAGAGACAGTTATTTCTGATGAAGTTTTGGTTGATAACAGTACCTAGACCAGCTGATCCCATGAGTCTTTTTCTCCTCGGGTTAGCCCTCAACTAATGGAAAGATGCATCTTCCCTTTTTTTAAAAATGTTTTTTCTCTTTTTCCCTTTGACATTCTCCTTCATGAGCCTCCACAGTGGTACTTGAATTGGTGAGCTTCTGTTTATGATAGAGGATCATCTGTACATGGCCAGAGATATAAACAAGGGAAAATGTAGCTTTTTATTAAAAAACAAACAAACAAACAAACAAAACCAAAACAGAACAAAAAAAAACCCCACAAAGCAACCCCAAAACTTTATTTGCATTTTGGGAAATCCAGATTCCCAGAGAGTACCTTGGCAGTTGCTAAATGGGTCTTACCTTTCCCTGTTGTTTTACAGGATTATGAACTACAGGTTGCTTCCTACAGTTCCGGATTAGAAACATTGCTCAACATACCTATCAAGAAGTGCGTGGTTCAGTCTCCTGCAGTGCTGATTCTGCAAGAGGTATCTTTCTTTCCTCCCTATCAGTCTTTTGAATTCGTTTGTCCGTGTGAGCCATTGTGAGTCATAGCCAGCTGTATTCTAATAATTAGCACTGTCATTGGTAATATGTACTAAGCACGTAAGCGCGAGGAATTAGTGCAGAATAGTTGCTGTGCTGTAAAATCATACTTGGGCTCATTTAGACAGTAGATTAGCCCTCAGGAATTTACCTCATTCCTATTCAACGTCCGTTGCATACATATTGTGAGAAAGTAAGATTCATGCCCCAAGTGGTTTAGTCACTTTCAACCTGGGAATTAACCGCTATTAAAAGTTTAACATAGGTTATTTGTGACTGTCAGACAGGAAGAGCATGATGAACCAGGGGATTAAGCCTTGGATTTAATATTGCAGCAGCCGTGGGGGAAAATAATCTTGAAAAAGAAGGTGTGGGTTTATGGGAAGGGAGAATTTATAAATTTGGGGTCCCCAAAAAGTAATGTGAATTTGTGAGGAGGGGAATTTGCTTTTTACTTCGTGAAGTGATACGTTTTCTCAAGTGGATTGGAATCCTTTAAATGATCTGAGACATAGGTGTGTTCATATCTAACTTTGTAGTACAAGTGGCTAACAATTCTCTTTCTTTTCAAGGCTAATGAGGCTCAGTCTCGCTACATAGAGCTTCTTACAAGATCAGGAGATTATTACAGATTCTTAAGTGAAATGTTAAAGAGCATGGAGGACTTGAAGGTAATCTGACTCTTTTACTTACTTTAACTCACTAACCTGTGATAAAAATAGAAGGTATCACTGATCAAATATTTTCTGCTTAAGTACAGTGCAAAACAACCCACAAAACTAAATCCTGAGCTCAGTGGTGTCCCATGAAGGAGGCATATAAGCAGTTTCATGCATGTCAGAGAGTACAGTATCTTGCAAAATTACCTTCAAGGTCATGTGTGAGGTGGAGAACATTAGTCTTCTTGATAATTAGGAGGTGGTCATCAAAGCACACAAGAGGTCCTTCTCTGCCCATCAGGACCTTGACCTCAGTGAGAGTACACATCTTGGTGCTGAAAACTTGCTCCTCATGGTTAAGGGGCCACACCTCGTTTCAGGCTATATCTACAGTGTTTCAAATGGAGTAACTCCTGGTTTGATTCAGCTCAGTGGAAACAGAGGCCCATTTATGAGGTCACGTATATGGAATGTGAATCACCTGTTTGAAAATCGTGGAGGTTCTAAATGAGGCCATTTAATATTTTGCTGGTGAACTCTTGGTACATCAGATTTTACTATCTGTATTGCATCTCCCCTCCCACCCCCCGTCAAGTACCGTTTCCCTTCTGACTGTCATTGTGCTGATTTCTGAATAAGGTTTGACTCTGAATAATTAAGGATTCCAGAATTTGTCTTGATGACATTAAATAAAAAAGGAGCTCTCATTGAAGCAGAGAAAAAAATGCTTTGTAAGTCGTCAGTGTTACAAATGTATATTGTATTGCATGTGATGATTTTGAAACAGTTGTGACAAATGTTTATGTGGTGTTTTTTGTTTGTTTGTTTTTCTGCTATCATTTTACAGATGAAAAACACCAAAATTGAACTTCTGGAAGAAGAACTTAGGCTTGCCAGGGATTCAAATTCAGAGACAAACAACAAACATAAATTCCTGGAGCAAAATCTGCAGAAGTATCAGATGGACATTTCTCAGCTGAAGGCAAAGCTGATGAGTTTGGAGGAGATGAAAAGACAAGCTGAAATGGATGGAAATTCTGCTAAGCAAAACCTGGACAAATGCTATGCTCAAATAAAGGATCTAAATGACAGAATAACCAGGCTGACTTATGAGACTGAAGATGAGAAAAGGAAAAGGAAGTTGCTGGAGGATAGATATGAGCAGCAGAAGAATGACTATGACCAGCTGCAGAAAACAAGACAAAACGAGAAAGACAGCCTTGGTTGGCAAAAGTTAGAGTCTGAGAAGGTCATCAAGGAGAAGGAGTACGAGATAGAAAGATTAAGGGTTCTTCTTCAGGACGAAGGCACACGGAAGAGGGAATATGAAAATGAGCTGGCTAAGGTAAGAAACCAGTTTAGCGAGGAGATGAGTAATTTAAAGAACAAGTATGAAACAGAAATTAATATTAAGAAGACCACAATCCAGCAGATAGCTGCACAGAAAGATGATGATGCAAAAGGCCTCAGAGCCCAGGTTGACAGACTGACAAGAGAAAACAGAGACCTTAAGGATGAGATTGTGAGGCTGAACGATGCCATTCTGCAAACCACAGATCAACGGAGGAGGGCAGAAGAAGATGCTCTTCAGCACAAGGCTTGCAGTTCTGAGGTGTCACAGCAAAAGCATCAGTTAGAGCTGGAGCTGAAACAGATCATTCAGCTTCGTGGTGAAGACAACTCAAGATACAAGCAGGCTCTTGAGGAGGCTGCCTCAACAATTCAGGATAAAACTAAGGAGCTGGAAAGGCTAAAGGTTCAGCTTCAGGAAGAGGCTAAAAGCCGATGGGAACTTGAGAATGAATTGGCTAAGGTAAGGAACAGTTATGATGAGGAAATTATTAGTTTAAAGAACAAATATGAAACTGAGATTAATATCACAAAGACCACAATTCACCAGGTCACCATGCAAAAGGAAGAGGACACAAATAATTATAGAACACAGCTTGATAATGCCATGAGAGAAAATAGGAATTTGTGTGAGGAAATTAGGAGACTGAAGAATACAATAAGTCAGACAACGGATAATCTACGGAAAATAGAAGAGAATGCTCAGCAGCAGAAGGCAGCTGGCTCAGAGCTTTCTCAGAAGAAACAGCAGCTGGAGATTGAGCTAAAACAAGTTATTCAGAGGCACTCCGATGAAAGCATGCGGTACAAACAGTCACTTGATGATGCTTCTAAGACCATTAAGGAAAGAAACAAAGAGATTGAAAGGCTGAGAAAGTTGTTGGATGTAGAAACAAGTCAGAGAAAAGAACTAGAGGATGAGAACAGTCAGTTAAAGAGAGTCCAGTTTGACCTGCAGAAAGCAAACACGAGTGCTACTGAGACAATTAACAAGCTGAGGATCCAAGAGCAGGAACTGGCCAGACTGAAAATTGACTATGAAAGAGTTTCGCAAGAGAAAAAAGGGAGGGATCAAGAAAGTGCAAAGTTCCAGAGCACTGTAAAAGACTTGCAGATCCAGAAACATAAGCTGGAGGAGGAACTTTGCAGGCAGAATAAAAATGTAATGGAGGAGACGTCCAGGAGGAAGAAACTGGAGGAGGAAATAGAAGGCATGAGGAGATCTCTCAGAGAGCAATCAGTTAAAATAACTAATCTCACACAGCAGATAGAGGAAGTGTCTATTGTAAAGAAGAGAAATGAAGATGACCTTAGACACCAAAGAGAAGTATTAGATGGTCATGTGAGAGAGAAGCAGAGATACATGGAGGAGATAAGAAAATACACATCTGATATTGAGACTTTACGCCGTCAGTTGGTCCAAGAACAGGAGCAATTAAAACAGGCTCACCTACGATACGAGCACTTACAGAAAACCTCTGAGGAGAAAAGCAAAAACTTGAATGAGTGCAAAATAGAAATTGAAAGGCTTCAGTCTCTCACCGAGAACCTAACCAAGGAACACTTGTTACTGGAGGAAGAGCTACGAAATGTTAGATTGGAGTACGATGACCTCAGAATGGTCAGAAGTGAAGTTGATGAGAAAAATACTGCCATTGCTGAACTAAAGAATCAGCTTCAGACGAGCAGCAAGCAAACCCTGGAACTTCAGGGGTTGATTAATGATTTACAGAAAGAAAGGGAAAAATTGAGACAGGAAATTGAAAAATTCCAAAAGCAAGCTCTAGAGGTATTCACACATATTTTGATCCCAGCTTTACTGTCTCTCAGATACATAATTAATTGCAGTGTCCGTTTGAATCAACTTAATTCACACTTTGCTGTTTAAGTTTGCTGTACTTGTGACTAATATCCCCTTTATGGCCCTTCTCCTTGTTCATTTTTAAACAAAAATGGCAGGATTTGCCCACTTCCCTAGCCTCTTTACTCCCTGGGAGCTGTGCTAGGGAGCCATAAGCTGTCTTATTGTCTAGCTGAGCCTTGCCCTCAGCCCATGCCCCAGGAGAAACCCTGGGTCTGTGCCCGTCTCCGCCAGGTCATCCTGGGGGAAGATGGAGTACCACTATGCTTTAGCTGTACCCTGCTGGCTGTGTGCTTCCCCAGGCTGTTTCAGCCAGGATGGGCTAAAGCAGTCCTTTGAGGCTGCCCTGAGTGCTATCACAAACTAAACCGGCTAAAAAACACAGAACCAACAAGCTGTCGAAGTGCTGCTTAGCTGGGTAAGGTGTTGACTACCAGTGAGGATTAAAGATGATGTTGTCAGCTGTACCTAAGGTACTTAAAGCCTGCATTTCGTTGACTGTTTTGGGGATTTATGTTCCTAAGTAACTAAGGGCACTTGCAAATTTTACAGTTGGACCTTATTTCTTAAACTTGAGGTGACAGCATAAACAAGTTAAAGAAAACTTTTTTTTTTTATTATTTCATTCTTCTGCCTGGTTTCTTGTCCAAAGAGCTACTGTTTAAATATATACCAGTGAGCACTTGTGAAAATGTTTCTTTGCTTTTTCTTGTACTTGCTCTTTACACTTTTTTTCTTGTTCCCATTCTCAGCTATTCTTTCCTTTATTCAGTGTTTCTTTCCTTTACTTTAAAAATCTTAATACTGATTGTTTAAAAATACTAACATTTAGGATTATCTGACATCTGTGCATATATATATGCATGTATTACAAATATATAAACCTATGTTCCATTTAATATGAACTGTATGCAAATGTGCATGCTTGTAGGTGTTTGTGTATATGTATACATATACAAAGACATTAAGTGAATTAAAATGTAAAGCAACACAGGTAAAATTGCTTGGAGTAACATGTGAAACTAGTAGGAAAGCGAAAAACAAGTCATATATTTCCTTTTTATCCATTTATGACCAGTCCTTAGCTGATACAAATTCTCCCAGGTGAGTAGGACTATGCCAAGGTACATCTGCTGAGCATCAGACTCTTAATGAGTCTTGAATGCTCTGTGTATATGAGATGTGTTAAAAAGTTATAAGGAGCTAACTAAATCAGGAGAAAATCAATGCTATGGGTAACAGAATGGAGTCTCCGGTGGCATTAGAAACACTGTCAGTGAAGCTACAATGTACCTTCACTGGTTTATGTGTATCTGTGGTCTTGGGTAAGGTACTGCTGCGACTAGAATGTTTTCCAGTGGCAGCTTGCTGCAGGTTAAATGACACGCTGAAAAGCATTGTAAGTGGAGAGCATAAATCTAACCAGCATAAACTCTAACCATACTCTCTTGGTTTATTTCTTCTTTAAAATTGTAGGCATCCAATAGGATTCAAGAATCCAAAAATCAGTATAGTCACATTATGCAAGAAAGAGAAACCTTGCTGATAAAAATGAGCGCTTTGGAGCAAGACAAAGCCAGGCTGCAGAGATTGGAAGAGGAGCTGAACCGTTTGAAAGTTACCCTGGAATCAGAGTCTCGTTTGAAGCAACGCCTGGAAAGTGAGAAGCAACAAATCCTGAATGACCTCAATCAGTGGAAGAGCCAGCACTCCCGGACAGAGGAATCCATAAGGAAGATCCAGTGTGAGAGAGAGAAGAGTGAGAGGGAGAAGAACACCCTGAGGAGTGAGATTGAAAGGCTGCAGATGGAGATCAAACGGATCGAGGAGAGATACCGGTGCCGACTGGAAGAGACTGCTGTCAAAAACCAGTCAGAGTTGGAGTCTGAGCGTCTCAGGCTGCAAAGAGAAATTGAGAAACTCAAGCAACGCCCATATGGGTCCCACAGATCTACGCAAACTGAGGAAGACTTTTGTATTGATGCCTCCAAGTTGCTGTTCAGTGGGCTGCGGAAGAAGATTACAGCAATGCAGCTGTATGAGTGTCAACTGATAGACAAACTCACACTGGATAAACTGCTGAAGGGGCAGAGGTCAGTGGAAGAAGTTGCAGCTGACATTGAACCGTACCTCAAAGGGGCAGGTGCTATTGCAGGGGTCTCTCTTTCACCCAGACAGAAGTACTCTTTTGTTGAGGCCAAACGGAATCAGCTGCTTACAGCAGAAAATGCAGTCCTGCTCTTAGAAGCCCAGGCAGCTACAGGAGGCGTGATAGACCCACACCGAAATGAGATGTTAACCGTGGACAGTGCTATCGCCAGAGATCTGATCGAGTTTGATGACAGAGAACAAATCTATACAGCAGAAAAGGCTATTACAGGATTTAAAGATCCTTTCTCGGGCAAAACTGTGCCGGTATCTGAAGCTATCAAGAAAAACTTGGTTGACAGAGAAACTGGGATTCGTCTGCTTGAAGCCCAGCTGGCTGTAGGAGGGATCGTTGATCCTGTCAACAGTGTTTTCCTACCCAAAGATATAGCTTTATCTCGTGGGTTGATTGACAAAGACCTGTACAGGATCCTAAACAACTGCCAAGGCACTACAAAGAACTTCATTGATCCCACCACCAAAAAGGCAGTCACTTACATGCAGCTGAAGGAAAAATGTAGGATTGAGCCACACACTGGTCTGCTCCTCCTCCCAGTGCAGAAGAGGAGTATGTCGTTCCAAGGAATCAGGCAGCCCGTCTCAGCAGATGCACTGCTGGAGGCTGGAATTATTAAGGAATCAACAAGGAACGACTTGGAAAGAGGTGCAATTACAGTGGAAGAAGTGAGTGAGAGAATTATTGATTTCCTTCAGGGCTCTAGCTGTATTGCGGGTATTTACAATGAGGCTACTAAAGAGAAACTTGGCATTTACCAGGCTATGAAAATAGGTTTAGTTAGGCCGGGGACAGCCCTTGAACTCCTAGAAGCCCAGGCAGCCACAGGGTTCATAGTGGATCCTGTCAGCAATGTGAGGCTGCCCGTTGAGGAAGCTTACAAAAGAGGCCTTGTTGGAATTGAATTTAAAGAGAAACTTCTCTCTGCTGAAAGAGCTGTCACTGGGTACAAAGACCCAGAAACTGGAAACATCATTTCTCTGTTTCAAGCAATGAACAAAGAGCTCATAGAGAGAGGCCATGGCATTCGTTTGCTGGAGGCCCAGATTGCTACTGGAGGAATCATTGACCCCAAAGAGAGCTACCGCTTGCCAGTAGAGACGGCCTACAAGCGTGGCTATTTCAATGAAGAGCTCAACCAGATCCTTAGTGATCCAAGTGATGACACCAAAGGGTTCTTTGATCCCAACACAGAGGAGAACTTGACCTACTTGCAGCTGAAAGAAAGATGCATAAAGGATGATGCAACAGGGCTCTGCCTTCTGCCCCTGAGAGAGAAGAAGAAGGTGGTGCACACCTCACAGAAAAACACCCTTAGGAAGCGCCGGGTTGTCATTGTAGATCCAGAAACAAACAGGGAAATGTCTGTGCAGGAGGCGTACAGCAAAGGCCTCATAGATTATGACACCTATACAGAACTAGCCGAACAGGAGTGTGAGTGGGAAGAAATAACTATTACAGGATCAGATGGTAGCAGTAGAGTAGTCCTTGTTGACAGAAAAACAGGTAGCCAGTATGACATCCAAGATGCTATTGATAAAGGTCTGGTTGAGAGGAAGTTTTTTGACCAGTACCGTTCTGGCAGTTTAAGCCTGACGCAGTTTGCAGACATGATTTCCTGCCGTAACGGCACTGATGAGGTGTTTCGGCATGAGTCAGTCACTCGGTCTCCCACAGTGCTGAGTGTCAGGAGTTCTTCCTCGCTGATCAGGAGCGGTTCTTTCTCAGAGACGCCAGAGGAGTGCAGTCCCATTGCAGCCATATTTGACACAGAAAACTTGGAGAAAATCTCCATTTCAGAAGCTATACAGCGGGGCATTGTGGATAGCATCACCGGGCAACGGTTACTTGAAGCCCAGGCCTGCACAGGGGGCATAATATGCCCTACCACAGGCCAGAGGCTTTCGCTTCAGGAAGCCACCAGTCAAGGCATCATTGATCAGGATATGGCCACACGTCTCAAACCAGCCCAGAAGGCCTTCATAGGGTTCGAAGGTATAAAGGGCGGACGCAAGAGGATGTCAGCAGCTGAAGCAGTGAAAGAAAAATGGTTGCCTTATGAGGCTGGGCAGCGGTTCCTTGAATTCCAGTACCTCACTGGAGGTCTCGTGGACCCAGAAGTGCGTGGAAGAATAAGTACTGAGGAAGCCATTAGGAATGGATTGATTGATGGTCGCGCTGCCCAGAAATTGCAAGACACAAACAGCTATCCCAAAATTCTGACCTGTCCCAAGACCAAACTGAAAATATCCTACAAAGATGCAATGAATCGGTCAATGGTGGAAGACATCACCGGGCTTAAACTCTTGGAAGCAGCTTCTGTTTCATCTAAAGGCATATCCAGTCCCTACAATGTCTCCTCAGCACCTGGCTCTCGCTCAGGCTCTCGCTCTGGCTCACGTTCAGGCTCACGCAGTGGGTCTAGGAGGGGAAGTTTTGATGCATCAGCAAGCTCTTCATACTCTTACTCATACTCAACTTTCAGCAGTGGGTCTATTGGGCGCTAATAACAAGTGAGGGAATGTGTCTGCATTTTAGTATCATTTAGATTATTCTATATCCCTTTTCCTGAAAAAAACCCAACAACAACAAAGTAACGCGAAGCAAAACCCTTAAGTCTTTTCTGGGTGTGTTCAATTTCTCTTCTGAAAAAGCTGTAAAATGCTTGAGGAATTTATGGAATATGCATTAGGGGACGCAAAAAGTCATATTTGTGAATTTTGAGTTTTGGTTCCCATTTCCTTTTACTGTTTGGATTTTAATTGGTCTCTGTATATTTTAAATACTCTGTCACATGCCTTCTTCTGTTATCTGTAACTGTCAACCCGTAAGCTGGTAACTGAGGTTTGAAAGTCTTGCAGTAGACCTTTTTTCAATTTGCTATCATGAAGAAAAAATACTAACAATATGGACAGAAAATGCCTTTAATACTGGTTTAGAATCTATACTATAACATGAAAAGCTCTGTCTTCCAGATGGTCTACTTCTCTATGTTTGGCTAGCCATTTTCTTAAGTATAACTTGGTGGATATAAAGGGCTATTATTAGGCTGGGCTTTTGTTTTACTGTTACCCATATATATTTTCTACTGTTTTGCTTGATTTCCATGTAACGAAAAAAAAAATAATCTAACTGCACCAAGTGAGCTATTCTGGGCAATAAACTTTTGAAGTTTTAAAGTTTTTCTTGTGTGCTTATTAAATTTAGCTATGGATATTCTTGGAGGTACAGGTTAGAGAAAGAAACATTTAAAAAAGTAACAAGTACTAGTGTTGTCATAAAATAGTGTACAGGCACATTATTTTTCATTATGCTGATCCATCATTTTTATGAATGTGGACTTCTGATTCCGCTTTTTCAGCAGGAAAATGAAGATAGCACCAGTAATGGAAATTGCCCCTAGAAGCAGAAAGCCAGTTTCCGCAGTTGGTTATAGACTTGCTGATGACCAGAAGCATGTTTCTTCTGCTTGTGATCCAGCCCATTGTCTCTGCAGCTACAAGGGACTGAGTCAGATTCTCCCTTACACATCAGTGTAACTTTGGACAACAAGCAGAGCAAAGATATGGTGATGGGGCTTAGCCAACCAGTATGGTGGCCCAGGAGGATCTTGCAAAACGTGAACAATCACCTCCTGTAATGTCCTCCCACCTCTTCTGCTGGCTCCTGAAAACCTATTTTGAGAAAATAGCGAGAGTCTATGAGTGTTTGCATGATGCCTTGCTGTTGGCAGCCTACTGACTCCTTTTATAGAGCTGAGAAACCGGAGCAGGACTAAGTGACCACAAGATTAGAGGACACAATGGGGTTCAGCTGCCACGAACGTTCTTCAGCCAGAGTGGAAAAGGATTTGTATATGTCAAGATCATCCTGTCCTGTCCCATTCACCATGCAGTGCAGATACCTCTAGGTAGGCATTATGTTCTTAGCAGGGTGATCACTTACAAGAATTTAGTATGGTTTTAGACAACTTCTAGTACAGAGCTTTAATAAAAAAACCCATTTGCCAGTACCTGAAATAAATTCTTCCATTAAGTAGCTGAAAGTGTTGCCTGAAGCACATACCTGCTTTTAGCCATGTACCATGTAGGAACTCCACCTGTCCATCAATTTTATCAGTTGCTATAGATAGAAAGACGCTGATAGGCACAAATGCTAATCACTGTTAATGATGCTGCCTCATTTTTGTAGCATGTTCCTTTTCTGCAGTAAGGAATAGATTGGGGTTTGATACTGCTGTCTCTGGCTAAAGTGTACCTTCTAGCCTGAAAAGCATTTCCAGTGTTTTCTGAAGATGAGAGCTGTGTATAAAATCTCTGCTGTATATAAAGTGTCCTCAGTCAGTGGACTAAGAAATTAAAAGGACTGGTGCAAGTCGGTGTTGGAGACCTCTATAGAAAGCAGGTGTGAAAGTGCATCCCATCTCCAAGGAAACTCCACAGCTTCGGAGGTTTCTCTCTAGCTGAAGTTCATTAGTTGTACCGTAAAGGAAGAGCCAGTGTCTGAATGGCTTTCTGACTGCTAGGGAGAAGCAGTCCTGTAAAAAAAAATCACTTCTTTATTTAATCCCAAGTGTTTCTGCAGTTTTAAATGGCTAGGGGGTTCCCAGGCTCTACAGTAAAAGTAAAATTGGTCATTACCAAAGGAAAATCTGCTGTTGGGTGCATGCAGCCCTGCAGGTTGCCTGGGCTGGGGAATCCTGTGCACTCTGTGGCAAAATTGCCACAGGACTGGGCTTATGTTTTGCACAAGACATTCCTGGTATCTCTGGTACGTTGTTTAAAGCTCCAACTTTACATATTACCTTTTTTTTTTTTTTTTTTGCTGGATCTACCTTCTGTCTTACTGTGGTGGCCTAAATATAAGACTATCTCCCAGAAATGATGATGACATTGTTTTCTCCTTGCATACACTCCAGCAGCAGATAGTTAGTGTGACATTTGTCAGCGATGGCCTTATATGGCCAGAGGTGTCTGGTGCAGGAGACCCGAGTGCCCAGGGCCAGAGTAGCAGCTGAGCCAGAGTAGGCAGCAGGTGAGGCAGGATACTGATAACGCGGGCTGCTAAAGAGATAAGAGGAGAGTTTTCCTCCACTGTAAAAAGGTGCTGAGGAAGGAGCTTAATGAAGACCCTCCAGAGCTGAACTTTGGCAGTTGGCGTGGGGAGGTCAGGCAGCAGAGAGCAGCACGGTGAGTGCATCCAGAGGGGCAGGGTGTCGGGGAGCTGAGAGTGGGTTTGCGGTGGTGCCTGGAGTTTGTGAGATTGGAGAGCCATACCTGGGGTTTGAAGAGGAGGCAGGCTGTGGTTTGTTATGGTGTGGTGTGGTGGGGGCGCAGAGATGAGTGTGGGGCTGCTGCTGTGGATTTGGGGCAGGATGTTTGTAGGCTCTGTAGTTCTTTTGCACCAAAGGTGAAATGAACCTTGTTCATGCATTTTTAAAAGAAAGACTGGCAACTTTGGATGATCTCTGCTGCTGAGACTGTAATTCCTTAGTATTGAAAAGTCAGAATAAACTTGTTGGTCCAGCCTGTGGCTGTGGGCACTTCCCCACGCAGGAGGAGCGCTGGGCTGGGTGTACCCGTCAGCAGCCTTGTGGTTTGCAGTCAGTCCTCTGAATTTGCTGTCTCGTGCTTCTTGCCTGTGCCAGCTGATGCTCACCCTGTTCAATGGCAAAGGGTTGCCCAGTGTGCTGACTTGGCTGCTAACAGCTGGGGAGGGTTCAGTCATTGGCAGGGTCAGCTCCTTAGAGAATTGGGCTTTGCTCTGAACAGGATTGGAATTTATTTTGGAGAGTTCTATTGACTGAGCTAATGGTCTCGATGTTGTGAATTTGCTGTCCTTTGGCTTGAGGCTGGGAAATGACTGCTGCTTAGGACCCAAAGTATGTAAGGCACCATATGGTTTGAACAATGCAGCAATGCTCAAGCTAGAGTTTTATCTGTCATGCTATTTGGAAATGTGCATGTGCCATGGTTAATTAAGAATCTAGCCTAATGAATATGAAAGAGGGGTGGGGAGACTTACAGAATAGCAACTACGTGACTTAGTGTAAAATTGTCTGAATTATTAAATTGTAAGCATTTACACAGAGGGTGGGTTCTGGTTGGTCGTGGATTTTTTAGGCTTTATTCCAATTTCTATACACTTTTATAATATAAATTTGGAGAATCATTTCCAGAAACTTCAGCAAAGGAAACATAGGCTGTTCTGAGAAAGCAGAATTAATGTGTCATGTGTAACGCTTTCAGAATAATGCTATAATTGAAAATACTTCTTTTACATACCCAAAAAACTTGAGACCAATTCCTAGGCTCCTCAAGGCAGGCTGTGTGTAGGCTCTACTTCTTTCTGACCTGTGTTTGCTAGCCTGGTGTTTAATGACAATGCACCTGTGATTTGAGATAACTTTATTTTTTTTGTCCTCACAGTTATATATGTACCACCTGTGCATTTGATATAACTGCATCATATAATAAAGAAAAAGCACTATTTGGGCCTCCATTCATTATCTCTCTGAGCTAGTTTCTGCTTTAGTAGTTTATCAGCAAAGTATTTTATGGTAGAATTAATCCAGTGGGAGCCTCCATTAGGAGGGCTGAACATCCACCTGTTGATACATCAGATCCTGAAGTTGCTGATCCCTCTGTGGACTCCTGTTCTGCTGGCAGGCTGAGGATGGATGTAATGCAGTCCTTTGCTTCACACAGTCCAGGTGAACCAGGGAGTGCTGGATGCCCAGGCTGGCCACTGTGTCTGGGGCGGATGTGTTTTGCCTGGTTGCTTATCTTGGGCAGCCGCAGGATATCCAGGAGACCCTGAAAAGGGCAAATGAGGCTATAGAAAGGAAATAAGCTGCAAGAGTTGACTCCTGACTGTCCACCCCTAAGTCATCTGCTCATGCTGCTCTGATCAGGAGTGACCCTATGAGAAGCGGTCAAAATCCACGAGTGTAAAATTTGAGGAGGATCTGAATCCAATGCATGCTTCAGAGAAAATTAGTATCATGAGCAAACAGCGAGGATTAGGAAGTCAACGGGAATTTACCTCAAATGGTGACATCAATGGGAATTGAGCAGCAAAGCACTGGGGAGCGATGTCTTCTCTAAATGCTGCACCCTCCTCATGCAAATGGCCTAGGGGGTCCTCATTGCTTACTCGATATATGGCAAATACTTAAACAAGGGTGGCCAAGTTACCTGGCACTGAAAAAGCAGCTGGGAGACAGAGCCGCTTTCTCTCCCTTTCCTTCAACCTGCCAAGAGAAACACTTGTGCTGTTTCTCTCTCCAAGGCCCTAGAGACACACCCCATTATCTGCCTACATGGTGGCAACTGTTGAACAAACTCGGTTTCTTGTAGAGATTAAATGATTACTGTGATTCCACTGCAGCTAAAACAGTAAATACAGAGGAGCTGCTGCTGAGTGTCTGACTACAGATACTGTTGACGATCTGACTACAAAGAAACCCTTTACAGTATAAAAAGCCTTCCTGCTCCTGTGAAGTTGGGTTTAATGGCTGAATCAATGGTAAATAGAGGACAGAAGTATTCAATAAGAGGTGGCTGTCATTCAATGTGTACGTTACCTCCAAGACCTTGGCATCTATCTAAGCCAGTGAGACCTCTGCCCAAATTGCCCTTCTACCCTTTACAGCCTTTGTCTCCTGCATGACACAAAATAAGAGAAGCACATCTGGCCACAGTGCAATTCTGCTTTGTGAACTGACCCTGGGGACTTTTGGGTTCCTACCTGGCTTCCCAGCTGCTCCCTTCACTCCAGGAAATCCCACAGGTCCTCTGGGGCCGGGCTCACCACCAAGTCCAGGCAGATCAGGTTTGCCCTCTTTTAAAACGCTGCAGATTTTTTTAATTTTAGAATCAGGCCAAGAGTAATGAGTTTGTTTTATTTTTTTCCTCCTATGAAAACAAAGTACTAGAAAGTTGGTGGGTTTTTTTGTTTTTACAAGCAACCAAGGATAGAACTAGGATAGCGCTTGGTTTCTTGGCTTAGCTAAGGAGTTTAAAAGACATAATCCAATGTTTCATTTTCATATGGTTTTACTTTTAAAACTTTAAGATTAAATTTAGTTCAATTTTAAAATGTTACTATAAACATTTGCATTTAGGAAATATCAGGAAAGTCTTTAAGCATGTCTAGTTTTTTTAATTATTTGTAAAACTGTTCATGGCATTTAGCACAAGTTTCAAGGTAGTTGTAAGTGATCTGGCGGTGTTTGGTTTTTCTGGCAAATGATGGTGGGGGGAGCGGGGGGAGTATGAGGAATACATTTATCTATAGGCTGGGAACTTCAGAGCCTCCGTTTCTTCCAGGTTGGTCTTAGAGCCTCCAATCCAATGTTTCTAATCTTATTCAGCTTATCTGTGGACATTCTGCTGTGCAAGTTGGAGGAGGACTGGTGTGGGTTCCAACACTGTTTGACAAATATAACAACCTTGGCTTTTGTAGAACCAAGTTGTCTATTAAGTGATTCCTGGGGCAGAATGCAGAAAAATATTGCAACTTTGTGATCTGACAGGCCTCAAAACACAAAAGGAAAAGTGCCGTGCCTTTTACATCCAGCCAACAAAGGACTCCTATACTATCAATGACTGTCTGGCATGGACCAGAAAAGGCACACCCCTCAACATGATTGATCTGAATAGTTCTGAAAAATACCTGGGTGTATTTATGCATAGACCCGTGGGTTGCAGTATCTAACCATTCATTCAGTTTTTCTAGTAGTTCTGCCTTAAAGGGGACTGGGTAGGCTCCATTGAAGTTGTTTCAGAAAGTGAACATCTTGAAGGGATATACGATCCCACGGTTGATGTACTTAGTAGACCAAACTGATGTCAAAGCCACATACCTACAAAACCTTGATTTGGCAATTCGAGGAGCTGTCAAGGATTGGTTACGCCTATCTACCAGCAGGTACTTGTGATGCCATCCTGTACAGCAGCACTCGGGATTGAGAGATGGGTATCACCAGACTCTCTGGACTAATTCCTAGTGTGCAGATCCATGGGCTGCACTGAATTGCTCAGTTGTTTGAGGACACCATAAGATGGGTCACTGAGCCAGAAGGTATAGAGAAAGAGTTTGAAAAACTACGGCTTGTGGCAGGTGGTGATAAAGAGAAAATTCCATTTATTTGGGACTCCAGAGCAGTCATGGTGATCTCAGAAGTTGTGGGTGATGAGGAATCAGTTTTGGGATGGGAGATCCTGTTCTGAAGGTGTCCTGGTTTGAGGCCTAAACCATGACAGAAGGTCATCTTTCTGAGACACTGTGACTGGTGAAAGCAGGAATTTTTAAATTGGACTAAGTTGCTGTCCCAGGGCTGTGGGATTACCAGTTTTGAAAAGAATAAAATTAGTAACACCTGAATTGAATAGGATAGGGACATTCCTCACAGAGAGCTCATCACGGCATTACAATTCAGAGCAAACGTCTACCCCACAAGAGAATTTTTGGCAAGAGGTAGGCAGGATACTCAAATTAAGAACTGTCAGCATTGTCAAGCAGAGAGTAAGACTTGCTCACATATTATTTGTTATTGCCCTGCAGTTCAAGATGCTAGGGTAAAGAGACACAACCAGTCATGTGAACTATCAGCAGAGGAAGCTGAAAAGAAAGAATGGGTGTATTTCTGGAGCCACTTTTAAAAGATCATCAAAATGAATTGCAGAAACCTGACCTGACATTTGACCAGCTGAGAAAGTTAAGAAATATCAATATCTAAAGGAGCAAGTCCAGAAGGTGACAAATGCCTGTAATACAAAATTCATCGGATTTCCTATAGGTGCACATGGGAAGTGGTATGAAAGCAATTATGGACTGCTAGCTGAATGGGGACTCTCAAGTTCCTGGCAAGAGAAGNAAGGTGACAAATGCCTGTAATACAAAATTCATTGGATTTCCTATAGGTGCACATGGGAAGTGGTATGAAGACTGCTAGCTGAATGGGGACTCTCAAGTTCCTGGCAAGAGAAGGGTGCCTATTGTCTTTTGAGTTGGGCTCTGTCCACCTCTGTGGACATTGTACAAATATTCATGAGTCAAGCAAGAACTATTGTAAAATCTTAAGTGACTGTAAATTAATTGACTTTTCCTTTTTTCTTTCCTAAGCCGGACCCCAATGAGGAGTGAAGGAGAGAGGTGGGACAGACCTGAGAGGATGTAGGGATGAAAAGGGACTCTATGATAGAATCATAGGATTGTCTAGGTTGGAAGGGACCTGTGTGTGATGTGGAAGTGAGAGTACTTGCTATGCTATGTTGTGATAGGCCATGATAGCTCATGGGGAGTCAGCACAGGCTATTGCTGTTCTGGGTTGAGCTCTGGTCCCTGTGACAGAGCTGTCACTGGAGCCAGGACTGTGTTTTGGTCGATGCTGCATTGTGCTGGCACAGCTCTTACCTTTTTCCCAGGCGGCCCTGCCATCCTGGGAGGCCCTAGGGGACTGGTTAGTGTCACTTTGGTAGGGGGACAGGCACCGGCACGTGTGGATCGTGTGCTGCATACTTGGCTATCCAAACTTTGACTGTGCTGTGACAAAGATTGTACACCTGGACCCTAGGAGGAAAATATAGGCTGAAATGTGACCAAAATATTGTTGATTCTAGCTGAATATCCCCCAAAGGGGTTCCTAATAAATCAGTTTGAATGTGTGGTATGTAGCTCATGGGTTAGTCTGTGTATTTCTCAATTTGACCCACTGTATATGGAGAACAGTCACTGAAGCCATGTGCTAACACACCTGACTTGGGCAAGGCTGTAGAGAAAGGCTTTTTATCAGACCAATGTCATAGTTGCATAAGGGAAGGGGGAACTGCTCGTGCTGCCTTGTGCTTGTTCATGGCTGCTCGAATGCAAGGAATGATGAATAACCAGTGGCAAATGCTGGCAAGCAGCTGCCCTTCTTGTTTGTGCTGACTCTCGGCAACCATGCATGGGTAGGTGTGTCCCAGCTAATCCCCTTTCCTTCAAAGACTGCAAATTATAAATAGCGATGGGTAGATCAACAGTGCAGAGGTACTGTTGTTGCAGTGAGCATTCCCTGTCTTTTACCGAACCAGTACTGTGGCGGTCACCCTTCCAGCTGCAGATCTCATAGGTGCCCCATTTCATGGTGCTCTGACTCCTCTACCTTGTCACAATCTCAGCATTACTCCCCATGCAGCCAAACAGAGTCTTAGGCAGTCTGAGAGCCCCCAAGTAGCTGTGACATGCCTGGAGGAGTGTGGAAAGGAGGTGTGACCTACCTGGGCAGTGTCAGCCCAGGCTGGAGATGGGAGTTGGAAGTCATAGAATCATAGAATTGTTAAGGTTGGAAGGGACCTTTAAGATCATCAAGTACAACCATTATCGTAACCTGACAAAACCACTTCTAAACCAAGTCCCAAAGTACCTTGCCTACCCTCTTTTTAAACACCTCCAGGGATGGTGAATCCACCACCTCCCTGGGCAGCCTATTCCAATGTTGGATAACCCCTTCAGTGGAAAATTTTTTCCTAATATCCAACCTAAACCTCGCCTGGCTTAACTTGAACCCCAAGAGAACTTGAAGTCCTCTCTCTACAGCCTGTTCTCTGCCCCTCGCTTGTGGAGCAGCTGAATTAAAACCTGGAGAGACCAGCAGAGCTTTGAAATGATCTTCACTGCTGGCCGCTTTGCAGAAGCTGCCAGTAAAGACTCTGATTAGTGTCAAATCTGAGGCAGACTTGTGTTAAGTCCATCACTCTGCTGGGAAAACTGGATTCTAATAAACCAGCTGCCAGACCCTTCTCCAACTGTATTGTAGATACTAATTGCCTTGCTCTTCCTATGGAGACATAGCCTGAACTGGTCAGCCTGATCTCAGGGATCCGTAGGACTCTGCTTGTAGCAGGGAGGTGATGCTTCCTGTAGTCCCAGCTGCAGCCTAGATAGCCACATCATTCACAAGAAGACTGTAGTTGTTTGTTTGCCTGAGATGGTGCAGTTAGACCTTAGCACCATGGCATCCTCCTGCCATCCACCAGCTTCCCTCCCCAGACTGCTGTCTTTCCTGCTCAGGCTTTGCAGCAGCCTGCAAATGGCATTTGAAGCAGTTAAAGATAAAAACAAAAATCACCGCTTCCTACTGTGCTGGCACATGGACAGGCACGCACTGCCACTTATGTATTTGTACCACATTGGGTCCTAAAACTGGTACCCAAGCTCCACCACTGAAGAAGTGGATTGTGCTGTGTAGCACAATGAAGCCTGGTCTTGCTGCATCCTTGACCTTGTTCACCCTTAGCTCCTGCCAAGGCAGTTGAAAATATCTGGGATCATTCACTTCTGGAAAAGGACAGTTAATGGTAATAGGCTTCGACCCAAGCTAACTATGCAGTTAAGGTGAATCTTAAGAGAGTTATTAAGCTGGACTCATCATGGCTTATGGAACTGCTTCTATTTATTTTTTTCAGTGCTGGAGGAAGGATAACATCTCTTTTTCTAGCTCATTTTTACCGCAGCCCTGACTAACAGGAAAGGAGAAGCTTAGAAGGCAGCAGCATTAGCCAAGGATATTATTGGATTATGTGGCAGGCCTCTTGGTGTAATCATAGTAAAAATTAGGCTGTAGGAATCATCTGGAGTTCTTTAGCCACTCTTAGACTTTGGCAGGGCTTTCAGCTGTAAAGTCAGTCATGTACTGTTGGAAGGTAAAGCCCTGGAAGATGTTACTTTCTGCTATGGTTTTGTTTCATTTTGTTCTGCGTCCCAGTTAGTGCGAGTGCTAAAACTGATTTCACGTGCCAGCCGCACTGTATTGTCTTTTGGTCCCAGGGATCCTGTGTTGCCCCCTGGCCCTACAATCCTCAAGGGACCCAGAGGAAACAAAGAAATCTTTGTCAGGGTATGCTCTTTGTGCCTGAAAACAGGCTTTACGAGCATTTTGAAGTGAACCCTAACTCACATGATTTCCTGGACTGCCATCCACTCCTGAGATCCCACATACATTTCATCACCTTGGAAATAACAAAGCACTTCAAATAAAGCTCCTCATCTTGCTCAATATTTTTTTGTTGCAGAGGATCTTTTTGGGTTTGTCTGTATATCTAAAAGAATTTAATGCTCTGCGATAATCTGCTTTGATATCACTAGAAAATTACTTCCAACATAGAACATGAACTGCTTCAAAGCTGGAAGCTTACACATCATGTCCCACTTACATGCTTTTAGTTAGCCATCTTCAGGCACAAGAGAATGACTTTGATTTTAGGCCAACTGAACAACGTATGGAACAGTTTTTTCCTTTCCATTCTCCAGCTCACCCCCCACAAGAGAAAATCCTGCTAGTCTTTCAACAAACCAGGGAAATGGCATTTTTTGCACAATATTATGCACTGAAGCCAAAGTATTGTGGTGTAGTCCTTCCAGGAGTAAGAATAAGGTGCTGTTTCACAGCAAGGATGCTGGCAATTTCCTAAAAGGGAAAAAACAGGGTAAATCTTTTTTCATTATGGATTCCCAAAAAAGCAGTTTTTAAAAACTACATTTGCTTTTACAGAAATTTCTGGCACCATTGATATAAATGACATAGGACCAAACTCAAAATAGACCTTATTTTATATCACACACTCACTTTCTCTAGTCTCTCCCATACCTCCTGTATAACCTTAGGTAAAGCAAAATTAAAGGAATGGTGCTGTAATTGAATTGCCTGAAACTTTGTGTGGTATGCAGGGTAGAACATCAAAAAGATTGTGATCTTTTGAATAACAAGCATCAGAAAATCACCTTTGATAAGCTTTTATCAGTCTTGAATCTCAGAATGGGTGTTTTGCAAAGACCACAGTCAGGACGGATCACTCTGAATAGTAATTATTTTCTTCAGTTTTTACAGTAATGAATAAAACCTCCTCAAGGCTACAGTGTGTCTGTCTCCTGTGTAGCTGTATATTTGAATCCTGTCCTTTGGCCAATGAAGGGAGATTGCCCAAGTGCTTTCTGTCCTCCTTAAGTAATTTGTGCAGAAATAGAAACATTAAAGAGTAAATAGCTCTTGGTAGTCCTAGTCTTTCAGTTAAGCCTGCTGAAAGTCACAGAATCCTTCCTTAAGCCTGTTGGGGTTTTTTTTTTTTTTTTCAGTTTTTTGNTCAGTCCTGCTGGAGTCAGGAGGGCTCATTCTGGGGAAAGGTATTTCCATGAGCGAGTAGGAATAGCAACCTGGTCCCCGTAAAAGCATTTTTATTGGGGGGGGGCTAGGATGTATAGGGCCTGTCTGCGCCTCTTGGGAGCACCAGCACTGGGATAAGCCCTGCCTCATTGCTAATGAACCTACTGGTTTCATTAATCACTACTTAAGTGAGCACATACCAAAGCAAATAGTAGTTCTGTATATAGTAGGGCTATAGCACCTAAACCTGCTGTGACTTAGTTCTGCAAGATTTCTGTGAACTTGTTTGACCATGAACACGTGAAGAATTTGCATGTTTGGGATGTCCATTCTTAGCATCGATGGAGGCACAACTCATGGTTTGTCCTGCTGTAGGCTTACCATCTCTCCAGGTAGACAGCTGGGTCCATTAACACCAGTAAGACCCTGGGTTGAAGACTGGAGAGCTGTTATTCCAACACCATATTTTATTCCTCACTAAATTATTGTACTAATTACTTGTACTCCTTTAGCCTCCACACGCAGCCCTCTGACAGTTCATTACAAATTCTGTGCCATGATGCGTTCTCAAAATGATACCAGATTTAATATGATAAAAGAATAGGACAAGTTCAGTTCAAATTGGGCTCAGGTGCCTCTCTCCTTGCCCTGTTTTACTCTAGATTCATCTGAAGCCACATGCCAGTCAGTGACACCAAGCTTAGCAAAACTGATGTCTGGTACTTTCAAAACTTCATCAAACCGCAGAACACAGGACATAGGGATGTGCTGCTTTGTGCGCCTCTAGGGATGTGCGTCCCTCTCGCTGCATGGACTACGTCAGATTAGCCACCCCTAGGGAAAGGGCTGGAGTAGCCAGAGCTGGGCAGTGCAGATAGCGTGCTACACCTGGACAGCTGTTGTATGGAGAAAATCTGCTTCTCTAGAAGGCCCCTCAATGCAGTATGCATCACCCACATTCCTAGCCTTGGACATTGACTTGAAACTTCAGTCTGCTTCTTTCCATGCTCAATGATGTCCAGAAACAATTTACAGTCCTTGCCAGGCTGAGTCCCTAANCCATTCCTAGCCTTGGACAGTGACTTGAAACTTCAGTCTGCTTCTTTCCATGCTCAATATGTCCAGAAACAATTTACAGTCCTTGCCAGGCTGAGTCCCTAATTTGAAGGCACAGGTCCAAGCAAAGGATTGTGCCACATCATCAAAGAACCCCAGTGACCCAAGAGAAGACCTTGTATGCAGCTCTTCCTGTTCTTCCTCCTTGTTCCCAGGTTTGTGCCACCACTAAAGAATTATTTTCCTTTTGCTCCTTAATCCTATACAAGTGACTGCTCTTCTCTGGAGAACAACAAAGCTGGAGATTTGGCGTATTAACATACCTGTCCCAAAGATTTGGACAGTCAATATAAGATGTACTGTCAGTTCTTGTTCCCGTTTATACACATGCCGACATGAATCCTCCTGCCAAATCTTAGCTTCATCTTGAGCTGTTTTTTGAGATTTTTTTTTTTCTTCTTTCTCTTCCTTTAAAAGGCTGTTTGAAGTTAACTGTATTTACACCTAGCTGAATTCACTAGGCTGGTCTGCAGTGATGCCATCAACCAATTACCTTGGGTCCATCAATTCCCGGAGATCGTTGTTTTCTCAGTGTTATTCTAGGACCCTGGTACAAAATACAAACTCAGAACAGTGTTGTATTATTTTAGTCCATTTCTTGTGAAAGTCTTGCTGTAAATCCAGGCCAAAGTTTCTGGCTTTAGCCAGTGCTCTCGGGTACTTGATGTCTCTGAGCAAAGTGGTGTTTTTCAGCCAATGTACTCTGCATGCTCTCTGAGATTGTCTGAGGATGTAGTTTCACAGGCAAATTATGCTGCTCTATGTGTGGGCTGTGATCGAAAGTGGAATCCTGCGTTCCTCCTGCTTTTGCTGACTTTTCTTATATAGCCTGAGCAGAGAACAAATACAGCTGGAAACCAATGCATTTAAAAAAAAAAAAGGAAAAGAAAGTATAGAAAAGGTATAGCTGCTCAGGAATGGTGAGGATTTAGGATTGGCTTTTGCTTACTGTTAAATCACACCTAAAGAGAATATCTAGGAGCTGCGGTGGGCCCCAGTGGCCATTGTAGCTACTTCATGGGCAGTGGTGTGTCTCAGTGCATTAAATCTGTGGGAGCTGGTAAACATGAAGAATGTCATTTGCACAGAGAAGACACACTGATGTTTGAACTAAAATTTGTCTTAAGGATAACATTGCCAAAAGGTATCATGATTAAATGTCTACTTGCAGTGAAATGTTACTATTGAGAATACTCATTTTTTTTTGGGTCTCTGTTTCTTATGAACGCAGCAACAAGACCAAATCTCATAAATGCGGATTGTAATTAGGCTGATACTTCTTCATACCTTCTCTCTAGCACATGAGCAACCATCTCCCTCACTCCTAGCAATACCATCCTGGAATGCAAAACCAGCTACTACTATTGGGGTGTGAATGAGCAGTATGCTTACATTGACTCTTACCTAGCTGCTTCCAGCAAACAATATAAAAATGCAAAGTATTAATTAGATTTACCCTGCAGACCTGGCAAACTAGGATCTCCCTGCGATGGAGAATTCAGCCAGTTAAAAATAGACACAATTGTGTCTTCATTTCTCAGCATCACAATACAAAAAGTTAGATGTTACTCCTTACTGAGTATGAATTCATCAAAACTAACTTTGGAAAAGCTAAATGAATGACGACAGCCCTGCGCTGCCTGGCTTCATCAAAACAACTAACAAAAGATTGTCTTTGACTGGGAAATATTGCAATCTAAATATAGGATGGGAATTTGCAAGTATAGAAGTCAGGTAAACAAGGGTGATGTGGTTATGTACTAATAAAATAAGTAAAGCTTGTTATTAAAGGTGGGGTATGAAGCAGTATAAAATATTGGCTTCCACACCTTGAGAACCAACTTTACCTCTTTCTTCAGAAAACCCAACAGTTATTAATGTGATTTTTTTTTTTTTTTTTAAATGCAAGTAAGAAGTGGCATTGTTTCAAACCCATGCACTGTGTGGTAAAGCGCCTCTCTTTTTGGAACCGCACAAAATCAAAGCTGTTGAAGTCCCGCTAACCGATTTGCCTAATCCCTGGTACCTGGCATCTGATAATGAAAAAAGATAAGAGTTAATGAAGAGAACAAAAGAACACAGCAACTGGTATATGTTTTGAAACTACATGGATTGTAATTATGTGTGTTGTTTAAAGTTTTTGATCATTTACCATAGTTCCTGAGTAGCCAGAGGATCTTTCAGACCCTACTGGGTCTCAGTCAACCAGTCAAATATAAAGCAAGTACTAATTGGTAACTCTGGAACATCACAGATAAGATGAAATCATTTTCAGGCTGGCGTTCTGGTACCATGAGTAGTCCTGACAGATGGAGAAGGGATGAAAGTGCTTCTGTAAAAGGTGCACTTGGTGCCCAATGGTAATACGCTCTGCAATAACTCATATGTACTATATGCCTTATGTTTTGATGTATAGGCACGTATTAGGCTAGTCTAAAAGCAGGTTGTTGGGGAGGGAAATAAATAGGAAAAGAAAGCATCTATCTTAAACCATAACGTGTTTCATTGAGTGTAGTACTGGATGTGCCAAGTTACCAGACTTTCCTTTTTAGAACTACCAGCCAGAAGATAAGGATTATAGTCTGATAAAGAAAGCATTTGCTACTTAAGCAGGGAATGCATTTTGGGTGAAAAGCTGTCCAGATAAAAACCAATGCAGGTGTCAGAGTGACTCGTTGGGGTGTGTCAGGAGAAGTGGGCAGCAGTGGCAAAGATGTAATTCACACTGCAATTCCTGATTTCTTGTAATTTCTGTTTCTCATAGCAATTCTTGGCACTTCATACATTTCATATTACTAACACACCCTATCACTTTTTGCTAGTTGCAGTTCAAATGCAAGAAACAGGTTTTGTAGTGGAAATAAAGTTAGAGCATGAGGAAAAACTATTTCATTTCTAAGCATCTGATGGATAAGTATTATTTGCTGTTCCTAGGTGTGACTACATGGTTGTCCTCCCTGTGGTCACAGAATGGTTGAGTTTGGAAGGGACCTCTGGAGGTCATCTGGTCCAACCCCTCTATTCAAGCAGGGCCACCTAGAGGTGGCTGCCTAGCACCATACCTGGATGTGGTTTTGAGTATCTCCAAGAATAGACTCCACAACCTCTCTGAGCAACCTGTGCCAGTGCTTGGTCACCCTCACCATTAAGGAGTGTTTCCATGTGTTCAGACAGAACCTCCTGTGTTTCAGTTTGTGTCCATTGCCTCTAGTCCTGTCACTGGGCATCACTGAAAGAAGCCTGGCTCTGTCTTCAGATATTTGTACAAATTGATGAGATTCCCCTGAACCTTCTCTTCTCTGGCCTCAACGGTCCCAGCTCTCTCAGCCTTTCCTCATATGTGAGATGTTTCAGTTTCCCTACAGTACCTAGACGCCCTCCACTTTCATCCCTTGGATGAAGAGCACGCAAATGTTTCTGGAGGGTAAGACACGACTGTGAGAACATTTGATCAGTCTTCACTTCTACTGATTTCCCTTGGACATAAATGTGCTGAGACAATGCTGCATGAGTCCCATGTGGAGAAATGGTTCCAGAGTCACTTAGCTACAAAGAATCTATAACTTTTATTCTAATGGATAAGGATATTATACATCAGTGCTTCTAATGGATCATTGCAACATGATAATGCACCATACATCACAGAGACAGGACAGTGGGGTGAAGACTTCAGGCCAGAAATGTTTAAGGTCTTTGTGTGAATAGGCTGCAGGTTACTAATATTTCACTGCCTTTGATATTTACGAATCCTTCCCCCGACTCAGTGTGCATCACTATTGATAAAAGCTAATGTGTCTGTAAAGAGTTAAGAAAGGAAAACCTTCAGAGACTAGAAAAAGCCTCTCTTCTCCAAAACTTTAATTTGCAGTGGCCCTAGAGCTGAAATTTACTCTGATTCAAATACAGGTCCCAGTCAGAGTAACCACACCTGTTTGTAATCTTAGGTAAACTAAGGGAAATTAGAAGCACTTTGATTTGCAGCTATAAGGAGAGAGGCTTTGCCTCCTGGAGATCTAGGATGACGTTCTGGCTCTACAAAAAGAACAGGGAACTGACTACTGATTCCAGCGGGACCTGTTTTTCACCTTAGTCCTCTAATATTTTCAAACAAACTCAATCTTTTAAGCAAATGAGTAATACATTTTTGCAAACCCCTAATGCTTCATGTGCTGTTAGAGGCTTGCTCTACGTTAATTGGTAGATGTCTGTTCTCCTTACCGGGCAGACTGGCATGACCCAGCTCTCTAAAAACACTGCTGCAATCTGTTGGAGTTTCCATGTATCCCCAGCTAGCACCCTTGCAGGGAAGGGAAGAAACATGCAACAAGAAAAGCAAATTAGTAGAGCACAGCTAGGCTAAACTTGGCACATTTAAGCAGTACTTGACACACACCTCCCTTGTGCATTCCAAGTGGGAGAAAGTATGTACGTCTAATTTCCATATTTACAAATCCATAAGGTAAGAAACTCGCTTGCTCAGGTTCCTGTAAGGAAGAGAAGAGGTGAAGGAAAGAACAACAGTGAAAACTAAGCAGATGAATTTAATTAAAATCTCAGGGGAAAGAAACCACAAGGATGTATTACTTGCAGTCAGACAGCTCACCACCCCGGGAACTTCACAGCAGGTTTGCTCTGCTGCCACATTATGATCTACATGAAATTCAAGCTATTGTACATCAACCTATGGGATAAGTCAATAGGAAGACAGGTTTTAAAATTCCTCAGCAGTTGCAATCTAACTCCAGCCTGTCTGCTTGTCCATATAGACACCTTCACCACCGTGTCTGAGCATTTCCCAAATACAGGTCTGAGTATCACAATTAAGTCACATTTCGTGACAGGTAGGTTTGTGGATTTGTCTGCATGGGATGGAGAAGACTTCTGGTGCTGTGGTGCTTGCATCGGAAGAACTAATTGTGGAAATATTAAACCTCAGAGAAATATCTTGTGCATTTAGTTGGGAGGGTGTTAAGGTCTGAAGTGATCTTAGCTGGGAGTGACTTTCTAGATTTTTAATTTTTTTTGTGTCTGTGAAATCCTGTGTTACTTTCCCCAGGTCGGATGGCCCTGTATGATTCCAGTGGTGGCTTTCTGTAGCAATTCAGGGCCACAGAGGGAAGGCAAATGCTATGACTGCTGTTCTGAGTCTCCAGGGTTATTTTGGCTATGGGACAGACTCATCCTGTATTTTGGAGGAAGCAAAGCAAAGGGCAGAGCACACTCATCAGTCTCTTTTGTTAAACAGAAGGGTTGAAGACTTTTGAGCCAGTCACTTCTAGTTACTATGGGGCACATCCTTTGCACCTGAAATAAAGCACACTGATCCCAGAGCCTAAATTCAGACCGCTAACCATGGATCTGCTTCTAGAGAACAGTAATCTCAAAGGTAAACATTAATGAAGTAATAAATTCCTGCTATTACAATGTACATAGGTTAACTCCTGGCAGCTGAGGTTAAGTGGAGCTCTACGTACACAATAAGGTCCTGATGATCACCCAGGGAGTAACACTGTCCTGGGCTCACCTTGCCAGGGCACCGTCTCCATCTGCCCTCCTTGCTCTGCAGTGATTGACAGGGGCTGTGCCTGCTGGCTGTCAGTCTGCACACAGAGAGCGCTGCCTTCCCCTGGCACTCAGGGCAAGTTTGTGCTCCACCAAAAACCTTCCCAACTTTCTTAAAGATGATCCTCTCGCTGCCAGACCCTTCTCTAGCTGCATTGTAGATACTAATTGCCTTGCTCTCCCTGTGGAGATGTAGCCTGAACTGGTCAGCCCTGTCCTTCATCTTCCCAAAGGTCCTTTGTTATTTTAAAGTGTCCTTTCTCATTCTGAAGGTGGAGACATTCCTCAGGAAGAACAAATGTAGAAACAAACTACAGGACAACTCTAGACACTGCAACAATATGAAGCCTCCTTGAAATATTTTTTTCCATTAATGATACCTGGCGTGGGAAATTATGGTCATCAGTGGAAGGGGAATAAATGTACCAAACAGGGCTTTAAAAGTATTGTAACACCCTGAGGATGGAGAAATAAGTAAAATAATATATAAAAATAATAATGAGTAAAATAAAATATTATAATTCTCATATTATCATCATATATTTTGAATCTGAATAAGAAGGAACTAGGACTTGCAGGTTCCACTAAACCCAGTGGAGATACACTGATTTTTCAGGAGATATGGATACGGTGCATTGTTTTTAGAACATAGTTTGGCAGTCAGTTATGTTGGGATTCACTGCCATAGAAAATAAAGGTCATAGAAAGAAGAAGGGCTTGCATAATGTCTGTGCAAGTGACCAAGTGTTTACCAGTGTTACTTTGTGTACCTGATTTTTCTTCTGATTTGCACACTTGGCCCAAGCTGATATGCCATCAGGTTACTCTGGGAACAATGTAGGCACCAAAGCCATTGCCTACATTGAATTGTTCCAGCAGATCAATGACTGAAGTAGAAAAGAAATAATCATTAACAAAAAAAAAAAAACAAAACAAAACTAAAAAACACACTTGAAAGGGGTTTGGTTGTTTGTGGTGGTTTTTGTTTTTGTTGTTTTTTTGTTTTGTTTTGTTTTTTTTTTTTTTAAGAAAGGAAAACAGATATGTTACTTGAAAAGTTTGGATGAAAAGCCACCTCCAAGACAGGAGGTGTTCTTGGAGATAAATAGCAGAGTAGCCCAGTTAGTTTCAACTGAAGAAGAGTGAGACATCAGAACTTTAAAAACAAAACCCACAAAACATGCCCAAAACCAAACAAACTTGTAATATTATCTGAAAATAAATGGACCTGACAGTACAGATTTATGGAGCAGAAGTATAAAAATATTTCAGTGTGAAATGTAATTACATAAGAAAGCTGACGGGTTTTTTTCTTCAAGTTTCCAAATGGTCTTGCTTGTATTAGAGGTCTAATATCGGAGAGATAAATAATACTACCTGAATAAAATGTTCTTTCCTTATTCAGCCATATATATTCTCAGTCTGTGAAAACCTGCGTTTTGATATTCTGCCACATGGATGTTGCATTTGACTTTTGCGACATACTGTATGATAGGAATAAGCATGCTGTACATCTTGTTCCTTTGCAATGTCTTTCTTCCTGTTGAACAGTTTGGAGACTGTGACACCTCTGGCATTGCTGTAGCTCTCTGGAGTGGGATAGGTATAGCTTGCTTTTTGTGGGTCATAGCCAGGAGATGTGGACTCATGATAGGCACAAGTGGTTTCTTCCACATAATACATGTCATAGAATCATAGAATTGTTGAGGTTGGAAGGGACCTT
>RSEF01000002.1:74586145-74614028 GCA_003993805.1 Himantopus leucocephalus | reverse complement strand
TCAGACGTTCCTCATAAGACTTGTCCCCCAGACCCCTCACCAGTGTCAGGATAGTCTGTGATGTAAGGCATGTTTGTGGTGGTCATCTTTTGTTTATTGCCTGCCTCACAGCTACTAAGGAGTATGCTTCCAAGGTCAGGGGCAGCTGGGAAGGATTCTGAGGCTCTTTGCCTGTAGGTCCTAGCACAACCTAATACACGCGTGAGATATTGGTGATAATGAAGATCAATGTCTCTTGCACATCAGTAAAGATCTTCTTTTAGTCTGTTAGCTCAGTGTTTCTGGGGTTTTGATCCTGCAGTGTATACGTCTGTCGAAATCCCATTGAACTTCAAGGTCTACAGGCACATATAACTGAATTTAGGGCACACCAAAGGCAGGGTTAACCCTATCTAGCTTTAGTCATCTCCATGCTAAGTGACTACGTTAAGCTAGTCAGCTAAGTACCCTCTATATTCAGGGGAAAAAAAGAGAAGGAATATCTAAATAAGCTTGCTGAATCACACAGTACCTATCAGCAGTGTCTGCCTCTTTATTTTTACCTGTTGGAGGTAAGTTAGGTGGTTGGCTTAGACTAGGCACCCACCTTTTGGAGAGTTAAAGTCAGACCCTGGCCTTGCAAGCTACAAGTGTTAGTTCTGTGCTGGCTTCATTTCTGCTATAGACTACCAACAGTCGTTATCGTAGACTTGCATCTTAATCTACTGGTGTATCAGCAATTGGATTCACTGTCTGACTACTTAGAGTAGGGTTTAAGGTTTTTTTGGGGGGAAAATACTGAAAATATAAGCAAGCTAACTGAAAATTGTAATAATGTAACTCTCTCTGTTTATTTTTGCTTTTAGCCAAGCTAAGTTAATTGATTTAGTATCATGTGCCTGAACTGTGTGCAGACAGCTCTTTTCCTTTGATGTAGAATGACTGCAGCAAGGAAGACGAGTCCAGGTCCCCACTGTTATCCACCTTACAGAGGAAAGCTGCTGGTACAGCCAAAGACAAATCAGGACATGTGTGATTAGAAAGGCAAACTTTTCCAGCTCATGGCAAAAGTACAGTGTCTTTGTGGACTCTTCAGAAGCGTTACAGTTCTGAGTTTATTCTGTTGCCTTGCATTTGATCAGGCAGTTGGACTAGATGATCTCCTCAGGTGCCCTCCAACCTGAATGGTCCCTTCATCCTATGATGATACACTAAGCCAAAAGACAACATGAATAACCTGCAGAGTGAAAGAAAGAAGAGGTAACTCTTCAGGGAGTCTTACTGACTCCGTTAACGTATATTGTTTGGTATTTGTTGCTAGGTAAAATACTGCAGTATTTTTGGTATGCAGATGCAATACAATGCTGCATTGCAGGATAATGAAAAAGCATTTTTATAAACCAAGCAGATTCTTCTCTTGGTGTATGTCAGTGGCTTCCTGCAAACATCGGAAGTGTGTTGTTTCTCAGAGAAACCATGGAAAACTCTTTTTATAAAAGTAAATTCTGGCCAACTGGAATTCAGATGCTGGACAAGAGTTCCCTTAAGAAATTTAACTAGCACTTGCCTGTGTTTTCAGTGACCTATTACATATCCTCAAAAGTTGACATAGGATGTATTTTTAGAGGAGAGAAACTGGAATGCCTGTGACAACTCAAAAATGAGTTTGCAATAGAGGTGCGGCATACCTCTACCATGGCAGTTATGGCACAGAGGCTTATTTAGCTGAAACCAATGTCAGCTCTTTGCTAGGAATCACTTAGGAGTCACGTGTTTCTTGTACACATTTCATTCTCAGAATTGGTGGTGCAATGCTAAGAGCACAGCCTTTTCAGACAGCTTTTTTTTCTAGGGAGGACTTAGTCTTTTGCTCTTTTACAAAAACACCTCTAGCAGCTTGAGTCGCAGCACACAGGGAGAGCTTAAAATGCTCACCCACAGTATAAGAATATGTTTCCCCCAGAGTGGGAAATCTCTTTTACCATCTTAGTTATAATATCTGGAATATGCAGAGCTTAGGTGCATGCCTAATGGTAAGTACAAGGCTTAGGCACTTATCTGAATTGCAATTCTTTTTAAAATGAGTGGTAAAACCTGAAGATTGCTTACAAAAAGTGTAATAGTTCAGTAAACTACTGTGAGTTAAAAAAATAAATCTTGGAGACTGGAGGGTTTCTGTAACTGAATAAGCTTAGGAGAAAAATAAAAACCTTACTCTTCTTACATTCCTTATTTTTTTTTAACAATGTATCTAATAATAAAGTTTTGGGGTTTGGGTTGGGTTTTTTGTAAGGTAAGCTTGAAAATATATTAAGGAAAAACACTTCAACATAATTTCCTTCATGAGTTATTTTTGTGCTTGCCTATCTAATTTTTGGTCACTTACTATAAATAATATCATTGAAGATACTCCTTAAATTGTAAGCAGAAAAAAGGAATTGAGTTACAATTTCCCCTAATGTTTAGGAACTATTAATTACTGAATCTGGTAGGGAATGTAACAGAGATCAACTACTGGCAAGACTAGACATTCCTGTCCAGAGAAGAAGGTTACACAGAGCTTTTTATGAACACAGAGGAAGAGCTCCTGATTTTGAACACTCCTGAGATATATTGGTTCTTTGAGTTTCTGAAATCAAGAGGCAAGTGCAAAATCGTACTATTAGTTTTGCTTTTGATCCAACACCTTTACAGAATAGAGTGTTTTTATCTATACACTGATAAAGATTGAATTTAACAGAATTTCAACATTTAATAAATGCGAAGAATTCTGCAAAACAGAAAATGGTTTCAGCTAAAATGTCTTGGACACATGGTAATTTTCACTGCCCGCTTCTTCTGTCTAGTGGTTTGTCACTTTGCTAATACACCTAGAAATCTCAATGAAAATCCCTTTAACTGTAGTATTTACAAACAAGTGCAGGTTAAACTCCATCACTAGCATTCATTTAGTGACATAGATTAACAGAATAGTTGAGGTTGGAAGGAACCTCTGCTACTCAAGCAGGGTCATCTAGAGCAGACTGCCCATGACGATGTTCAGAAGGTTTTTTGAGTATCTCCAAGGATGCAGACTCCACAATCTCTCTGGGCAACCTGTGCCAGTGCTCAGTCACCCTCACAGTGAAAAAGTGTTTCCTGATGTTCAGAGGGAACCTCCTGTGTTTCAGTTTGTGCCCGTTGCCTCTGGTCCTGTCACTGGGCAGCACTGAAAAGAACCTGGCTCTGTCTTCTGTGCACCCTCCCTTCAGGTATTTATGTACATTGATGAGACCCCCCCAGTCCTCTTCTCCAGGCTACACTCCCCACCTTTCCTCATACGTGAGACACTCCAGTCCCTTCATCATCTTAGTGGCTCTTCACTGAACCCTCTCCAGTAGCTCCATGTCTCTCTTGTACGAGAGGCACTAGACTTAATAACTTGTGACCACTTATGAGAGAAAACTCGATGCAAAAATATTTGATAATACAATTTAAAAATCAATTTTAATGTGATTTCAGTGGAAACCAGACTCATGTGAATGACCAGCGCTTTCTCTAGGTGGCACCTAGTGTTCCTGCATGTCATTTTTTCCTGATGTGCCTTATCTCACACTTTATCAACACTGAATTATAACAGGTCTGATGCCTCCTGATGTTTAAAAATGACCCCTGAAATTTCCACAATACTCTCTAATTCTCATTGCTCTAAATAATTTTGTGTCATCTGGACACTTTGCCTTTTCACTGTGAATCCCCACCTTTTGCAAAATCAGTCCTCCTCTATGGACTTTGGGATTCCTCTCTGCTGTTTCATTAAGTTGCAAGTGACTTTCTCTTTGCTTGGCAGGTTTCTTAACTGTAACGCTATTTGGCCTCTTATTGAATGGTCGCTTACTTTAATATCCGTCTGAGGTATAAGAAGGGTGGCCTTGTTTTCGCCTTAAAAGGTCCGGAAGGAGAACGGAGTTGTCAGTTATTGGAAGCACTAATGCAGTGCACCACTTCCAGGTTTAATTTTGAATTAAGACACTATGGAGCTTGAAGACGTATTTAAAATTATGTACATGGTTAAGTGCTTTGTTGCCTTTGAGCATGAATGAATGTAGATTAACACAATGATGAAAACGGGCAACTTTAATGATTTAGTGCTTCTCTGAAATAATTTTCTTTAAAAGTGGAACAAAACTTACCATAACAAATTATTTCAGTCACAGTGGCTTAAAATTCTGAAATGGCAGCAACTTACTCAACCTTCCCATTACCTTGATGTGTCAGAAAGTTGGGGGGGTTGTTACAATTTTAAGCAGCAACTTTCTGTCCCCCAGTTTTGTTTCAGGCTGAAAACGTTTTTGACCCTATAGCTATTTGGTAACATGTTACTCTTTTAGGGTAGAAGTCCTAAAAGCTAACAGTTAAGAGACTGTAGAGTCTACAAAGAGCTGTTATTAAGATTTATAGAAGTAAGATATTTTATTTTTTCATTGTAATGTATGTTGTAATAAAGAAATACATGTGCGTGTATATAATATATAAAGATACATGTACATATATATGTTTTTGTAATACATCAGGAGCAACTGCTTACCCAGGTAGGCCACCCAAGTTAGTAGCGCGTAGTAATCTGCAGTGTGTGTCAGATGTGTGTGTCACACTGCAATAACTTTTAAGGTATAGTTTTGCCTTGCAGATTATCAATCTGTCTGAGCATTCTCCCTTGGGACATGAAAATATTTCCATTTCATTTCCATTAAATTTTAACTAGGATGTTTGGTAGAAGGTTATTCAAATCATGCTGTTAAACTCATCACTTTGCATTGATGTGGGAACAGCTGAAATGAAAGTTAAAGGAGCCAATCTCAGGTGAACAGGAGGAGGTCCAGTGCAGTGGCTCTAGTGGAAAAGATGGCTGATTTAATTTTTAGTTTATTTCTTACTTGCCCAGAGAGTGAGGAGTTAAACAGAGAATCAAAATACTGAGCTAGCGGTACTGGAATCCCTTCTTAGAGGAGACAACACTTTGATGCAGTAGTTTTGTTTCGTGGATCACACCATTGCCTATTGGCAGTGCCGGAGCAACGCTGCGGCAAATACAGCCCTGACGTGTTAAAGTAATACTGGAAAGGATATGCATGTTTCCAGCTGCCCTTCTATGAAAGGGAAGGAACCAGAACTGTGGTCCCCACTGACACCAGTTATTGAAAAGTCCCACTAGCTTCAGCTGGATTGGTCAAAAAACGGCCTGTATATTCCCAGGTGCAAATCTCAGTGAGACTGCTCACATGCTGACAGTTCAGCAGCTATTCTATACGTCATTATACCACTGCCAGAGTGTCTAGAAACCCAAGACTCATGACTGTATCTAGTTTCCACTAAAGTGGAAGGACAACAGTCTGTCCCTCACAGATGGCAGTGCAGGCAAGTCCACCTTTAATTATAGATGATTACAGGACAGTAGGATGAGTGTATTTGCAGCTTTTTTCTCTCCATTTTTCTTTTTCTAGCCTGAAGTTAGAAGAACAAACACATTTGCTCATCTCTTCACATGCAAAATTCACTGTACTTTTGTCCTTTTCAGCCACATAAAGTGTCTTATTTACTGTCGTGCAGTTCTGAAAATGCTACAAACATTAGCTTAATAAATGGAGAAACAGGATCAGCTTTCCATATGACATGGAAACAGATGCCCATAAGAATGCAAGATCAGTCCAAAATTATACAGCCTAAAGTACAATTCAGGAAATCTTTTTTGTAAGATTCTGTCACCAGGATAAATTATTCTAAAAGCCACACTGTCTTCCAGATTTTATTTTGAGAATAATATTCATAGGCTGAGATATAAACAGGCTTATAATTAGTAAAATGTGTTAAAAAGGGAAAAGAGAGGTTTTACTCTACCTTTGTACTAGAGGCAGACATAATTTCTCAATTACTGGCCTCTAAAGGCACTGGCCAGATATGTCCCAGTAATCCCACACATAGTAACAATTCTTTTAACAATTGCCATTCATAGCTGCATCTCTGTGTTTATTTTCTGTCTTCCTTGACTGCCCTTTGCCTGGTGAAATGGCTTTTCAAAGCAGTTTTCCATCAGCAACTGTCTGGCAACTGTTGCTTGCCTATCTTTGTGCTCCAGCCATGCCTATGGCAATTCTCAAAACGGTGAGAAGTACCTGCTTCCAAAATGCCAAGGTGTCTGACTCTTAGTTTCTCTGCTCAGTTCTCTTCTTTTCACCCACCCCCCACCTTAGCATGATCTGGGATTTATCTAGCACCTATAATTTTTGTATTTTTCATTATTCTTTCATGTAAGAAGGAAACGTAAAAACCCGTATCAAGAGGAATATTGCCTGTGTTCCACTGAAGTGCT
Organism: Himantopus leucocephalus; assembly: GCA_003993805.1. NCBI lineage: Eukaryota > Metazoa > Chordata > Aves > Charadriiformes > Recurvirostridae > Himantopus > Himantopus leucocephalus. Next base: position 74,607,700 of record RSEF01000002.1, on the reverse strand, counting down.
GAAATGACAAGAACATTTAACATCCCAAGAAAAATTTAAATCCAGCCTTATTTTAAATATGAAATATTTTCTTTCCTTTTCTGATATATTTTGCACATATGTGTATTTATATATATATGGACACATGTACATAAAAGCTTTTCCATAACACACATCACCTCTTAGTATATGTTGCTTCACAGACTCTCCTGTTCTCTCCTAAAAGAAAAGTCCTGACTCTCCTTGTTTCTTTCATTCCAGCTGCCCCTTTCACCTCACTGCCTTGACCTCTTCCGCTTCTTTCTTAGATCCTTTCCCTACATCTTTTATAATGAACTGAAACATTTTTCACAAAGATCTCCTGTGGTCCCTCACAATAAACGCTTATCTCGGCTTCCCGGGATCTCACTGCTACTGTGGCAGGTGGTGATCATCTTCTCTGTCTTTTGGTATCTGGCTTCTTATCTGCAACTTATGAAGAGAACTGCATCATTATTTGCAGAATCAAGACTACTTTTAGGAGTGTACAGTGTGTTTAAATATGCAATATATCCAACGTAGCAGTGATGTAAAAATTTTTTTCGTATACCTGAACTATTTGGAAAAATGATACTATGTGGTCTTTTGACAGACAAGTGTAATTAAGAAGAATACTTCAGCAACTTCACTTGAAAGGCAAGAAGGTTGTCATTAAATGGTCAGATTCGTTGATGAACTTTAGGATCTAAAAAGGCAAACAGACCGTGCTGTACACAGTTATTAGTCATCTTGTCATCTGTGCTTAATCCTGCCTGCATTGGCAGCAAATACGTTGCTTCAGTATTCCCTTTTGGTACCTGATTTTATCTTGCATGTTTAATAAGATATGAAAAGATGTAAGGGGAAAAGAAGTTAGTGTGTGGGAAGCTCAGCTGTTACAATAGGATGGCTATCCTAGCCAAATGACACGTTGTGTGTATTCCTCACCAGCTTGGTAAGGCGTTGGAAGAGCTTGAATTGAGCCAGTACTAAAAACCTCGGCTCTTGGCCGGCTGCTTCAATCTGGCTGAGTAGAAGTGACCGCCTCTGCCTGCCACCTCCTTTGCCTTACGTCGTACCCTGCTGCAGTCACTTCACATTGGGGTTAAGGTCACGCCGGCCGCAGACGCGCTCCAGCGTGGGAGGCCGCCGTCCCGCGGGGACGTTCCCACGGGAGAGGGGGCGCGGGCGCTGTCCCCGGTGCTGAACGGTGGCGGGGGAGGCGGGAGCAGCGTGGCTGCGGCTCCCCAAAAAAAGTGTGTGAGGGCACAGGCGAGTCCTGCCCCCCCCGCAAACCAAGCGGTCTCCGTCGTGGGTTGAGATGCTGGTGTCCTCGTGATTAACAGCAGTCTGGTGGTACTGTACACACGAGGTCTATTGTGAGAAGTCCTTGCCCTTGCCTGCCCAATTTTTTCCCTTGGAAATGGATGTGGCAATTCCTTTTGTCGTGCATGAAATGAATAAAGGGGGATATCCTGAGAAGGAACAGGAGATATGCTGAAACATGTAAGCCACATACTTCAGAGCTTCATGTCCTCCAACAACCTGATGATATAAACAAAACTTGAACCAAAATAGCCTGTTCCTTAGCAGATGCAAACCAGTTTCACTGAATTTGCCTTTTGTTTCTCCCTCAGACTCTGATTAGTCAGACTGTGACTCACAGCTATTCACTCTAAGATAATTACCTTTCATCTACAATGAAAGAATTTTGCATACCACAGCATTTTCTGTAAGACATACTAGTCATATACTTTACGTAGTATTTTTTAACAGTGGTTTGTTAAAAATTCTGTGCTTGAATAAGCAGAAATTTTCAGTACCTAGAGCACTGATCGTACTGCAGTGAGTAGACTTTCAGAGACATTCGTTCAGTCTGCAAAGCGTTTTTAGAACTTGGCTCCTTATTCTAGTGTCTAACTGACATTCGAGGTTTTTTTTTTTTATAAAAAACAAACAACAAACCAAGCAAACACCTAATTTTCACTCTTCCAGAGGAAAAAAGAGAAATTTATTCTCTGTATCCTCTTTATTCCATGTCTTAATTCTTCTTATGGGAACCACGTGACAGGAGAGAGAAAAAGCACATTGAATATTGTAACTTGTGTCTTCTATGAAATGGTTCCTTGGTCCTTGCTCCTTAGATTTTTCCCCTTCTCACATTATTCTGTGTCACCTCCTATTCTTGTTAATTATCCTAGGTCTTATTCACTAGCCTAATTGCACAACAGCTGGCTTGACAGGAACAAAAATACTAGCAAAAACAATGGTGAGAAGATCATAATGAAGAGTATGAGTAGATGGGATGATCTTATAGACATTGCTCTGAGTCTGATGACTTCCACAAAGAAAATTCTAAAACAGAGAAAATATACAGTACTATTAGTAGCTTTGCATGAAAATGCTGCAGAAGGACAATATGCATTGACTGGGAGACACACACCCCCCACACACACACTTATTAATGATGTTTCTGAACCCTCTGTACTTTCTCTTTGCAGTTAGGCATTGTGCTTTTTCTTTTTTTTTGTATCATATCCTATTCAGGGTGTAAAAAAAAAAATAAAAAATTAAGCTAGTGAAAGATGCAAAGTGGTAAGATGACTCAAAGGCACCAGCTCATTCTGTGTTCAAAGGTTCCCCTCCTAAGTTCTCCTTTACTCATAAGGACAGTCAGGATAGTTGATATAAATTAATGACAAATGTGAATTTCAAGTAATTTCAGAACACTACATTAAAGCATCCTTATTCTGATAAAAATCATCTACGCATGTAGAATATAGTTTAACTAAAAAGTAATGCTTTAAAAGCTGCAGTAGACCAACTGTCCCAAGTTAAAGGATCTGTCTGGCAAATCCTAAAATAATATGTTTCTCCTTTACATGTACACTAGAGGAAGATTTCCCCAGAGAAATCCAGGGAAGGATAAATGCATTACAAAGGCAGAGTCCCTGAGGTTGAACAAGCCTGGAATTGGAGACTTAGGTTGGGAGTCGTTAGTGGGGTAGCAGGAGACAGCTTGAATGAAGAAGTAGGAACAGGAAACTTGTGTTTGGACAAAGAAACTAGGAAGGGATATAGAAAGGCAATGAGGGAGACCCTGAATCAACCTCACTGGAGAAAAGGCATGGAGATTGGAGCCAATATGAAAAGTCAGAAGCAGACTTAGTAGGTAAGGACACTAGAACTTAAGGAGAAGACGGCAAAGATGAAAAAGGACGAGGGCGGGATATGGACTGGTGAATGAAACTGGTTCTTTTTGAATGGGTTAAGGAATCTGTGGCTGCCAGAGTACGCTCTCGTCTTCACCAAAAGGTCATTCCAGAGGTTTGCTATTTTTTCAGGCAAGTACTAGGTTGCCGTTCCCTGTAGGGCTGATTCACAAAGAAAATGCCAGCTTTGCTACTATGACACTTTGACTTTTAATGTTAAGGCCATGTAATGAAGACATTGTTTTGTGTCTGGATTTGTCTCTTTTGTCACACATGTTGGACAATGGTCATTATGAAATCAAGCAGAAGGTTGCAAAAAGAGGAAAGATTGCATATGGTTAAGATGTATGTGCTTCTCCATTGAACATGTTTGCTTCTTCTAGTCTTGATGATAATGAGTTACTCCGAATCCATGAAAAGATAGTTTCTATTTCATTTACTGCATGACCGCCAGTAGAGGCCTGCCTATGTAAACTGACATATAATGGTAAATATACAAAAGGTCACGTTGTAGGAATTGCCAGCTAAGCAGCCAAAAGGAAAGTCTTTAACCTTAATATCTCTGCCTCTTTCCCAACTGTAAGATCTCTTGTCTCATTTACTCTCTATTTACATGGGTATTACGAAAATAAATGACTTATGAAGCACCTAGCAATTCAAGAGATGAATGATTTAGAAAAGTTAATCAGCAAATTCATAGAAGGGTTTAAATAACATGCAGCAAATAAGGATCGTACATTGAATGACAGCAGACAAAATACCTATCGATAACAAAATAACACGACTATCAGTTATATATTCTCAATAAAACAGGGTTGGTATGATAAGAAACACCACCCACCTATTTTAATGAAATTAAAGACTAACAGAATTTGTAGACTCAAAGGAACCAAATTAATGGTCTATAAATAAACTTAATTCTGGTATTTCCTGACTCTGATATGCTCAACTTTGCACCTTAAAGAGGTTCTTTTAGTATTTTTTTTGTGCATGTGACATAGATATTTTCATAATATGTTTTCATTTTCATAGAACCTGTCCTTCCTCATGTTTGCACAAAGAAATTACCCTGGAAAACACTTTAAATACTTCCTTGTTAACAAAAATTCCAAATCCTTACAGACTAAGCAGACTGCCACAGTTAATGAGATTTCCATATGCCACCCAAAATGCTAGCTTAATGCAATAAAGCCTTGTCTTGTTCGTGAATACAGCTATATCTTCTGCCCCTTTCCTCAACCATGAAGTTTGGAACTGTAAGACCTTTCCCCCAGAGCTTTAAATTTCTAGTATCTCTTGAACAACCAAATATATGGCACACTATAGGTATTTCCATGGATTACCCAATTTCCCTCCATCTGCAGAAAATCCTTCAAGAGTTGAGGTCACATAGCTCTTATAAGGGTGGCCTTTCTACTGTTGTGAAAACAAAGAAACTCAGAGCCATTAAACCCCAGCTAATTCTATGTACTATACGCATCCAGAGCTCTAAAAAAATAGCAAGGTTCAAGGCGTAAAAGTGCTGCTGACATATTGTTGGTAGATGTTACAGGCAGGAGTAGTGAATGAGTGATGAAAGTGAAAATAAAATTAGAAATTTTCAATCCATGGTGATGAATTCTGAACAGCAGCACACAGGCCTTCTACGTTTCAGGTGTTGCAAGGTTATATTGATTTGAAACCCACTTACAAAGAGGCAAAACAGATTATGGCCCTTTGTTGCGCTGGTAACATGTTTCCATCTTTTCTGCCCTGGGGTAAGAGAAGTAGCCCTTGTACTTCTAACGGCTAATTAACAACATCTTGTGACCTCAAATGATGGAATTATTTTTAATGTCTGCAGTGCAGGAGAGTTTTGAGACCTCACTCAGTGTGCACTGTCATGGTGCTGAGCACTAGAGAAACACTAGAGACAGCTCTGACCTGAAGAACTTATTGCCTAAAATAGGACTTTTCATTTTCTGCTTGTAAAACCACGTTCCTTCATCAGTATTGTCTCTAGCATGAGTGGCTGAAAAGGAATAAAACAGGAAAGAAGCATATAAAATATACTCAAAATGCAATAGATTTTCTAGTCTCGTGGCTGGAAAACCTGGTCTCTTGGATAGTTTCCAAACTAGGAAGGAGATTGTTGCTCCCACTTTCATATATCTCATCTGTCGTGAAGTTTCTCTCCCTACTGATGCTATAAGGGTTATTGGATGTCAAACGAAGCATGCCCATGGTTATATACTGATGGCCTTGCGTTTCAGAGAGGACGATGCTATGGAGGAAGGCAGGAGAAATTCTGCCTTTGGTGAAAAGGAGGTTTTGCTTTGTCAGCCTTTTGAAGATGTCTGTTGTTCAGGGCAATCAGCGTACATTTCAGAGGACAGCATTTATTATATAGGTTTACACTGCACCTCGCAATTCAGACCCAGAACCGTAGTTTGCTGGACAGAGTGTGCAAAACCGTGTTTTGAAAGTGCCATCTAGTGGCTCCATAGTTTTGGGTGGTGGGTTTTTTTTTTTGTGTGTCAGAACACAAAGCTCATCTCCCTGAAATTCGGGGTCGGACCAAAGGTTGTGCTGGCTTCAGAGTCAAGGTGGTCGGCAGTGAGATCTTGGCAGCTATTCGCAGCCTTGCAATAAGCAGGGCAAATGCTGTAACCTGTCCCAGCTAGAAGACACAACTGGAACAGGGAAACCTCTGCAAATGCCCCTAGGAACGGGGACGTGAATCAAGCTGCTGCACCTGGATGTGAAAATGGACGTGTGTGCAGAGATGTACAAATAAAAGGCACATAGAAATAACTGAGTTTTAGTTTTCTGTTGGCAGGCCCTCTATCTTTTCCACGAAGAGAACAGTCCCTAAATCTCCAACTTAAGCTGATTAGTAATAGAGATTCTTTTCTGAATTGCTGTTCTTAAATACCTTAAAATTTGACTGCAGACCTTTATGGATCTTCAGAGAAGGAGTGAAAATTATTGATGTGCTTTATTTTCTTAGAAATATAGGGACAAAATAACTCAGCCAAAATGGATGGGGCAGATTTTGAGCAAACCAGTGGCAGTTTCATTTCGATGCAACATGTGGCTTTGTAACTAGAAAACTGGAGAAAGGAAACCAAACTTTGTTTTCAAACAGATTTTATTGACATAAACCCCAAAGCTTTGTAGCTCTGTGTAACAACTTCAAACTCAATTCATTGTTTCCCCAGAGTCGCTAAATTCTATATGGGCTCTTGGTAGCTTTATTATTGTATAGTTTAGAGTTCTTAGCTTGGCACCAGTTCCTCATAGAAATCATCACTTTGACTACTGATCCTTTTCTGCGACTGACAAAGGCGTAGTAAGCCCATATAAATCAATGTACTATTTCATTTTTTTTTACAGTTTCAGAAGACCACAAATCATTCTCGGAAGTTATAATTTTAATTTACTTGCCACTAATTTAAGGCTCAAATTTTCTTCTAGATTGTTCTCTTGTGGCTGGAATAAATGGAGCATTGACTCCTGGTTCCATTTATGCATATCTGTCAGAATGAGTGAAGCTCTGCAGAAAGACACAAACTCTGCGACAAGCAGTTAGATAAGCAGAAATTTTATACTCATTTATAACTTAAAGGCAATGTATAACTGTCTTGAAACTGATCCTGTATTATATTTTATTCAATAGCAAGAGGGTTTTTCTGCAGTTCTACTTTCTTGTGGCACTGGTAGTTGAATATACAATGAAATATACGATTCACAGAAATACCTTGTTTAGCTCCAGTTGCGCACTTAAATCTTGCCACTTCCATGTGGTTCATACAAATGTTTAATTAAACATATGTTGATTTTTTTTTTCTGGATATACATCCTTTTCTGAATTGGGGTCAGAGTACTAACGATTGCACTATACGTAAAAATAGATGTTTATGTTGTTGCTATATCTGTTTTTAATAATTTAGGAGACACTCAGGCACCATGGTGTTGAGGCCTAGACATACTTCTTAACCTCCTAAGACCCAAGTAAATGATATAACATATGATAAAAATCCAAAAAGAAAGGAAAAGAACCCACAAAGAACCACCAGCACAGGAATCTTAAAGTCCCATGGAAATAATTCTGTTAATTTAGTTCAAGATTACACATTCCTGATCTTTACAGTCGAAATTAGTTACATCTGGAACATTAAGAGGGAACACCAATTTTTTTGGTTTTGATAGATATTTTGGTATTAAACCCAATGATGTCCCTCGAAATGAGGAATATGTGAGTGATAAGGAGCCATAAGGCTAGAAAGGAAGGCTGGCTTTTTCCTAATTCTACTGATGCATAAAATCATGCTAAAAAATTAATCAATTCCTGCCTCTCCCACACAAATATTTTGGATATTCATTCTCTAATCAGAAGTATTATCCAATGAAACTCTTCCCAGAAAACATTTTGAAAAATCAAAGGGTTTTTTCAGAAAGTTTGCAAAAAAAAAAAAAGTCTTCACCTCACCACAGAACGTTTGCAAAAGCAAACTGCAGATTCTTCCTCAACTTCTAGTCACATGACCTTTAATTTAAAATGTGTTTCTTTTTAAAATGTGGCCTATAAACATGCTTGGGGGGAGCTCAACACAGTCACTTAGGAAACAGAAACTTGAGACATGTGGTTGAAATATGGTGGGGAGAAAAATAGAACGCATGACATTAATGACACTGAGTGTAATTTCAAATGCAATTTTCTAATTATTTTCTCTTCAAATGGGATCCTGGAGAGCCAGGGGACAAAGGCAACAAGGTACGTGCCCAACAAGCTAATTGGCCTTGCAGTTTGTCATTTATTGTTTGTACTTAGCTTTAAGTTTTTTAAACAAACCCTTCTGAGGTAAAGCAATCAAGCAACAACTGTCAAACTGTTTATCTGGTGTTCTGATCTTCAGGATGACCAAGGAAATGGTGCTTTTCCTGTATATATATCTACTGCTTATAGGTGATCAATTAGTGAGCTGATAGTTTGTTATATTAGGTGGTGTAACCAGTACAAAATCTTATACTGTGATATTGCAGTCTGAGTCCCTTTTAATTGTTGCATTAATTGTCAGCCTCAACAGAGGGAGGACTGACGGGATGATAAGGCAGGACACCAGATTTGAATCTCTCGTTGCTGAAGAACTTGTCATGTTTAGGGATCTGCCGCTGCCTCTCCCAGTCTGAAAAGAAAGTTTTCCTGTTGGAAGCCTACTGTTTACTGCCAGCGTGCCCCACACTGAGAAATAAAGAGAAGGAAATCAGTGTGCTATAAAACAGTTTCATCTTTAGGTTTTGCACGTTTCAGAGTGGCTAGTCCAGCAGGGGAAGGGAAGTTTCACATCAAGCTGATATTTAAAACCTGCTAGCCAAAATGAGGCCCAGGCATTGCTCCTTCCTTTTCTATAGCCAAAGTGTGTTTGTGTCTCTTACATGGGTCATGCAGACTTGACAAATACATCATGATGAAACACAAGCCTTCTGTCTAGTCATACATGCACACATACAGAGCCTTCACTGGAGCTAGCAGGACCTTTTATCACTTAGCCATGATGTGGTGTAAGGACATCACAGGAAGGAAAAGATTCCTTGGTGGACTGAGTGATTGGCAGTTCTCACCAGGAGATGTAACATACCCTTGGGCACTACCTGCCTGCTCTTCTTCCACAGGGTGGGAGAGGGACCTCTGGGCAAAAATTCATGCCATTTCTCAACTCATTGGTTCCCAAAGGGAAGGTTTCTGAGGAGCAGACTCCAATTTCCTCCATGCTGAGGGTCTTATGTCTTCTAGCCATAGCAAGGGGGGACAAAGAAAATATATTTGCTTCAGGTCCCCTGTGTAGTCATATTAGCCAGCCACAGCTGATGGATTTTCCCTCCCGATGTCACAGGATGAGAGGCGACCTCTAACACCACGCAACACTCTGCAGTGCACCATGCATTGGATTCTCATTTGAAAAATATCAGCATAAATAACCCTGGAGAAAAGTCCAAGCTTCTGTGTCTCTTGTTTTCTCAGAAGGCGGACATTTTCAGGCCTTCTATGTGAAAAATTGCTCACATCCCTTTAAAATACCACACTACTGTACACATCTTTCTTAAATCACTTCCCCAAGGTCCAGGTATTAGCCCAAGTTAGGTATGCAGCTGGCTCCTTGCTTCCAGAGCTCTGCTCTGGGCCACGGCCAAGCCCCTTGCAAATAAATTGCTGGAGGTTTTCTACAGGCAGTAAAGAGAGGCTACCGTAACCACCTCTGTTACTCATCAGTTAATTTAATGGAAACCTGGAGGCTTCTGTGACCAGCCAAACGTTCTGTCTGGAGAGACACAACATTCCCTAGCATAAAATAATGAAAAAGGCATTACAATTTGCCAAATGATGTATCCAGATTGATAGCATTGTAAAGAACAGTCTTTTTATCTTTTGCCATTGTAGAAGACTACAAATTCTGCCAAAAAGTTATTAAAGGCAGTAGGTGTATATGGGAATGGCACTAATTATTTAGTCATCCTGAAGACTGGAACTCTGGATGAAATCTTGGCTAGTGAAATGACAACCATCTTCGCTTCCCTAATCCTCTTATTTTGTTTACAGGAGAATGTACAAACAATAAAATTCAATAAAAATTCAGAAGGTGAAGGTAAATTTAATCAATTTGAGCTAAGGAGTTCTGCGGGATTTTCTCTAAAACTTTCCTCATGTATTGATAGAATAGAAGGGCGCAGATTGATTGCAACAAGTATTTGGTACCTTAAGGACTAAAAATGTACTCAGGTTAAGAATAAGAAAAGTATGTGTTTTACAGCAGATATTGGGATGGTACCTGGAAGTGATATTTCAAATCCAGTCCAGACTTGCTGCAGAGTGCTTATGGATTGCAGACTTTATAAGGAAGAGCATTCATTGAAAAAACAAACAGGAAACCACATTTTAAAAATGATAGCTGAACATATGGAAGTTTTCACATGCATGATGTGAAGTGAGGAGTTTGTGTGTTACTAACAGGCAGTGCTATAGCTGATTTTGTATCGCAACAGGCCTGTATCATAGCAGACTCCAAAGCACTATTCTAGTCTAAACTGTAGCCAAGAGCCCATGTCTCAAGTCAGAGCTGGGTTACAAGAGCTGGGGACCCACTCTGTAATGATGTACAGATATGTGTGTGTTGACCTACAATGTTTACTATTTGGATGTGTTTCTTTTCTCTAGTAAGAGGCTATGGAGAAAAAGCAAGCAGGAATATTCACAAATGGGCGGAAGAAGGCCATCTACCAGCAAACACTTGAGATTTCATAAAGGAAAATGCTCAAAATACTAACTTTGAACACTTTTGCTCCTTCACCAGTTAAGAGCAAAGTTGGCTGTGCTCATACAAGCTGAGACTAGCAGCATTCAAAAGTAAAGTGGGTGTTTTTGGAGTAAAAAGGACTTTCAACAGGGTGTCTCTTAAGGAGAGGAACTTTGAAAAATCAAGCTAGGAGTATCTGTAGAAGGCATAAAATTTTCCCTTGCAGAGATATGCTATTATGTGATGTCTGCAGCTGCGGATACACTTATGCTGGGATGTCTGAGTCGTAGGTTATCTGCCTAAGCTATTACGCAGGGGCGATAAAAGTGCTAGACCCCGAGCAGCAGGATCCTGCGCAGACTGCTCAGCCTCCTGATTACCCAAACGGCTTGTTCAGTCGGGACGCTGCCAGTGTGAAGGCACGTAGAAAACAGCAACGTGAGTTTAACACCAGGTGGCCAGAGACGCCTCCGTAGTGCTGCGCATTTATGCTTACCGAAGCCAGTGTCCCTGATTAGTGGATATCGCAGCTACAGCTGCCGTGAGGGAACGCACAGTGCTGTCTGCTAGATTTAATAGGAGTTTTAAAAAAAAAACCAAAACAACTGTCTCGCCTGCTGTTGGGGATTGTTGCCAGCGCCGTCCATGCGTGAGCCTGAGCCTCTGTGCCATTCCAGCCGTTACTGAGATGCTGTTACCAAAAGTTGTCCCTCCACGCTCTTCCATAAAACCACAGAATAGCTTGGGTTGGAAAGGACCTTTAAAGGTCATCTAGTCCAACCTCCCCTGCAATGAGCAGGGACATCTTCAAATAGATCAGGTTGCTCAGAGCCCTGCCCAGCCTGACCTTGCATGTTGTCAGGGATGGCACATCTACCACCTCTCTGGGAAACCTGTTCCAGTGTCTCACCACCCTCATTGTAAAAAACGTCTTCCTTTTACCTAGGCTGAATCTACCTTCTTTGAGTTTAGGACCATTATGACTTGTCATATTGCTACAGGCCCTATTAAAAAGTCTGTCCCCACTTTTCTTATAAGCCCCCTTTAAGTACTGAAAGAAGGCTGCTATAAGGCCTCCCCTGGAGCCTTCCCTTCTCCAGGCTGAACAACCCCAACTCTCTCAGCCTGTCCTCGTAAGGAGAGGTGTTCCATTCCTCTGACCATTTTTGTGGCCCTCCTCCAGACCCACTCCAACAGGTCAATGCCTCTCCTGTGCTGAGAGCTCCAGAGCTGGACGCAGTACTCCAAGCGGGGTCTCACCACAGCAGCTCCCGAGGGTGGGGATTTGGGTGCTTGTGGGGGGTAAACCTATATATTTTATATATATTTTTATAACATAGGCTGCTCATTTGGACCCAGCTGTCAGTCGGGGGCTCCAGCCCAAGCCCTGCCGCCAGCGCGACGGGCCTCGCCAGGCAGGGGCTCCACGGCAGTTGCCCGGAGGCGGCGGAGGCCCGGCCCCCCGCCCGCCATGGCCCCCCCACGGCCCCCCCCCGGTCCTGCTTCCGCCCGGCCCCAGCCCCGGCAGGGCGCCCCCCGGCGGCGCGGCGGGGCGTAGCAGCAGGGCCCCCTCCCGCTCCGGGCTGCGGCGGGCGCCCGCCAGAGGGCGCTGCTGCTGCGGCCGCCGCCGGCACCTACTCCGCGGGCTGTGGTGCGTGGCCGCAGGGGTTTATATAGTGTGGTTTTTGTTTCTTTTTTCTTCTTTCTTTCTTTTTCTTTCTTGTTCGTCTCGTGGGTTTTGTTCTGTGTCACGGGTAAGCGGGGAGAACTCCGCCTGCTTCGCCCAGGGCTGGGTGGGAATGTGAGGCCGGACTGGGGCCTTTCTGGCCGCCCCCGGCACAAGAGGGAAAGGCCTTGTGGTGCCTCCCACCTGGCAGCTCTCTCCAAAGAAACAAAATCATAGAATCATGGAATGGTTTAGGTTGGAAGGGACCTTGAAGATCATCTATTTCCAACCCCCCTGCCATGGGCAGGGACACCTCCCACCACACCAGGTTGCTCAAAGCCCCATCCAACCTGGCCTTGAACACCTCCAGGGATGGGGCATCCACAACTTCCCTGGGCAACCTGTTCCAGTGCCTTACCACCCTCAGAGTGAAAAATTTCATCCTAATATCTGATCTATAGCTACCCTCTTCCAGTTTGAAGCCATTACCCTTGGTAATAAGTAACTTCTATTTTTTCCTAAGGACGGTGGCAAGGTAGTTTGCTACCAAGTGCCTCATTATTCAGTAATTATTGTGATTGCCACCGTCCCCTCGCCTCTGGAGCCCCGTTGTTTGTGATGGCTGCTGTCCTGCGTGCGAGCTTACGGTGGGACAGAGGTGGCGAACAGGTTTTGTGCTGGCCCACAGGGCACCGAGTTTCACACGGCACCCCTTCTATCCCCCCGCAGTTTTCCAGATCGCTGCTAATAGCGTGTAAAGAATGAAGGATGCCCTTTGTGCCGTTTGGGGTTGCTGTAAGCTGTCACAAGTGTGTTTTATAGAGGCTGATTTTAATTTTGCCACCCAGGAGAGTAATAGTCCCAAGGAAATGAAGCGTCTTTCTGCTATTGTTATATATCCGAAGGAAAAATCCTGGCACATAATTGGCTAAAAAATAGTAGTGTGATGAGTCAATAAATTTCTATTGTGTAGCTTTCTCTGGGTGAACAATACTATGTTCTGGGGTAGTGTTAAACAATTAGTTCACATATCATACAAATAAGCACATCCTAGATGGATACATGTGGGGGTAGTAGAAATTATTCATCTCTGGCCAATCAGACAGCAGTTTTTATTTATTTCAGTGTTTAACAGAATACCTCTCTGGGCTCCGGGAGACCTTGCGAGCAATTGAAAATACAATAACTTTAGAAGGAAAGCCAGCAGTTTTTCCTCACTTTCAATCCAAAATAATAATATATGACAAAATATCCTGTTCCCACAACTACTAGCCTTTCAATCCTCAAGTGTGTAAATAGATAGCTGTGCAGGATCGGCAGACCTCTTCGCAGATTATGTCCCACCATGGGGCTCCCTGCCCTCTTTCTCTAGTGAAAGAGTTTTTGGCATTAATGTTTCCACCAGTACAAGGCAGAGAGAGAGATGAGTCCTTCCCTGGGTGCATCAGAAATGAGCAATAAGGCCAGAACCTTAGTCTGTATAAATGCAACTGGCTGTATTGAGGAAAGTAAGATGAAACAGGCTGAAAGTCAGCCATATTGTTTCAGGCATCAGCTCCCTCCATGGTGCTACTTAAAGTCAAAATATTGTATTTTGAACTATATGCACTGAAAACATTTACAAGGAAAGTACCTTCATCTTTGACTGGTACTCACCATTTCACTTGAGTTGTTTGGAGTAATTTTGTGTAAATTCCTGCAGTTATTTTTATTGTTTTGTGTTACAATAGTGCCTAGAAATCTGAACCATTTTGCTAGATGCTGTTCAAACATGTCCTAAAGGACAATCCCTTCCCAGAAGGTTCGCAGGCTAGTTCCTTACCCTGAGAATAGAATTTAATTCCTGGATTTCATTTCTTGGTACATTTGAATTCTTGTATCTCAAGAAAACTTAATTTTTCTCTGTTCTCATTTAATCCCAATTACTGCCTAATTAGAAGTTGATGTTTTTTGAAGGGAGACTACCAAGAGAGTTTTCAAGCAACTTGAAGCATGCGGTATTCTGTGAACTAAGTCTCTGCAGATGGTGCATGCCTACAGACCCAACTAGATCTCTCTAAGGCATTAAGGAAAAGTTTAATATTTTTCATTTTGTGCAGAGAGATTAGTGGTCCCCAGCTGTGCCTGAGACCATCCATTCTTCACAGCTGGCCATTCTTATTAATCCCCAGGAAATGGCCTATGTTCTAATTTGTTGATTTTTAAATACAAACTGAGCAAAATCCATTTAAACACGGCAGTGTAAAAACTGAAATCATACTTTGTGACGGACCGCATTTGTAAGTAACTTCTGTGGGGGTTAAAAAAATAGTACCCTAGGTTCACCTCTGGTGTTTATTTTGAAGTGTCACAGTAAATGTAACGGGAGAACATGAGCATCCCAGACACCCTTCTTAATGAGTCCAAATACAGTTTTAGTCTGACTGTTGTTTTTTGTCTTCACGTGGGAAGAAAGATGTCAGCACAGAAAAGCACTGGGCCATTACAACAACTGCGGTTAACTGGCCAGAAACTAGCATTGCCATAAACCTGGAAACTGTTGCTTTGTTTTTACTGATGCTCAATACGTTTGAAGTGGATTGCTCTAGCTGTGTTTCCTGAAAAAGGTGAAGTTTCTTAGGACTGTCAACCCTGACAGTGAATGGTCAGCAGATTACTACAGTGAGAGCTCATTATGGGTCTTGAGTGCTTTCTAGCCAGATAAGTCTGGGTGAAAACCAGTTCCAGTCTCTCTGTTCCTCAGGTGCATATTCTCCAATTGTAGGGCCCGTGCCTGGCCATCTTTGTGGTGATCCAGATCCTCTTAGTTTGCGTGCCCTAGGCCTTAAAGTGGGTACTAAACTTTTCCTAGTTCCCTCCCAGCCCATGCCTGTCTTTTTCCAGACTTCCAATTACTTGATCACTCTAATTATCATCGTGCTTGCCAAGAACGAATCACAGCTAAAGTAGAAAGTGCGTGCTTTGCAAAAGAACTTGCTAAAAGCACAGGCTTTTCTCATAAGCCACGTAAGGCAGTTACAGACGCAACAGAGCAAGCAGCAGGGGAATATAAATGCCCAGCCCTGACCTTAATGCTCCAGAGGTTTCTGAGGGCTTTGGTCAGGATGCTTGAAAAAAATACGCAGAGCTGTTTCTGCTTCTCCAACTGCAGTATTTCTTTCAAGCCCCACACCAGCTCTCTTCCTGAGGTTGCATCTGTGTTTAAAAGTAGTTCATTTGTGAATGCTCTTCTTTTTATGGCTTTTGGCTGGGGGGTTTTAACTGCAGCAGCTCTTCCTTAGGGATAGCTAGGTAGAGACTTGGGTTCTAGCTGTGGTGAATCCCTTCTTGGCACTTGCCAACGATGTCTCGAGTTTACTTTGCCAGATGTAATGAACAAGCTATATGACCAGCGTTAGCTGTCAAGGGGATGCTTTAACACACAGTGGGTTTTGTAATTGTAAATGATATTTCACCAGGAAAGAAAAACAACAGAGTCATTCTCTAAACAGTGTGAGATTATTTTCTTCTTCTTTTTTTTCTTGCCAAAGCAAGATTGAAATTTGGACTTTTCAGTATAAAAAGCCCTCTTTGCTGATCTCTCCGTCACTGAAGATGCTAAAATGGTTGGGCACTGGGAAATAAAAAGGCCTGGATGGGTTTATTTTACATGTCTAGTGTCTCCTTTCCCTTCCTAAAACATGAGTACCTAAATGAATAATGAAATATGATTTTCAGCTCTGTACATCATGTAAATGAGTAAAAAAAAATATTTGCATCTATTTAAAGCAGAAAGTTCTTCATCCTCTACATGTTTCAACAACTGGGTGAAGATGGGCATATGAAAAGCTTGGATTATGAAATACTCAACGTTTTTCGTAGAAATCCACTCGTGTATTGAAATTAAAATTGAGGCTAGGCGAAACATTTAAGAACACCATACCGATTTTCTTTGATGTTTGCTGTAAAATGCATCTTTGTTTTGTTTTGAGCTGGTAAGTCTTATTTTCGTTCTCTTTAAAGATGTAGAGCAGCATGTTAGTAAGAAAAATCAGTATCTGAGCCTCATCCATTGTAAAACAGTGTGGCTTCCTTTATTTCCTCCCACAGAGAGTCTAGTGTGGTAATTATTTTAGTTACAGTGATTGGGGTATTATGTGACTTCTGAGAATGTTTATTGTCCTTGCGTGGAGGCATAGCTTATACAGAATGACAGAAAACTTTAGCAACTTATTTCATTCCATGCTAGCATGTCTGTGAGGATGAAACATAGGATGCATCTCAGCTAGCAAATTAGTTTGGATCAGGAGTGTATTTCTGAAGCCTAGCTCCTGGACCTCCTCTCTTACTGTGTTTTCTTTCATGTCTTAAGTATACAAGCTGGGTTGCTTTCACATGACACTGAACTGGAAGGTGCACTCCAGTGTCTACGCTCCAACCACTGACTGGTGTTCTGTCCGTGGGACCACACTGGAACTAAAGGAAAATTAACCCCACTTGAAATGTGTGTAGCGCAGACTTTGGATCTTTAGCACCAGCAGTTTTGGGCTGCTCTGCTTGTTAGTGTAGCCATAGCCAGAGGCACGTGAATAAGAAACCCAAAATAGGGAAAGAGAGCGTGCTTGTTGTTTAATGTGTCCATCTTATTCATACTATAGTCATTTATCTTGAAAGTTGAGCAGCAGAATAGTGGACAGGTGATATGTAAAACCCAGCTCTGGAAACTGCAACCCTGCACCCCACTTCAAAGAATATATCAAAGAACTTTTGTGAGTTGTCAAACAATGATAACACAATAGGGAGAGACGTTATTAATTGCTAATTAGAAGTAAGTGCCCTGCTGTTGTCTAGGTGGGGAACATTTCTATCTATTTTTTATCATTAAAGTATTAAGGATGGTTGCTGCAGTTCCTGCAGTGTAAGTTCAAAGGCGGTTATTTACATTTTCAGGGTAAAATCTTAGCAATGACACCTTGCATTTGGTTCAGTAGCACTTAAAACTAATTGCCCTTATTATTATATTAACTTATTTTTTTGCGTGTATGCTCTTGTCCTCTGGTTTACCTTAGAAACTATCCAGCCTTAGAGCTGATTTTATCACTGCTGTAAATGCAAAGAGTAAATTGAAGGCATATTCTGCCCCCAAATTAGCTAAGTTAGCATTTGAGGCTCTTTTCTGTAATTTAAAATACTATGAAAGATGTGCATATGGACATCTGTGTAACGTATATAGGCACATATGCATAAGTTCTGCACCCTAGAGTATCAAACGTTGATTATTAGCCTTTTAAATATCATTAATAAAAATGGAGTAATTCATTTTTATATGGTAGATTTTCAACAAAATTTAAACATGCAGACTAAATGAGTGGGACTCACTTGGTGTTTCTGAACTGGAAAAGTCCAAACCCAATCTTTCTGTCATTTTTGAGAGAAAACAGGTATTTCAGGGAAGAAGCAGTTCGAACACCCAACCTAACGTTACAGTTCTAAGTTTGGAGTTGGGCAGGCGTTTGCAAGCGAGTCTTCTCCAGTGAATTTCATTTTGCTAAATTTAGTGAATCAAATGACAAAACAAATGAAAGAACAAATGAAAACTTGATCTGTCTTTACTTTCATTTATACCAAAAAAGAATGTAGCCAACTGTATAATAGTTTATTACCCAGTAACTGCAGATACGAGCACCCTGCTGGTTGCAGCCCGCTGGGATTGTAGCTTTTCTATGACTTTTGTTTGAACTGAAGTTCATATATGTGGCAGTATAGCAACTAGCAAGGAACAGGCTTGTGATGTAAGTCATCCTACTTCTCAAAGACACACAAAAATGACGAGTGTATCAGCCTTTTGATTTATCATCCCATGAGTGCCAGAGGAGACGGCCTGGAGCTTCAGGAAGAACAGCTCCCCTCCCCTCCCAGCGCTGGAACAGTTTTGTTCCTTCACTCCAAGAAAAACATGCTGGGCCAAATTTCTGTAGACAATGTCTTCATTTACCTCTGTAGAGTTACAGCCTCTATGAATTTAGCTGTCTTTTTCTGCTCTCATCTCACAGCATTTTTTTTTCCTGCAAAGCTAGTTAACCACAAAATCTTGAAAAGCGCAGATATGCCCGTTATTCAGAATGACAGCATATTATCTGCAAAAAAAAATACCTGTCCCTGATGTTACCAGCTGCTTCCAAAAAGATAAGGCACANGATAAGTCACAAGTCTTTATGTTCTGTTTTGTGGGAAACTCTTTCTTAGGTTTTGGAGTGCCTAAGCAGATGGCATCCTTACATGGTTTGACATCAACAAATACAAAATTTCTCCACTTGTGCTTTAAACTAGCCAGTCAGCGTGACCTTTTGGCTCAGGCAGAGCTGTTGTCTGTATGCCTTTGGGACAGTTGCTGACATCCTTGGAGTGAGGTAGAGAAAGCCTTTAACAGTTTGCAGTGTCTGAATGAGCATGGCCTGAGATAACTTACAGAGGTGTAACCTGAAGGAGTCCTGAGAAAAAAATCAAAACCCTTCTAAAATACCTTAACTTGAGCGTTCTGAAAAAAAAAACAACCACTGGGAATAACAAGTAGTTTTTGAAAACTTCACCCTAAGCTTAACTATTCACTTTTTCCCTCAGTTTCCTGACTGTTGGTTATTCTGTTTTATAATACTTATGACATGATAACAATACTAATACGTACATAATTACAAAGCCATGCCACTTCTTATCCAAAGGGAAAAGAGGTGAAAGAAAGGAATTGGAAGCAATGGTATTGTAAGTCCTACAAATTTATGAAAATTATTGTAACAAACTTTAAAAAAAGAAAAGATGGAAAAAAGAACGGGATTTGCCTGTGATTTACAGCTTTATTTTCGTGGGTCTTATGTATAAGTTATATATAGCACACAAATGAATTGAAGTAAGAAAATGATAACACTGAATTTTGCAGCCTTTCACAGTGATTCTGTCTTTTAAATTGTACAAGGGAAATTCCTGCTTTCCTTTTATGTTTTGGAGATATTTTTTTTTGTGTTTTCATACTGTCTGGTATTATAGAAAATGCTGTGTTCTGATTTCCATCAGTGTGGTTTAATCAGCAGCTGGGTTTTCTTGCAGCACCTAAAAATAACAATACCCCAGTCACCCAAAAATGAATCTAGTTTTCTCTGTCTGGCCTGGTTGCATGGACAGAGGAGGTATAACCCCAGTGATGAAGAAATATGGCTGTGGATTAGGAGGGGATATAGTTCTGGCATACACTGTCAAAACTCTCTGGAAGTACATTAAACTTTTTATTCTGTCTATCCATCCTTAAAATGCAGGGCACATGGCAGCTACATGCCTGCAGTATTCCTTTGTATTTTGTGATATATACACAGCCTTGAGAAGCACATACCATCCTCCCTTGTCCAAAATGCTCAAATTACATCATTTGCCTAATCTCCCTTTGGGTACCCCTTCATCTTGGCACCAGTCATTGCAAGGCTTGCTTTGGCTCTGTGCTTGTTCTCTTTTCAATGACACGTCTTTGTGGAATGCAGTATCTCTTCGGGGCATAATCAGTCAGGGTGCAAGAAAAGAAAATGGGACAGATTACCAGAAAAATCACTGCAATGCTGATATCTTGCTGATAGGCAAGAATCTCCACCATCAGCATAGCAAGCATCTTATTTCATTTAATTGTTACATTTGCTTTTTGGGAAGCAAAGTCTTAATCACAGTGAGTCCATGCTAGACCTCTCTAGTCCTGTCACAGCGCCGATGGTTGCAGCACCAAGACATTTGGCATCTTCTTTACCTTTCAGGGAGCCGTGGTTTTTGCATGGGCCCTCCACAGTGACAATTATCTCTTCCCACTGCTTCTTAGGAGAGGTAGCAGAAATTTCTGGCAGTGAAACTGTATGTTAGACTGTAATTCAGGTGTTCCATATGGTGGACGCAGAACCTTTGGGCCTTAGAGAGCCTGTCCTTCTGCAGGTTTGTCTGGCAGTTAAAAGTTTTGCCAGTAGACCCCTGGCTCCACAGACATCCTGGTGAGGTTGAGTTTCATAGTTCTTCCAACTCTGTCATTGCTGCTATCTGCAGCTGGAAGAAAATTCTTTCTTTCTTGCCACTCTTGAATGGCAATCTGTTCTGTAAAATCTCTTTCTGGAGTCCTGCACATACATGCATCCATGAACTACGAATTTGGGCCTGCCTCTGTGTCCTCGCCCATTACCTGCTCTTTTTGGATAGGTGTTAGAGAAACAGTCCTATGCCACTACATTATGAATTCTGTGGTGTTAAATACAGATCTGAACTCAGGAACGGAGGTGAGGAGTGCACCACAGAGAACTGCCTTTGCCTCTCATTCACAAAATATGTCATCTTGGATGACCTCTAAGTTTGTTGGCCAAAACACTTTAGACCTCCTTTGGTACATTACATTGTTCTTCCCAGTTCAGACAACTGGGTTTAATTTTCAACACATAATTATTCTACGCTTCTTTGTGCATTCCCTCTTCATCTCCCCAAAACTAAATGCATTTTGACAGTAACCACCGAGAAATAAAAAATGTTATATTCCGTGGTTCATTGGATGCAGTACTGGAAAGTGAATCATTCCTTTCCTGCATAAGTGCTACCATATACTGCATTGACTTTTGATTTGGAATATATAACTCTGTGTTTTGCTTGATCCTGTTTGTCCCTAGGAATCTTAGCATTTCAAAGGCCCTGGCTAGAACATATATTTGAACATTATTATGTCTGGTCCACAGCGAGTGGCTTAATAGCCCTAGAGCCTACTTCAGATACAGTCATTTTTAAAACCTGCTTAACCGCAATAGTTGAACCCTGTCACGTGGCTTTCATGGATACATGTTTAATACTCTTAAACAGTAGTTCTTGGAGAGACTTTTAGCCAGAATATGCATTATTTCTTTCAAGTATTTATAAAACTTTTTTCTTCTTTTTTTTGTTCTTTTTTTCCTTTTTTAGATTTCTACACTTGCTGTTTTCTTCACCTAATTCATACTGGAAGCTTGAATAAAAAGTTAATTTGGATCAGCAACTCTTTAGCATTTATGGGTGAAATAAATCTTGACTATCTTTTAATGTTTTCAATTTGGGATGCAGGTAGGCGTTTAGGTTTATACAGCTGTTGCTGACTCTCAGTGTTCATGAGGTCCTCCTTTTTAATGTCTTCCAAAAAGTGGTTTCATGAGAGATTTGCATATGCATTTATTAATCTGCCACAGCACTGGGACTAACTCATGTGCTGAGATATTTTTCTTTTCTTTCAAGGACATTTTTGAACTCTGTTTTGACCATCTCAAGGTCAAAGAACCAGCATGGCTTTTTTGTATGTTTTTCCACTTTCAATATAAGGACCTCTTCCTATGCTCAGGGGAATACACCCTCATTTTTCACAACATGCCCAAGAAAGGTTCAGAAGATAGTC
>RSEF01000002.1:74566843-74577839 GCA_003993805.1 Himantopus leucocephalus | reverse complement strand
AGTAAAAGACAACTTTTTAAAGATACTAAAGTGCTTGTTGTATGGAGGTGTACTCATATACATGGGATTTTCTGAAGTTCTTAAATTGCCTGATTGCTATTTAAATTGATGGGAACTCCTGATGTGATTTTGGAAATTCTTCTAGCGCTTCACAGCATGCTTGGTCCTTAAATATGTTTAAAAATCCAGCCTAAATGACTGAACTAGTATTATTTCACCCACTTATTTACTACCTGAGGGGAATAACTTACAACTTTCCTTTGGATTTGATGTTTATGGCTAATATTCACAGAGATTGCAGTCGCTATACAGGTGTCAGAGGCTACAAGGACAGGTATTCTGCAGAAGGAGCAGTGGTGCACTCGGGGTGATTTGACCACTGGGTCAAAGAGATGAGTGTTAGGAGGTGCTGGCATCTTACACATGAGGGATGGGGACTTCTGGGTCCACTCCTGAACAGAGGAAAACGACAGGCAGCCCAAAACAGGATCAGCAAGGCTTTTGGGTAAGGGGCAATAGCAGGGGGAAGTTGTGGAAGCAGTTTTTCAGACGTGTTTTGAGGGCAGGCTGTGATTTCAGTAGCTGGTCCTGTTGAACCAGCTCTAGTAGCCCCCAATGCATCTCTGGCGATACCGACAATTGGTTTTTCTGCCTGCTGNAACAGGATCAGCAAGGCTTTTGGGTAAGGGGCAATAGCAGGGGGAAGTTGTGGAAGCAGTTTTTCAGACCTGTTTTGAGGGCAGGCTGTGATTTCAGTAGCTGGTCCTGTCGAACCAGCTCTAGTAGCCCCCAATGCATCTCTGGCGATACTGGCAATTGGGTTTTCTGCCTGCTACAGTCCCTCCAGCTCTTGCACTGATTGTATCTTATTATTCTTCTGCAGTTCTTTCCATTCTCTCTACCCTGGAGAAGATTCAAAAGCTTTTCTAAAGTGAATAGTTCACTTACAGTGCTACCACGATGTAGGATGTTTCATTTATGCAGTTACTGTTAATTTAAATCAATCAACTGTTAATTTAAGTTCCACTAAAAGCATACCTAGAAATTATAACTACAACTAAGAAATTTTCTTAAATTCTATCACTTTTTCCAGCAAGAATAGTTTGTGCACAGACAATGAAAATGAAAATCAAAACTGTTAAATGTGTTTGATTAAAGTTATGGTACAAAGGTCTATGATAGCTTATCCACAACTAAAACTAAAGATAACTTCACATTCCAATAAACAAACAAAGCAAACCCTTTGTCCCAGTGTTTTCCATACCGCATCCTTTGAAGTCAGAGATATCTGGGGAATCCTGTGAAAGCAGAGTGCATAAAAGTGTATTATTGAAGTATTTTCTTTTGTTGTCCTTGTGGGAAGTATGTTATGGAGAGGGGGAGTTGTAAGATTTTGGAGCCTCAGGCAGGATTTGCAGAAGCAAAGGGAAGTTTGAGGAACAGGGTGTTGGGAAGAGGTAGGGTTCAGGGAAGGGGGTGGAGAGGCTCAGTCCTGCAGACTTGTGCAGCTGCTGATACGGGCAGCAATACTCAGTCCTGTTCGCCCCTTTATTTTGAGCAGTAAAGCCTGTGCCATTTTTGGAAGGGGCCTGGGACAACAGACAAGAGCCGTACGACAACTGCTGGATATTATTTGGGAGCTGGGAAGTGCTGGATCTCTGTCTCTTCATTTCCTGACTCTCTTCTTTGAAGAGTGGTGTTTTCATGGCTTGTGTGTGTCCTTGACTTCTCCACCGAGCTACACGTCCAGAGCTCACATTGTCTCCCATGGAGGCATGGTCACCAACAAGTGGACAGCACTACTTAATAATTGTCAGAGTAGTTAATAGCTTCTTACCAAACATGTATGTATTTGTGTCTCATTGGTCATTTACCAGGAAACTCCAGAAAGAGTCTACACCGTTTTGAGACACCTTAAGAAAATATATTTGCTTAAGTGGAAGAAGGGGAGAACTGCAGTCTGTCTCATATGGAAATCCCCCTGATGTTTGGGAAGTCCTTTGGTGGGAGATAAAAGGAAGTTTTGATTGGTCATTGTTACTACTATTTACTTAGTGTATCTGAGCTGAATTTTCTTTAATTCATGCATGGCTTGAACTAAAAAAACCACCTTTGTGAAGAGTTGTTGCAACTGTACTTCACAGCACAGAGTTGTGCGCTCTGACTTACGCAGCCGAGGATTTTATTGATGACACTGTAGTATAGTCAACACACAGGCTTCTATGTAAAGGAAGTAGTTAATCAAGGATATATCTAATTATTCATTTGTTAGCAGCCTGGTTTGTTCTCATACTTTCTTGGATCTGAGTTATGGTCAGATATCGAAGATGATGACGACCATAGGGTGCCTGGGAATACAAAGCACTTTCACCACACTGGCTTCAATATGTTGTCATGTTATAATTATTATAGTGTATTCATTGTCACTAACCTGTTTAAATATTTGAGAACAAAGTGATGTGGTTATATAAAACTTTGTGCAAGAAAACACAGCTCTCAAGATGTCTTTTAAGCGCTGCTGTTGTCATCTACAGTCTCCTTTGATCCCAACCACATATCCGCATAGTAGCTCTGAGGATCTGTGAACCATTTCTCCCTTTCTCCCTGTTTCAGATTGCGGCTGATGCTTGTTAGAACAGTTCAGAGCATCTCTTTGAAGAAACATGGTGGTGACAGTGGCTGATCAAAACCCAAATGCTCAAAAACCTTGGAGGGGAGGAAATCCATATGTTAGAATCCTGTCACAGCTTGAATCTGTTATTGGAGGAAAAACAGGCTAATGTATAGGGCACTGGTTGGGAATCAGAAAAACAGGATTCAGCTCTCAATTTCTCATCTAACCACGGAAGGACTGTTTCATTCTCCCTGTTCCTCAGTTCTCCGGGTGAAAATATGTCTTTTCTTTCTCACAGAGGCACCATTAAGTGTTGGGTTATCCAGGCACTCTGATGATGGTAGGAGCTCAGACGGGTGTGACTGGGGACATGAGGTGTGGACGTCCTCTGGTGTGGGAGTGATTCAGCCCCAAATGATGCCCATTGGTAGGACAGGAGATGGTTGTGTGCTTGCTGCTTCTAACTCCTGAGAGTTACTTTGATGTTGGAGCAAAGAGTGCAGTAACTTACTAAGTCACAGAGCAGCCACATGGAGGACAACACTGACCCTTTGGAGTTATTCCCAGCACCATCAGCTCATATTAGCATGTAATTGTAATACAGCCCTAATCTGGAGAGTTGTCATGGGAAAGCAGCTCTTACTCCATGGATTGTAGAGATTCCCAGCAGGTCTCTGTTTTTGACTTCTGACAAAGTAAAGAGGATGTGAGCTGGAAACTCCTACTCCTGCTGCAGCATTGGCCCAATGATTTACTAATTTACAGCTTCTGTAAAATGCTGTTGATGGCATCAGTCTACAAAAACATCTTTCAGGGCATAGTCTGGACCGATGTGGATGCATTTTCAGTGCTGGAAGCCTGTGAAGGAATGGGCATAGTCTAGAAATCCAGGCTGAGTTCATACTACTGATGAATAACTTGGAAATGACTATCAGATATCACTGGTGGGAGGAAAACACAGAGGTCAACACTGTCATTTTCAGAGTGGTTTCTATAAAACTAACTTGCAATTGACGTTGTACATAATTTTTTGCCTCTTCAAATGTGAATCTGAAAGGCAAATACTAAAAAACCTTTCTAATGATAGTGCTCAATTGTGCAGAGTGTTTCTGGCATGAACCTAATTCAAAGAAAGAGTCTATAATGTCCATAAGCTTTTGTTCTAGGAAAGGGTTCCTCTGATTACCAGTGGCACTGTCTGACTGCCCAAATGAAGTGATCCCCCGGTAACTTTGGATCTCAGTCCAGGCAGCCAGCCTGGAGTCCTCACCTCGCCAAGCAGTGCTCCCCATGGCCAAGGTTACTACTGAATGACCTGTGTAGGGAAATAAAGAGGCTTTCATGTGTGCCTTTTGATGGTGCCACCTCTAGGGCTGCTCTATGAAGACTAGGCTATGCAAAAATATTGATACATGTGATAAAAATAACTTGTCATTTCTATTTTTAGGGAAGGGATTGAATACTTCTTTGCAGAGTCCAGCCTTGTAGGGCCCTGAATCCAAAACTGAGGCCTCTTGGCCCTTTCGTGATGCAAACAGTAATTTAAAATATACATCTGGCACAGTGCAAAGGGAGAACATCCAACATCTGTCACATTCCATTATCTTGCCTTGCTGCTATTAGGCTATTATTAGTATTTAAACTAAATATATCTCCCTGCGGGCTGCTAACCATAATACCTCATTCAAGTACCCATTCCTTTCATTGCCACAAACTGTTCTGAGCATCACGTAAATGAAACTGGAACATCACTTGATGGACTGTTATCATATTTTATTGCTTTATTTTATTTTAAATGGGAGGAAACAAAACTTGCCAAATGTTGTCGTATGGTTTGAAGAAAATGAAATGGATTTCCCTATCGTTTTGGGTGAGGGAAGTGAACAGAGGCTTTTCTAATGGAGATCAGCTGCAGGCATTTGATTCCACACTAACAAGGGCCCATATGCTGTCACTGGTGTAGACGTTTTGTCTTGGGGCTGTAAGACTCTAGAATGTGTTTTTTGCAATTTTTTTTTTAAACTGTCTTTTATAATTAATTATCTGCTGCCTCTATCTCTTCAAAGCCGAGTGAAATAAAGACATCGTAAGAGACTAGAATTACTCTAAGCAAGAAGTTAGCTTAGAAATGTTTCCCTCCCAAGTCGAACGCTGTGTTTCCACTGGGAGCTTTGCCCAGCAGTTAGAAAAAATCGCCCAAAACCTCGGGTAGCCTTTTGAAACGAGTCATGTTTTTAATTCACATCAGCACAGATTGCAGCTGCTTGCCCAGGGCCAAGAGCGGTGCCCTTCCCTATGCTGCCATGATGGATGCTCAGGAAGCAGCCAGCCTGCATCACAGTTTGGCAGGTGCTCGTGCTACGTCTGTGCCCATACATCAAGCAGTGCCCCCTTATGTCCCTAGATCCTGGGACAGGATCATCCACATGGTTGAACACAGTGGTGTCGGGCATTATTTTGGCCTGGGCCAGGTAGCGCTGTCTGAAATGGTTCCTGAGATGGGTGGCTGCTAGCGCAGAGCAGCGGCAGTGCTGGGGAGTAAGGGAGCAGTGGTGTGGATGTGATCTTTCCCTGCCCAGGGGCTCAGTCCCAAAGAGCAGTCCTGGACAATATTTAATTTTGAAGCAGGGAAAGTGAGGGTCCTGCAGCCCTAGGTGTGTCTGCAGGGGCTGTCCCACCACCCCAGCTCAATGAGTACCCACAGCGCTCTGGCTAGAAGGCCTGGGCAGAGCATCATGCTAATGCAACTGTGCAGCTTCTGGTGCCTGAGCTGTGGCATTCGGAGTTACACCAAATATCTTGAAAGTGCCTGGAAATGACCTTTCAGTTGCTTGTTTCTGAGGCTGTTGGTTTTTTGCTGGAAGAGTCCCCTGGCACAGAGTAGAATAAGCTATTTGAAGTTGGCCATGTGTCAGTCTGACGGCGAAGGATCAGTAAGGTGCAGAGACCTTGTCCTGAATGTGACCATCTGTGAGGTGCAAAAAGGGGGATGCGGCTCTGGAGCTGCCCTAGCAGCTCTCCCCTCTCCCCAAAACTGCTCTGAGCTGAGCTGCCTTCTCAGCTCAGGCAAGGTGCTCCTACACACTGGAGGTACTTGGTTTTAAGCTAATCCTATCTTCTAGTTGACATTATTTATTTATTGTTTTGCATTATTTATTATAGTAGTGTGCTTGTTAAATATGAAAACAGTACCAACACGTTAGGGGTTACTCTTTCCGCCCTGTGCAAGGCACCCTTTCACATGTGAGCAAAGACCCACGTGGACCCAGAGCAGATCAGCTGCCCAGGTGCCTCCGGCACGGCTTGCCGGTGCCGTGGCTGGCAAGGGCAGGTCTTACCTGCTTTTCAGTGCCATGATCACAAGCCTGCACCCACAGTCATGCTGACCTGCGTGGGTGGGCTAGCTGGAGGGAGCAGTCACACTGTGTTACAGCCCAACGACATGGAGTTGGGCTGTAAGAGAAAGCCAGTCCCAACCGGCTTTCCCAGCTCGAGCATCGGCAGCCGTGACCTCTCAGCCTGCATCCCCTCGGGGCTCGGCCAGGTCTGGGCTGCCGGCATCCCACAGGAAGGATGGAGGCTTTGGAGCTTGTGTGTGAGCTGGCTGAGACAGAAAATTTGGGCCAACAGTGCAACAAAGACAAGCCTTGCATTACAGGCGTGCTGTTGCTCTGGAAACTTGAAGCCTCCCATAAGCAATGCAATTACTAGCTGGTTATCACTTTTGCTTCACCAAGGAGGAGATTTTGTTAATTTAGAGAAGGCTAAGAACACCAAAATAGATTTTTTTTTAACAAGGCTTCCTCCTAACAGCCTTTAAAAAAAACCACATTTCTTTCTCTGTGATCACTGTAGGATCTACCTCCAGAAGGCAAATGTATAAAATCTTTTCTATCAGCCTCTAAACATTTCCTGTAGAAGAAAAAAAGACGACTCTCTTTTCTGAGTTACCTCATCTTGAGCTGGCATGGAGACTTGTTTAGTGCACAGTAGCAGCTGCATCTCTTCAGCTTAAACTGATGTACGACTGCTGCTTACCTCAGCTCTTCTCCTGACTTGTTAACAAAGTGATTATTGCAATGTGTAACTCTTAAATCCAAACATTAAATGTTGTTTGGGAACAACTCATGTCCCCTTTCCTCCTGGCTGAATTAGTTCCCTTAAGGAACTAATCCGTAAGGCTATTAGCTGTGACAGTAAGGACAGGTGTTGAAAAATATCGTCTTTGGGGGATGAGGGAGCGTTTTGTTCCTGAAGTGTGAAAGAAAAGGCTCAGCTATAAAACAACGGGGTTTTTTAAGCCACTACCATTCTTGATGTGTAAAAATCCCTTCATAGACTTTCCGTCCTGTGCAGTGTGCCTTCTGAGACCCTGCTTTTTCCTAAAATACCCGTGTTTGGGTTGGCACTGTATGAGGCGTCTTTTAAAGCAAATGTGAATGAAACTGAGTGGCATCTACTAAATGTCCATAAGAAGCAAAGACCTGGAGGAAATGTGTTTTATCCCCCAGAGCCCAAGGAGGTCACAAGGCAGAAAACCCCTTAGTGGCATCTCTGCCACGGGTAGTGGGTATGGGGGCAGTGAGGAAGCCTCGGAGATGGCCGAGGATTGGAGAAGGCACTGAGCTGCCCGCCGCGCTGCCGGCAGCTGCCCGACCCAGGAGGGAGATGTCCACTGGGGTGGGACGGGTGCGAGGACGCTTGACTTCTGGGCATGAAATGGCTTCTGAGCTTCATGCAGCAGGGAACGACCTTGATGTTTACTTTTAGAGGGCGCGTAGCAACTTTGAAGACTTGCCCCTGTGTGCAAATGGGTGAGGGAAAGGCAGTCCGAGTACAGCCGCCTCTACAATGGGATGCTGCTGGGAACGGCGTTTGTATTTTCAAACTTAAATAATCTGGCAGTCCCTGCTGTGGCCTCACGCTATTTGGGTCTATCCCAATTTTATTGAAAAGTGTTGTTGAAAAGACGTATTTTGCACACTGGTCAGAGCAGACCTCATCAGAGTTACTTTAAATAAGATTTCATAACTTTTTTTTTCCCCTAGTTTTGTTCTCTCCAGGATATTTTCCAGTCCCCTTCTGCAATATTTGCTAGGAATCTTAACAGCTGTTCTTTCCTTAATTATTATCATTAGTCTTGCTTCTTTGGGGTTTTTTTGGGGGGGTGTTCTTTTTTTTTTTCTCCTGTGCCAAACAAAAGGGGATGACCAGGTCCTTCTAGCTCAAAAATACACTTTTTCCTTTGTCTGTAAAAATATGTAATATCTGAGGGAAAATACCTGAACCCCATCCTTACCACATTGAGATAGAAATTATTCCCCAATTCTAGTAACTGGCTGATGGAGAGTCCTGCAGCATCTTGGGAGTCTTTCCCCCTTCAAGAAAACATGAAGAGTTAAAACAGAAACCCAGGTGTGTCGGGCATTCAGCTTTATAATGGGTAGATTGTTTGAATTAAAATTTTCCTAAACCTGTGAAGTGTAACTCCCATTTGATAACACATGGCACATTCTGAAGTTATAAATAGTATTTGAAACCATTCGTGTTTTTCCAGCTTTCCGGTTTCTTTACTCAATTGCAATGGCTTTTACGAGCTCATGGAGCTCACCGTTTGAAATATGTTTGAAAAGGGGCAGAAATGGCAGCTCCTACGAGCTTCCAATGCTTGAAAGAGGGCTCTTCTGTTAATTTAGCCCCTTCTGTTAATTTGCCAAGGTTTAAAGCTGAACTGGCCTAACAGAAAATCTTCCTGCTTGTGTGCGGCTCTATGCAAAAAGAACAAACATAAATTAATTGCTAAACAAAAATGTAAGCCATAGTTAGGGTTACTAATACATGTTTGTTAATTTAAAGCATTAGAACATAAATCCAGATCGAATATTTGAAAATTGAGAGTCTGGTAAATATCTACATGTGGACTCCCCTTTACATCTTCATCCTTTCCCAACCTTAACCTATCATACATGCATTTTGGCATCCGTTCGTTCTACCTTACGTGACCCGAAAGTTCACGACCTACCTGCTAAAACCACGGTCTTTCAGTTCATCCTCACATTATGAACTACCCCAACCGGTGTTTAATTTTTTCTGCTCAGTACCCCAGACAATGTACATGGCGGGGCACCGGCTGACAGATCGCCAGCCGACACCAGCCGAGGATGGTGTGAGGACCTCTCCTCCTCTCGTCGCCTCTCTTTGCAGAGAGAGTAAACGTGCTCGTAGCCAGGTACCTCTCTAGTTTTCATCATTCAGAAGAAATTCCGTTCTTTCTCCGAGACCCCACTGGAGGACACAAACTCCAGCTGAAGCCGTCTACGCAGGCTGGACGTGGCACTGTGTCTTTTGTACTGGTGTAAGCATTACCTGACAGACGTGGGCATATCTGCACAGCGGCAGAAGGTCTGATGGCAGCACAGGTATGCCTGCAACCCAGCTTGTATGGAGTAGAAAATGCATCTTTGCTGCTGTTGTTACCTGTGACAGATGTATGCGGGCTAAAGGTAGACACTTACCTCGGGTTGGCTAATACATTTCTACATTTACTGGCCTTTCACTTACTTTTTATATGTAGAATTGAGATTGGTGTAACTGCCTTTCTAGTTTACTAAGTCTAATTCACAGCCTGTAGAGAGCAGATTTTGCTGTTTCCCTTTTATAGTCGATAATTTACTTTCCTCAGTTTTAAACAGAAATAGCATTACTAGCAAAAATAAAATGAAAAGCAAATACCATGAAAAGACTCAGAGAAAATATATTAATGATATGATATATTAATATTTCTTTAATTGCTGCCATTTCAGGTCAGTTTCCCTTAATACTTGATACTGTTGACTTCAAATATACTTTAAGCTATAATTGTTCGCACATAAGTATATCCTTGATAGGGTGGAGATGGTGGCCAGGGTTGGAACAGAGTTGGAATTGTTTGTGAAACGCATACTGGGACTTAGTTCACTTTTAACTGTTTGCTTTTGCAAGGAGAGCGGTCCAGTCGTGTTGTCGAACGAATATTTATAAACATTTTTTAAAGCGTTCTGATCTGGGAAATCATTATTGCATATTTTTAGATGAGATTTTTGAGTAAAGAAAGTAGTGGTTTGGTATGTGCAAATAAGATGATGTTACTATTTTTCAACTGTCCCTACTTGTAGTGGAGAAATTAAGTTCAGCAAGTGAGAGGAAAAAATTGAGCTTTCATAGCAAATGCTGGTTTTAGCCTGCTTCGATCTTTGAACTAAGATTATACTCAACCACTCTTTCCCATTTCACAAGCAGACCTTGGAAACCAGTACACTAAAATTAGGAGGCATGTTTGCATTTTCAGCCTCTCCAAGTGCAGCACTGAAAATAGTCCGTTCCAGCTATGTCATTATTGTACAGCACAGTGCTGGTTTTGGGGTTTTTTTTTTAGAAAGCAAACGTCATTCTTCATTACTTACAGCTCTTCCACGTTGCTTTAAAAAACTACCTGCCTTTGCTTGGCAAAACGAGTGCGAAGACAGAAGCTGCCCTTACTGCAGCGTCCTTGCTGACCCTGTACGCGCAGGAGCCTGGGTTTGTCACAGGCGCTTTGGTAGCCGACAGTTCAGCTGGAGGGAAGGTGGGAATGCCACGTTCTAAAAGTCAAATGTCTTTTCTGTTTTCAGGAGGTGGAGAAGGGATCCCTAGAACAGTAAGTTCTACGCTATGTCCAAAAGTATATTATTAGTCCTGAAAAAAATTAAATTCAAGGTGTATCATTCTGCTGGAGTTGTGTAACCCACCAGGGAAGTTGTACACCTAAGAGCATTGACAAAGGTTTTGCCTCATGAATCCAGATGAAATGGTGTATTTTAAGGCATAGTAATGGAATGTCTCTATTTTTTTGTTTGGTGTTTTTTTTATTCTGAAAGCTTCCGACTAAAGTTAAATTACCTTTTTACCATTTCAGTGCTTCATATGCCTGTAACTGCTCCTCACAACTTGTGCATTAAACAACCAAAAAACCTAATTTGCTTAAATAAGAGCGAGGAACGATTCGCTAAATGAAGACAACCGAAAACCCAACCAATCCTTCGCGCCTAGAAACTGGTAGCCCAGCTTTTAACCGCATACAACCTAAACACTGGCACTGACAGAAAAAAAACAACAACCTGCTGTAGTTAATCCTCGCTGGCACCACGCCACACCTTGGAAGGGGAGGCCTGTGGGGTACGGGCTCTGGTCATGGGAATACGCTCCCCGCAAAGCACTGAGCAGGTGCGGGTTTTTGAATACAGACTGAAGTTGAGCTTACGGGCAGAGAATTAAATAAGGATTTTATTTTTTTTTCTGGGGGAGGTAGGAGACCTCTTTGAATTATTAGGTTGGGGGTTTTTTAGAGGGGAAAAAAAAAAAAAA
>RSEF01000002.1:74526907-74566431 GCA_003993805.1 Himantopus leucocephalus | reverse complement strand
GCTACCTGCGCCCTCGCCCCGCTCCCCGCCCCGGAGGAGCGGCCGCCCGCCCCGCCGAGAGGCGGGCGCGCTGGTGATTTGCCTTCGCCGCCCGCAGCCCCGCTCCGGCCAGCCCGCGGGGACCGGGGCTGCAGCCGCAGGAGCCGCTCGCTCCCTCGCTCCCTGCCGGGGGGAAAAGTTCGCTGCTCTTCTTCTTCTTCCTCCTCCTCCTCCTCCTTCTCTTCCCCCCCCGCCCTCCCCACACGCAGACCCCGCGGCGAACCCCGGGCAGGGGCATGGCGAACTGAGCACTCGGGCCGGGCCGGGGGCGGCCCCGCCGCACCTGAGCAGCGGCCGCGGCGGCGACGGGGAGGGGGGTGCTTGCACCGCGGCGCCCCGCGGGCGGCCATGCCCGGCGGCGGGGGCGAGCGCTGAGCCCCTCTGGCCTGGCTGCCCCCCGCCGGCCCGGGCGATAGCCGCCGCGGGGGGGGGGAGAGGGCTGGAGGGCGGCGGGGAGCCCCCGGGGAGAGGAGGGAAGCGGGGACCTCGCCTGCCTCCGCCCGGCCGAGCGCCATGCCGCGGCGGCTGGCCTGGCTGTGCTGCTGCTGGGCGCTGCTGAGCGGCGCCTGCCGCCCCGCCGAGCCCGCGCTGCCCGGCGAGGGCGGGGAGCCGCCGCCCGCCACCGCCGCCGCCACCGCCGCCGCCTCGGGCTTCCTCTACCGGCGGCTGAAGTCGCACGAGAAGCGGGAGATGCAGCGGGAGATCCTGTCGGTGCTGGGGCTGCCCCACCGCCCCCGGCCGCTACCGCGGGAACCGCCGGCCCCGCCGCCGGGGCGGCTGACGGCGGCGCCGCGCTTCATGCTGGACCTCTACCACGCTCTGGCCGAGGGCGCGGAGGGCAGCGCGGGCGCGGAGCCGCCCCCCGCCCCGCCGCCGCCGCCGCCGCTGCCCAGCTCGCAGGACAGCGCCTTCCTCAACGACGCCGACATGGTCATGAGCTTCGTCAACCTGGGTGAGTGNGGGGGGGGGGGGGGTGGCGCGGAGCCCACGCACCGGTACGCGGACACCCGTGTCCCGCCGGGGCCGCCGCCCCGCGGGCACCTTCCCCGGGGAAGGAGGCGGCGGCGGGGCGGAGGGCGGCGGTCCGCGGGGCTCTGCCGGACGGGACCCACCTCGGGCGGCGTGGGGTTGCGGGCAGGAGGGCAGCTCGCTTAGGCGGAGGGCAAAACCTCCCATCCCACTCCTCACCCCCGCTAAAAAAAGCGCCCCAGATCGCAAAACCCGAAGGGAATAAAAAGAGAAGAAGGTGTATTCTTTTTTTTTTAATAGTCTTTTTGCCCTCGTTATGATGATAGCGGTCAGAGCCCGTCGTTCGGGTTAAACCCACGCTGCTGCGGTTCCTGGGCAGCAGGGTCACGGCTGAGCCAGAGCGCGAGTTGTGTTCATTCTCTCCGTGCAGGGTCCGGCAGGGCATGGATGCCTCTGGGGCTGGAGCAGAGTCCCACGTTACTCCACGGTGTCCCTGTCTCCCTTTTTTGTAGAGGGGTTCTGAGCTACTGCCATGATGAATACGTGACTCCGTGTAGGATACTCTAGTGATTGAGTCAGTGAAGTGATAAAAAAATCTGTATTGTGTGGAACTCTTGAAATAAGTTGTGTTAGATGTCAGCCTGCTCCTCAAACAAATCATGCTGTCAGCGTGTTACTGATGCGAAAGGCTCCGAGGTGGGCATTTCAGTGGGAAAGGCACGAAGCTTTTTACTTGAAGGAGCCCTGAATACTAGACTGCAATTATAAGGAAACAATGTAATTATATTCAGCCTAATGTGAAGAATGAAAATATTTCAGTTGGCAAATTGCAGTTCCCTTTTTTCAGGGAATTCCTGTGAAGCTCAAGTGTCTTAGCCGGTCTGCTGAAAACTCTGTCTTTTCACTAGCGCTTCCAGAGCTGTGCGCCAGAACCACGACACCTGTGAACAGCTTGTCTTGTTTTTAAAAAAAAAAGCGCCACAAATAGTTGTGCGTTGCCTTATCCAGGGCAGTGATATCTCACTGCAGCGGGGCGCTGCCGGCACCGGTCGATGTGCTCAATGGGTTTGTACCACGGTCTATATACATTTAGAACAAGTTTAGCTCTAGTCCCCAGGGCCGGGTGATTTTTCTACCTGATGGGTCAGAAATGTCCCCCTTGCGCTGCGCATGTTTGTTGAAGGATTTGTCTCTGTATAAATTCGAGGTGACTGCAGCTCCTGCCAGTGGAGCTGAGCTGCCTGGGGCACGCAGCCCTTGCAGCAGCGTGGCACGCCATGGGCTCTGCGTGCTGCATGTAGAGCTGTCAGGGTCTCAGCCTTCTGGTTTAAAGCTAGCTTGAGGATGTTTAGGCGGTGCTGCCATCTCAGAGCTCTGATGCTTTTGATTGAGACATCCTGAAATCGTCCGTCAATGAAGCCAGCGTGGTCTGTGTCTAGCTCGGACCCTGAGACGTGGGAATACTGTACGGGTTTGGAGTCCAAAGGGCAGATGCTTCGGTGCTTCTCCCCTCCTAACCTCCCCAAACCTCTCTGCCCTTTGAATACAGAGAGCTGCCGCCGCTGCCTCTGTTCTCTGCCTTGGGGACTTTCAGGACCTGTTCTTGGAGCTGTGAATTTAAGAAGCTCAGTGTCGGGGGTAGCTGTCTGTAAGCAATCCCCATATCAGGTTTTATTTAAAGGATGCAGAGCAAGATGCTTCCAAGGGGCTGGGCAGTTCCCAGAGGAGCTGATTTCGGGGAGAAATGTGATCATGTGGTGTTTTGGAAGGTATTTAGCCACCTGCTTTATAAAGCAGTATTAGACAGTAGTCCTGAAAGTATTTGTTTCTTTTGAAAATAAAAACCTCCAGTCGTATGATTCAAATCCGTTCTGATAATTTGGATCTAGATGCTTATGTAACAATAAGGAAAATTATTCATGTAATGTAGTAAAATAGCGCGATTGAAATGCTAGTTATGAGTCTCAGGAAGCATGAATCAACTGCAGAAATTTCTCATCAACTTCCAAGTTCCAAGTCATAAACCATAATGTCATTTAACGTGATTGTTTGTTACCAGAGGGTTGGCAAATCGACGGGCTGAGACCGGACAGCTGTCCAGCTGTTTTCTGCAGCTCCTCGGACATGGCAAGGATTTTTGGTGGTCTTTCACATGTGTGTTGGCATTTACTTTTCCACTAAACAATAATTCATGCCAGAAAATTAGAGGAAGCCTGAGGTTATATTGCAATATAGAAACCGAAGGTGCGACGGGAGAAAGCCAGCCTGCGATCTATCAAAGCGGCTTATCAGATGTAGTCTAGAAAACGTAGCAAAAGATGGCGGGATCGCAGTAGAAGACTGAAGGAAGACTTCCTGACCTCAAGGTACACTGGCTATTCCAATGAAGCGTATGCCAAGCAAGCCTGAAAACCCACAGCTGGACTCTCCTTGTAAGCAGACTCTGCCAGAATTATTTTATATGGCATTTTCTTCATGTCATCGGACCTATAATAACTTCTGCTTGGTTAAAATCAGCTTCTGAAGAGCTTTGTCCTTGCTCAACCTTAAAGACTTGTCTTTCCATTACTGAAGAGACAGCTACCAAAGAGATGTAAGGGGCCCTTCCCATTCTCTCAGGATCAGGAATTACATGGGCGTACCTGGTGCAGGTTGCCCCGAAGATGTGTGAAGTCAATGTGGGTGGCCAGGGTGACCTGCCTTCAGGTGCTGATATTGCTTCTGCTGCAGCCCACAACCAGGCCAACATTTGATGATGCATCTGGTTGTGCTGCAAAGCCATCATCTAGGTCAGCTGTGTGGAGAAGTCCTGCTTTGTCGTGAAAGTTTGCAGGTGTGAATGTTCTTTTTAAAGTGAGCAAAAAGAGTCAGTAGCTTGTAGTCACTGCTGATTTAAAATGTGCAGTGCTCTATCCGTTCCTGACCAACATACAAATCCCTTCAGTCTGGGGATACAGCAGATGTGTTTTCTGCCTGGGGAAGGCTACATTTCCGTATGTGCTCAGGGTACAAGTCCTCCTTGTTGAGGTCTTGCAAAGCTGAGGGACTTGGGTGAGGTCTCGGATTACTCAGGCAGCGCAGGTTTGAGCCAGGCTCAAAGGTGATGTCCTGGGAGACAGCTGCTTTTTAATAAAAAAAGAAAAAGTGAAAAAAGGGGGGCACTGAGGCATGGAGGTTCTCCAGACTCTGGGAGTTGCTGTCTTACAAGGAGGACAAGAAACATCAGTCTTCAAAGAGTAGAGTCTGAGATTTATCTTGCCTACCTAGTGATGTCTGCACTGCAGGATGGACTTGCAAGGTGTGGGTGATAATTCCCAGAGGGGCTGACTATAGGGGAACTTTGAGTGTCCAGGGTTTCTAGGAGATGCGTAGCACTTTGATACTGCTCTCCAGGGCTTTCTAAAACAGGGAGTAGAAATAAGTGTTTGTTCCCATTACAAGTAAAAACACACATAAGATAAAACAAGTTCAGATAATTTAGATAATAAATTTTATTTATAGAGTTAGACACCCTTGGTAAACATGGTCCCTATTTTGGGAAAATGATCCTAAAAGTGTCTATTTCAGGTGTTTTCACTGGGATGAGGCACCCAAAAAGTGCCTGTTTCTTTCAATTTCCCACATAGGGAGTCTGGATATCTACCGCAGATGGAAACATCTGCGTTTTAGGTTTCTCAATTTAGGATTTATCAGACCAAGCAGGGTGCTGAACTTCTGTGCCAAGGGAATGGCTGGACAGCAGGGCTGTGGTGCTGGCGGGGGCGTTGTGGGCCAACGTGTGTCCTCGTGAAACTGTTCAGCTCTTCTTTGGGAGCATCCTTGGTATAAATGTAGCACTGGCATGTCTTTACATAGTGCTATTGGGAAAATAACATCTATTAATGTTTCCTGTTTGACTAATGTACCTTCCTCGTGGCACCAGGTGGGGTTACCTCTTCTTCCTCCTCGCAAAATAAACCTGGGGTTAGTTCGGAGTTCTCTCTTTGAGGCAGTGACGCTGCATTGACAGCGGGGCTCGGGCAGGCATCCCTATATTTGGCTGCCAAGGCTCTTTT
Organism: Himantopus leucocephalus; assembly: GCA_003993805.1. Taxonomy (NCBI): domain Eukaryota; kingdom Metazoa; phylum Chordata; class Aves; order Charadriiformes; family Recurvirostridae; genus Himantopus; species Himantopus leucocephalus. The sequence continues at coordinate 74,561,368 of RSEF01000002.1, read as the reverse complement.
AAGTGAGAGAGGTACAGAGTTCCTCACAACAAACTCCTTCCCCCTCAGTCCAGGGGGATGAGGAGAGAGGGGTCACCGCTCAAACCAAACTGCGGGCTAGGGCTGGGGCAGAGCTAAAGTTCCCCTGGTCTCCTCTGGCTCATCGGTGCTGATGTGAAGGGGAGCTGCTCTCCAGCCCCTGTTTCGCTGGCTGATGTTTTCGGAGAGCAGTCCGTGCCACATGTGGCAGCAAAAGCAAGACTCTCAAAGAGTTTGCTCCATTAACTGTGGTCAGAATTATTCCCTGTATAGTGAAAGGTGCTGTGGAGCAATCCTGTGTTAAAATGGGGAAGAAGCTTATCTGTCCTCACCCATGCCTTTCTATTCTTGCATCCGCACCAAGGCAGAAAAGCCACATGCTTCCCGCAAGGAAAAACCAAGGAATACAATGACAGTCCTTGCGGTTTTCTGCTATGACCCAAATCTGGGGCTGCTGACAGCTGGAGAGCTGTGCAGGAAAGGTGTGAACCCGTCAAACTCTCCGGGGACAAGGACCGTAAAAAGTGAGCTTTTGGGTTGTGGTGCCTGGTTATCCACCGTACTGTGCCTTTTTGTAGCAGACAACAGCGTGGATCCACTGTATCTCTGTACTTTTGGAGGTTTTCCCCTTTCAGTCACAAGACCCACAGGTCTTTTGGGAGGTCTTCAGGCAAGAGGATGAGGGGAAACCCAGCTGTTTGCCAGGCAGTTCCGCAGGCAGCCCTGAAGCTCTTCCACGTGATTTGAGTTGGGACCATGGTGAAAAGCCTCTTTTATCTTCGAATCCCAAAAACCGAGGCAACCCCCATCTTCCCTGCAAGCCTTCAAGTATCTGCTGGGGCATGGGTGCTCCCTTTCAGTGCAAGGGAGCTGCTCGGAGGTCAGTGCAGGGCTCGCCGTACAAGTGCTCTCTCTCCCCTTGCCTATAAAGCAGCAACTTATGGATGTGATGTCTTCCAAACAGGCTTTTCATCTTTTTGGCAGCCGTCACCTACCAGATTTCCTTCTAGGAATGATCTTGCACAAATCCATGGCAAGCACTTCGGCGCAAGCAGTATGCCTTCGCTCCACATGGCTTTTCACGGGAAGGAAGCGGCGCTCCAGCATCCCCACCTGCGTTTCGAGAGCAGGTGAATTTTTTCATCTGAAGCGTTTTATCAGCCCACCTGTCTTTTTCCTGGTATCATGCTTGGTGTCAGGGGATATGAAATGAGGCAACCAAGATGTATCAGGGACGTTGCGTGATTACATTGACGGGACCGTACCATTCATACTGTTATCCCATCTGTTTGTACTCTTGGCCACATGTTGTAAAGGTCAAGACATCTACTCACAGGGAATAACTGGAGTGTGTGATGCTGCGGATCTGGCTGTGCTGCCAGCTGGCTGTGTACAGCCTCGCGCTCTCGGCATGCGAGCAGCGTCCTCCACGTGTGTCCAGATCAGGCCAGTATTAGAAATCATGAAGCCGATGATGGGAGTGCGTTTACTGACTTCTGCCAAACCTTGTATACCGGGCTTCGATGCCAAGACAGATCCCAAGTGTCAGAGAGCAGCCTTACATTTGCTGTTCAACTGGTGCAGCTCAAGGTCCTCGTTTATGTCATCTCCTTGAAGTAGTCGTTGCTTGCGAGCTGCCTGCTAGCGCGCAGCTGACCGACGACGCGATTAAAGAAAAGGCAAATGGTCCTTCGATTGCTATCTGCCTGGCGTTGCTTTTAGAAGTCCTCTGCTCCTCCAGACTCTGTACTTGAGGGACTGCTGTTGTCCTTCTGCTGTTGGCCAGGAGCCCTGGAAGATGTGTGGCTCCCGGAGAAGCTGCTGTTCAAAATCTGCACCATTGAAAAGAGTGGAGGGTCACGTTTGTATAAGCAGTTTATCCAGGTCTGAATGTCATCTGGACTAAGCTGCTGGAACCAGACTGTGCGGCATTAGCAGGATGATTCTCTGTCCTGTGAAGGTTTTTCAGGGCTTGAAAATGTACACTGTCTTAAATACGGGTGAAATGGTGAAGTCCTACAACAACAACAAAAAGTGATTGTAATTGGAAAAAGTTAGTATCGCCAAAGCAGTCTTGATTGATTCGAGTCAATTTCAGTATGTTTAAATAACTGAAAAGTTGCATTTTGAAATATAAACCCAGGTGTGGGGTTGGTTTGTTTGGGATTTTTGGTAAAAATAAAAGCAGCGTTTCCCAGTTCCTTTCCTCAAACATTCAAAGATGAAACTAAACCGCTTCTTATAAAAAAAGTTTTCTTCTGGCAATTTTCCTCCAGCTGAATGTGGTTTCATCAGAAAATCGCTTGGGCAGCTCTGTTGCGGATGTCTTGTGCTGACCTCCAGCAGGGGCTTCTTGCCGCAGGCTTGTGCCTCTGCCGAAGAGCTATGGGTCCTTGTTAACATCTAGCCCGGCACATCACGGCGGTGATGCGCTCTCTCACAATTTTAAATATAAACTTTTAAGTGGTGCTTGTGATTTAGGCGGAAGGAAGGTGGTGTTTAGATTTCCGTGCCATGATTCTTTTTAAGTCATCTTGTCTCATTGCTAACTTGTGGGGGGGGGCAGAGGAAGATACGAGTTACTTGGGACATAAACAGTCCCATGGTGTGTTCCTGCTGTATCCCAGTAGACACACAGTAATGCTCTTAAGTACAGTCCACCTGCTGATAATTTAGCATTTCTGTTTGACCATTTATATAGCCGTGTGGAACAGAGAGCAAACAGTATCGTCTGAATGGAAAAAGGGGCTTGTGGTTGAGAGATTCCTGTTTGGTTTAGCAGGTGTCAGAGCCTGGGAGACCGAGGTTAAGGACCAGAAAGTCTTTCTCCGGGCACCTGATTCTTGGAGGGTGGTGTTGGTTCATACCTGGGTTCCCTGCTTGATGGGGCAGTGGCTGTAAATGGAAAGAGGGTAGGCTTAGATTAGATACAAGGAAGAATTTATTTTTTTTTACAGTGAGGATGGTGAGGCACTGGAACAGGTCACCCAGAGAAGCTGTGGGTGCCCCATCCTTGGAAGCGTTCAAGGCCAGGTTGGATGGGGCTTTGAGCAACCTGGTCTGGTGGGAGGTGTCCCCTGGGCAGGGGGGTTAGATCTTTGAAGGTCCCTTCCAACCCAAACCATCTGTGATTCTAAGTGTGGAGAGGGCGTTTTGGACTGGGATTCTCCAGCTGTGATATGCCAAGGGTGAGGGGACATGTAAAAACCGGTAAGCGGGTTGGTTTTTTTCCACCTTTTTTCCAGTCATGGCTGGCAGAGGAGGAGGAGTGGTGCCTCCTCATGACTCCTGCGTGGCTGCAGTGCTTGCAGCAGGGGTGGCCAATGCCTGCACCCCAAAGAGGCGCCCGCTCCCCAGGGAGCTGTGCGGCCCTGTGCTTTGCACCCAGGGCAGGTTCCCAAGGCGGTGGCTTTGGCGAGGGCATGGGGCTGCAGGTGCCACAGGGCTGTGTCAGGCAAAAAACAGGTTAAGCAAAGAAACCGAGCCCCTGTGGCACTGCTGGCGTGTTTAATGCATCGCACTGGACTGCGATTCCTAAAATCTGCTATGGATTTGGGCCGGTATTGCCTGAACTTTCAATTACTTAGGCGTCCGGGCAAAGAAACAGCACTGTAGGGTTGGGTGGATTTTTGGGGTGGTTTTGTTTGTTTGTTTTCAGTTTGGGTTTTTTTTTTTTTAGTGATGGCATGAGATATTTTTTGTTTTGTTGTTAAGGGCATAAAGATTTTGACAGCACTGCCTGCAGCTCTTTTTATTTTACGTTGCAGTGTTCATCGTAGCACAATGAGAGAATTGAATCAGTGGTAGCAACAGTGGGAATTTTTGGCAAAATAGGATAATGTAGACAGAGCCGAAGTGTTCTGCTAACTAAAACAGTAGCTGTATTTTCAGAGAGCTAGACATGACTGTTTTGATCCAATGTGGTGTTAATCACAAGAATACATAACTGCTTTCCTATGAACTTTCCCCTTAAAAATATCCAATGATATCACCTGATGTTTTGCACGAATGCTCAGCATAACCAGAATTTAGAACAGCTGGCTCCATATAAACTTGGAATATTCATAGGTCAAATATTAGTGTATAAATAAAAACATTTTGAAAATGAAAACAGAAGCACAGTATTTGAAATATACTCAGCGTGCAGATGTACTTCATGGCTTGAATAGCTTTACAAATTAATAAAGACAGTGTTAACACTTGTTCCGAAGAAGTCAAATTTCCCAATAATAAATGAGAAAGCGTTTTTCAAACAGTATTCTAAAGATGTGTTATCCCATGTATTTTAATGGTCATTTGTAGTATGAAAGACGTATGATTCGGCTATTTGAAGCCCCTTTGTAAATAAGATGTATTTGACCAAACCAAAGTCTTACTGGTGGCAAATGGAGAGCCAGAATTTCTTTTATCAAGTGCAGGCTGTAAAATATGCTGTATTTAAACCATGCACACCAGTGTTCGTGGTGAGGTGTACTACTGTCTGCAGGCGCAGATGCAGTATTCTTATCTTGTCATTTGCTGCATTGCGTTCACGTGGCGCGTACGGTCAAGGTATTAGACACTCTGTTTGTACAAGGGCTAAGGGGTGACATAATGTCTATTGAAGAACCGGCATTTAGCTCCACACCAGGAAACTTAAAAAATGAGAACAGATTAGAGCTTGTGGGCACGTTGTGATAGTTGCACCCACGAGCCAAGAGGTGTTGGAGGGAGGAAAGGGTCTGCAGTTTCGATGTGAAGCAGAGGTGCCTTATTGCATCCTTGTGTCTCCTGGGCTTTCCAGACCGTTTGAGAGATGTATCTGCGAGAATAAAACTGTAAGCAGTCAGTCCCACTCCTCGTACAAGGGACTTGTCCAAATGAGTTGGAAAAAATGTTGAACGGTAACAAGCATGTACAAGATGCAAAAGACTTGTCTGCCTCTGGCTTTGTAAACTCCGTAATAAAAATTGTTTGGACATGAACGCTCACTGCAGCCTGACTTCCGTATTTTTCAAACTGTGTTAAAAGTATCTGGAATAAGGCTTTGTGTCAGGGAATAAAGAAGCGGTCGGAGCTTTAATTCCTCTTAAGCTCAGCAGAGTTGCATGCTGCAGAGAGGGGCAAGCTCCCTCTGGCCGAATCCAGATGAGCAGAGGTCAGCGAGGCTGTCTTTAATCGCCAGGTGCTTTGCAGGAAAAAAGGAGGAAGCGTTTTCTCTGTCGCTTACCATGGGCTTCCAGTTCATGTTTCTTCTCTTCTCGTGCCCACACTGCTGGCGTGGTCCGGCTCAGCCATGACAAGCAGACTTCTTTGTGCAGAAAGAGGCGTTACAAGCTTCTAATGTGTCTATTTTTTCACGACGATGCCAAGCCCGGTTCCTCAACACGTTTGCGTGCAAATGGTGAGAGGCTTCTCTGCGAGCCTGGTCCTGACCTGTCTTGCCTTACGGGGGTCAGATGCGGGGTCCTGTTCTGCAGAGGTGTCCCGTGCAGGTGCCATCATGCACCCAGTCCTTGTCTCGGGCATCTCTAGTGGTCAGCAAGGGATGCTGAGCAGGGAGATACAAAGCCAGGCTTTTAAAATTCTGAAAGAAGTAGAAAACCTGAATCTCAATTACATATGTGAGTGAGAGAAGACGTATGCTTACTTTTAAGTATCAACTTTATGATGAACTGATAGGATTGATTTGGTAGGGTCCTGGTTATTAAATCTGCTTTTCTCATTGCAGTGTGCACCTAGGCTGTGTGCGATTTTGGTGCAAAATAGTAGGAACATAGTTCTAAAATTTCTGGTCTGGTATGTAATTGGTATTTGAGTATCTACACAAAGATTTGTTCTGCAAGTACAGAATCCAGGTGCTTGCCTTAAACAACGAAGCTTGGAGAAGAAACCCTTCGTTTCAGAAAAGCAGCAGTTTCTCTTGCCCACAAGCCATCATCCCGAGACTGCATTTCAAGCATGCAGACCCTTTTGCTTAATTATTGTAACATCAAACGTCTTCAACATGAAAGGGACCAAGCAGTGGCTATGCAAGATAATGACTTGTTTATAAAAATAATTTAAACAGCATATGAAAAGGATAAACATGCGTGTCCTGCCAAAATTCACTGTATGTTCTGCAGGCTTTGGTGACTTGGAATCTCTTGGCTTGCCCTTTCAATTTCTCTTTTTTTTTTTTTAACCCACAAAGAAAAAAAGGCAGAGGGGGAAGGGAGTGAAGAAAAAAGGGAGATGTAAAAAAAATTCTCATATTTAAGGAAGTTCCAACTTATTATACTATGGAAGATAGCTGGAGAGAAAATATGTTTGTTTAACACACTACAAGAGATTTTCACTTTGAGATGTCTGTATCTTGTCTCTTGCATGTGATAGTTTTTACACTTTAATGATTTTAGCAGCCGTCCCGTGCAAAAAATGTTCCATGCTGCAGGATGTGTAATGCTCCTTACTTACTTGACAATGTAAGGATACCTCTTATCTGGGACATCAAAACTCTATAAGCGTTGAAGTCTGACGTCATGTTTTGACGAATGTAAATCACTACTATACTCCTTTCCCAAATGGCGAAGCTGAGGCTCAGAGGGCAAGACTGGACGAGGGCTGTGATGAGGTCCCTGAAGTTCTTGCTTCCAGTCCTGCGATCAAACCCCAAAACACTGTGCCGTGTTACTGTCCTGGCAGGTGCCCAAGGGGCTCGTGGAGTCGGTGGAACCTGGAGGGTCTTATTCAGTGAAACCTCTCCTTCTTGAGGCTGCAACATCAGTCAGCTGGAGACCACACGTTCTCACTTGGCTTAGGCTTTAGTCCTCCCTGCTTGTGAACCTTGCTCATCCGTGTTGCACAATCTGTGCCTACGCTCTGTTAGGGGACACCGCTCCTCAGACGTGCTTGCAAACAGCTCGACATCGGTAGCACCTCCAGTCTCTCTCTGTGGGTGCTACCTGAACACGAATATTCACCAGGCAGCCAGTTGTATATAATATCTACTATTTGCCCTGACTGATGGCTTTTGCAAGAGAGCAGATTGTCCTTTTGGGTCTCTGACTGAATGGCGCCGGAGACGCCTGGGCGCAGTGGGTGGTGGCATGAGTGTGTGGGCAGGCGCTGGTTTCATGCTTTTGTACATAGATGTAAGCTGCTGTCCATGAGAAGCTGAATAGGAAAGATGGAAAGAGGTCACAGGCTAGCACATTTTTTACTTGAAACTATTGGAGAGCCTGGTAGAGGTTTGGTTGACTTTTGGTAGCGTCCATGATAATGGTAATGTCCGTGCTGCAGCGTGGTAATGTCTTTTCCTAATATCCATACTGCAGGGAAGCTAATAGTAGGTGTTCTTCTGAATTAGCTGATAGTTTTGTTGAGAAACTCCGAATAAAAATACGATGTAATGGCTGAAGTTGGTATAATAACTCCTTTATGTTTCAGGAGCTATTGGGATTGGGTCCGCCTGATACTTTTGCTATCGCTAGTCTCAGTAAAAACAGTCTGTTGCTTCTGGCAGCCAGAGAGCTGGCAGCTCCGACTCACTGAGGCTTGAAGAGATAGTTCATTAATTCATGGCACTTTCCAGAATAAACATGGCAAACCTCCTCTGAAATAACAGACGGTAAATCCTCCTTGTCACTCAAGACTGCACATTTGTCTTCAGAAAGGGGCCGTGAAAGAAGCTGTCCATCTCCTAATGAATGAGAAAATAAATAGAAGAAGAATTGTGCATTGTGTCGTACTTGACGTGGCAAAGCTTCGGGGTGGAATAACAACGAACCTTCCCTCCCGTCTTACCCCTCTTAAATGCGGACCTAAACCAAGCGATGCCCGCCGGGCAGACTGTCCGATGGCGTAAACTACCATAGCTCTTCGGCAGGGATCCCCGGTGGGAACGGCGGCCTCTTTTACTCCTGCCTTGACTCTTTCTGGGAAGGCAGATTTCAGCACCTCTTGGCTTCAGGACCTCGGGGATGGGACCCTCTGGTTTCACGGTGCTGCGAGACTTGCAAAGGTTGCTACAAGCCGGGGTTGCTCGGAGCGCACAGATGTTTTGTGCAGCTTGTTATTTTCTATGTTGGAGGTTATGAGTCAGATTACTGTTACCAAAATGTTTATGTGAAATCATTTCTGAGTCATATATTTGCATCATATACAACCTGTCTGACAATCAAAACATTCAGCGCTCAGCTAATGATTATACTAAGTTTTCCAACACTCTGCTCCAACATAACATAATTACACAGCAAAGTGCAATATATTACTTTGACAGGGTTCTTCATGCTTCTTGTGATGTCAGAACATCATCATTGCTATTATTTGAAATTATCAGAGAAATGTGGACTTTGCTGCACAAAACAAAGTTAAAAAATAGCAAGAGGCAGTCCCTCGGAAACAAAATGCCCTGCAAATTTTCCTGGAAATGGGCTTTTTCGGTCCTCAAGAAAACATATAATTGCATAGAGCTTTTAACCTTGTTCTGTCCAGAGAGGTGCCTGATCAGGGTTTACTGGTGAATTAACAGACAGTTGTGGATGTTTGCATGGAGAAACTGTTTGAATACCAGGATCCAGCAGCTGCCCAAGAGGCTGTTTGGTAGTTTCTGTATAATATGGTTTATAAAATGGAACCAGAGTTTTTTTAGCAGTGTGGAAGGTGTAAACAGTCTGTAAACGACAACTTAATGCATGCTGTGTTTGTTATGTGAGTTCTAACATAAGTAAGGGTCGCTTACAAAAATATTCTGAATAATTAGGGCAAACTTTTAAAATTATATTTACCTTCAGGTGCGTGAGAACTAGGGCAGGAAGGTTTGCTGCCATGTCCTGGTGAAATCAGTTACTCCTCTTTAATTGTTTATTCCAAAATGGGATAAGGGAAAAACAAAGTGTTGTCCGTCCGTCCTCCCCCCCAGCTAAGGAAACAGTCAAGGAGATGAAAAGTACAGAGGGGCACAGGGCTGCTCTTTTGTTTGTTTTTAAATAACTGTCTGTGAAAAAGCATATGGATATGGAAGTGGAAAACGATTTTAGGGCTGACTTGCCTGAATTTGGTTTACAGTCTTTTGGAATTGGCTTTGGGAGCTCAGTTACAAGTGTGAAGGGCACTGTCAGGTCCCTTCAAGTATAAAATACCATTGCATTTCATCGCTCTTTCTAAACTGGCAGAGTGCAAAGCGCAGGATGGATTATGATGACATTCTTTATGTTCCTAGTGAAGAAAGTGTGGACAATACAGTAGTGGACTTCCCTGGCTACAAGTGTCTGAACCGTGCTTAGAAATTAGGGAGCCTGCGTTTGGAAAACAAAACGCATCCCCATGCGGTATTAGCGAGCACCGTCTTTGCTTATGGACTCTCCTTGGCCAGCGTCAGTGGCAAATACATAATTGGACTATGAGGACCAATATATTGTGAAGTGTAGTGGAAAATGCCAAAAAAAATTTCAGTTGGATGAAGTCCATTTGTCCTGTGCTAATTTCTAGCCCTGTAAACAAACACAGCTGCTGAGTGTAGAATCAGTGCTCAGAGTGGTTAAAAACAGTGATGCATTGCTAGTGAGATCACGGCAGAAAAAATATGTAACATATGAGGCTGCAGTAAGGATCAAGACTATCCTCAGCTCTGATTAATTGTTTCTGTTTATATATTTTCATCTATTTATTATGCCGTAGGGTAACTAGAATGTAAAGATGGCTTTTTAATTGCCAGACCATTCAGCTGAGACAGTCAGAGTATTAAGTATTAATGAGCCAGTTGTCATGAACTTTTGCAAAAGGGTCTGAATCGGTGACCAAAGGCTTAATGAATGTATACGTACGTATTTTACATTTCTCTTTTTCATACCAATGTGGCATCGGTTTGGTCAACTTGGCTTTTTTATCACTTATTAATATATATGCAGGATCTGTGCAGGTAGGTTTGCCTGTCGTTTCATCTTTATTAAAATGTCTTTTGGAGTATTGCAATACCGAACGAGGGACCTGAGGCTTCAAACATTGTAAACTTCAGGGCCAAGCCTGCTAGGTCATTGGCAAAGCAGCAGCGCTTACACTGTCATTTGTCTCGTAGCCCAGTTATATGTTTTGACATCCCTGAGCTGACTAATTGCTCTGGGGAAAAAAAAAAAAGGAGTAAAGAACGGTCTTGGTTACTGTAGTAGAAAAGGCGGCTTCCAACCTCTTCTGTCCATCGCATCAATTATTCAGTGACTGCTGCATGGTCATCCCCAGATCTAGCAGAGTAGGGCTGCTATGGCTTGCCACCGTGCAATTAATAATGTGCTTGATGTCATATTGTGCATCACCTATCCTAACTGAGCATTAAAGAGATTTCTTTTTCCGCTTTCCTTTGAGAAAAGTGAAGGCTAAAAGAGCTAGATAGTTCAGGTGGAAAGTAGTAGAGAGCAGATAAAACTCTCCTTCATTGGAGGAATTGTTTTTAGGGAATCCTCCTCATGTTGAGGATGGCTGAGGTAGTGAGGTCTACGTGCTCTGTGTGAGGATTCACTTTTGACAATGCTGTGGTGGTACCTCTGAAGGCTTTCTGCCAGGCTGTTCGCCTGGTCCTTGGCCAGCTTGGTTGTACATGTGTTGCTGGGAGGTTGTGAAGCTGAGACCGAAGTCCTGGCTCCTCAGCGGTTTGCTGTGGGCTCTGCAGTTGCAAGGCAGGTCTCCGTGAGCTCCTGGCTCTCCGCCACTCGTCCTGTCCCAGGGGCCTTCACAAGCTGCCTAGAAGCCCCGAGAGTGGCAGGTTATCTCCTGCTGCAAATCTACATCTGCTTTGTAACATTAAAATCTTCTATGAGATAGACTTGGTCTTTTGAACAGCTCCACTTTGAAAGTTTCGGACACTTCATAGCCATCTGGGGTTTCGTGTTGCGCTAGGTGCTTCACCCCACGCTCTCCCGCAGCACATGGTGGTGCCACCCTCTTCAGAAGCCTCTTGGGCCTCAAGAAATAATTGGGCGTTTGCATTGCTGCGTACTGGACTGTGCTGTCTTGAATTTTGTCATGGCTGCAGAACACAACCAGGGCCCATCAGCGGCCCAGGTTCTGGAAACTCTCCTTGCCGCTACCACTACTCAACTGTACGCTGGCATGGAGACTTTAATTCCCGAACTGTCAGTCTGGCACTTTCCATAAACACTAAATTGACTCAGAGTGGCTAGGTCTAGTGCTATAAAACACACTGTTCAGGTCTTACTGCCAAGAAAAAAAAATTACCTGTAAATAGCAGACTTACAGCATAGGGGCTTATTTCTGTGCTTATGCTTTTTACGTTTCCATTTTTGCACCAGCTTGGCAAGAAGTTAACTTAAATGTCAAAACTATTTTTATGTAAATATATGCATTATTGAATCTCTTACTCATAAAGCAAATACTACTTTAAACCCACACAAAACAGCTGAAGCTATATATATTTTCTCACTACTGAATTTGGCTTTTAATGACTTGGAGTGGACTGTCCAAAATAAAGTTAGGAATCAAGGGCACTTTATTTTCCAGCTGGTAACATATGTATTCTTGGCTTTGGACTGTACCAGTTTGAGATGGAAGAAAACTTGGATTTGTACTACAGGTCCTCTCAGCAATTAAAAAGAGAGAGAGATACCATGGTTAAACAAACACATTATTTTTAAATTAGCAAACTGTTCTCAAATTCTACAAAGCTACATAAAAATATGAAGGACCATTAAGAAACCTCGAAGGCTTTGATACCAAACAGTGGCTTTCTAATGCGTTTCTCCTGCTGAAAGTACAGCCTCGTGACAGATTTGGAGGCAGCAGTTAAAAAAGGAGGAAAAAAGGCTGTAGTCTGCAGAGAGTCCTGTAGATTCACTGCTGCTATTTGAGGAGTAAGGACAGCAAAACCTGTGCTTAGCAAGTACAAACAAAACCAAATCTGAGGTTAGGGATTGTGTCCCAAGCCCAGGTCATAACGTCCTGTGAGAAGATGCTCGCTCTCCTTCCTGGGATTCACGGCTTGTCTCCACATCACGTGTTTTCTTCTCCCGCTGCCTGCCTGCCTGCCTGCGGGAAGTTGCCTGAGGTCAGTATCAGTTCCTGAAGATAAAGAGGGGAAGAGTCGCTTCAGAAATTAATGCAGACAAGAGCTTGTTTCTGAATCCAAAAAATACCTTGCCAGGGCTCTGCCACAGACTCTTGATGGGGTTCACCTTATTGCTATCGTATTGCTCCCTGCCATGCGCTGGAGCAGAGTTGTCCATTAGTTTTGTGGCAGGCAGGGCTCCCCTGAGCGTGCGGGTGCGTTCAGGCTAACTGGGATGCAGAGAAGCAAAGTGGAAAAAGAGGGGAATTCTCAGCAGAATCGCATGCCATTTGCCAACCCAGATTTCATTTCAAGGTTTTAAGTCAATTATCCAGCAATTCAAACTGTCGTTGGCTGGGTTGCAGAGTGTTTGCCTGTCACTATGTGTGGCATGAAGGGCGCACATTGCTGCTTCTGCTCTTTCTGGTTGAATAAACCCAAGCTGTACTCGAGGAGAGGAAAAAAAAACCCATCAGAGTGCTTTTTGAGGCAGATGGGCTGTGGAAGCTGCTTGGTTATCTGAGGCTGAAGTTAATGTGAAGCACAACTGGGGAAAACCCCTGAAAAAAAACCCCCAACCTTAAAATGTCAGATACAATCACAAACAAAATTTGGAAGATCCCTCCGGTATTGGAGCAAATGCTTCAGTTGGTCATGGGTGGGTCGCGTCCAGCCGATAGCTTGGGCTGGCTACGCACGCCTGGCTCCATGGGCACGGAGGAGAGGAGAGACACGGCGGGCGGGAGGAAGGAACTGGACTGGAGAGAGGGGGCCTGGCTCTCGCCCGTGCAGGCAAGTGAATTTGAAGGAGGGTGCCTAAGAGATTCTCGTTTTCTAAAAATAATGTTTTCAGCTGGATGAAACCGCAGCTCTTGCTGATGCGGCTTCTGATTATTTTACCTCTTATTCCATCTTTCCTAGTTTGCATGATTCAGACCTGTGTAAACAGTGCCTCGTTGCTGTGGGAGCGGAGCTGTGTGGAAGAAGCAAAGCTCACAGGGGCAAGAGGTTTGCCATCTTTATTAGACCAACCCACAGAGCTGAGGAAACAGGCACGCTCTCCATCCTAAAAGCCTTTTTTGTCTGTGATATCCCATGGGCATCCCTGGGTGGTGTCCCGTGGGGCTCCCCGGGCGGCTGTGTGAGCGAGGGGTGAGCCGACCCAGCCTGGTGGTGCCCGGGAGGGAGGTCTGAGGAAATGATGCTGTTCTGCTTTTCTTGCGATGTCCTCTCCTAGGAAACCTGATCGTAGTGTTCTTTATTCTTTCTCGTTAAATGCAGTGCGTGTTAAAAGGCTGCTGAGAGTAGGCTGCTCCGAGTTGTCTTTAAACGCAAGCGTTAAGGAAAAACTGAAACAACGGATGAATAAAATGGTTGTGGTTTAGCTTGCGCCATAAACACTGTTTTCCTTTTTGAATACATTTTTGGAAGGTGAGGGGAAACCAATTACAATCAAGTTTAAAGCAAGCAGACTTTCCTTTATTTGACTGAGACGTGTGGTTCATTTTGACTGACTTTTTCTTCATTTTTATGTCATTTTGCTTGTGCGGCATTCATTCCCTGAGCTTATTTTGTTAACCTTGGCCACCTGAACAAATTAAGTGCATGTCATCTTATGGTGTTCCTGTAATTATGTACCTGTGTGTCACAGTTGGGACACCTATATTTTCACCTGCTTCTCTACGTAGCCAGAGGACAATTCAACTTGTAGATTTTTTTCCAGCCTTTGAAAACTTTTTTATTGGTATTGGGCAGATTATGTGAATACACTTAAATGTCCTGATTTTCCATTGCTTTGGCATTTCTGTGTGTGCTTGGAGCGCAGAGGTAGTAAGCTAAGGTACAACAGTTGGTACTTTCATTAGTGGTGACGGTGTACACAAAAAGCCCAAATCTGAGCAAGAAAGGTAGATTGACATTGGGACTAGCAAGGACCCTCAGGGCCATTGCAGACAACAAAGCTTTAGGCATTTTGTCCAGCAAGCTCCAGAGAAATCCTGCCCAATTTCCCCCCTGTGTCCCACAGGTCACGGGACTCCAGCCAGCTGCCCTGGAAAAAAAAAAGTGCAGAGCAAAGAAGTAAAGAGCAGCGCCCACAGCTGTACGCTGCTGGGGGAGATGTGCCTGGGAGCAGGAGAGATCAGTGGTGTCGCTGGTGTCGTGGGTCCTCCCAGCAGGGCAGCAGCTGTTAGGTGATGTTCCCAGGTGGGATGCTGGCTGCCCTCAGTGTTAGAGGCAAGAGAAAATACCTAACGCACAAACTCTCCCTACGTTGTTTTGAGGAAACAATCTGTTACTTTGATTTGAGGAAAATTTTCTTGTTGGTCTTACCTTTCGCAGATGTTATCTTTGCATGTGAGAGATAGTCAGTAACTCGATAATTGGGTCCCAGCAGGCTCTTGCCCCACGAGAGGTGCTGAGGCTCTTTCTCTAGCTGGGGTCAATATCGGGTGCTTTGCAGGACCACAGGAAAAAAGGCTTAGACTGTTGATGTAAGTCACGAAACATGGGGCTAATACAGTATAACTGTGGGCAAAACAAACAGGGAAGAACGATGATGACCTCTCAGTTCCTTGTGCTCTGCCAGTACTGACAAATTTGACACCTCTGGCCTCATTTCCCAAGTTTCAGGTTCCCATTTCAGGAGCTGCAGGAGCAGTGGTTAAGTAGGACAAAGCACACCCCAACTCTTCTCCCGTTTTTTCACGTGGATGTGTGTTTGCTGTGCTCACGCTCTCTTCCCCTCCTGCTCAACACCATCAGCTTTCTCTTAGGAAAATCTAAAATCTGCGGCAATAAGGTGTTGGAGGTAGCTTGTGAGAGATGTAAAACACAGGTACTGTGTATTGGCTAGGGGGGAAAGATCTGCTTTTGTTGAAAATTGGCTTTTTGGTCTGACTCGTGACATCTATACTGGTATAATAATGTGTGCGCTAATATTTGTAGAAGCAGTGGCTGAATGTCATTGTTCAATGAATGCCCCAGATACCAGTGTTGGTTTAGGTAAAGTCTGACATTATATCCTTATTATGTATATGACGGAGAATGAACTCAAAAGATCTCAAACTCTGTGCAAAATTATTTCAAGTGGTATGTGGCCAACAGGTACCCGGTATCAGGGTAACTGGTTTAATTGGGGTATTTTTCAAGAAAATGGGACAGTTTCATGATAATGGGGGGAAAAAAATGAACAGTTTAACTGAAACAGCATTAACAGATTGTTTGTCTCTTGGAATGCAATCAGCGAGCAGCAAGCGTTGCTAAATAGATACAAAATTTCAGTGACTCTACTCTTAATAAAGAAGCAGCTAAATAAATATTTCAAGAAAACAGTGAAGTCAGATTGCAATAAATTTTATTATTTAGTGCACTTTTAAGGCCCCAGGACAGGAATATACTGCATTCAGGAAAGCACTTAAGCACGTGCTTTCCTGCATAGGGACAGTCTAAGGCTTGTACTTAAGTGCCTTCCTGAACGTGGGCCAAAGCCTTCTAAAAGTTTATTTTAAAGACACTCTTCCCTTAATTAAAACACTTGGTCGAATGTAACAATTAGGTGTCAGCTTGCTTACTGTCACACAGCAACTTTCTGTAGCAGCAGGCGGTAGCACTATACAATGACTGAGGTCAGGAAGCGAAGGCTACTTCATCAGTTGACACTAGGAGAGGAAACTTGATTTTTATGGGCCTCCCAATAGTTCCCTCCAGCAAGTGCCGGCGGTCTAAAATAAATCAAAGAGCTCTGCCAAGAAGCGGCCCAAAACTGTTCACAGGGTCTGCATTGGAACCAGCCTGAGCTCGAGGCTCCTCCCCACTTGCAGCGGTGCTGAGCAGCGCTGGACCTCTTGCTGGTGCCATCGGTACGTGTGGCTGGACCACAGTCGTCCTGCCAGATGTTTTGTTCTGTTTATGCAGATGTTAAATTTTTATTTGATCATTCCTCACGAGCATCCAGTTGCTCTTTTTCTCACTTTGGTGGCTGGGAGCCAGTTGTGCTAATGGCACTATCAGATGAGCTAGAGAGAGTGGAGTCATTGCAATGCTGCTTCTCCCCCCTGCTGGGGTCCTGGCCAGTCTCTGTGGCCCTGAAACGCAGGTTGGAGCGCTGCTCGCTCCTCCTGCCCTTCCCTGCGTTTGGTATTTGCTGCTTCCTACCTGGAGGAGCAAGACTTGCTGAAGCAGTTAGGAAGGTGCTTCACTGGGAGGGAGAGGTGGGACTCGGTCAGACTAGTAATGGTGAAAATGAAGCTGTTCTGGAACAAGTTGCCAAGAAGTCCTTGTGTCCTGAGGAAGTGGCCTTCAAACATCTCCTGCAGTGCCAGGAAAGCTATAATAGTAAGATTTTTCTTCTAGCAGCTTGGAGGCAGACAAGTAACTTTGAGAGGATTTCCATACAGAGCCCACCCGAGGTCCTGTACTTTGGGCATCCCTATCCAGAAGCCATGTTGGTGAAGTGCTGGAAGGGGAGTTGGACTCCTGTCTTGTAGCAGCCTCAGCTGACCCGTGGAGGAGGAAATTCACTCTTTGGTTTTCCTGAGGACCTGGACTTTAAACAAAGTGTATATGGTTTGAAAGCCTCTTGCATTTTCTTCCTCTCCTCTTAGGTTTAGTGGGCCTGCCGTTTGCCTCATAACCAAAGCAGTTCAGTGTCTTCCCCCCTCCAGCTGCCCGGATTTGGCTCCGTTGTTACCACAGTTGTCCCGTCTGGATTATTTCTATTTTCTTTGCTCCATACTTTGAGATCTGTAATTGCGGGATAACTTGCAGCAATTTAAGCCATTGCCTTTGTGTGGGTGTCTTCCTCTGAGTGACACCTGCGTAGGGTTTTCCTCCGGTTGCAGTAACTCTGATTTTTAAATCAACATTTAATTTCTGAAGTTGATAGGTTTAAGCAAGGCTATTAAAGGTGAGTGGAGAGCAAGTCAGTGCCACATTCAAAACTGCTCCTGAAAGATTTTTCCATACAAAGCCTTGCGTGCTGTTGTCCCCTCCTTGTCCTTTTGGATGTGGTTTCTACCTGAGCTCGGGAGGACCTAAGGCTTGCTCTTGGCTCCTCCTGACAAGGAGGCAAGGAACAAAGGAGAAAAGAATTTTTGTGGGGAAAAAAAGCGAAGGAGGATGTAAGGTTTGGTAAGGAAAGACTGCAAATTGGATCCCTGATAGGTTGAATTTTCCATTTTTATGGAGAATGTGCCAAAATACCACAATAAAATACATAATGTGTTTCCTCCGCCTTCCCATTGTAAAACTTGAGAGTCATGGCGTATTAACCAAAACCAGATCCATCCATTGAGTTTCCATACTCTGAAGCAGTATAGGGTGGGGTGAAGCTGGTATTAATAGGTCTATTCATCACAATAAATTTTCCTGGTAGATGTGGGTGGTTCAGACTCAGTGAAGAAATGGCTCAGACGCGATCAGTCTCCACCCAGAGAAGCAGGAATTTGTAGCAGGGAGTGTCCCACATACCGGTAATAAAAAATGATGTCTAACTGAAGAGTCTTTTCTTCAAGGGTTTTATTTTAAATTCAGGTGAGCTGAGGTTTAGTTAGCACCAAGACTCATTTTGGTTCCCCAGCTGTTTTCTAATGTAACCTGCTAATCATCGGTCTGTGCTCCATAGGTAAATCTGCATTTGATTAAGAGCTGGCTTCAGGCTGTCATCTTCTCACTTCTGTCCCAGTGCACCATAAAAAGCCCTATAAAATATGGAGGGTCTCAAGGGAGTTGACGTTTGCAGTGCTGACCAACACGAAACCAGCATTTTTGTGAATTTGTGTCATTATGTAAATTGTACATTCTCTTCAGAAATTTATCTATTTATTCATGGGTTTAATTGCTATTTCTTTTACAGCGGGGCTTGGAGTTCGTAATGAGAAGTCTGTGCTGGGCGTTGTACCAATACATAACGGGGAAGGGAGCTCTGCCCTTGACAACTAAGAGGACATGACGGGATGATAGGAGTAACAAAAGGGGCGGAGGACAGAGTAACAAAACGCACAGAGATTAACAAATAAATATGTGGCTACCCACATTAAACAAACTTTTTTGAAATACAGTGTGTTATGTATCAATTACGTGGCAACATGCATTTTACAATATTTCATATCACATTTGGAGATCTATGTGGTTTGTTCTCTTTAAGGAAAAGTAAGGATCAGACAAGATTTATTTGTGTATACACAGAGTAGTCTTTTGTAGCTAATCTCGCTTCCGTGTCCCTGGGAAGCATGTGGACACGGAAGTAATTTTTAGGTTGGTGAAACTGAAACAGAAAATGAGGCATTGGTGATGTCTGGGTTTAGAATTTGGATATCTGATCAGGAAGGGATGTTTTGAACTCTGCTTGGGGGAGAGCAGAGGGATCAATTCTGTTGTGAAATGGTGGACCTGTATTGACAGTTGGTCTCAGCAGAATATACAGAATCACCCTGCTTTCTGGGCAGTGTGGATGTAGGGACTCAAGTTGATCAACTGAACAGGAGGAGAGCTGATGAATCGCTATTTCAGTGCACAGCCCAAACACAAACAGAAAAGAACCTTTTCCCTTAAACTTAGTTTTTTGGGAGGATGGCAAGAATTCATGTGGGGTTTGTGACACGAAGGAGTCACTGAGGTAAAAGTAACCTGCCATTTCCTGCCCACGCGGTTTGCTGTGGGCATCTTCAGAGGTTGTAGGGATGGCTTTGCATTTGGTGGTGTATTCTGCTGGGGAGCTTATGGGCTCCCCGTAGGGGAGGAGCACATTCTTCCCATGTCTGCTAGATGGTCTTTCTGGCCTTCCTCTTATGAATATTCATTTTGATGTCCACACTCTGAAATCACTGTGACCAGGTGGGGTGAACGATGGACAAAAGTTGCCTGAGGAGATCAGAAATGAAAATGTGTTCCCATTCCTTACAGTAAAGCTGATGTTTGTCTCAGCTCTGAGTTTCTTTGCTGTGGGCTGTCTGCAGCAGTTGAAGACAGTCCATGCCCCGGTGGAGGAACATTGTCTGCTCAGCTATGCAACGGCTTGTAATTTGATCAAGTAATTCTGAGATGGTCACATTTTTGTGGAGGAGTGTGGGAGGCTGTGTGCCACGTCGCACCCTTACTGTCTCTGGTTTTAACATGTAAGCCTCCTGTTTGCTGATTAGGTAAACGCTGAGGTTTCATTCTTAGGGCTTCCTTTCTTGGGCTTCCTGTTCTTCACTCTGAAGAAAGCAGCCACCTCCACCGCAGTCCAGCCAGTGTTCATGGTGTGCCTTCTAGGCTGGCTTCGTACACCCTGTGGTCTGCACAATTGAACTGNAGGTAAACGCTGAGGTTTCATTCTTAGGGCTTCCTTTCTTGGGCTTCCTGCTCTTCACTCTGAAGAAAGCAGCCACCTCCACCGCAGTCCAGCCAGCGTTCATGGTGTGCCTTCTAGGCTGGCTTCGTAGACCCTGTGGTCTGCACAGTTGAACTGTCCCTCATGGGTGAGAGATGGTGGGTTCTAGGGTGAGTGTGGATGCTTATGGGCTCCTCTGAAATATGTGGCAGTGAGGCATTCAGAGGGTAATCAGGCCCCTGGTGAGTGGTGGTGAGAAGCGCCCAGTGGTAAGCCAGGCTGGGGTGTTAAAAGTGGCCAGAGGCTGGGGACAGGCACCCGCACTGGTCAAGGATGGAGGGGAGAGAAACTTGGGGCTGGTAAAACGGGTCAGTCGGTGAGCGGAAGGCGAGAACATTTCTGCATGGATCCCCGGGCGGGTGAGTAAGCGAGCGTGGGAGTGAACGAGGTGGCTTACCGGCACACTGTGCAAGCAGGTTGGGCTTCAAGGCTGTGTGCAAGGGTGCTGCTGTGCTTGTGGTGGTAGCTGGGACAGCATTGCAGAAATCCAGCACTTTTTGTGGAAGGGATGGTAAATGGTGACGTTAAAGAAACTGAAAGAGCATTCGTAAGAACTGCAAGACACTGAATTACTCCATGAGCAATGTTTTGTGGGAGCAGACAAGTTTGCAAAGCAAGTTGCTGTAATTTTGGTACCGTTGACTTTGAGTGGCGCTCCAACGTAAGTCTCAACCACACCTGCAAGAACAGGGAAAAAGCTCTTGGGCTCTGGGTGCCAGGGTTCCTGGTGTAGGTAATCTTTCGTCCTGTTCTTGGTGGGTCCTCCTTGGGGGATGAGTTGGGTGGCAACGTGGTTGCCTCTACTTCCTGGCACCAGCCTGAGCATCCCTGCCATAGGTATAAAATTATTTCAAACCCTTCTGCAGCATACTCGATGGAGGGGGAGGGATGGGCATGGCCTTTCCTTGCCCCTTCTTCTCCTGCAAGTGCTGGGAGCCACCAGCTTCTTGTGATTTTGGGGTCTGAGTTGGGAGTAGCTATCAGCAGTGAGAAGATGCAATTTGGCTTGGAAGTAACCCTCTTATTTCTCACCTTCAGAGGTGAGAGGTGTCTTTCTGATTAGTTCTGGTAAATACCGATGTTGGTATTGCATAAGTATGACTTGTCATGAGTTACATTGCTGGATTTCAGCATTATTGTTGTTCAATTTTTTTGAAAAATTAACATTTTAGTTTTTTTTAACAGAAGAGCTAAAGTGTTATGGTTTGGGCTTTTTAAGGACATTATTCATTTTTCTATTGAAATGGAAATGAAAAAGGGAAGGGGAAGAAAATGAAAAAATTAGAGTGTCTTTTCCATTAAGAAAGATTCTTTTTTCCATCCTTTTACTGGCATATGTGGTGGATATTTGTAAAAGTTTTTTTTTTTTTTTTTTTTTAAGAGCCCCCAGCCATTTTTCTTGGAGAAAATATTTTAAATATGGAAAATCTCATTTTTCATTTACTTCATTTTGGAGGCTTTTTCATGCTATGAGCTCAGTTTACCATTTGGAGCTACCTAGTTGGTCTCTTGAATCCATTTTTGTCAGTGGATCTCTGCATAACAGTTGTCCTCTTTTTTTTTTTTTTTTTNTTTTTTTTTTTTTTTTTTTTTTCAAAAGTAGGATTATAATGAGAGAACCAGCCAAAAGATACACAGTGGGCAGAGATTAAACTATTTAGACCAGACAAATTATGCAGAAAACGTGCATCTCGTGCACTGTGAAAAACACCAGGGGGAAAAAATATCATCATTTGAAGGTTAGCTTGTAGAGTGTAAAGAAAACAACCAGGTTGCTATACCTTGGAGCAATTTTTTTGCTTCCTATTAAAAATAATTGAAAAATCAGTTCTTTTCATGGAGCCATGCATAAGTATTTCTTTCACAGTGTCGATCTTGCCTTTTCATAACTTTTTCTTCCACAGTACTTCAAAAATTCCTTTGCTGTCTTTCTCAGATTTTATCTCAGAACATGTGTTTTTGTCATTAATTTTGTTCTTAAGCATTCATTGTTTTACCAACTTTTGGTTGGCTTACAGTCTATCTGCGGACTGCGTGTATCTTATTATCAGTCCCTGTTCAATTTGTCCTATAAGTGCGATTTCTTCCCTCGCCCCCTGAGAGACTCCCTTTGTAGTGCATCAGTGTTATATTATGGAAGCCATTGCCAAAGGATGTTGTGGAGGCCAGAGGTATGAATGGTTCCAAAAATGATGGAGATAATACATCTATTGGTAACTGATAAACGTGATGGTCTTCGTTTCCCAGGAAGCTGCTAAGCTTCTGATGGCTGGAGGACTATGTGTCAGGGTACAGATCCTTCTGTCTTGTCTCTTGCCTTGTGTTTGTCCCTAAATATTTCTTACTGGCCACCTTTGGAGATAAGACGCTGGGCTGCCTGAGTCTTTGGTGTGCTCCGTTAAGGCTGTTTTTATGATCTCATGAGTCTGACTTTGGTTAGGGCTCTCCGGTTTGTAGTGCAAGCAACATATAGCTCATCAGCAATACAGTGGTGGAAACCTGTGAGGAAATGCTACCTATTCCTTCGTTTCATGACCGCAGAGTTCGTACCTTTAAAAGCCAAAGAACAGAGGTAACCATCAAGGGAAAAGAATAATGGTTTTCAACCTAGCCTAGGCTCTAAGAATATGCCTCAAAGGATGTCTGCTTGTGTCCTGGATGAGCTTCTGAGTGAATTCATCATGCACATGAGGGAAGGATTTAGCTCTTGAGTCTTACCTGTTTGTATGATGAACCATTTCAGTGCTTGACAGAGGTGACTGTTTGTGGCTGTACCTTCTCTCCAAAGCACTTTACAGATCATGGGAGACTAAGAAGGCCCAAGAGGTGGCTGTTTGCTCTGCACACGGCTAAGCTGGGGCACGTGAGTAAATAAGCATGACTTGCTCGGTGTCACAGCACAGACCGAAGGATCAGCCTCAGCCCTGCAGCAGCCTTTGGTGACTGTATATTTTGATTAAGCAGTTGAAAGGGAGGCAGATCCCTCAGCTTTTGAGCTTGTCATAGAGCAGCATCGGGAGACTTTATCAGAAATTGTTGCTTTGCTCATTTGTTGCTGGTGGTCTTTCCTGGAAGGCTTTGCTTGGGTGTTGCCTTAGAGCAGCCTGATGCCAGGACAGGACCTTGTGAGCAAACTGCCATGGGCACACAACCACAGCTCTTTGTGATTTCACCCCCTTCTGCCTTTTCCCACATGAAAACCACAGGGAGTGGGACTGCCAGCCTTTCTTTTCCTTGAGTTTCTAGACCAGAAATGAACAACAAAGGTCAAACTCCTCAGGTTGTTGTCTTGGCTGAAAAGAACAAGATGTTTAATATTTTTGTTCTTTGCTTTTGAGTGTTTTTTTTCTTCTGAGTTTTCCTGTAGAAGCCTAGAAAGATATCACTATATATATAATTTAGTACTAAAAAGAGTTGGCTTTAGTTTAGTGGCTGACTCAAGGATTTTGAATATGTGAACACAAATACAAGATTACTATAAGACTCATGAAAAAACTCAATTTGGGAATGAGATGAAGTGCAACATTGATGGTACAAGGGCATCAGCTGCACTGTGGCTGAAGGAAACCCCTTCTTGTTGGTCTGCTGGAGAGACTGTGCACCAGGCGAGGTGTGTTACGCTGATAAGAAATACATAGGTACCAGTAACTGATATTTCAGTTCTAGACCTGTTCATTAAAGGTCCTTCCAAGTAGTAAACTACAGACCTATAAAAAAAGTGAACCCACTATTAATATGGGCTTTATGTTATGAGAATACGCACAAGTGGTAAGCTTTTGAGGCAAGATTGTTTGGTTTGGACATACCTACAATTAGGAAAAAAAAAGTGCAAACAGCTGTTTCAAAGTTTTGTTTTGTTTTGAATAAAACTATCCAGTTCTAGTTCAGGGTTTTTTTTTATGCCAAGTTCTGGTTCAAGACCGTAGAGACATCTTACAACTGACTTAGAAAGTCCTGAAATGACTCAGAAAGTAAGTGCCAGCACAAACTGTGTTGGTACCCGTGGACATTGCTGACCCGTGGATACAGAGCGGATGGGGGGGCTCAGCCCCCATCCGCACTGCACGGTTCTGCCACCTTTGCTGAGCAGCAGTCCTGCGATGGGGCTGTTTTGACTGGCCCCAGTCCACATGCTGTGCGTTGTGTTTTGGGGGCAAAGCTGTGGTTTTGTGTGTGTTTTGGATCCTGCAATAATCTGCTTGTTTTGGGGGTGGGAGGGGTGGTCAGGTGAGTGGACAATTGGGAATCTACCTACATGACACACAGGTACTGATACTTGCGTGGCTGGGACCTGGATTCCAAATATTTATCTTGGAAAATGTGAATCATGTTGATGCTAGTTGTTACTAAAAGAAGTGCCTTTTAATTATGTTTACAACAATTAAGTAGAAGGACATGGAGTTGGATAAAAGAAAAAAAGTTTCATAGATACTGGTTATTGCAAAATAAATTTCTTTAACTGTACTTGTGCCTCCTTCTATGTTGTTGTCAGCAAACAAGTGAAGACATTGGCAGGGATGTTGGTGAAGGGGTTAAAACTTGGCTGAGTATGGGATAATAGAAAGGGGATTCTGAATTAGAAAGTGTTTGTATTGGAAAACTATAAGACCAAAACAGGAGAAAGAAACATTCCTATCCAGAAGCCTGCAAAAATGTCCATGTTGCTGATGCTAAGCGTAAGAGCGCAAGATTTTAGTAGGGTTGTATATAAGAATGAAAAGAAGCTGAAGATTTAGTGTCCATTGAACAAGCCAGTAGGTCGGACAGTGAACTGCTGCTGTGAACTGCCTGTTTGCAGCTGACAGTCCCTGGAAATTAATTGTAGAAAACAGTGGAGTGGATTATTCCAACTGACAGATCTGGGATGTTCACAAACTACTCATTGACAACTGGCAAGTGGAGACTGGCAAAAGGAGTAAGATATTTTGGCTGGCTGAATCCTTGTATGGCTAGTAACTCTGAGAACTGCAGTGCTTGGTGAGGGGAGCACTACAAACTAAATAAAGAGCATTAGTTCAAGATTTATTTTTTTTTTTTCTTTCGGAAGTTAAAATTCAGAAAGATGCCTTTCATAGCAACTTTCAGGAAAAGTGAGTGCGATATGAATCACCCTCGCCCTCCCTGGTTCACCTGGGAGGTATCCACAGCCAAGCGCCCATCGTTCCTCTTTACTCTCTGGGCCAATGGGTTTCCAGGAGGCAGGATTTGCTTCTTCCGTATGCTTCTCTTAGGTGCTTCTGACAATTTATCTCAGACCTTGAATTTTGTTGTGACCATTTATCACTTCTCTGTGTTCAGAACATAAATGGTACACATTTGGTTTGCAGCTTGGTGGATGCGAGAGGCACTTTGGAGAACTCAGCAGAGCCCTCCGCTGTATTCAGGGGAGTAGGACTTTCCATATGGATAAATCCTCTGTAAATCAGGTGTATTAGCTCGAGGAAATACTTGTCAAGAGCGAGGAGGAAATGCCAGTAGCTGAGCCTAGGTTGTTTCACTTGAAAGATCTTGGGCTGCTGAGCTGC
This sequence comes from Himantopus leucocephalus, assembly GCA_003993805.1. Taxonomy (NCBI): domain Eukaryota; kingdom Metazoa; phylum Chordata; class Aves; order Charadriiformes; family Recurvirostridae; genus Himantopus; species Himantopus leucocephalus. The sequence goes on along the minus strand of RSEF01000002.1, from coordinate 74,536,437 downwards.
TGCTGAATCCAGAGTCCAGGAGAAACGTGTTGCATGTGGCAGCCCTCCCCTGTGGCAGGAGGTGCTGGGAGTTTTGGGACCCCCAATCCCAGCACAGGTATAACTGGAGGATCTTAACCATGGTCCCCAGCTGCAGAAGGAGTACATCCAATTTAGTCCAAAACCGTACTCGAAAGAAATGAAAATTTCTTGACAAGTGGAAATCCTGTTTTTCCGCCAGCTCTATACCTGGCTCCAATTTCATCTCCTAATGGAAACAACCTGCAAGATCCTAATTACTGGCTGACAGCTCGGGACAGAAGAGGTAATGGCACTGTTAAATGCAGGAAGCAGATTTCATCAGTGCTTTGTCAACTGTCCTGCCTACTCATTCATGTGAGGCAATGACTCAGCTGTGGATCCATGATCCAGCCCCATGTCCCTGCCTCAGACTGGATCACTCTGCAGTATGGATGTGATCTGGATCACCTGTCAACAGATGACATGGGATTTAATGCTACCTCGGTGCTTTTATGTTGGCTTTATGTTGCCTGTGGGAGGCACAGACTGACAGATGACTTGGCCAGGAGCCTGCCAATACAAAGTCAAATAGGTAGCAAAGAGCAGAGCAAGCTTAAACCACCAGAGGAAATTTTTACCATATCTTGGTTCTTTATCACGTTTTTTGGATTTGGTAGTAGGAGTTTTAAAGCTGGATTCACTGTACCAGCAAACCACAGCATCAGCATTAATACTGATTTTCAACCCCTTTCCCTCTGTTTTATTAGCCAGATCATTTTGCAGATCTGACCTGGAGCTTGGCTCCACAGACGCTTCACTCAGCACAACGAGGGGCCAACAACAGCCATTGGGGATGAGGAGATGTCTAGAATGGTATCCTGGAAGCAAAAAGGCAGACAGCAACCTCTAAGATGTCTCTGTCACCAAAGGATGTAGGACGTGGGACTCCCCTCTCCAGAGCTGGGATCTGCTGTCCTGGCTCTCCAGGTGGCCTCAGAGGTGCTTTTCTGGTGCTGGCTGTTAGTCCCTTCAAAGGCTTGTCTTTCCTTCTTCTTCCGTTTTTTTTTGGTTTGGTTTGGTTTGGTTTGTTTTTTTTTTCCTTTTGGTGCTTCAAAACAGTTTTGCACGTTTTATTTCTTGCTGGATTTCTTGACAGTTTTTCATTAGATGCACAATTTACATATTTGTTTTAATGCCCAGCCTACGGGTCCTCTCATGTTCTAATGAACCTGAAGAAGTTAACATAAGCGATTTAGTAGTATGATGTAGAAGCTTTAAGTGGTTTTTGTAGGACCTTGGTTCTGAGATGGGTTCATAAGCAGTAACCCTGAGTGTTAGCTATTAAATCTGTGCCCCAGAAAACGTTAGGAAGTGATGGCCTCCCCCCTCCCCCGAATTCCCTGTCTCTGCCTGTATGCGTGCACATATACACACCTATGGATATGCCTAGTTTGTGTGGTAGCCAAATGGTTACATGATTTCATTGCCATGCGCGTAACATGACTGTCTCTCTTGCTTTCTGCATTGCCAAAAAAACCTTGTTGTTTTTGTCATTTTAAGATTAAATGTAGGTAGACCTAATATAGATATTGCACATAGGAATGCGTATGAATGCATGTAAAAAAAGGAATGAAGCACAGCTGTGCAGAGGGCAGAGCATTGGTTTTTTCTGTTGAAAGGGCCACTACAGTATTGATACATTAANTGTTGGAAGGGCCACTACAGTATTGATACATTAAAAAAAAAAAAAAAGAAACACAACAAAAAAACAACACCACCCACCCCACCCCCCGGTCTTCTGTGGTGTGAAGACCCTCTGGGCTTTGCTCACATTTCATCTCCAGCTCTGGGTGAGAAGAGGCTCGGAGATTTGTTGTCTCTTAACTTCTTTTAAGAGGGTTTCCTTTAAAAATCTGTTTATGGTTGGGGAGGACATGCCTGAAAAAACATTTGCACATAAAACAGCTGTTAAGTGAATCTCCACACACTGAGATCAAGAGAACGTGAAGAAATATGTACTTCCAAGGACCTCTCTGCCAACTTGGAGCCTCCTTCAGAAAATAAATACAATCTCCCTACAAGTCTCTGGTAACTTAGTTACTGAAAAATAAATTGAGCTACTTAGACCCTTGAACCTTCTCCCCCCCTCCCCTCCCCCTAAGTCTGAAGCAAATGCATAAAATTGTGTTGGAATGATACGCACCGAAGCCAAATAGATTGATTTTAATGTTTCTTCGGTATGTTGTCAGCTAGTCAAGTGCAGGCAGCGACGGAGTTCGTCTGCGTGTGAACTAACCACTTCCAGTAGTGCAGCCGTCGGCCTTCCAGCAGTAAATTAAACCGTCGTGAAGCCCTCTTTAAACCTCCCCTCCATGCCACTCGCCGAAAGGCACATCACCTGTGAGGGGCTGTCGGAGGTGTAGTAGTACAGTGTTAGTAAGGACTTTTCCTTATTTATGGTTTAATTCCTCTTTTCCTTCTTTCACGCGGCCCCAGAAGCAGAGGGCTCGCTGTGGCGGCAGAACTCGGTTTTCCTCTATTTTTGTTTATTCGTTTTGCTTTGGGGCGCCGTTCGGTGCCAGCGCGCCGCGAGCTGGGGCGGCTGCAAAGCCCCATTCCTCCGCTGCAGCATCGTGGCCCTTTAAAACCCTCCGCGGCCGCAGCCAGAGGCGGTCGGTCGGTGGTGCGCTACAGATGTTTTTACAGTTCATTTCCAAACAGCTGCTTTTCCCGTCTTTCGTCTGTTTTTCCTTTATTTATCAAGTCCCCGAGGAAGGCTGACGGCTCACAACCCTGGCAGGGGCTCCCTCGGTGGAAGCCCTGGCAGGGGCCCCGGCGCAGACCCCCGGGCCGGGCAGCACCTGCTACCGCAGAATGGGGCTCGCTTCAGCAGGTCGTGGCCAACCCCGGGCACAGGGGCCCCCAGGGCTCAGCCCCCGGGCGGACAACCCGACATACCTACAGCTTTTCCCAAAATGACCCGGGAAGAAGATGGACAAGGGCTTGAGAGGAGGGTGGGTTGCGCCGAGGCCCCTCTATGGCGGCTGGAGGCACGCTCTGCCTCGGGGGCATGCCAGTGGGATGGCTTTCACCTCACTTCTGGTGCGTCAGTGAGCTCTGCAGGTTAAAATATCCAGGGACATTCCCTCTCTGTCATCTCGGTGGAGAGCATGTGCACGCTCNAGCATGTGCACGCTTGCTCACCTGTGGCTGCCATCAGCCCCCCCGGTGTTCCCTGATGTGCCGAGATTTGTCCCATACCCATATAAAATGTTTTGGTCACAGGTAATGGGAAGTAGGAAGATCGAAAACAAGCCAGAGCGCCCTATTTGGCCAGCGGACAAAAATCCCCAGGCATTTGCAACTCAATCCTTGGCTCATGAGCCGGATTTTTTCCCATTCATATTCCCTTTCAGCAGACAGATTTCTGCGGATTGTTTAAGGAGGGGGGAAAGTCCAAAGATGAATCCTTTCTCCACCCGCTCTCTAACAAAGTTGTTTGTTTCTTAACTTGTTTGCAAAATCATGAATATGCTCCATCTGCTGCTTTTCCTTTTAGATTTTCTTTATGGCAGTTCTTTGCTTTGAAGGAGCCCAGGGCAAGCGAATGCTGCTGGGGGGCTCCGGGGTTGTTGCAGCCCTGTTTGCTCCTGTTGTGCGAGGCTGATAAACCCGGGGCTGCCTTTTTTCCTAAACGAGGTTTCAAGTTTTATATCGTCAGGTTCCAAATGCCGCCTGGACCGGAGGATGCTCGGGGAGATGGCTGGTTGAGGGTCAGGTCCAGCTTTGTTAACTCGGAGGGCTTGTCAGCTCTTTTGTCGTCGCATTGTCAAGTCTGGGCTGGGCAGATAATTACTTGTGACAACTTTGCAACTCTGCGAAATAAGGTTAATTTTTTTTTCAGTGTACATTCTCAGAGCGGCAGCTAGAAGGTTGGATGCCAAACCAAACGGGTTTGCGGGATAAAGAAACGAGTGATAAAATGCTTTTTGCATTTTGTGTGATTCTTTTGTAGAAGGGCTCATCTGGTCACCCCTTGTGCTAAGTTAAATTAACCGTGTGGTGTTGCAAAACTGAGTGCGAGATGCTGCAATTCTCTTTTAATAAATAGCCACCACGATTTGGCTTCTTGCAGAGTGTGTGGAGTGAGGGCAGCACTGGCATGGAAGGAAAAAGCACTGAGAAATCAAATTTGAATAGAATAAATGTTATGCAAGCTGGCAGGGAGATCCGCGACCTGGAGAGGAGTGACAGGGAGCCTGGAGGCTAGTCTTCATTTTTAACTTATTTCTGGAGATCATCAGTGGAGGCTGTAGCAGAGGTCGCCTGTGGCAGAGGCGCAGTGGGGCTGGAGGGCAGCACCCCTGCCGGGGGTCCTGCCTGTCCAGGGGCAGGGGAGAAATGCGTGGGGTGGGGTGGGTTGTGTTGGGTTGGGTTGTGTTGTGTTGGGTTGGGCTGGGTTGCTATCAAACGTGTGTGTGTGCTTGTGCAGCAGGGAAGCCAGAGGGTTTCAGGGATCCCTGCTAGGAGGGTCGAGGCAGGAATGTGGTGGCACCCACCCTCTGGTCTGGGGTCAGGGTGCCCGTGAAAGAGAAGGGTGTGTAGGTGATCACTGCAGAGACATCCCCACACCTTTCCTTCCCAGAGGAGCGCCTGTGGCCCAGTTTCCACACATGGTTGGATCAGAGATGGACTGTTCCCTCTCCCACTTGCTGAGCAGCTTACCACTTTAAAACTTGGGGACCCCCAGTCACTTGCACAGTGCATGGTGGTGAATTCCCATTTGAAACATCTTTCAGCTTAGCTCTTGAAAGTGAAGCGTATAAACAGACTGTAATACCCGTAGATGGGTCTAGTTGGAGTTGGGAGGGTCGAAACATTAACTTCTTAACTTTCCAGGTAAAGAAATAAAACCAATGCTGGCCATTTCAGATGTCCTGAAAATGGAGGATGTCAGGTAGTACCTGCGCTCTCTGACCACAGATGTTGGTTATCTGTGTTTGCTGTGGGTGTCACAGTTGAGATATTTAGTGAATATTTAGGGGATACAGTGTTGTAGGGCAAAAGGCTCTGACAGGGTGATGCTTTTAGGTCTTTTCTGTACGCTGGCAAGATCTGAGCAGTTTCCAAAGCCTTGTGCAAAGTACTTTATGGAGCTGAGCAAGATACTTAGAAATCATTAGCTTGCTTTGACGTGATAAATGCATTAGAGAAGATATATGTAGCCTTGACTAGCTCTTGGTTTTAATTTTTCTTTGCTTCTGCATCTTGCTTTTTGTTGGTATTTGAGATGCATTGCTTCTGTTAGGACGCCCCTTTCTGTATCACTGTCAGAGTGATCTGCATCTCCCGTGCTATATTAAGTGGGTTCAAGCTGAATATGCCAGAATTGCATGGTGTCGTGCAAAATAAAGTGCAATTTCTTTGCCTGCTGAGTCAGGAGGGCCAAAACCAGGGATGGTACTTGCTAGTTAACTCGCTTCCATACTTTGGGTACTTGGCAGTAGCTTTGAACTCTTTTTGTTTCTCTTCCATTGTCAGGGAAAAGCTACAGCAGTGGGTTTGTTTCAGAGCTTATCTGCTGTTGAAGTAAACTCTTCAGAGTTAGCATGGTGAGAGGCAGTTTGGCAACGGCAAAGAAATTATGCAGCAAATTTTTCCTGTAATTTCTTCCCTATTACAGCATTTGCAGTATTAGGAAATGAGATACGAAAACCAATATAAGGCTAGAAAGGTGTATCTGGCTTTCATATTTGTAAAGATGTTCTTTCGGATAAAACCACTTGCTAAGGTTTATTAAGCAGTAAGAGTCAGGATTTTTTTAAAATATCCTAAAGCGAGGCACCTTTGTTCCTAAAAAATAAGAGGTCTGATTTCTTTTTTCAGTTCATGGACACCTACCAGTCCTACCCAGATGCTAGCTTAGATAGGGAGCTCCTCTTTCTCTTTAAACCCTACTTGCTTCGGATTTAGGTTTGAATTCCACAAAAGCTTAAGCTGATGCTTAAACCTACGTACTCGGAGGAGACTCCTTAAGTTTGGCTGGAATTTATACAACTTGAAAAATCATGCACATGAATACCATTTTGGAGGGCTGAGGCATTCACGGACTGATGAAGCAAAAATTTGCATTTAGGTTCAACTGAATGGGAGCACTGCTTTGTTCTGTTTAGCTTGAGAAGAACAACCGTGCATCTTCCCGAGACCCTCCTTCTGCAACCCCTCCTCTTACAGAGTTGTTACTGACTTCAGTGGAAGATCTGCACTGAGAAATTTTGTCGCCCATGATTGTTGCGTTTCAATGACTATTAAAAAAATACTGTATGTAAATTCACCCTTAGAGAAGATGATGGGAAAGCAATTAATTTCACTTCTGTTTAGGATTATTTTTGGCCAACATATTTACCAAAAAGGGCTTAGTTTCAGAATACTAAATGTGAAAATCTGTACTGCATGACTTCAGTTATTAACAACAGAAAAACTGTCCCATATGTTTTACTGGCAGAGAAAACATACTTTTACATAATAGAATTAGAGCAGAAAATATTATTCCCTCTTGGAAACATTATAGTGTATTAAATATGAACTTGGAAGCTACATTTCCAAACAGTTTGATTCCAAAAGCTTATGAAAATTTGATGTATGCTATAGTATCTTTGATTTATGTTGGTTGTATGCGTCCTAATTAGCTAAGAAAACGTCAATTGACAGCTGTAAAATTATGATTGTGTATCTTGCCACTTTTGAGCCTTCAAGAAATTCTGAGGGAATACCTTTGTTTTATGGGGCTTACAAGTGGAAGTGCAGTTTTCCTAGCTAAATATGTGAAGAAAGTGCATACACAAATGACCTTTTACCCCTTAAAAGCTACTCCATACCAGGGCAAGCATTGACATTTATGAACATCCAGTTTTGTTTGTGTTCTGGTGACATCTGGAAGCCTTGATCTCAATTGGTCCTCTCCTGTTGTGCAAGGCACTCAACGTAAGGATCAATCCTTGTCCAGAAGAGTTTACAGTCTAATTAAAACTAGATGCAGTAAGTAGCTTTACCTATAAGCCAAAGGGGAACGGGAAGATGGAAATAGTAAAGCACGGTGGTTTTTGTTGTTTCCAGATTTACATTTATAAATACAAAATTCATAGAAAAAGCGTCAAAGTACTATCTTAAGCGATGAGACTCGCTGTTTTGCTGATACGCTTTGTATTCTTTCACAGTTGGATTTATTCAGCTATGTTCAGATGAAGGTTACAATGGTAGAATGATCTCCTGGTGAGAGCCTGGAAAAGTGCAAAGCTAATGGAGACACCTCTGCTGGAGTCTTGGACCTAAGTGCTGCAGCCTCAACTGTCATCAGCTCAGTCTGCAAAGAAACACAGGCAGAGCACTAATGAAAGTCTCTGCATTAATGACACTCCCACTGGGCATTCTTGACCAGGCATTTAATATATGCCTTGACTTGTTGATGACTCCAGGTTGCTACTGGCCCTCCCTCTGCCTTTGATTAAAAGCAAGTTGCAGCTCACGGCACTGGCAGGAGTGAGCCCTGTTGGAAAAATGAACATATTGCTGTGTAAAGCAGGGGGGTTGAACCTCTGCCTGGTTCTCCTTAGCAGTCCTGTGAGGCACATTTGGGATGGGCAGCAGCAGCAGCAATACATGCTGTGCTGTGCTGTTCCACTGGTGTGCTCTCTCCTCCACCTGGGGAGATGATGGCTGTATCCCTCTGTCTATTCAGGAGCCTTTCTGCAGAGGTTGGCAGGAAGGACTCCATCTGAGATGGCTTCCAGATGTTGACATTTCTTCTAGAACCTGCCCTGGGAACAACCACTACCCTTCCCGTCACTGTGTCCCTCGTGAATGGTTACAAACATTTCAGCGGGACTTTATTTGTTTGGGGCATGCTTCAGTACAGCAGTGCCAGTAAGGAGAAATCTTTGCGGAAACCGCTGGAAATGTCACCATTTCAGCAGCACACCTGTGTCATAAGGATCTTACTGTCATTAAGAAAAGGAAGAAATTTCGAGCGATTCTGGACATACAAACTAAATCTTGTATTTAGCCTTGGCTTCTTAAAAACNTGTGTCATAAGGATCTTACTGTCATTAAGAAAAGGAAGAAATTTTGTGCGATTGTGGACATACAAACTAAATCTTGTATTCAGCCTTGGCTTCTTAAAAAACCCCTCACTTTTTAACATAGGATATTACTGGAGATGGGAAGGAAAGAACGCTCTTCAGAGAGATGCCTCCAGGCGGTAATGGGAGATCAGAAAAATATTTAAAGACCAGCATAAGCACATTTTAACAATACTAAAAGAAACAAAAGGCAAAAATCGTGGCGTTTCTTTTGTGACTGCTTTTTTTTGTTGGCATGTTAAGTGATCTTTTTTTATCATCGTGACTGTCTGGTCAGAGCGCTGTTTATACACACATTCATTAGGGAGGGCAAGTTGGAGTATAACTTTTTTTAGCCTCTGTCTTTGTGTTGCATTGTGTGTGACATGTTCACATGTGCTTTCAGGAACGCCAAAGTCAGTATCTTGACTTGGACCACGAGTAAGTTAGGATTTGATTTAAGATAGTTGACGTGGAACACGAACAGATGAGGGCTAATGAATTCCCCTGTCAGCTGGGATTGCGGGGACCTCCTTGAAAAGGCTTCAGGCGCTCTTAAAAATCCCGCCCATAAATAATCCTGCAAAATGCCTCTTCCCTCTGTGTACAACAGAAATCTAGAAAGCAGAGTGATTTGTCACAAAGCTGTTTCTGTCCCAGGCTCTCTGTGACTGCGGCAAGCTTGCAGGCAGATGGGTGCTCCTTTGCTGTGCTCCAAATGAGCCTGTGCGCAGACGGAGATTCAAGAGAAGCAGAAACTGAGCCTGCATGGCTTGGCTTGAGGTGGTGCTGGGCTCCTGTGGCCGTCCTTGGCGGTGGTGGGGCTTGCGAGTGGCATCGCTGGTGAGGACGTGGCCCGGGTGTTTGTAACAAAGCCCTTGCTAAGGCTGCCATCGGCATCTTTGGCCGCCGATGGAAAAGCTTCCGTTCGTTTTGTCGGTCTTTGGGTTGGGCCCTGTGTTTTGCAGCTGTTAGTTAATCATGCTGGCACCGAAGAGTGGTGTATTTGTTCTTAGCGGTCTTCCCATTACTACCCGTGTTTATGGACGGGTGGCAAGTGCCGTAGCCTGTAGCTGCCTCTCTGTGTCCGTGCCATCTTCATAACCAGATATTTCCGCTACAGAAAAGGGGATTAGTCACAGGAGGAAGCAGGTGTGACAGATATATAGGAAAGAGAGTGATTAAACAGTGGTATTTTCTGCTTAGGCTTCTCCAGTGAACTGGAGGAGTCATCCTTGGCGCAGCATCCCCCGCGGTTCAGCTGCTGGGCTCAGGGAAGTGAATACCCCCAGGCTAACACCTGGTGGGCTACCAGCTGCGATTTGTACAGAAACATGCTGCCTTTAACTAACCTGTCGGAGGTTTTCTCCTTTCTGCTTATGAGCCTTCAGAGGAGGAGGAAAAAAAAAAAAA
>RSEF01000002.1:74501281-74526807 GCA_003993805.1 Himantopus leucocephalus | reverse complement strand
GGACCCCACGCTGGAGCAGGGGAAGAGCGTGAGGAGTCCTCCCACTGAGGAGAAAGGAGTGGCAGAGACAATACGTGATGAACTGACAGCAATCCCCATTCCCTGTCCCCCTGCGCTGCTTGGGAGAACGAGGTAGAGAAATAGGGAGTGAAGTTGGGCCAGGGAAGAAGGAAAGGGTGGGGGGAAGGTGTTTTAAGATTTAGTTTTTATTTCTCATGACCCTGCTCTGACTTGATCAGTAACAGATTAAACTGATTTTCCCAAGTCAAGTCTCTTTTGCCCGTCGTGGTCATTGCTGAGTGATCTCTCCCTGTGCTTATCTCGACTCATGAGCCTTTTGTTATATTTTCTCTCCCCTGTCCAGCTGTGGAGGGGAGTGATAGAGTGGGTTTGGTGGGCACCTGGCATCCAGCCAGGGTCAACCCACCACAAGGACAAATTCTGCTGATAGTCTAATTACAGAGAGTATCCAAAATGAGTAAGTGCAGATGCTGTGTATGGACTATGAACTGAGTCCTCTGGTATGAATGGACATTGCTAACAGGGTTGCTCTTCTGTCTGGTGGTCATCCTGGGAGCACTCTGTCACACACCTGGGGAAAGAAAATGGTGATAGAAACACCAGGGAAGCAGCACCTGGGGATGGAGTTACGTTAGGAGGTGCCGGTCTTGTTCAGAGGAGGCACGGGAAGGTGGCGGGCTCGGTGACCTGCATGTTGCTGCTGTCTCTAACCCACATGGTTCGGAGATTGTATCATGAGAATGTGGCCAAAATATTAGGTCATCGGCAAATGAAAGATGATTATGAGGAGCGTGACAAGACACAAATCACGTGGGGAGGTTTGAATGCGAGTAGCCTTTCAGATGCTAGTGCAAACTGAAGGATTTTGTTCGTAAGTCAGAAAGTGGGATGGACGGTATTCGAAGATGGTCCCAAAGTAGTTTTATATTCTTTCTGTCAGGGGCAGAATTACTTCGATCTCTGTCAGTAAACTTTTATTTGAGAGCCTTCATCCAACTGGTGAAAGGGCCAGCATCATCATTCAAGTAATTGTATCCACCACAAAAGGTTTTTGTCAAAGGAGCCCAACCCGATTCATCAGGTGGGTGAGGGGCTTCTTTAATTGGTCTGAAATGATGATTTCGGTGATAGACATGGAGAGCAATGATGTTAGGCTTGGCTAATTGCAGGCTTTCTGAGTAGCAATTAACATGTCAGAAACATAGTTATGCTTGAGGAAAATGCTGAAACTTTTCCTTGCCTCCTCTTAAAAAAAAAAGACCGCAAATGGAAGTCTCCTGTAAACTAATGCAGACAATCTGGTAATGCTTCGGGAAGCATTTTGAGAGAACCTGTTTGTCAGTGGCGTGACCCGTTCGCTGCCTGTCGGGAGATGGCTGTAAAAGAGGGCTGCCAGCAGCTCTAGGTCTGCTCGTACTGAAAAGGGAGAAGATCACGCTGTGTGTATGAGGCTTGTTAATACCCCTGGCAGCTGTAAGAATTTCCAAGACTACAAAAGCAGCTTATCTCCTGACGAGGAGAGCCCCCTTCGCCACCCCCCCTCCAAAATTAGACAGATTAACTTCCTAAGAAATGGAGAGTTATTCCACCCCAGACCTATGCTGCTCATTCAAGCTAATCTCTGGAGGGCTGAAAGGCCTCTTGTCTGTGATTGGAATCATATGATAAAGCCTTGCTTGCTTTCTCTTTTATTGTGCCAAAAAGTTTGTCTTGCTTTTGATCTGGCTGAGAGCTGAAGCGGCTTTTAGTGTGTTTATGTGTGTGTCGTATGGAGCACTTTGAGACAGAATATTGGGTCTTGTTTCTGGGTGTCTGGCGTGGTATCTCCTTATACCCCACGTGGTGCTCTCCTCGGGCATCTGCTGTGCCTTCCCCTTCCTAGTGGTGGTTAATAGCACCTCCGAGGGGGCTTCTTCACTGATGCGGTGGGATTTTTTCAGACCTGGGGCAGAAAGCAGACTGAACAGGGGGGTTAAGTTGTCGCCTTAATTTGGAGATTATATTCTGCAGGCTGAGGAGAAGAGAATGCTGCAGGCCACCATAGTCATGCCTCCCCTCTGCATCCTGGCCCCGTGCTGGGGATGGCACTCGTTTCTACTGCCATACTCAGGTGTGACCTTTAAAAAAATACTAGTAGCAAACACTGAACTGTACTAGCTGCAAAGTAATCAATAGATGTGATGAATAATCTTTGCCCAACTACTCCTTATAATCTACTAATCCTTGTCTGATGGATACTGAGTTTACTTCTGAAGAGGTCTACCTTTGGCACAGACACTGGGAAGGCTATAAATGTTATTTTTTCCCCCCAGAAAGATTAACTTTCCACTTTATTAAATGCTCAGGAGTCTTTTATATCAATAATATCTTACAGGTTTTTTCCTAAGAGCATGCGCTCTTTCATTCTCCCACCTAAAAAAGTCCCAAGGAAAAAAAGAAAAGCCTTTCTGATGTTCAATACATCAGAGTTGTAAAAATACAACTAGCACTCAGCACACTGGTAAAGTTTACGCTCCCCAGGACTGAATCCTCATTGCTCTGCAGAGCTATAGCAAACAGGCTTTGCTTGGACAGGCAAAGAGACGGCATTTCAGAAGGAGAAGGGCTTCCTCCGCACCGCATTTTCAGTGCTGATGCCAAATGCTGATGTTGAGGTGTCCCCTGTGGGTGGCTGTTGTGGGAACCTGTCTTCTCCTTTTGGCATGAAGATCCTAGGCTTATGGCAGATCCTGCGTGGGCTAATACTGGGCTGGTGCTGGGGGAAGCTTAGGGACATGGTGTGGGCTACAGACTCCCTCCACAGCTGGTTACTCTGTGCTTTCCCAGGGTGCAGTAGATTGATGCCACTCCTGCTTTGTTTATTGCTGGCTGGGATTGAGGGTCCTGGGAAAAACTTGTCCCTGAAAGCCCTGAAGGGAGGAGGAAAAGAGGAATTGCAGGGCATGTGGTTAGTTGAGCACTCTTTAATTTGGGAACATCAAGGCAGACTCCCAGGCTCTCTTCTGATAAGATGAAACACTCTAAACTGTGTCAAAAAATGAGGCTTCCAAAAACGCCTGAATTTGGATCGCAGCTTGAACCTTGGCTCCCTTCTGACCTTATGTAAATCATGTAATCTCCCCTAAGAAACATAAGGGGCCTTGCCCTTTGAACCTGTGGTTCTTGGCTCATCCCTCTTCTGGCTTTCCTGTTCAACTCCTGGAAGCCATTCTTGTTTGCCTTTGGGTTGGGAAACTGGCTGCTCTGTCTTCGGAGCATTTCGCAGAACAATGGGGGAAGATTCATTCATTCATTCAAAAGATTTATCATGTTTCTGTCACAACTAAGTTTTTGCCTTCCTCACTTTTTTGCGTGTGTCTTGCTGGTCTAAAGTCTGAGTGAGTGACAATTCAAACCCTGCTTAGCTAACGTCATGTGAGGAATAACACATTTTGGAGTAATGGAGGGAGGATTGGTATTGTTTTCCTGCACCCTGGGAAAACATGTGATGTTCGGTGCAAGGGAGCCTGTATCACCCACTGAGCATCCTGAAACTCCTCTCTGTACCAGGAGGAGGGCAGAGCATCTGCCTCACTCGCTTCACTTGAAAGAAACAAAAATACAACGGAAAGCTTTTAGCACATAGTCTGTACTATGCCACATGCACCTATTTGTATCATTCAAAAGCACTGTTTTTTAAAAATCTTTGCAGTTTTTCATTAATTGATCAGAAATATGGTATCCAGCTTCGCTTGCACTGGGTTTTGCTTCCTCCATCATTTCTGTGAAGGTCAGTGTGGATGTTAGGGTGGTTGCTGTGGTGGAAGCTGTCACTGAGGGCTTCTCTTTATGTTTTTCTTTCTGTGATGATTGTAAAAACTTTGTGTTTGTTAAAACACCTGTGGCATTTAATGCCCTATTGTTTTCCTGCTTTGCAAGCAGGAAGGGAGAAATGTATATTTTCCTTTACAACAAACCAGCCTTTGTCAGATCCTGATTCACTTGGCCTTGGTGTGCCAAACTGCTACAAGTGAGTTCATTGTAAATATCTCTAACAATGCGTAGTTCATGCCTTGTGTTTTTTGGATTATGAAATCATATACTGATATACAGGTATGAGAGGGGCTCTGCATCTATTCAGCACAGGTGAGATTGTTATCTGGGCAGTAATTAGCTTGAATGGGAAACTGGAGTTAACTGTTCCCCTACGATAACTTTGCACAGTTCAGACATTGAGATGCTAATATTTTTTACATTCCACAGGTTCCATTTCTTCTCATAGCTTATCTCTGTTTTAAATGGTTCAGGATCGATGGCATTTTAATTGTGCAGATGCATCAGATACTCTGGAATGAAACCAGATCTTTCCCAGTGAGGGTCATGCTGAAGTTTTCATGTAACGAGAATGACTATGAATCAATTACTTGATACTTCATTATGACGAAAGAAAACAAACATGGCATCAACAGTGGGTTCAGCAGTCTTTATTTCAAAAAGGGTGTTGCAGAACCATTTAAGGCAAAATAAAATCCCAGAGAGGATCAGCAAAGGATGCAGATGAGAGCATAAAATACTGTACAATGAGAAATGTCACAAAAGCTTCAATGCCTTAGATATGTATGTGAAAAATTTCAGGCTTAGCCTTCCCACACTATGGGAGGTCATCAAGTAAAGCAGAGTTAGCTCTGTTTATCGCCAGTCAAAGCAACACATGACTTCATTTGGGTTTTAGTCTCATTACTGCTGAAGTGTGAAGTGTCAGGTTAAAAAGACTACATGCTTTTCACCCATAGGGATTCCTCGGTTTTACTGGGTCAGGTCAGCGCTATGGCTCAAAGCATTGCAAACGATTAATGTTTAATACATTTTAAACTTAAGTCCTTGAGAATACAAAATTAACCCTGTGGACATCTGTGACTGGGACTTTTTGATATTCACGCGTTTCAAGGAATACAGTGTGCTGTTACTGCTGGCAACACAGAGCTGAAACAAAACCAGAAGAACATATTTTTCTCAAATCCTATTGTTCTTCACAGAGTGGTCCTGGCAATCTGGGCTCTTGCATCCTTAAAGATTGCCAGGATGAATTACATTACACAAACATGTCAGTCTTGGACTATGAGAGGAGAGCAAGTGTCCAATCTAGGTCAAGCAAGAAGGCGCTGCCTTTTTTCTCCCCCAAGAGTTTCCCATTTCTGACTTTACCTTCCCCATTCCTCATATTGTATACCAAAACTTAAAAAAAACCCCAAACAAATAAAAAAACCCCTCAAACCAAAGAAAATCAACCCCCAAAAAACACCTTATCCAAAAGGGAGGAGATTTCTATCCTATGTTCTTGCAATTTTTGTGGCAAAAATTAGCAGACAGGATGCCCTCCTAACGTCTACAGGTTAAAAACGTTTGATGAGGTTTTCTGACATACCACGTAATATCTCTGGTGGCTTTTGACGTTGTAACTGTAGTGATGGATGTCTAAAATGAGTAACTAAGGAGAAATCGGTGTGTTCTTGGATCTTGTCAGCAATGTTACTTTCGTGGTGGTTTATCATGCCTTGTTGAGTATTAATAATTCAGAAGAGACTGGCTAAGAAACTGCTTAATATACTGCCTTTTTTGGAGTGGCATGAGGACAACTTGCCTTAGTCATAATTTTAAAGGAATGCAATAGTCTCTGAGTCTCTGCAGTATAAAACCCAAGAGAAGCAAATTTTTATGGTGGCNTTTTTTTTTTTTTTTTTTTTGAACCTAGAGTACTGGCACATTTATTTCAGACAGGCATAGATAATGCCAGCGTTGAGTTCTGTGGCTGTATAAAACAGTGGGATGACGAGTTAAATTAGTGTATATTGATTTGTGGCTTACTTTTTATATGATTTAGTAAAAGGACGCATGATTAATTAAATGTCTTAAATTTTAAGATTAACGTTCTTCTAGATGTATCATCTGTCGAGGTCCTCTCGTGGCTCTTGTTGTTCTTAAGTTGTGTGCCAGAGGAAGTGTTCTGATCAGCAAGGCCTAACAGAGGGATATTTCTAAAATGGGATTATGAATCTCGTAAATCTTTATTTCTGAGACCTTTTCAGTGTCTTGAAGCTGAAGCCAGCATGTCAAAATCTGTTACTCTGAACTAAATGCAACAAATAGCTCAATTGAGATTCTGGTTTTGACATTTTTTATATTTTTTTTTTGATTGAACATTTGTTCTTAGGAAACAGAAAGGCTAAGAAAGATGTTGATATTTCCTCCTCACCGCCGGCACTAGAGTTGTCTATTTTTATTTACTTTGAGAGGCAGAGAGAATTGGACAATTGGCTGAACCACAGTAACCAGCGTCATCCGCTTCTCATTATTTCTGGTGCTTCCTTAAACTTCTGAAATCTTGAGACTGTAAAGAAAGCCTACAGTCATTTCTTTTGAAAACCACACAGATTCTGGCAAAAATTCCAGTGCTTTCAAACAATGACTGTCATCTTTCATCCATACGTTGGGAAGGGCTTCGCCCCCTACCCATCCCCACCCTCCTCCTCCTCTTTGCAGTTTAACTTGGGCTGTCAGAAGTGGTTTCAGTGTATAACCCTTTGCAGACAGAAATAGATTGGTATCCCCACAAGCGCTAATTTGCCTGGCAGTCCCCAAAAAAAAGACTGATGGTGCTGACGTTTGCATCCCAGTTTATCTTGCTAGGCTGTGAGATGAAGCGCTTCGTATCAGATGAGCTGTCCTGAAGAGAAGTGGAAGAGCAGCTCTTGAGTTGGGAAAAGAATGCACGGCATGGATGTTGTTTTTCTTTGTGGTTGGGTGCAGGCAGAAAAGGACGAAAATGTGGTTCGGAAATCAATTGCAGACAACCGCTGTTCTCCTTGGAGAACTGCACAGAAAGCATGTATGTGCAGAAGACACTGCTGACCACTGACCACATCCCACTCACCACCCATTAGGGATTTTCAGAATCCATAAGAAAGCCAATGGCAAGATATTTTTATTTATTTTTTTTTCCTGAGGGGTGATTTATTGTGAGTATCTCTTTTAAGCTTTTGCAGCTGGTGAGTTGGGTTTGTATCTGAACTTGAGGCTTCATCTGGGCTGGGAGGGTGTGGGAATAGTAGGAAAAGGTTCAATAGACAAAGAATGGGGAATTTATGCCGGGCATTTGCAAGCTCTTCCTGGGGATTTAAACTATTTGTAGACCTAAACCTCAGATTCAGCTGCCCTTATGGAAGGGGTTTCGTCTTCTCTCTTTTCACTCTACCCCTAGCTCTTTGAGTACAGTAGCATAAAGCTTTGAAAATACTGTACTGAGTAGTCTTAGTCCTAAAAGGCTTTATTTCAAAGCATAGTTGGCTACGTCTAGGCAGGTGGCTTAACCCTGTTCAACTCCGACATGGCATATGTAGAAGTGTGTGTCTAACTCGCTTAAAACTTGCATTCAGAGGTTGAGCTCTGCCCCCCTGGGAACTGGACCAGTGCTCCCAGCCTGCATCCCGGCACTGACAGCATGCCACAGGGTTGCACAAAGTTGGCAGAGCATGGGCACCTGCCAATCACCCTGACCTTGCCTGGGCACTGCTGCAGCCGGTCAAGCTTCTGGAAACTGACTCTTCAGTCCTCTCATTAGCCTTGCCCACACGTAAAAGAAGCCAACATTCCCATTTTCATTCCTACAAGCTTTTCACGGCTCCGCTGATTGTGTTCGGTGAGCTTTCCAACTGGCTTTATATATAACGTAATACATAATCTCCTTGCCCAACTGTTTAAAGCTAAATCTAACATGCAGAAGTACGTTTCCAAAACTCAGCCCCTTGATGAACCTCTGTGCTTGGTAAGAAAAAGGCAGGACCTTGCCACCTCTCTCCTGGTGCTGCAGGTGAACATGTGGGGGGTGACCAGGGAACCAGTAACTTGTTTCCCTCTCTGCCTTTTCAGGGTGCTAGAGAGAGGGACGACTTCTCTCAGTATCTCACCAGTGATCTGTGACAATGCAGTATACAAATGATCTGAGGCACGTAACAAGAAGGAAGGCAAGATTTAGTTTTTAAACAATTGTCTTAATCTCTTTATTTGAAGAGATAAGAGAAGTGGATGGAGTATATCTGCCACAGAGACACTTCTCGCTTCCTGATGGAGACAAGTGTCTGTTGCTTGGAGTTGGTATAGCCCTGTGTGTATCAGCTGGATACAAAACCACGTCCCTCCGTAGGTAGTAGCTGGTGGTAGGGAGGACCTAAAGGCTTTATCATGTGGATGCAAGCTCGACCTGCAAGAAAACAGTGAATTTGAACATGTGTGTAGACATTGCCTATTACCAGGCTCTCATCACCAAAATGAACATAAGCATTTACACCCTGTGCCACTGCTGTTGGTTTATTGAGTGTGTGTGACAGAGCGAGGGATAGTACACTGGGAAACAGCCAGCTCAGCTGGGGAGTGCAAGAACTGCATGCATGAAGGTCCGTGGAGATGAGAATTTATGAGCAGAAGCACGAACATCTGCTTATGCAGGGAAACGTGGTCATGAGTTCTGTCCCAAAAGAAGGCAAGGCAAGATTTTCTGTGAAGTGTTGAAGGCGCCGTAGTTGAGCTTCAGCAGTTCATCTTGGTGGGGATGGTGCCTGGTGGTGCTTGCAAGGGGACCTACAAGTATTCATGGCATTTCCCACAATGGAATTAAACCAAGTGCTGCTTCGTCTGTGCCCGAGGGCAGCAGGGAGAGCCCTAACTCCAGGCGGGTTGCGTCGGGGAAGGCAGTCACTTGTGTACACAGCGTTTGCCATTTTGATGCGTGGCAAAGGTGCAGCCAGGTGGGCAGCAGAAAGAAAGACGAGAGTGCAGTTCATCCGTGGCTATACTGTTGTGATCAAATGAGAGGGAGGGTTTCATGCCTTTATTGATGCACCTACACGGATACTAGATGATGCCATCTGCTTCTGAGCTCGTTCCTGCTTATAAAATGCAGTTACCTCTACAGTAAAAATGGGGACATAGTCTGCAACCACATTTTTTACACTGTTACATTTGTAATGTAGATAAAAGTGTAGCAAGTGCATGCATTGTACACTGAATGAGCAGGGTGGAGAGCAGATTTTTTTTTTTTAGGAGGTTAAATAGATTTTGAGCTGAACAGATGATCCAATATTCGATCATGAGATGTGATTTTTATTTTCTAGTCTTTCTGAATGTCTACTACTATACCTTGTGATGTGAATGCTATTTCCTGCACGTGCAAAAGTTTGTTAGAGTTTTCTGTTATCTATAGGAACGCAAAATGAACTCTAAATAAATGGAAACTTTCTATTACCTACATAGACCAAAAAGCAGATGTTGGTCTTTAGTTGGTGGAGGTGAACAGCCAAATAAAGTTCAGCCAATTTTATTGGGAAATGAGGAAAATCAAGTAGAATATTTTCCAGCATTAAATTGCTTTGCTTGTCCAGCATGCTACTGGTATTAAAAATATGGATTTGTTACAGATGCCAGCAAAATATTTCATCTTGTAGAGAGAGAAAAGCATTGTGAGGGAAGCTGCAAAATAATTTACGTTCTAGTTTCCCAAGGTCTTTCCAAGGTACTTTTTTTTAAAAACCAAAAGCAAATAGACTCGTGTTTGTTTTTGTATCAGAAGCAAATACCTGAAGTTGGTCAAATAACTTGGAGAGAGGTTGCTTTGTGGAAAGCGGTTTTCACGAGACTCTTAACAATGAGTTAAGAGCAGAAGGGGGTTTTCACGAGACTCTTAACTTACCTGTTGCTGGTTTGTGAAAGGTGTGGCTATTACATCAGTTAATAAAATAACTTGTCCTACAGCGCTTCTAGTTGAGGGACACAGTTTTGACTGCAGTACTTCAAATAACTCAAGAGTGTCAGGTATGGTTTTGGTTGAGCCTTCTGGCCCAAGCAGAGGTATGTGCAAGACCACCTGGTTTTCTGATACCCGTTTCAGCTCAGCTGAGCAATTTGCAAATAATCTGAAGTGGCTGAAGTGTACTTCTGGAGTCTGCCTTACAAAGTCGCAGCCTCCCCGAAACCAGGCAGGTTTCCCTGGGTGCTCTCTCTTTGCATGCTCTGACCTCTCTGAGGGACAGTCTCATGCAACACGATGGAAGTGCTGCCATCCACCCCAGTATCACCCAGTGGTGACCCAGGGTCTGCGTAAAGCTGGGCTTAAATCACTGCAGAAACCCCACTTGTGTCTCTGGAAAGGACTTTATCGAGTGTATCCGTAAGAGGAGATACACATGGTGCTCCGTGGACCTCCACATAGAGGACTAACCTGTCTTAGTGGTGGTGATGGTATTTCTACCTGTTGTGATACCAGTGCCTTGAAAGTACAGTGGTACCGCCATACTCCCCAATGCTGTTAAACTTTTTGGACAAGGGATCGGTGCTGTTTTGGAGGAGCTGATCCCTGAAGCATTCTGCTCCCTGTGGAGGTGGGACTGTCGTCGGTGGAGACAGCAGCCCGAGGGCACACCCAGCACTGCAGCTAGGGTCACAGATGGGCCTGGGTGGGCATTTTGGGACAAAATTTTGTCTTCTGCTGAAAAATACAGTTTTGTTTGAAACAGAATTATTTCCCAGGAGCAAGACGATTTCATTTAAAAAATAATCAGTTAATTTCCACATAAATTGAGGTGAAATTAGGCTGTTTGTATCATTTCAGCTAGTGATTTCTGTTTTCTTGCAAGTTTGAATTTTTATGTGCTGTTAGCATGAAACTTCTTGCTTCAGCAAAACGTAATTTCAGTCTTTTTGGTTCACTAGTTTAACTTTGTGATGTTTTGGTTCCAGTCTGACATTATACAGCATCCACTCAGAAGTGTTGGTGTTTTGGAAGTGGAAGCTCTGTTCCTAGCCCTGTCATAACCTCGGGCCTTTTTAAGATGACAAGGTGTGTTCCTGTGAGCTTCAGCTTTTAATGCCTACCTGTAAGGCAGCTAAGCCATGATGGTATCTGTAAAGTTTGTAAGGAATTTCTAATAGGATGAAAAATAAGACATTTCTACTGCTTATTCAGGAATATTCCTTATTGAAACTCTGTTTTCTCCTAATGTCGAAATTAAGCAAGACCATTAACTTTCCCAGCAAAGGCGGCTGTGTCAGAAGGGATTCTGAGAGGCAATTTCTTGCTATTGCTTAATGCTGTTAAGTTTGAGCTTATGAGGTGTATCTCCTTGGACAAGAAAGAGTAAAGTAAAAGGAAAGAAGTAATATTTGCTGTATTCTGAATATAGCATGTATCTGTCCAGGAGACTTCTGTTTCAGCCCATATTGGTTATTTAAGAGTGTGCAGCCTTTCAAGAACATTCAGTTTTAAGAAGAATACTAATCCATGTCAGGAAATGTGACATTAAAGCTGTGTGTACAAGAAGTACAAATCTTTGAGGAAGGATATAGTGAAAATACAACCCACAGCCTTACTTGAGCTGCACAGAAATGCAACTTTAATCTCTTCTATTGTTCTGCTTGTAGGACAACAGCAGTATGGAGCACAGAATGTTAACCTGAGAGTTGGCTATTTGTATGTATTAGCAGATAGTAAATGCATTTCACTGTATTATTTTTTCTCAGTTTTCATTTTTCACCCATTTACCTGTTTTGCTTCTGTTTTTATAGGACTCCTGAGGTCCTGCCATAATGTGGGTGAAGTTGCTCACATAGAGGCAATCTATAGAGATATTTTATATTACAATAGCAAAACTATTTTTTATTTGAACAGAATCGACTTGTACTCAATTCCACACTTACATATGTATTAATTCAGAAAGTTTATCAGTGCGCATTTTGCTGCTAGCAACATAACCAAAAAAAGAGGGCCTTAAAAAGTCCTTCTAAACTTGTTTTTATTTATGGAAAGCTCATGAACTTTGTCTTTTCTCTATCCCATCAATGCTGAAAGCAATATGACTTTTAAAGTGGATTATAACAGGGAGGAGGGGGCAAAATCTAGTTTTGGAGATCCTTTGCAAACTTAACTGTAAAGCTGCTGCAAACAAAACACTAGAAGAGGGAGGGAAGAAGAGGCACTTCCTTCACTCCATTCCTTTTCACTTTATCCCGAAAAGTGTCGGAGTGGGCTTTCCAAGGTGCTCTGAGACCAGCAACCATGGACTTCGGCAGACACTGAGGCTGGAGCAGCGTTTGCATGGTCTGGCCCCGCTACAAGTGAAAGTGGTGGTGACAGCCCAAAGGGGCTCGGTAGTTTTGTGCTGAACAAGGGAAACACAATAAGGTTCTTTAATTTGCAGAGCATTCAAGTCATCCAGTTGCCCATGGGAAGGTTGTTTTCTTGAAAGGTGCTGAGCAGCAGCCGTCTGTGTGCTGAGAGGGTTCCCCTCTTGAAGGCAATTAGGGACAGGGGAGGTTGTGGGGGAAGGGGGCTCCCATGCCAGAATTCAGATTTGGGTGCGTCTTTAAACGTTTTTCTATCGCACTTTCTTCTGTGTGCAGAGAACAGTAGGCTTTTTTATTTTCTTTGGGTTTGGGGTTGTTTTTTTTTTTTAATTAAATTAAATAGTTGTATTGTTTCAGATACCTGTCTAAAGACCTTGATGTTTACACTTGGTAATCCCACAGTACCCAAAGAGGATTTATTTGTGACACACCGAGCCAAATCAAATATATGACTGTGGTAAATCGCAGGTGGTAATAATCTTATCTCAGGTCAGTCAGGCTGTCAGTTATCAGACCGTTGCCCATGCCCAGTGCCTTTTTGGGTGAGGTGCAACTTGGGTAGGTCCTATGGCAAACGATGCATTGGATGCAGGATAACTATCCCAGCTGCTGTCACTGCATCGGTGCTGCTCTTGCCACCATGAACAGCTATGAAGAAACAGCAGAAAGGTGATGGCAGAGGAAAAAAACTTTTCATAAAATTGAACCAGAAATACGAGGTTAAAGTACATACTCGGGAAGGTTTGTATCAGCTCTGCTGTTGTTGAGCATCAGCTTTTTTTGTATTTATAATAAAAGCTAGTCTTTGAACAGAAATATTTCTTCCCGCTAAAAACATCTCATTGTGGGTTTTTTGTTCTCCCTAATTGAAAAAAAAATATCCAAAATATTAAGAGCATAATTATGAGAAAAGCATTTCTAATGGAAATACTTATTAGAAAGTATATTGTATTTACCAGTATTTTTTTATGTCCTCGGCCTTATCTCAATGCCTACAGCAGGAGCCGAGAGTTCTGTTTCACCCAGACTCTTTCTGGCTCAGCCAGCAGCAGAGTTGCTCAAGCTTTTGATTTTTTCCACATGGTAAAGGCAGAAACTTTGTCTTCATCCCATAGAAAAGTTTTCTAATGCTGGATGGAAAGATCTTCTAACACTTTGAATGGATGCTATCCCCAATAAGATAAACCTTCTATCTAAAATATTTTCCAGCTCAGATTTTCCTCTGATGGAAAGATATCGAGTGATTCTTTCCATGCGTTTGAATAACAGGGTGAGAAATAATGTTGCTAGAAACTCTTCAGGATCTCGAAATACAAAGGCTACAAAGGCGTTATTATTTGGTGTGGNTTTTTTTTTTTTTTTTAAATGTCTTCGGATGAAAAGCGTGGGTCAGAAAGAGTCTGCGAGGTTATATACATCAACACCTTGCCGAGACATCAAGCATGTGGAATTCTATATTGCAGTGATTATGCTTTAAAGAATGCCCCAAAGAATTTTCCTCGGCTACCCAAACAAGTGCACGTACATCAGGTAGTCACAGGTCTTCAGAAAACAAACAAAAAAGTCCANATCAGGTAGTCACAGGTCTTCAGAAAACAGACAAAAAAGTCCACCAGAAACCCCCTCCTTGGAGTTGGCCTATTTCCTGTAATTTTCTAACTAGCATAAAGTAGCCAAATCTGTGGTCTAGACTGGTTTGTTCTGCAGATATTTTTTTTTCTTGAGGATTTACAAACCACAGAGAGTTGGAATGGATCAGAATAAATATTTGCTCATGCACCTACTGATTAGAGCTTTCAAAGTCCCCAATCTTGTTACAACACACGTGAGCATTAGCATTCACGTAGGTTAGGTAAATACAAGGGGTTTCCTCTCTACCCGCTTCCTCCCCCCTCCTCAATTTCAGTTTAATGGAGACAACACTTCAAATGTGGTGTGTTTTTCTTTTGGTATCCCGCAGTGTTTTCTGCCTGGCAATTCTCTGAGAGACTGTTATTGTACCAGAGAGTGCATTTTTTAGAATCTTTTTTATCCCCCTCCCTTAATATCAAGCATATTATTACTCATCTTGGAGTGCTTCATCACTGCTGTTTCTGAGTTGGAGATTTCTCCAAGTATGATAGCAGCTGCAGCTAATAACATCAATTATACAACATTTAGGTTCCTGTTCTCCTATTTTGACTGGAGGAAGTTCTTTACTGGGACATGTCATATAATTAATTGCCTTTTTTCTGCATACAAACATTATTTAAAGCTTTAGCCTTGCTGCCTCTACACGAGAACGGCAGTAAAACCATTCGTTCACGGAAGCCACAACCCCACTTGTTAGGGTGGTTTAGTGTGCAGGGGTAAAAATGAGTTAGTAAATGTGTATTAAAAAGAGTTTTGCTTGTCAGATCACCGTACTGTCTGTATGAGTGTAAAGAGAGTGCGTTGAGGTGCTAGCCCGATCCAAACTTTCTAATGGTTGATGGCTTTCTTATTAAAACACAAACAAAAACCGACTAGGTATGGCAGCTATCTCGCTGGCGTCTTGCTAACACTGTCAGATCTATAGGATTACCATCCTGCAGTAACTTTAAAAAAGGAAAAAAAGATTTTAATAGACTTTAAAAAAAAAAAAAAGGTGAATTTTTTTGTAACCAATATGCTTGCCACTGAGTCATAAACTAAAGTCTGTGTCTGGGCAATTCAGCTGTTGACAACATTGAAAACACTTCAAGCATGACAAAAGACGTATTTTAAGACCAAAATTTGAAATCAGTTTTGGGTATTTATTTAAATTTGATCTTTCTCTATATATTTGTCTTTACTAAAAGTTGGAAGAGTCTTGATGTTTTTCTCCAAGGATGGCGTGTGACCAGTCAAGGCAAGAGAGGAGGGCATTACTAAGAGAGAAGGAGCGGAAAAATAAAATCAGTGATGACAAGGCTGGATTGGGTGGGGCAGAGAAATGCTGGGATAGCCAAACAGCCGGGACATGAATCGCAAAGAGGGAAGATAGAGAAGCCAAATGTCTAAAAATTAATTTGTCGGCAAGCGGCTCTGCTGAGAATTTTAACACCTTCTCTTTTGTTCATTTTAAATTCTGTCTCCAGGAACATGATATTTTAAGGAAAAGGGTCAAGATAAAATGAAAGCCAAAAATGCCTACATACTGAGTGGGTTTTTAAACCAGTGAGGTTTAGTAATTTCCTATTTGTTAACCTGAGGACTTCTGGAGTCAATTTATGTGCTGTTACTTTAAGACCATTTGTACGTAACTTTGATTTTTAAATGCCTAGAGCCCAAGGATTGCTTTGTGTATTTGGTGAAAGTGAGAGGGGGGAAAAAAAAGAAGGAAAAAAAAAAAAAAGTAGAACTTGGCAGAGGCTGTCCCTTTTCCTGCTGGATGTTTTTCAGGTGAACTACCCAGCTATGCTACTGTATTAAAGTCAGGCCAACAATGTGGAACTAAGGATTATTCCACAAATCCTGTTTTAGTAGTTCTTTTAATGGTGTTTTTCCTCAAGTTTTACTTTTTCCCTAGGATTTCCCACTCTGATCAGGACTCTCCCATCTTGCCCAAAGCATTGCACCTCCCTGGCTTGTGACCAGGCTGGGACCGTGCTCTGCGGCCGGGAAGAGGAGCTGCGTCCCCCGTGGGCCCAGTGCGGGGCTGCAGCCGCCGATGGCTTTATCAGATGGACAGAGACATTCCAAGTATGCTTCTGGTCACTGGGGGATATGGGAATATAAAAAATAATGAAAAAGGAAGGCTTAGAGAAAAGCTGTTAGGCAAACTGGGGATTTTTGTCAAGTATTTTTTTCTTATTTTAATTTTTTTTTAAAGGGTGAAATTCTTTACCCCTATGCAGATTGTTAAAGCTGTGTGATGTCATTTTCTTTTCTTTTTAAAGCTGTGTTTTGAGAAGCTGAAAGGCTGCAGGTTAGGTAAAACTATTAATGACCATTTTGTGACCTCTGCTCCAACCGCCCACAGCGGCTGCAAATTTTTAAATGTCTGACAGCTGCTTGGCTCTCCGCAGCATCATTATGTTGGTCGGCAGCAGATGAGATTTCAGAGGTTTTTACCTCTGAAATCACCTCCCAGATTGCACCCTGCTGGCATGGCCAGTGGGCAGATTAAAAAAAAACTGGATTTCAGTGGTTTGGTAGGGCAGGAGACCTCCGTTTTCATGACTGAGGTATGCCAGGAGCTCCCTCTGGTTGCCCCCAGCTTCATCCTTCCTGGAGGTTGGTTGCACAGAGGGCAAATGTGCTCAGAGCTCGTCTTGTCTAAACCAGGGTCTGGGTGGTGCCAGGCAGGGGCTCGCACCATGGTGCTTGTGAAGAGAGGGCTCTGAGGATGTGTCAGGTAGGCTTGTCCCATTCTTCTGCTTTTCCTCGGGCATCTGTTCTCAGGAGGTGCGAGGCAGGCGGCAGGGAGCTTTGGCTGGAGCTGGCATGGCCAGTCCCATGTAAACGCAGCTGTCATGGAGGAGCGTGAACTTGGGGAAATGTGCATGGTGGGCATGAAACGTGACATGGGGCAAGTGTGGGGAGTGAGCTTTGCAAGACGTTATTGCCTCAGAGAGAGGGACAGTAACCTCACATTGATGTAATCGCTGTAAAATATTCTGGGATTTCTGTCTCTTGTTAAATTTTCCACAGTTTTCATGGTTGCAGGTCATGTGTGCTTCCCAGAGGTGTTAGGGATGCACAGTGAGATCCATCCCTAAGGGCATTCACGGCCTGTCTGCCTTGGCTGGTGGAGGCTGTGGAAGTGTTGAGGCTTCCCTTCTTCTTCCATCTCTTTTNTTTTTTTTTTTTTTTTGTCCTTCACTCGCCTTTCCAGCCCTTTAATTTGGCCCTATGAGAAGAGCGTGCTGGGGAGCAGAGTTACGTACGCCCTGCGGGCAGTCAGGCTTCTCGTTATCTGTAGGGGACAGAGGCCATGTCTGCCTTCACGGGTGATTCAGCAGAGCGGGAAGAATCGGGGCGGCTGGTGCTGGGGCTCCTCACGTCCCTATTAGAGAGGGTTTGCTTTGCCTTGTGTCTCCTCCAGTCCCCAGGGCCAAACATGCCCAGCAGAAGGCTAGGGAGAAAGGAGTGATAAATAAGAAAGGCAGCAAGAGAAACAGCGGGTCTAGCAAGGGTGCTGTGGTGTTTCTGCGTAGCCTGACATCTTCCAAAGCTCTTCCAGTTGGCACAGGGAGTTGTCCAGGTGCCATGATGGTGCCTAATCCCAGCGGTGGTTGGGAGCCTCCCGTCCTGTTGATGCGTTGGAGCTGCTTCCTCCAAATCCGCGTGCCGAACCGGCCCGCGGTAAACAGAGGCAGGGAGGGGGTTCACTGCCAAACCACCCTGCTCCTTAGACAAATATCTATGACCAGGAATCATGATTATTTCATGTTCCTCAAACACTTCCATGCATTTATTCTCAGTCTTCAGAGCTGTGGTGTCTTCTCGCCTTGACTCTCCTGTAGAGTGTTTGCTCTGTAGTCATGTTGAATGTTGGGAACTTGTGGCATCTCCAGACCTTGATTTTATTCTTTTTATCCCTGCCATCACTTTCTACTCTCCTTAGGTGCAGGGCTTCCGCCTTTCTCATGTCTTCCCTTTTCTCTGGCCGATACCAAATCTGGTGTCCTTCGTGCTCTCTCACAGAGCACCTTGCCAGTTCCCCAAAGCCTGTGCTCTTTGGTGGTCCTTTCGCTGGACGCTGCTTAACGTAGTCATTTGAAATTGGAGCCCTGTTGTAAAATACTAAACACTAAATAAGTGAGTCATGTCAGCGATGTGACCGTAACGGTGTGGTGGTGTAGGCTTCGGGACAGTGTGACAAGCTTGGAAGCACAGCTGATTTTTTCTGTGTATCGGCGTCTCGAGTGCTGGATTAAACCTTTTCAATAATTTATAAAACCTTAAGCGCTCTGGGCAGTATTTTTACAGGGAGTGATTGCATTGTGTTCAGGAGATATCTTTCTCAGCTGGGCTATTAAATGAAAAGCTGAAACCTGCCTGTGATGTGGAGAGATGAGTGCTCAACAAAATGAAAGCGTGGAACTTAACTTGCAAACATTTTTGTGTCGCCTGCTTTCCTACTTGCTGCTGGTTGATTCGCAGTCTTACTGATAAACATGAAACCTCCCCTGTGAAAAAAGCAGAGAGGGAAATTCCCGTAAATTAAAAAAACTTTCCCACTTTGCACAACCTCAGTTTTGAAATTTAGCTCAAACGTGCAAGCAAATTGGCTTGGACTGCCTTAAATTCCTGCGGAAGGGTGGATAATTTTGAGAGATGATGCGAGATAAGCCAGGCAACTGCTACACCATTTAAAAAAAATCCTGAAAATGTTTCCAGACGCAGTCGGTGCACCTGGGGCAGCTGCGCGCTTCCAGGGAGCTGCGTGCTGACGGCCATGCCAGCAGGAAATGCGGCGTGACCTGTGGCGAGCCTGGAAGGGTGGGAAACGCCGCGAGCAGAAGGTTTCCACGCGTGGCTCTTAAGTGTCCTGGGTGGTTACTGTGTGGGCATGGACGCAGGAACAAACGTAAAGCCACAGGAGCATGCAGGAGGGGTAGGAGCATCCTCTTGCTTCCACGTGCATAGCTGCGAAGCGCTTCCTATCGTGTGTCCCTGCCGGCAGGGTGACAGCATCACCTTCTTCCCCGAACGCTGGGTCTGCGTTCATGAAACCTGGCTGTGAAGTAGAAATGGTTTTTGGAAAGCATAATATTATTTTAATCATAAATTATTTGGAAAGTCCATACAGAAATAGCTTCACATCACTTCTTCCAGAGGGGTGTTTTTGCAGTCAGGGTCTTTATCAACTTCTCAGTGGGAACTGCATTAATACTGCCACAAAAATGCAAACAGTAGTGCCTTTGATAAAGCAATTTGGCATCTCTCAAGCAGAAAGATGTTTTATTTTCCTAAGATACAGTGCTGTTTTCAGCGCAGGGACCTGCCGTATGTGCCAGCATATGGAAAGAAAATACCAGTTTTGTTACCGTTTGTGTTCGGAAGCCGTGGGGAGGGGACGAAGGAGGCGGCCGCCTTTGCAGTTGCAAAGCAATCTGTTATTGCTAGGGGGACAGCACAGAAAGCCCAGAAGTGACTGCCCTCGGCGGAGGTGCCAGTGGCCTGCAGTCAGCCTCCCGGGCTTAGCTCCCCCTCAGAGTGCTCTGCCGAAGGCTCTCCTCCTCATCTTCTCTTTAGCTCTTCCCATCATGTGCAGGAGCGAAGCTGGTCCCCACTGCCGCCTGCCTCCCAGTGCAGAGTGGAAAAGCTTTACTGGCCATACAGTAGGCATCTTTGTGGATACAGTAAAAATGCCTTTTAGTACTTTTTGGTGTCCCGTGGGTATTATCTATTTGGTTAGTGCATTATTTTGATTTTTAGCCTGCCTTTGGTTCAAGAATCCTGAAAGGAAGCTGTTGTGCAACTGTTTTAATCTGATTTTACAAGCCAATTCCAGCTTGATTCCCAGCACAAAGAAACAAAGAAGAGCTCAGTTGTATTTTTTTGTCCAAAAGTAAAAAGCCTTCCTCCTTTGAAGATCTTCTGTAGAGTGTTATGTTTAGAGAGTGATTTGCTATTGTTTAAATTTAATCTCCATAATTACATTGCGATTGGATTAATGACGGGTTATTTTTCTGAGTCATTCTTTTCTGGCACTCACAGCTAGTGAGCATAAAGCCAGGTCTTCATCGGATGTAAACTGGCATCGCTCCACTGAAGTTAGTGGAATAATTCCACTTTATATTGTGGCGGCCCAAATGTGATATTATAGCTGTTTCAAAGAAAGCACCCTTTTGGAGTTTGTCGGCCTTGAATCTTCTCATTTTTAAGCTGTCTAGGCATTAACTTCCAATTGCATTTTGTTTATGGTAGCACAGTTAGCCATTGTCTCTAGACCACCTCAGCTGGACCCAGGGGGATCAAAAAAAGGTGCAATGCCAGATTCAACCATAAGTATCTTGACTTTTTTTCTGTTTAGAAACTGCTTTTTATCACCAAAAGTGCAAGCAGGAAAAGTGCATTACTGATGTCCGGTGAGCTTTTACATGCTCTTACCTATGAGAACAAACCTTGGTCTGCTCGTTGGGGATGCTGTACTGCAAATCCGGGGGAGATGTCTGGGAAGCAGAGGGACTGCTCCTTTTTTGAAATTAGTTATTTTTGCTCATTCTGCTTTTCAGAAGCGGGGGTGAAGGTGGAGGGATCTGGGGAGACCTGGCATGTAGGAGAGTGGCAGCAGGAGCAGTAGGCAGTGCGCTTCATGTAGGAGATGTATCTGTCACCACAATTGGGGTGATGGAAAGAAACAGTCTTAGAGATCTTGAGGGGCTGTGTATAGTTGCTGTGATCGTGGAAACTATTTGAAGTCACTGGGCGGAGAGCAAGGTGGGAAGAAAGGATCTCCCCCACCCTTTCGCAAGTTGGGCCCGGGAGGATTTGCTTTCAGACCTCTTATTTTAATGTCTCACCTGAGTTTCTTCTATTTTAAAGAATTTTCTTGCTCACTATTTGGGAAATGGAATGCTAATAAATCTTAGTTTGGAGAATGGGAAGGTTTTGCTTTCTTTTTGGTCCTTACTGTAAAGAGAAAGTGGTCAGTCCTATGTCTAAGCAGTAGTGAATTTAGGGTTAGACAGCACGTCTCTTTAGCCTGGTGTCCAACTGAGAGTGGCACATACTATATATGTAAGTGTGAAAAACAGACAGCAGCAGTCCTTTCTTTCCGTGATGCATCCTCACTACTTCCAGGAGCCATCTGTTTTTGCTGCTGACCTGCTGTTGCACCTGCAGGTCCACTCAGTACAACATAACTTCTGTATCCGTGTTAACCAGCAGAGAGTAGGTGTGAAGCCTTTTACTCTTACGTTCTTCCCATTTTAAGATGTTAAACGGTACTTTGTACTTTTTGGGTTGTACTCTTTGCTCTTTTTCACACAGTATTTAGGAAATACCGCTTATTTTAGTAATAAAGGTCAGCTTTAATCTTTAGTAGTAACACTGCGTCTACAGATGTGATCATCTGCCAGTGAGGTGGGACTATTTGGGAGACTTGATGTCTTTTTTTAGATTGAGTTGATAGATGTGGAAAATACAGACAAGCCTTCAGGCATATCCTGGACATCTCTTCAGAGTAAAAAGGATATGCTGCAGGTCTCATACATGAATATCCCTGTGTTTGATGGTCTAGGTAAGCACTTTTTTTGAAATAGGAGGCAAATTGTAAGACCCAAATGAAGACCGAGGCTTATGCTGAAGTCCGACATCCCTCAGCTTGGATGCATGAAAGGCTTACATGCCTGAAAGCTTGTCTTCTGTCCTCCCGCACCGCGTGTCAGTTAGTCTTACAAAACTACCACTAACTTCTATATTAATCCTGCCTTCTATTTTGTTTCTTACTGCCTTTTGCTTCTGTCTACAACACCTGTGACCAAGGTTGAGGGGGTTTTTTTTAAGCTTACATAAATTTTGTCCTGTGTAAAATACTGACAGCTATTATTGAAGAAATTCTGGTGATGCAGCTGTAAGGTTGCAGGAGTAGATCAGTAATATATGTTGTACACGGTCCTTTTATTAGAGGGGACTGTTGAAGCTGTGGTAATGCTTAAAGTATTTGGGGCCTAATCCACTGCTTCATTGCTCCAGATGTGATAAATGCTGTTGACTTAATGCAGCAATTGGTGACGTAAAATGGAGAAATTGCCTCTGAGCTTGTTATGTAGCTATGGTGGCGAATCTCCTGCTGGCAACTCCAGTTTTTAGGGGTTTTCTCATTTTATTAGAAAGGGGGTCATGCATGAAGGCTGAGAAGAAATGACTAGGAATGGCTTGTATTTGAACTCAAACTGAATTAATGAATATTTGTGCAAAACTCGTGCAGTACTTGTGCATGAGGTGATGAATACTGGTCGCTTTTGCTGGAGTGTTGTTGCAGTGGTCCTTCAAAACCAAGTCATCACTGAAGATCTTGGGGTGCAAATGATCATTCAGAAGTGTGAGCCTTGCTGGGGACAGGATGGATGCAGAACATCCCATCCCAAATAGTTATGTATCATTCATTTGTGACCCCACTCCTTCGCTGCCCCTTCCAATGAGCCACATTGCTGTAGAAAATATAGTTATTTATATAGATGATGTATTTTAGAAAGTTTGCTTTTGGAGCAAAGAATATACATGTTAGTANTAGAAAGTTTGCTTTTGGAGCAAAGAGTATACATGTTAGTATTTCTGGCTTTAGCTCCTAGAGTATGACCTAAAGACTTTCTTATATCACCATTGAGATTCTCACCTGAGGATGTAACGTTTGTAACAGCTGAGAACTGGAGAAAAACACTGAATAGCGTGACGCCTGGTGCTACTGTTCTGAGTGAAAATTGTGTTTACTTNATTTCTGGCTTTAGCTCCTAGAGTATGACCTAAAGACTTTCTTAAGCCACCATTGAGATTCTCACCTGAGGATGTAACGTTCGTAGCAGCTGAGAACTGGAGAAAAACACTGAATAGCGTGACGCTTGGTGCTACTGTTCTGAGTGAAAATTGTGTTTACTCGGGAAAGACTGTTGTCCTGTTATTTCTGCATACCAGTTACTTCAGATCAAAAAAGAAATGCTGAACATTCCTATACACGGGGACAGTTTATTTCCATGGCTGTCATTAGGGTTACATTTCTTTTGGTCCAAGGTGTATGCAACGCACTAAAATGGAAGTGGGATGGTATAGTTACCAAAATAGATGCATTGTGTTAATTTCTTAATTAATTTTTTTTTGGTGCAGTGTTTTTAAAGTAACAAGTATTGTAAACAGTATGTTATTTTTAAACCAAGGACATTTTGTGCTGAAATTGGCTATTGCAACACTGGGTTAGAATTAGAATACAGAAAATTCAAAACCACAGTAACCCTAATTTTGCCATTCTTGCCTTTTTAACTGCTCAACAATAGTGTTGTGTTTGTATAGTATTTAAAAATATTTGTTGAGGGGAATGTAAAGAGCTACTGGCAGGCTTCTCTGTTAACTATTTGTGCGTGCTCAGCTGCTCTGCTCAGAAGTGAGGTGTAATGAGAACTTGGGGGCCAGTACTGCTGGTGCCCGCAGCTCAGACTCTCCTCTGTGTTGCAAGTGAAGGAGCAGCCGAAGCCCCATCCAGGATGGTGGCAGAGACCTGCATGGTGGAGCGGACAGTCCCTTTGGCTCAGAGGACACACACCCATGATGGACTAAAATCTCTATTTGGCATCTCCCTTCCCAGCTTGCCCTGGTACGTGCATGCCTGGATCTGTAGTCTCCAAGGAACTACTCTGGCAAATGAGTAATAATGTTCAGGATAATATAGTTTGAGCATGACGATAAATTTTATATGGCTGTAGTTCATGTCATGACCCCACAATCCCTGGTTTTGCCTGGATTTCTCCTGATGGTCCGGCCAGTACTGGGAAGAGGTTACGGGAGGCCAGCACCACTCAGAGCTGCTTGCTTTCAACCTGCCCTGGCTGGGAGATGCCTGATTTTCCCTGCGAGGTCTTTGCACAGTTGGGACATGCACATGTCCATCTTCAGATGGAAATTAGCTTTGGATTTCACATATCGCCGATCCGACCAACCTGAACGAATTCACGTGGAAAAAAAATATTTGGACAGCAGCTTGAGAAAGGATTTGTCCTTATTTTTGTTGCCCTGCATTTTGGCATACACTCTCTGCATTTTGAATACGAGGTCATCTGATGCATTGTAACGCGATAGCAATACAGACTGGGTAATCCTGCCAACCGGCAGCTCAGATCTTGCCTGTCCAAATTTTACTGTTCTAAAACTTGACTTCTTTGTTAAAAATGAACAATTTCCAGGGGGTAAAAAGCCCCCAGAGAAGAACTGTTGGCATTTTATATTTTTAAGCTGTTTTGCTGAATGAAAACAGTTGATTATTAACTTGATGGGGTGACAATGAGTATATAGAACTTAAATATCTCACCACTCCCACAAAGAAAAAAAAAACCCACCCTCCATTGTATCATGGGAAGATACATAGCCAGAAAAACTTTCCAACTCGTTAAACTTTTATACTTGCTTCATACAAGCTTAATGTAGGCTTTTTTCCATCCTGTGATGTTGTAGGGACACTTCTGAATGCAGCTGAGGAGGAGACCATCAACTTAACAGTATTTCTTTCTGAATGTGCCTTTTTCATAACAGACAAAGCTAAATCACTTAATCTGAAGGATTAAAAAAAGGTTTCCTTGTTTGTACATTTCAGGTTGTTTATTCTGCCAAGCCTGATAATGAAATCAGTCTGAATGTTTCCCCTGTAATCAGTTTAGTCAGCTTCTGTGATTGCATGGGGTATTCGGACAAGGACAGGGATAAAGGAAGAAAGTTTTAAAAAAACAGGAAAATACCATTGTAAATATATTGGGCAAGTTATAAACTGGGAAAGGGTACTTGGAGTCAAGCATCGTACCTGCTGCTACTTTTGATGCTCTGTGGTAGGTGTTTGGGTGGCTTTTTCTTATTCCTGTGGCTTGTGTTTTACTTTTTAGAAGTGGGGTATGGGAGAATACTGATTTAAAGGACTCGAGCCTGACTATACCGCTTTTAAACTGTGTATTTCGTAGTGGAGGTGAGTGGAGGTCAGGCTGCCGTAGCTGTCTTGAGGTTGGAAAGTAACAACAAAAAGTGACGTTTGGGCTTGTATTGAGCCCTGTGCTGGGTGGGACAACTCTGTTTCATGTGCTTGGAGGCCACAACACATCTTGATATGGGGCCGTAGCTGGCAGGAAGTGTCAAATATTCCCTTTGCTGTTTCCCTCTGGTGTAATTTTAGTTTTCTGGCACCCTGATGGGGTTCTGCTGCTCATCCTGGTGGTGTCCTTCCCCTTGCTCTTCCTGATCCTCCTTTATCATCCTCAGCTGTGAGCCTGGGGGAAAGCCGGCTGCAGGTCAGCTCATCCCTGCGGCAGCACGGGAGGGGACGGGGATTTCAGCTGCTCATTGCATCCATGAGCAAGGACTTAGCAAGTTCTAAATCAAGAATTGTTGCTTCATACGCGNGAGAATCGTTGCTTCATATGCATGTCTCTCCAAACCTGCAGATTTAGACATTCCCTCACCATTAATTACATCCTCTTGTCTTGTAGCAGCAAGTAAAAAGGCCAAGTTGGGCACGTCGTCCTGCTGCAAGCAGCCGAACGTGGCTTCTTGTTAGTTGGATGCTTGCGAGTTTCTGAAAGTACGTGGCCACTCCGTTTTGGGAAGCGCATCCTGTGGCACTTGCCTCGGGGTAGGGAGTAATCAGGGAGCTCGGACTCTTTTTCGGAGGGTGTACACACGAGTGACACCAACCAGTCCAGCATTGCCAG
>RSEF01000002.1:74476217-74501181 GCA_003993805.1 Himantopus leucocephalus | reverse complement strand
ACCACCTCCCTGGGCAGCCTATTCCAACGTTGGATAACCCTGTCAGTGAAAAAATTTTTCCTAATACCCAGTCTAAACCTTGCCTGGCTTAACTTGAACCCATTGACATGGTCAATGTCAGAATAATGCTGTGGTACAAAAGTGTTTCGTTACTTCTGCTGAAACGTGTCAGGACTGTAACTGTTCCTCTGCAATCGGAAACAGCAGTGTTTAAAAAAATCTCAATTTCTTTCCTCTGTGAAGGCCTCCTGGGTGTTCTCCTTTCTGGTCCTTCTTTCTCCAGCCTTTCCATTGATACAATTTGGGGGCGATCTGCCTTTGATGATTTGATGTTGTGAGGGCAACATCAAATAGTTAATGGTTTTTCTGTGGCAAGTGTGGCCTCTGGGGAAATGAAGAGAAATACTTGGATATATAAGTGATGGGGAAGGTGTTAGTTTTAACAGGTCAGTGTTCCCTTTGCACTTTGAGTTGAGGGTTGCTGGAGTGCCTCCTGGGGTAATGTCCTTGCTGGTTAGGATGCTACGTCAATACCCACTTGAAGAGCTGGTGGAACTCCAGATGGTCATGCAGATTTCATAGATGTTAGCTGTATTGTTCGCTTGTAGCCACATTGAATAAAAAATAGTGAGTGTTGGTCTGGTTTAGATTTCACAAGTAGAGATCCCACCTCTGGAGCTGGAGGGAAAACCTCTGCCAAGTGACTGTGGAAGTGATTGATACGCTGCTCTGGGTCGGTCACCAAAGCAGGACACAGAATATGTCAGGTCTAAGGTTCCCTCTTCTAAGGAGGACTGTCAACTCTTATATGTATATAACCTTCTTTCAGGGTAAACTGAGCAAACAAGTAATGCGTTGGAGGAAAGAGAATAAAAGTACAGCCCCTAGTGTACCCTGTTCCTAACAAGTTTGCAAACTCTTTGTTCCGAAAGTGGCTGTTAGTTCTGTGTACAGCAATGATGCTGGCACCTCGTGTCTTTGTTTCAAATACCATGCCAGGAATGTGCCGAAATCAGAGTGCGCCGTGAAGCTGCGATGCATGTCCTTTGGCACTGGGCACTTTGGCGTCTGCACGTGCTGGGCATCTCTGGGTGCTAGAGACCTCCCTATGGATGGAGCAGAGGCAGCAGCTCGGATGGGGGCCACCGGGGTGGTCTCTCTCCAGAGCTGGCAAGTATTTCGGGTGTTTCAGTTCCCTTCTGTCATGTTCCTCCAGCCGCTGCCAGCAGCCGTGTTGAGGGGATCCCGCTGTTGGGACTGGGAATCCTAAAGCGACTTCCTCTAGGTCCAGACTGCCAGCAATTCGCCGTCCCTCCTGACATGGGCTAGGCGTGAACCGCTGACCCAGGGATGAGTGTCTGTAGTTCATTGCTAACCTCTGACTCATCCAGTCCCTCAAGGCTCCCTTTTTGTTTCTTTTTCTTCTTTATTTATTTATTTTCACTGGTGGGAAGGAGGGAGACGTTTGGCTAAAGAAAGTTGTGCTTCGGGTGAGTCTGCGGGACTTGTCACACCATCTGCGCAGAGGTGGCCAAAACGTGGCTCACAGATTCTTGCAGTTGTAAAAAGGACATGCCCTTTTCCGCCCTTTTTCCTTTCAGCTTAAAGGACTCTCTCATGTACATGTAAAACATAAAAGCACATATGAAAACGTGTGCTTGTGTATAAATACGTGCATATGTATGTATTCTCTGTGTCTGTATATAAAAGTGTATATATATTAATTGTCATCTATATTAATTGTCCTCTATACATTAAAAATATGCAGATCTTAAAAGACAGTTAAAATAAGATATTAGAAGCTGCTTACTGCTCTTCAGCGTTACCTTCAGTTGAGGTTCTGACTCAATGGGCTGCTGCTGCTGTAGATTCAAACGTGCAGCTGCGTTGGTGACCTGCGTGGACTTTGGCCTGTAAACATTCTTGAAAACAAATACTAAAAAATTGTATTTAGCTGTTCACTAATATCTCTGCATGGAGGGGAAAAATGCCTCAGATTCTTCTAGTGTACCTTAAGGAGCTGTATTCTCTGAGGGGTTTTGGGTTTTGATCATCAATTCACTTACTTGCTTTTACTGTGTGGAAAAAAAATCCAAAGTGCTTTTTCCCCCCCTTTTGTCTCAGTGGATTAATTTGGAATATAATGTTTTCTTTTCCTGTAGCAAACATTAGAAGGTTAAATTACCAAAAAAAAAAAAAAAAAAAANGTAAGGCTTCTGTTGCATTTTAGCAGACACCTTATGAGCCAGAAAATAACAGCTGCCTTTGACTTAAAAAAAAAAACAACCCAACCTAAAAAAAGTTGTGTCACACTTCCTTTGGACTAATGGTTTGAATAACAGCCTGATATTTCATGAAATTTGATGATATTTTATTGCATAAGGAAGAGTCTGTACAGATCTTGAAGTCTAGCTGGTGAACTAGCAGGTGAAATGGAAGGAGTTGAAGTAGCACCTTTTTTCATCTTGTTCTGCTGACAAATACTCCTTCTGGTCAGGAATATTCATCTCCGAAGGCCACAGAAAGTGCCCGTTGAGTCAACATTGGCAGTCGTGAGACAAAGTTCAAAGTCACCATGTTAATCTTGGCTTTTATGAGGTTAACAGTTGTCTGAAGCGATTATTGGTAGCTAAAAAAAAATAACTTTTGGGCGCAAATGATTCTTAACAGGGCAGCTGGCGCATATGGATTTAAACCCGCAGGCCATAAGAGAAAGGCAGCGTGCACCTCTGAGGCAAAAAAAAATAAAGAAAAAGAAACCTGGCTGCTCCTCTCAAGGAAATGAGTTTGGGAGGGCGGGAGATAAGAGAAAGATTCAGTAAATACAAATCTGCACCAAAGCTCACAGCCTGGAAGTATCCCTTGGCTCCGATTAAGTGTAATAAAGTGGCTTAATTCAGTATTACTTGAGCAAAGAAGAAAAAAAAAAAGCTCATCTGGACAGTAGTAAGAGCGTAAGCGTGTGACTCCAGCCCAGATGTGTGTGCTGCTGCACGGAATCGCAAGGCACTGCTGGCCGTTCCCTCATGGCTAAAAACAAAAACCAAGCTTCAGGCTAAAATTTCTACCAGTTACTGAATTATCAAACTGATTTTTGCCACTGTAGACAAGACTAAAAGCAAGGATTGTACGGGTCTCCTAGATAGGGGTGTACGTGGAGAGAGCGTGAATGATCAGAGATCAATGCTGATTGAAACAGCATAACCTTTGGGGAGAAATTCGACCCTTTTCTCATTCAAAGCCATCAGAAATATGAAAACGATACTTGTGGAGGCTCCAGGCAGTGAAACACACATTGAGGACAGTGTGGTCTAAGTACATTCTCTCTTAAAAAAGAAAACATTTTAATACTGACTCACTTCTGTCAGTAATATTTTCATCTCCCCATTCCTTCCACCCTTTCGTAAGGTAAAAAAAATAGTGCCTAGAAACTAGGCTTTTGTTTTATAACCAAACCGCAGTTAACGGCCACATTTTGTCATAACACAAACTGCTGGAGTTGTCAGTGGGATGCTGCGAAGAGATTAATGAAATCCTCAGGATAGGTCAAGCTTGCGGCCAGCCGTCAGCGGTATGCGTGTCGGATCGTGTGGAGAAGAGTCTTCAGCAAACAAGGCTGAGGTGACGTCTGGTTTGCTCTGAGGGGGATGACTCTGGGTTTTGACATGGGCTGTGGGCTGTAGGGCTGACATCGGGAGGGGGAACGGGCATATGTCCGCTGGATGCTGCCGGCCTTCAGCTTCTGACCTCCCAGAGTTTAAGAGACTCTGCTAGGGTGGGATTTTTTTTGGTCTTTTTTTTTGGTGGTGGGTTTTTTTTTTTTCCATTGGTGTGTGCAGAAAGTGGGGAGAGTTGCCAAAGCACCAGTTTAGGAAGTCAAGTGACGTCAGCATCCAGGTGCTTGTCCCACCTTGGCCGTATCTGAGGGGGCACTTAGTTTCAGCAGGCAGGGTCTGCACAGCCTCAACTCCCCTCCTGTCGGTGGTACTGACGCACAGCTAAGCCCTGCACGTGGGCTGGTTTCTAAGGTGTAGCGCTGATTTTGTGGAGGGACCAGCAAAGCCCTCTGTGACTTCTGGTACCTCTTGGGAGTGGATTGCCACGTAAGCGAGACCTTTGCAAGGGAAGGGAAGAAACGAGTTTGCCCCTGGAAACAGCTCATTAATTTCTTTTTCTTTCTCGAAAATTCCTTGCTCTCACCCAGAGAGGTGTCAGGTCAGGACTAGCTTGTGGTTGATCAAAGATGTTAGTCCTTGGTTTGGATCATCAGTATGTTTTCAAGTGTAAATATCCTGCTAATGCAGACCTCAAAACACTCCCACACTGTCCAAACAACTGATCTATGAAAAACACAGTGGCCTGTGTTAGTGATCAAAGGAAGATACGGTACCTTAATGGTCAAAGTTTATTAAACAGTTTCGTTTTCACCCAGAATGAAATATGAGGACTTGATGTTCAGAAAGATTCCTCCTGTATGATAAGACACGTGTGGACATAGGTGTGCCCTGCAGAGCGACCGCCTGGGGAGTACGTTCTGTTGCTGAACACAATTCCTTAAGGGTTAAGGCACTGGTCGGTTTTTAGCTGCCAGTTACAGTGGTAATAAAGTCTTCCTCTTTGCAACAGGATATTTATACAAATGCGATCCGAGCTTCTAATCTAAAGGGCAAATTGATTTGCCGGCAGTGTTTATAGCTTAGAAAATAAATAACCGTCCTCAACTGGGTTTTGGAATGGGTTGTGTAATACAAATGGCAAAGCTAGCATCAATCTGTTTCAAGTTGGGGTCAGATTTGTATATAGTGTGCATATATTTGTATATGATAGAGCTGTTTCCATGATGCTATAGAGAAGCGTCTGTCCGCATGTCAGTTCAACTCCCACTGTGGGTATGCAATTTGTTGTGGTTTAGGGTGGTTGGTTTTTAGTAGTTTAAAAGTCAAAGTTATTCTGGATGAAACTTACTCGTTCTGTAACCAGCTGGCTCTTTCTACCAAAACTAAAGAATACCATATCAGTGCCTTATTTCTTTTCTTAAAGGACAAAGATAAATACTACCCCTTTGCCCTCTCCCCCATCTTTATGCCTCAAACTGCATTTAAACTCTGGGGTGTAGTATTGTAGCCATCAACACGGCTACAATACCCCGTAGTCTCATTAAATCATAGTCAAGGAAATGAGAAATACCTCTCCTATCCCTGTGGCTTGGGATGATTTTTTCTTTCTTCACTGTTCCTGTTGGCAACATGTTCATTCCTCAGAGGTGTGAAGCTCAAGACCTTGAGCGGGATGCGGGGGGAACACCTTTGTACTCAAATATCAGTGTTGGCTTTGCCGGGGATTATCACGGACCTGTGGGCTGAGCTTCCTGCAGTCTTGGCGCGAGGAGGCCACATCCTCTAGCTCTAGGCTCTGATCTTCTGCTCTTTGCCAGATGCAGCCTTGAAACCAATGTTTCACCGTGCTGTGCTCCCAGTGAGTCTACAAGAGTTAACCCCCCTACCCCTGCAGACTTTACCTCCAGGGCCACTGCCCACAGTGATACAGGACAGCTTCTTCAGCCCAGGGGAGCTTTTATCAGACAGAGCGGTGGTGGTGTGGGGCTGGTAAGTGAGCAGCGAGAAGCTGAGCTTACCTGCCTGACCCTGTTCCCATGTCTAGATGTGTCCAGGATGGCTCTCTTCTGCCTATCCCAAATTGCAGACCCGCTCCATAGTGTCTAGGCATCTCTGTTTAGTGCTTTTTCCTCCCTGGCTGTTAATCCCTGCAAATTAGTGCCCAGTTGCTGGTCGTCCATTTCATCTTGGAAGTAACTTCATTTGCAGGCTGACGGCTCTTAATAATTCCTACCTTGTTTCTAAGGAGCTCTTATAGGTTTTGCACATCTCTCCTTGTCCCCTGGCCCACAGATGGTATAGCTTCTTCAGGACAATTAAACTGAATCTTACTACTTCTCATAAAATGACGGAGACTGCCTTTGCTTTCCGTGGCAGCTCGTTCCAGGTGCTGGCATTCCCCTGCCTGAGGCTCTCTGTACAATTGAGCACCGATTGATTAAATTTTGTACGGTGCTTTTAAATCTTTGGAGTAATGGTCATTTAGACATACTAAGTTGTTAAGGTTTTGTATTGCATCTGTTGGCAGTACCTCATGCTGTGCGAGCTCCACATACAGTCTGTTCTATAAGTAATAAACACTTTTAAATTCAAGTAATGCTTACATCTACTGCAAGATGATGGCTCTACGGGTTTGAAAAGGCTGTGATTTCAAAGTTTTATCTATGTGGATCTCCGTTCAACTCTAAGACTGATTCAGTTGTGAGGGCAGTTATTAGTCCGTCATTAGTGGGTAAGAACAAATAATGTTGCTAGTTTGCTATATGCAGGATAATTTTTACAGAAGGTTGATGTCAGTGCAACCTAAAGACTCGGATCCTGAGGTATGCAGAAGAGAAGAGCATTTAGAAAGTGCGTTAATTAAAATGTAAATCCCACACACTTCTGTGCAAAATTTCCTTTTGAGAAACTGCTGCTAGGCAGTCTAGACTATTATGTCAACTTGTCTTTGAAGAAAAGTAAACAAAAAGGTTCAGCTGAGGAAAGTTTTAGAGACTTATAATAATTAATGCTTTGGTAAATGGCTGTTGATGCGTAACAATCCTTTAAACACCTGGGTAATTGCGAGCTTTGAAGTTGGGCCAAAAATGTTGTTCCGAGATCTGTAATTAAAATTAGAGACCTTTAACTTGGTCATTTTGAAGGTGAGATTTCTGTTTGTTCTCGCTGTCTGCCTGGTAAAACTTCTGCCTGGTTGGGGAAAGAAGGCCAGGGAGGGTGGGAAAGTAAAAAACCTAGTTCAACAGATGCTTCTTTAAATTTAGCTTTTTATGGCTTTGGTGTTTTTCCTGTAGCAAAGTTCCATGTTGTAATGTGTACCCAGAACAGAGAAATTATTTTAATGTGAACATTTCACTAAGTAGTAACTAAGATTAACCACTTGACCTGGTTACTAATTTGACTAAATTCTAATCTAATTAGTGTTCAATTAAAGAGAATTAACACCCAGAGACATTTCGTTGAAAGGTTTACACAGAGGTTTCAGTTAACAAAATATTTATCTTACAGGGGGGAAAAGCACTGAAATTAAATGCAAGCTGTTTCTCCTATAAATGCCCTGAGTACATGGTTGGGATGCCAGCGTTAAGAATAGTAGCTATATTTGATATTTATATCTGACAAATCAGCTCGCTCTCTGAGAACGCTGGAGCTAAATCCTGCCTTCTGAATTACACAGGCCATATTTCTCTGGTAAACTGTGTACTTCTTTGTGTTTATTGCAGCCACTTGTGATTGCTCTGTTGACCTTTGCTTCTCCGTCCTCCTCCAGGGTCTTTTGAAGGCCATGGAAACACTCCCATTTATTTCTTGGGACTTGAGACCGTACTTTAGGGCCCTGATCCAGAACAAAGAGCTCCTGTTTCGAGTTGGGAATCTCTAACTTGCATCTTCCCATTTAGTGTCCTCTCTTGTCTCAGGAAAGTTGTTTCAGCTCATTGCCTCAGTTTCTCCCATTTACTTGCTTCCCTTTAATAATCTAAGGTTAATACCTATTATGCCTGCAGCAGCCTTATTATGGAAATAATTAACTGAACTCATCCAGATGGTTAAGCACACTGAAAATAAAGATGAGAGCATCAGGCACCATAGTGACTATGAGATGACAGTAGCTGTATGATATGCCAGGGGCAGGTTTAGGCAGAGAGGATGTTAAGAACCTGCCTGCTTTGGTGATGAAGTTTCTCTTCTGTACACTGAATTTGAAAGTCCTGTTGTGCAGGTGCCAAAGGTCCTGTGGTGTCCTTGACATGTAGGGGTTGCTTGGGCATGAAGCTTCTGGACTGACTGTTTTCTTCAGTCTGCGCTGCGATCAAATACTCCCTCTCTGCTCAACAGTGGTGGCTCTTGCATTTCTTTCAGCCTTTCGTTTTCTAGTTTTTCGCATTCTTCATGCCCCCTTCCAGTTTCCCTTAGGTCTCATCTTGCCTCTGTTATTCTCAAATGCTGAAGTTTTCTGATGCCCTTCTGTTGAAGTGACCGCGTACACGGTTGCATGCTTTCTCTTGGAAGGCCACTGCCCGCCTCACTGCACAGGATCAATGTCATCACTTAATGACTAGAAATTCAATACTTTGTTTCATGCAACTTGGGTGGTGTATGATCTGTTTCACACCTTCTTGTCCACTCTTCAGATTTTGCTTTGACTGTGGGCTTGCATCTACTTGTGTGTAGCTCTCTTCAGTGTGGTATCTGACTGCTTCCTAAACTATTTCTTTTTTTGACATGGCTGTAAGGTGAAGCTAGGGGCGTTGTTCTTGTCACGCAGATGAGAAGCTGATGCATATACTGATGAGTGTCATCTGTCTCCGCTAGGTTTAGTTGCCACTTTCAGATGGTTTTTTCCTTTCTCCAGCACTGCCCTTTGGCTTGCAGGAATCCCCTCCTCATCGGCTGTGCGCGCTCCAACTTTTGCAACAGATAGGGCTGTAGATTGTGGACCTGCTGAGCAAACACTGATGGCAAAAATGGTCCCTGCCAAAATCAGCCAACAGTCCAGCATCAGGTGTGGTAATAAGGCTACGCAGCAGCTTTAGCTTTCATGCTTCCTGCCTTTCTTTTGCAGCCCTAGTGGGAGAGGAATGGAATAAACATGTTTTCCGTGGTGTTCAGAAAGCAGAACTGGGGCAGGGGGCGAGGGAAACTCCAGTTGTGTGGCTGCATTTCCCTGTGAACATTGGGGGAAGACTGGAGGTGTGAGATCCACATCGCTGATGTCTGTCACCATGTTTGTTGGCAGTTGTGTTGCCACAGATGGCAGCAGTAGCAGGTTGTGGCCCTCTGTGAGCCATCGATGCAGGAAGATGCTGGTAGTTTCCCAACTGCTTCTAGAAGCAGAGGGATGCTGAGTCGGGAATAATGGCCCTGATTCACAGAGGTGTGGTGGCCATGGGTACTTTCTACTCCCTTTTCTCTGCAGTCTTTTTCCTTTTATCCAGGGTCTCTCCATCTAGTCCTTGCATGTCCATGTATCTTCCATGACTGCAGCAAATCCTTCACCCTTCCCCATCTAATTAGATATTCTTTCCCTTCCGCCTGTGGCCAGCCTGGGAGATCTTCCAGTCTCTGTTCCAAGACCATACATTGTACGGCTTTTTTGCAGGAGTAGCAAGGGCATTTCTTCTCGGACATGTGGTTGCAGGGAAGAGCAGATTCCCCTCAGGTGATACACGATACTTGGTTTACCAAGGGGGAAAGGAGGGGAAAATATGTTCCCTGCATACAAAAAGTCCAGAGGTCCAGAGGATTTTGTTGCTAAGCTCTGAATATCTGTTGAGTCTGTGTGGACAGCAATTTTCAAGTACTTACTGCTTGGCCAAATTTGAGGTGATTTTCTTAAAGGAGGAAGGACATACAACATTTCTATTCTGAAAAATAGAGGAATGGTTAAAGACTCTGAGTTAAATAGTTGGTATTCTTTTTCATGCAAGTAAATTATTTTTTTTCCTAGTTTTGTCTTTGGAAATAGGCGACTGAATATTTTTTTAAAACCTTCATGCCAAAACCAAAACTAATAAGAAATTATAAGCAATTTTGTGAGGTTTGGATGACAAACATTAATTGAAAACAGGCTTAAGCAGAAAGTATTAGGATGTGTTACCTGCTAGCATTATTACTATGACCTACAGTACCTGTGGAGTGAACCCTCAGTGTTGGCTTCATCCGGTCGAACAATGCAAAAGTCAGTTGAATAGCAGAGCTGATTGAAAACCAGTCCTGTATGAAACTTCTTGGAAAGAGTTAACTGGATTGGAAAGCCCAGTTGACTGTTTTCCTGCATTTTAC
This sequence comes from Himantopus leucocephalus, assembly GCA_003993805.1. Taxonomy (NCBI): domain Eukaryota; kingdom Metazoa; phylum Chordata; class Aves; order Charadriiformes; family Recurvirostridae; genus Himantopus; species Himantopus leucocephalus. The sequence goes on along the minus strand of RSEF01000002.1, from coordinate 74,491,282 downwards.
AAAGAAATTGAAATCTTTCCAAAGTGAGTGTGACATACTGCGATAAAGTGGAGAATTCTCATTTGGTAGAATTATACCTTGGTCAGGCAGTTTGCTTATTACATTTGTGGAGGACGCTAAGATGGGGGAGACCCAATGGAAGGCAAGTCCGTATTCTAAGCAATCTAATAATGATGGAGGTTCAATCTGAGGGAAAAAAAAAAAAGTGTAATATGGTAGAAAGAAGAATTGCATTTGGACATGAAAAATCAGTGATGTAAATATACCCTAGGAAGTGACTGCAACCTTTGTGGTTCAGCAGCATGAATCTAAGGATTATAGTGGATCACGAGGTGAATGTGAGTTAACAGTGTGGGGTTTGTGAAAAAGCCAAAATAATATTCTGAGATGTATGAGTAGAGGCATAGTCAGTGAGATGCATCAAGATTATCCTTCCACTGTACTTAGCATCAGTGAGATCTTGATCTCAGTTGGGTCTATAAAGAGCAATGAGAGCAGCCAAAATCTATAAAACATGGCTTGCAAGGGAAGACTGAAGGTGTTGTTTTAATAAGAACGGGAGATTGTTGTGGCATTCAAGTTAGATATTGGGGGGCGGGGGAAGTGCTTCAAGTGAAACCCATTCAATTTCCTGGAAAGACGGTGGAGTTCCTGAGGCTGGAAATCTGTAAGATCAGGTCAGGCAAACATCTCTCAGGAGTGATGTGGATGTAGTTTATCCTGCCCACAGTTCAGGGGAATGGGTTGGATGACGCTGTGTGGTCCTTTCAGGCTTTACAGCTCTCTGATGTCTTCAGTGTCTTCCCAAAGTGCAAGGCAATGTGAATATAAACTCTTGAGACCCCTCTATGTGTTTTTGTAGACCTGACTAATCACATGTGGTTGAGTGTTCACATAAGGGTTTGCCCTTACAGAGTTCCCAACGGCTCTGGAGCCAGACATGTTTGGTTTGGGAGGGCATAATGCCAAAGTTACTCTAGTCTGGAGGCTCCAGTGGGACATTCTCTGGAGCAGGCGAGTGCCAGGGAGAGTGCAGCACTTAGAGGAGGGGAGGTGGGACAGATGATCAAAAAGCAATTGGTGTGAGGGGGAAGGTCAGAACAGGTGCTAGGAAAACCCCTTTTCAGATATAGTCCATTTCAACCGTTGAAGAGGACCAGTGTGTAAGTCATATTCAGAGGTGGGAATGATCTAGCAGTTCATTCCCCTCTTAAACCTGGAGAGGGGAAGAGTGGTCTCAGCTGCAGCTGCTGTTTGCGGTCTCCTTTAAGCAACACTTCAGTTTATATACCCTGCCTGGGAAAGCCCAAATCTTTCAACCTTAAGGTTTCCAAAACATGTAGCAGCTGGCCAGCCCCAGCCACTCGCTGCTGTTGGAGTTGAAGGTCAGAGTTGTTCCTGAACCCTCTTCCCGTTGGAGAAGTGGTGGCAAAGACTCCTGTGGGAAAGGCTGCTGAGTCAACCACAGAGCGTGTGGCTACCAGCGAGGCAGAGGAAAGCCTCCATGCTGTAAAAATAGCTGCACTAGGAGCCCTAATATACTTAAGTGCTTATTTTTCCATGTGTGATCTCATGCAAACCAAGCTGCTGGGCAGTATGACATAACAGTTGGCCAAAAATAAAATGTAACTCAATCAAAATGTTTTTTTTCTGAAGTTAACCTTTGATGGGTGGGAGGGACAGGTACCTTGTTTTCTCATTTCCATTAAGTTATTGTTAGAAGAAAAAAATCCTGGCAGAAAAGACAGGTGAAGATGGGATTGACACCTGGTATCGATTTTGTGATGATGGCCACAGGTTAAGGATAGGAATTGTAGCGCTCTTGCACAGGAAAATAATGCCTATAATACAGTGAGAAAACGTATGTGGGATTTCTCTGGATGCTTCTCCAGCTGATTTCATTGAACTGAGTTTTGGATGGGCAGTTGATGCTGCAAAAAAAGGTATAGACTTAGTAGCATTTGAAGCTGAAGCCCATGAAGGAGACCGAGTACCAACAGCCTTGGAACAAGGTGCTCTAATCCCTGTTGATAATCCTCAGAAAAAAGTCTTTAGAGACCTTTAGAGGTTCATTTTCCTTCACTGTTTGATGCTTGACCTCTTAGCTGTGTTGTGGAAGGTGAGCTGAAACCATGAAACTCCTTTGATGAAAGCCACTGAATACCTGGAAATGCTAGTAGTTTGACCACTGCCCTGCCAGAGCCAGCATTACACTCTTCAGGAAGAAGAGTGGCTTACGAATCCCTTGCTGATGGAGAAACACCCGGACCTAAGGACTAGGATTGATTTCCTCCAGCCTCGAAAATGGTGAAAAAACCTTTGTAATCCTGAATTTCACATGCAGACATATGTGTGTCTTGTGGCAAAAGTCTGGATAAAAACAGGCAGATTTGGGGGATTGTTTTTTTTTCTACCAGCTATTAACTTCACTTTTCTTATTTTGGTGAAATCCAGGGGAGAAAATCCCAGACCTCACAATCTTGTCATTATGCTTCTCTGCAGGGCCTCTGACCTGTTTCTGCTGGACACACGGGCAGTGTGGGCGTCAGAGGAGGGCTGGCTGGAGTTTGATGTCACTGCCACCAGTAACATGTGGGTGATGAACCCTCAACACAACATGGGACTGCAGCTGAGCGTGGTGACCCGGGATGGTAGGTTACACGGGCCGGTTCATGCGGGTAACCTCATGAGCCTCTTGGATGCTGTCTAGAAGTGGTGCTAACAGCGTCCAGTTGTGATGTGGGCAGTAAGCAACCTGCCTTCCTAGGCAGCTGTAGCCAACACCTTGAGCAAAGCGTCTGAGGGCACAGATTGAGGGCTGTCAGCTTCTCGGCTGTCCCATGACAGACATGTCATTCCCCATGAGTGAGGTCAGATGTCTCTGAAGAGTACCAGGATGGAACTCCACCACCTCCAGGTGGTGGAGGCAGGCTGGGGTAGGGTCCCATTTCCAGAGTTGGAGGGGGAAGGGGGCATGAAGCTGGGATCCCAGGTGGGTGAGGTTTAGGGGTGAGAGGAAGAGAAGAAAGCAGGTATATGGGTATGCGTCTTCCCATGTGGGCTTATGGCAGCCCTGCTGGCTGCTGCCATCACTGCTTGGATCTCATTAAACCTGAGGTGTGAGCCCTGCGCTGGAGAAGTGATAGGGTCGCTGTGTGGGGCTGGTCCCTCTGAGGGCAGCTGCAATGATAACGTTTCACAGCTACAGAAACTTTGAAAGGTGGAAAAGGAGAGAAGAGACTGCAAAAGAGCATGAAATTGAGTGTTGGAAGGTAAGTGGTGGGGAAGGAGATGATCTAGATGGGCAGAAGGTGACCAAAAAGATGACAGTGACATCTTTCCTCTATAGGAACCAATCTCCAACCTTATGTTTTTTTCCTGTGGCTTCATGCTGGGGTTTGGTACACCTGTGGGGTCAAGTGACACCAGATGGGCTGTCCACTGTTCTCCCTGAGGAAATGTTAATGCCAGCCTCCCCCTCCTGAAATGGGCTAAAAGCCCATCCCTGTGCTCCTGACAAAAGCATCCTATCTCTTTGCCCTCTGCTTTCCCTAGAAGTCTCCTAATTCCATCTCTGCTTCTTGTGTTTCATGGGCAGCAGAACTAATTTCATGACCCATCTGGGCTTTGTGTTTTACATATTTATGTGTATACCTCTTCAATGCCTAAACTGGAGTAGAGATGCCATAGGGGTACCAAAGAACCAGGTGCTGCCATGGAGCCTCTTTTCCAGGATGGATGGAGTGCTGTTGTAAAAATATCCATAGGTCATGGTGGCAGGAGAGGAGTGTTTAGTGATAAAAGAAGAAGAGTGTGAGCAAGAAGAAAGGAAACACTACTCATGGGGATGCCGGGATTCTGGAAGGAGCAATCCAACAGCACCGTTTCTCTAACAGTCACTTTTCTGTTTGATTTCAAGGTTTCAGTGTAAATCCTAGAGAAGCAGGCCTTATAGGCCGAGATGGCCCTTACGACAAACAGCCTTTCATGGTGGCCTTCTTCAAAGTCAGCGAAGTCCATGTACGGACCACTAGGTCAGCGACGAGCAGACGAAGGCAACAGAGTCGCAACCGTTCCACCCAGGCTCAGGATGTTTCCAGGGTATCTAGTGTCACAGGTAATCATGCAACACCCATTCTATCTGGAAGCTGGGGCAATTTCTTGTAATGTTTCTATTTGCTTTGGAGTGCAAAAGCAAGAAGGGGGACATGAGGTGGGATGCTCTTCCTTAGGGGAACAGGTTACACCTGCAAGGGGATGGGAGAGGGAGTCTCCCATAATGAGACTTACAGGAGTCCTCTTGAATCCAGAGTAGAGTCCAGGCCCCCATGTGAAGTCACAGCCATTGCATTCAGGGGAGTGAGGCATTTTAACTCTGAATTTTGTGCTTGTAGGTTGCTTGCTACACAGTATTTACCTAAAATTATGCAACATGAAATGTAGTATTTAAAAGATTCCATCTCTGTGTACACTGGGATTTATGGTATTGCACATACGCATTTTCAGCTGAGTCCTCTTTCAGTTTTCTTTGGAAAAATGCTGGTAGAACAGCACGAGATCCTTTCTATTTTTTTTCCTTGTAAGAACAGCAGTGTATACACAGTGAAGCGCATTTCCAGGAAGGCAAAGAGACTTGCCTGTTTGCTGTGGAAAGGTTGCATATTGCAGATGGTGTACAGCAGCCTTGGGAGTGCTGTTGCGGGCTGGTGGGACAATAGGATAACTTCGAAATTTTGACAAAAATTGAGTCTCTCCTGTCTCCTAAGTCTTCTCTGTTTTCCAGCCATTCTGCCCTGCATCACAGTGCTACAAGTCCTTCGTTCATCGCGTACCTTCTCTACTCTGAAACATTTCAGCCCGTTCCAAGTTACTTGATTAATTTGCTTATGCTGCCCCCTTCATTTCCAGTAGGATCCCTGCTTTTCCCATGTCTACAAATGACTATACCCCCAGGAAGAGAGGCGGCTGTGTTTTTTAGTCTGTGTCTAGAAACAGCACAGGGAGATGAGCCAGCATTGCCGAAACTTAGCTGGTGTGAATCCGTAGGCTGTCCCCTGCTCTTGCATGCTTAGGTTGTGGGTGAGCCACGCTGCACCTGAGGTGGCCCCGCGCTGGCTGTGGCGCTGGGAGTGCTCAGAGAGCCAGAGCCAGGTTGGGAACGTCTCCAGGGCAGGCAGCCAGGCTTTGAGCATGGCTGTGTGCCGATGCAGCCCTATTGCTCCAGCCCATCATGGTAATGGACTTGCCCTTTGGGTTACTGTGTGCCAGTAGCAGTTGGCCACTAACGACTGTTGCGTGTCCTCGTGGTGCACGCCACAGCATGGCTGTGGGTTCCCATGCAATGCCATGAAAGTGTCAGACTCAGTTGGGTGTGAAATGTTGCTTCATAGCTTTTAAGGGCAGGAGGAGGAACTCAGTCCTGCAGCCTGACCTCCCCGAGGGAGGCTGGCCAGTGCCCGTGTGGCATTGCCGGAGGAGTTACCATCTAATCTGGCGTGAGAGCCCTCTGCCAGCCCCGCAGATGGAGCCATCTGTTGGTCCCGATTTCTGGGACCTGCTTCAGTTCTGGTTTTCGTTGCGGGTCTCCAAGCTGCAGTTTTAAAGGTGGGCATCACAGCTGTTCCCTGGGTTACTTTCCCATGTGATGGGCTCGCCAAGGGCATAGGTAGTTTTTCATCTGGGCGTTATAAGCAATAAGCCCAGCTTTTACAGAGGCAGCATGCAATTCTCCTACTCAGGTGGACTTGGTTGCCATGCTCACTTCATCACGAGAGCCAATTTTTTAATGCATTTGCAGTCCTTTGGGAAAGTTACTCGCTGCGTTGCTCTTTTGTGGTGCTGGTAGAAGAGTCAGGATAGGCTTCAACTTTCTCTCCCCAGCTCCACAAGCATTGCAGTGCTAAAACCAAGTTTTGACTACTATTAAATCAGGCAATGTGACTCAAAGCTCCAGAGGGAGAAGATATATTGGGCAAAAAGGGCCATTTTTATATCACTGCTTTCTTGACTACACCACACATCAGGTCGTAAAATTATAAAATGACAAAAAAGGAAAAAATAGCTCGTCGTTCTGTGGTCTCAAGGGCTTTTTTGAGCTCTTCTAGCTCAAAGCCAGCTTTAATTTAAAACCTGGAATTTGGCAGTTCAGTAGTCAACAAGGTATAGTTGAGCCTCTGTGGATTTAAGGCGGGAGAGAGGAGGGAATTTAAAGTTAAGATGTGTGTTTGGTTGGTTTCTGTGTTTAGAAAAGAGGGACTACATCAGCTTATTTTCCTTTCTAAGTGTGACACTCTTGGACTCTGTTCTCCTTAAGAAGTGGTTGATTTAATAGCCCAAGAGGCACTAATGACCTATATGCATTTTTAGCATTAAAGACATCACAGGGATTTTTTTCTTTTTTAGTTGTGTGGGTTCCTACATCCATGCCTTGATGATGCATGGGGGGGCTGGGGAAGTGTTTGCCCCAGGATGAAGCCGGAGGTGAGCCTGGGGGTTACCCTGGAAGCTGCCTTGCTCTTCTGAGGGTGCTTTGATGCGTCTGGACCCAAAGCAGCTGCAGAACTGGGATGCTGTGGTCCCCTCTTGTGCATGTCCTCGTCTGTGCATCTTCCTCTCTCACTGTATCTTATGCCTTGTCAGATTTTTGGTCTGTGCGATTCCCTCAGCCAGGATTGCCGCTGCCTATCAGGGCTTGAGGGCAGGTTCTCTCCTGGACAAGGCAGCAAGGCAGCTAGCTGGTGTTGATGGTTTTTTGTAGATTGAAACTTCCTTCCTCTATTGTTAGTGAATACACAGGGTTTTCTTTCTTCACTCCAAAAATTAACCCCTTTCCCAAAAGATGCTGTGAGTTGGGCTGGGGCAGTATGTTTAAAAAAGCCCCATTTACTATCTAAATATGGAAAGCGTTTCAAGTCCTGCAGCTCGAAGCGCATGAAGTGTGCTGCTGGGCTGGTACTGGATCTGGTGAGCCGGCCGGTTACGTGAAGGCATGCTGCTACATGCAGGATTGGGACCCCGCTGTGCTCCCTTTGATGTGCAGTTGTTGTCCTGCAGTCAGTACCAAGCGCTCAGATGCTAAGGTTATGGCTGTGGCATAAGAATCTCAATGGTCTGTATTTTTTCGCCAAGAATGCTCATTTCCCTGTATTATAAACACGTAATTATGACTGGCTTATATAAAGCAGAACTGAATAACCCCCATGGTTATAAACTGCTTTGACACAGAGTCCTGCGTCAATGCATTCCTGGAGCCAAGCTCTGTTCTTCTGCAGAAGGAGGATGAACAGGAAGAAAAGGAAGTAGTTTCGTCTGTCGTGGCAGAAAATCATATGCCAGCTCTGGCCCAGGACGTGGAGGAACGAGGTGGGTGGGAGGAGCGTGCAGGTGTTTCTCTGCTGCTGTCTGCAAGATCTGGAGGCCCTTGCTCAACCATGTCTTGCGGTGGGTTTGGCTCATGCTCTCAGACTGCAGGCTGGCCCTCTAGTTAATCTGAAGAAATGGGGATTCTCATCAACGTAAAGGACAGTGACCCTTGAGCCTAAGGACTTTGCTCCTACACAGCCAGCTCCTCCATGAGTTACAGTTTCTGTATGGGGCTGTCTCCTTGTCCAGTGGGAATAACCCTTCTCTCCTGCGAGTCGGCCTTCAGGCACTTTCCTTCCTATCCGCCCCTCCTTATGGAGAGGGTTGCATTTAAACATCTGAGCTCAGGCTGCATTTGCTGCTCTGAGTGAAACTCATGCAACACCCCTTTTCGGGTCCTTCTCTTCAGCCACCCCAAGGCCTCCGGGACTGGTGTGAGGTGCTCCATGAGAAATGGAGGGGCCTTCCAAGTGGCCTTTCGATCCGGCAGACATGCACGGCACCAGGCAGATATCTCCACATGTACGGGAACTAAATACTGCAAAGGACAGCACGCACAAACACTGGAGGCAAATAAGGCCAAATGCTTTCGCAGTGGCAAGGGTCTTGTTAATAAACATCATTATCTCGCATCCAATCTTCTCTTTAGTAGAGCACTCAGATGCAGACAGGAGCGGCGTGGCCGGCGTTTCTGTATGTGCCTTCACATGCAGGTCCACGTCAGCCCAACATCTCCCCTTCTTCCCACCCAAGCAGATCGCTTTCATGTGAAGTGGGCTGTTATTAACTGCGCGATCAGTTTACACCAGCTTTATCCGGACAAATCACCAAAGTCAAACACCAAGAAGAAGGGGCTGGCCTTGGAGACCTCTGTCAAAGCTATTTTGGACCACAGAAGCAATTAATTACCATGTGGAATTTGGTAAGCTGGCACCTCGGGAGCAGCAAGGGTGTTCTCAGACGTATCGACCTCAGTAAATATTTATATATTCTTTGCCAGCACTTAATGTGGGAGAGGTTATAGGAAATCTAAGGTGGGTGCATAAGTATCTGTAGGAGGAAGACCATTAGGGTCGGGCTATTCTCTCTCCCCTTTCAGCAACACAAATGCCAATTTCCAGCCTTAAGAGAAACATCTGTGCTCTCAGAAAGTCAGACTTGGGTTCTGGTGAAGGCAGACAACGTTCAGTGCAAACAAGCCGCGGAGACAAGCCGTCTTAACTGTGCTGTTTTAAGTGCGCTGCCCTGGAAGTTATTTTTAAGTGCAGAACTAGGGGTTTGGGTTTTTTTTTTTAAAATCTCTGTTTCAGACAAAATAGTTGGCAGTGTGATTAAATGCAGTGCCTTGTAAATGCCAAGCTAGTGTTTCTGAATTGGTACATTCAGGAGGAAAAAAAAAAGAGATGATTTTGCCAAACCCCCAGTGAGCCTGTAGGAGCTCCCAAAGCAGCTCCCTAAACTCGCAGAGATTTCGAAGGTCTCTGGCACGGAATCCTTGCAACCCGTGTCGTGGCAGTGTAACCCCCTGGCGGTTGTTTGCAGGGTCCCCCCCTGCTGCAGGGTTGCCGGGGAGGGACGTGTACCCTCTTGGCGCCTGGATGTTGGGTCTTGCACTGCCAACCACCTCAAACAGCAGTTTGGGCTAAAACAGTTGAACACACTGCACTGGGGTAGCTGAATACTGCTTTCCAGGATTTGGAGAAAATGTGTCATGGAGGCCAACTTCAGTAGCTCAGCGAGCTTTAGCTCACCACCAAAAACCCTTTACTGCGTGGATTCCTGTTTTTTCAGGCCCATAATTGGATGTATGTGGCTCTAGAGCATATGCTGAACCCCAAACCGTAGGGAACGGATTGTTATTACGTGCATCTGTATTGCTGTGTTTTTTTCCCCCGATTCAGAAAGCCACTGCTAAGGGTTGATTGAAGGTTTGTAACATCCCCGAGGTTGGGCTAAAGTAGGTTCCAAAAAGCAGACACGGTAGGCAAACATGTAACAAGAAGAGGGGGCAGGGGAGCGTGGGGTGAGGGTTAAACAGGGGAGAGCGTGAATCCCGGGAGAAGGGGATGTTTAGTAAGTTGGCATTTAAGAAGGCAAAGGCTGAGTTTGGGCAGAGGAGGCAGAGCTGTCTGCGTCTGCCTTGGATGGAGAGTAGCCGGTGCTCAGCGCAGGGTGTGAATCGGGTGACGCGCTGGCCAACCAGTGAACCGGGGCACATTTGGGGGGGGCCAACTTCAGGCAGCGTGAGAGAGGACACATTCATAACATGTTCTGCTTCATGTAGCTCGTTAAGCAGCTCTTTTTTTCCTTTGTTTTCTTAAACTTGTGTGATTGCTCACAGCCTTTCTTCCCACTCCTGTTTCCCCTGCCTCCCTTGCCTTCTCCCCTTTCCCATAGCTGATTTGGGTAAGTTGTAGCCGGATTTGGAACGTAGCATAGTTCTGCCCACTTGGTTTTGAATAGCTCAACTCCACTGTAACTCCCTGTCAAATACAGATGGTTTTCCCCTAAGCAAACAACATATTTTCCATTGAAGAACAATGAAGTCGTGTTTTCAGGTACTTAAATGAAAGCCTTTGACCACTGAAAGTATCTTCTGCTCATTTTTTTTCCCTTGTTATGACCAGATCATTTAGAAACATCAGATGCTAGAAATTTGCTCTTGGGCTGAGCCAGGGACTGAAAAGCTTCATCTGAAAAAACCCACCACACCCTGCTTTCTACAGGCTATGTCTGGTTTGAAAATTGAGAGCTTGAATAGAGAAACTCGCCTCCGTCCTTGCTACCAAGTGCTCCTGAAAGAGCGAATGTTTGTGCTGCAGCAGGCTGTCAACCAGCTCTGCTCACCTGATTAAATCCGTGATTGAAGCGAAGCTATTGAAAGTCTGAAATGCAATCCTTAAAGTTTAAAACCCAAACCGCTTCTAAAAACAACTTTCTAATCTTTGGTGGTTTGGAGGCGAGGTTTGAGGTGTAGGGTTTTTTTCAGACCTCAGTGTTAACTGTACCCAGCTGTAATGCTGTGCTGCCCTTAATGTCAGTTGGATGTGCTTTTAGTATTATAGTTTTTCTTTTGAATAAATATTTGCATTTGTAGTTCCCAAACTTGGGGCGGGGGGGTGGTGGTGGTGGTGGAGGCAAGAAAAAGAAAGGCTTATTCAGAGCCAAGGAAAAAGTCACTAAAAATATTTTTCTATCCCAGCTGCCGCATTTGGGGAAGGCTACGCTGGGAGGGTGCCCTTTCAAGCCGCGTTAGGGGGCTCTGGGGGGGCTGGTTAGCCGAAAAGCCCAGGGCGGTGGGAGGCAGTCGCATCAGCGTGTGGCATCTGCCTGCTGACGGAAGCGCCTTTACTTGCAAATGAGGCGTGCGAGAGGAGAGGGGAGGAGAGGAGGCCCCTCTGGGTAAGGCATCGGAGGAGAACGTGGCCAGTCTGGGTCCAGCTTTGGGATGAGTGTCACTGCATGGACGGGGACCTGGGCTCCCGCGCTGCTTGGCTGAATTTGCCGCCATCTCTTCCTCTCGTGCTTCCCATCAGGCACGAAGCGCGGGTTCGAGGCACCCCGCTGCGACGGTGGTTTCTGCGGCTGCTGCGCTGAGGTCCGGCAGCCGCCTGAGGTGTGATGAAATCTGCCACCACCCGTCAAGGCTGGATTTGTGCAGCCACCCCCGGGGTGAAAGGCCCCTCTGTCACGGCTCAGTTCCTCCGCTCGCTGCGGTTCCAGGTGTTCGCGTGCGGAGCCGCCTCTCTTTCCAAATATAAATGGGAAATTCCACTCGCTGTCAAAAGCTGCATTTTGTAGGGCCATCGGGAGCTGCTCCTGCGTGGTTGAAACATCCTCGTACCTTGTGCCGCGGCAAGGGGGAAGGTCTCTGGTCAGGGCTCTGCACCCTGCGACCTGCTCGTCTGTGTAGTATTAGTGCTAAGGAACAAGTAAACGTTGAGAGTGTGTCAAATCCTTTCTCATCTGCAGATAAACGGGTTAGGGGAAGGAGAAACTTGTATTTCATAGCATGGCTTGTAAAGGTCCAAGAGCGGAGGTGGTGCATGGAGCCATGTGTGATGTCTGGGGCAGGCTTGGGGTAAGGCACAGAGAGGGACGGAGACATGGCTTCACCGCCTGCGGGACATCTTAGCTGTTTAAGGACTTCTGCTAACGGGTACAGGGGCACAAGACCACAATTAACCTTCCTGGGGTTGTAATTCTCTTGGTAAGCATGTGCATTTTGGGCTTACCACCTAGGGTGGCGCATGTTGGAAACCGCGGCCGAGGAAGCGGGGGGAGTCCAAGCAGCCAGCAGGGATGTAGCCAGTGCTGGGCTGAAGGAGCAGATTTATTTTTAAGAAGTCGTTTTACTGGAGGTGTTTTACAAGCACTGCTTGTCAAGTTATTAAAGGCAGCTGAAGGAACTATAACCAAGTCACTGTTACTTGGGTGCCTCCATTCCCATAGGCATCTTAAAAGCCTGGATTGGATGTCCCTCAACACCCTTCTCCTTCTGGCTGCTGAGAGAGCTCGCCGTTTGTTGCTGATGAGCCTGTAGCACGCACACATTTGGCCAGCTGTGCCCTCCAGCGATGCTCTGCCTGTTTTACTTTCTAAATTCCTGGTTTGTTCTTTTTCTTTTAACAGATTACAACAGCAGTGACTTAAAAACGGCGTGCAGAAAGCATGAGCTTTACGTTAGCTTCCAAGACTTGGGATGGCAGGTGTGTGATGTTTCTCTCTGGGTAAACTAGACATTTTGTTATGAAATGTTATCTAAACAGTGTCACCGTAATTCCACTCGAGGCTGCCATTACGCTTTAAAATGTCCCTTGTGCCTCCTCACTAAAACCAGTCACAGGGAAGGGCAAATAAATATTGATAGTTGTGACATTTGATAAGATCCAGAGGAAGCTTGATACTTTATGAGATTCAAATATACAGTCATTCTGTGTCACTCATGGGAGTCACGGTACGGGCAAGGGCTCATATCTGTGTACCTCTAATGATAAGGGAAAAAAATCTGATGTTAAGCAGTGATTTTAACCAAATCAGGTTTTTTCTAGTGATCAGCCATTGTGTTCAAATCCTCCACCCCCTGCCCCACAATTAGCACTGGCTGTGGTAGGTGGACTGAAGACAGGGTTTAGCTGCAACACCGTGAGGCCACAGAGTTGTTTGAAATAAGTTATTTAGGACCAGGCCATAGTGTCATCAAACATCACATTTCAAACAATGCCCTCACCTTCTCTACTTTTTTTTTTTTTATTCTCTCACTAGCACTTTTGTGAGGGAGGTTCCATTTCTATCAGCTAATGTTTTTACCAGGTTGTAATTCAGGACGCCAGGGCTGCCCCCGCTACTTCTGTAATACCCTACATGTGAAACTCCTCTCCCAGCTAATGGGACAGCAGCATTTTTCGTAGCTTATGTCAACGTCAGCGCCCTAGCCACAAGTGTGGCTGCATGCTGTCTCCGTTCTCCATTACTTGTTAGTGGCTTTTTTTTTTTTTTTCACTTGTGTTCAGTCTTGCCACCTCCTCCTTAGCTCGCTTGCCCTGCTTCCAGGCAGGAAGCGTATTCCAGTTGTGAAGTTCACGGTCTCGAAGGCACTGCCTTCACCTTTCTATTTGCAGACTTGAGCAGAAAGGTAAGATGCTGCTAAAGGAAGGCCACAGGCCTGCAGGGCTCTTTGCAGGAGCTGGAATCCGGATCCTACTTGTTGTAGAGAGAGGATGGAGGCAGGGCAGCAGCCATCCATGTTTTTTTAGCAGAGTGCTTCCCTTATTCTTATACTGCATTAAACCACAAATTTAATTACATGGTCTGTACTGGCTTCTGTAGCAGGAGAGCGACTGTCTTAAGAAAAACAGTTTGGTTTACCGGGAGCAAATTACGGGTGAGCTAGTACAGTAAAACGAAGAGGTGGTTTTTCTGTGCCGAAGTATCCTTATGTTAGCAATCCAACAGCAAACTTGGCTAGCAAAGCTGCAGCAGCAGTCTCTGGCTGCTCATGCCCGCTGTAGCAAAATTCAGGCTAACCCCGGTAATTGTTGTCAGGTAAAGGGGAAATCAGCTAAGGATTATGTGCGTGTGAAGTAACGTCCTCCTGCAGGGTGACCTGCAGAGCCCGGCACCAAGGGAGGTGAAATGTCTCCTGCTAATTGGCGATGCTTATAATTTACCTTTTTATCTTTTGTGTCAGCAGCAGAGCAGCTCTAAGGTTTTTTTTTTGTTTGCACATTGTTGACGAGTGGCCTTCTTCCATACCGTGGCGCTCAGATCGCCATGGGGGCCACCTGTTTGTACAGGCAGCTCAGGCTGGCCGGCCTGCCCCGGCTTTAGGACTCTGGCAGAGGTGAAGCTGTTAACGCAGCTAAAACTTCCCACCGTGGCCTTAGCCGACTACCGTCCCTGTATAAGAGCGTATAGTGTCGAATGTCTGTGAGGCACCACGTCAGTGTTTTATATTCCTGTTCTGGAGCTCCCTGGTCGAATTGTGCGTGTGTGCACGCACATGCAGGCATGTACATGATTTTCTCCAGGAGGGGACACCAGCTGAGGCTGTGATCCAGCCTAGGAAAGGTAGTTCAGCCAGAGGGCCTAACCTGCAGGAAACGTTGGAACATAAAGGCATCCAAACCACAGTCCCCACAAGGCAACCCAGCAAGAGTTTCAGAAATAAAACTCTTCTAGTTCATGGCCAGTTAAGCTGTATATAGATGTGAACCATTCTTTGGATGTTAAAATCAGTGTGCCCATGGAAAAGTCATGGCTCACCAAAAAAAAAAAAAGAAACCCCAAACCCTAATAGCTTCAGTGAAAACACATTTTCACCCTCAAGAAAAAAGTTAGTGGAAAATTTTCAGCTGCTCTTAATTGCATGCAGTTGTCTGCGCAAGTTGGCAACTTCTTAATTTGAATCACGTTCTGTTTGTTTCCTAAAAAGGACTGGATAATCGCTCCAAAGGGCTACGCAGCCAACTACTGTGATGGGGAGTGCTCATTCCCACTCAATGCCCATATGAACGCAACCAATCATGCCATTGTACAAACTCTGGTAAGTCTCCAGAAAGCTGGATGCCAAAGCAATAGGTGAATTTGTAAATGAGTTACCATTGTCTCAGTTCTGTTTTCTTTTTGGCAACAGGTTCATCTTATGAATCCTGATTACGTTCCCAAACCATGCTGTGCACCTACCAAACTAAATGCCATATCTGTTCTTTATTTCGATGATAACTCTAACGTAATCTTGAAGAAATACAGGAATATGGTAGTAAGAGCTTGTGGATGTCACTGACAAACAGTCTTCACACGGACTCTGTGATTCTACCATGAACTTTCATACTACCTTCCATGCTTTCATGAACTACCTGCCCTTGGAAAAAGAAAAAAAATTGATGAACCACCTTTCAGAACACCATGTATGTGCCTTGTGGGAGGAAGGGGTGTGGGGGGAGCACACATTGGGGTGTGAGCAAACCCCTGGACTTCTCACAGACTGACCCTACATCACAGTGGCTGCTCAGCTCTGCAGAGCCAGGGCGCGCAAAGCAGCAGTATGCCCACACACACTTTATTTAGCTGGGATGGTCTCGGTCTCACATAGCAGCTTGGCCTTAGCAGTTGCTTGGATATGTGCTGCAGTTTTACCAGATGGGCATGAAACACTCAAAACAAGTGAGGGTTGGGTTTGGTTTTTTTTTTTGGGGGGGGGG
>RSEF01000002.1:74446544-74476199 GCA_003993805.1 Himantopus leucocephalus | reverse complement strand
TTTTTTTTTGGGGGGGGGGCAGGCAGACAAGAGGAGAGACAGGGAAGCTAGAGTAAAGAAAGTGGTGTTAGTATTTCAGACTTCAAGCATATGACTTGTACAAAATAATAAAAAATTCCTAAGGTTTGGAATTGCATTTGTCTAGAAGGACCAGTTACTACACCTAGACTGTTAGTCTCCTCCTGAAATCTGTCATGACAGTAAGCATCTGAAATTGTGCCAAAGCAAGCGTTTCAGTTCTCTTATTCTGCAAGCACAGTCTAAGTCTGATCCTGCAAGCGTAAGGTGGCTCGGCTGCACCCTGTGTTAGAAACACTAGCGTGAACTCAGACCCCGGCTGGTCTTTCCCGTTCACTATTTGACTGAGCAACGTAACGTTATACGCTTGTTCTTATGCAACTTCCTTCCACTCCCCACACGGAGCTGCCTCATCTACTACCACTTGCCCAGGAAGGAAGTCGGGATGCTTCTACAGCTGTAATTCAGACATAAAAGTTTAGGGGCCATTCATTCTCTAGCCGGACCATTTATTTACAGGAAGACAGAATGTCAACAACATATGCAAGTCTTGGCCAACCTTTCCCCTTCAACTCACGCAACTACCAAACTGGTATAAAGGATACATTCACAGTGTAGCCACAGTTTGTCTAGGAGAAGCTAATAGCAAATTGTTTTGGTCAATATTAAACTTGTATTAAATGCACTTACCTCTAATTCTTGCATTTAAAAGGCTTCTTGTAAATACAAGCTATAATTTATTGCACTTGTCACTGTATATTCATTGTGCTGTATCATTTATAGAAAGACTGCTTTTTTAAAAAGTTTTTATTTAGAAAAATCTCAGTGTAAACAATTGTACCACTTTGATTTTATACAAGAAACTCATGAGATTGTGCTTCACTAGAAAGTTGTTAAAAACCTGATAATAAAGGCTTCCTTTAAGGCAGAAGTACATACATTGATCTAATACATCTGCCAGTACAACACAGCTTTCACTGTGGCTTTTTCACCCTTACATATTTTCAGATTGAACAGAATCAAAAGTTCTGGACAGACAATGAAGTGAAGTACCAAGAAAAATTCACCGATTTAAAAGTTCATGCTGTTTTGCCTCTTTTTTTAAAAAGAAAACAAAAAACCAACCTACTCCATATGATGGACAAAAATCAGCACCTTGACAGATTAGTCAAGTTAGCCTGTAGCCATCCTCATTCCATGAGTTTCTGTGCACACGAGATGATGGCAGAATTCAGTCCCTGGTTTGCTGTTGTCTTTGTATCATGACAGTCTCCGCAGTGTAAATTCTTTGGCTTTCAGTTATGTCTAATATGGAACATCTTATGCACCAAAGAATAGATCCGTATTATAATCCAAGGCCCCACAGAGAGCACGGGCCTAGCATTCAGATTTATCAACACTTACAGCTTCGAAAGAGGTTAAGGCTCAAGAAGAGTGGGGAACTATTTTACACTACTGTAGACTAGCTGAATGGGAAAAAAAATTAAACATACTACTTGTTACTCTCTAAGTACTCTGAATAAGGAGCAGGTCAGCACAAAGTCTGGATTCAGGCGAGGGTAGGAAACGCATGTCATCAGCTCTGAAGTCTAACTGATCATTTAGTATTAACAGAGCAGTTATAATAGCGCCTATTCACTTGGCTCTATATAAGTAGAGCATAGTTACTCCTCTGGAGCTGGACGGAAGCAGCCTACAAAAATCCACCTGACACGTACACTATGGCATCAGTAATGTTCAGGCACATGTTACAGTACCATCACTTTCATTATGGCTAGACCTCCCATGCTGAGAGGATTAACAGGAAACAACCAGCTCATGGTGGCCTGGTATCTTCCAAAGGTGTGTGTGTTTTCAACCTCCGTGACTTTCCATTTCTTAACCAGCAGCTATATTAAGACAAATAGGGTTTCAAGTACAGTTGTAGAGGCAAAAGTGACTCAACACAGCTGTAGCTTTTACCTTTCTAGTAATGGTGGGCAGTTTGTAAGGATTACACTTTAACCAAATCTAACTTGAAGACAAAAATATTCTACTGGTGCCCTTAAGTTGGTTTTCTTAATGTATTTTAGTCTCAAAGGAAACCATTTACACTTCATTGCGGAAACGCAGAAATGCAGTAGTACTACCAATGCTGAAAATACTCTCAATTTGCACAGTAACTACTTGTTAGTTTTCCTTCACACACAGGGTAACATGCCTTTAACACACACACAGAGGGAAGATACCAATGTTTAGTACATTCAATTTCCTAAAAACAAATAAACAAAAAGATGCCCCAATTCCCCCCGCCCCCCATTTGAAAATTAGCAATGACTGAAATCCCTCAGCTACTGTACAAAGACAGCCAGGGACTGAGCATCCAGACTTTTATTACAATTCATCCCTTGCCTGACGCAAGACAAAGCTATGCAGTGATTCAAGGTCTCTCGTTCCATTGTGTTCACTGACTTTCTTTCCACCTCGGAAAAGCAGAAGTGTAGGATAACCCCGTACCTTCAAAAGACACACATACAAAAAAAGGAATTTGTTACTAATGTCCAAACTCACGGGCTTATATTCACCTGACTTTTTGAAAAGCCACCAAACCCCTCTAAAACAGTAAGCCATTTTAATTTAAAAAAACTAAACCCCAACACCGCACCAGAACTTCTAATGCCAACCTGCAATTTCTGAACATTTGTAATCTGAATGGGATAATACTCGTTCCTCTAGACTCTTCCATCAGCAGCTGAGAATGGCAGCTCCAGCACTGCCTTCGGTTGTCTGCCCACCAGCACTAAAAAAAAACATCTTTTTTTTTCTCTAAGAACAGAACTTTGTATCGGCTACCACAAGACTGCTTTGGTGCTTTCACAGAGGGAGGCTTCTTAAATTAGGGACTTCTTCAGCTTTATCTAATAATGAGAATGACCAAGTATGAACAAACAGTCCAAGAAAGAAACAGCGTCAGCAGGTGCTGCTCTGAACTACCTCTTTTTTGGCTAATGCAGAACACAGCTGCACTGTCACCAGGCACCCGCAATGCAGTGGCCAGCTCAGCTGCACGCTGGAGCCTCTAACATTTGGTACACAATACTGTCCCGTTCATTTCAGATCTTTCACACTTACAGAAAATCTGTTGCAGACGTTACGTTCCACAGTGCAGTCTACTTCTGCTATTTTGACATCAGTCAAACCTGGAAATTGCTCTTTGGCAAGGTTCTCCCAAGTTGGAGCCAAGTTCTTACAGTGACCACACCTAGAAACAAAAGAGAGAGATTTGTTTAGCAGATATACCTTCCAGTTTATCTCTACTGTCTTGCTGCAATGGCTGTAAGTTTAACTAGCTGCCTTTCCTATCCCCTAATGATTTGCCCCTCCAACTCCCTTGCACTATTATGTCAGTAAATGAGCTAAGAAAACAAGTGATTTTTATGTAAGTTAAGCACTGAAGTAGTTTCTGGCCTTCATTAGTCTCATCTGGAATGGTATTCTGGATGTTGGTGCATTAACCCTACAGAGGAATATGAAGCCAAATAAAGATGAGCGCAGAGAATGTTTAAATGGAAAAAAAAGATTGCTTAGAAACAAACATGTTTTAAGTGAGGCACAGAAAGCCTGTAGTACAGATTAAGTTCTCAGGTAGCATATGCCAGTTATGCTAAAGCTACATAGCCCAAGTTAAATTATTTAAAGGAGATTTTAATTTCGCTATTAAATTTCTTCCAGCTCGTAATGGCCTCCTTGACCAATGGTAGCATTGTTCAATGCTGGAAACTCAATTTTAATGGAGGCATTTGTCAACACAGATTCTGCTTTTATGAAACACCCAGTAGTCTAATGCACTTTTTCACTGAAGGTACTTTGAAGTTTAACCACTACCACTGTACTTCCAGGTAGATCCACAATGGAATTGTTTGATAGTCAATAAGCTTCACTTAGCAGATGGAAAAAAATAAATATCAGGCCCTATTCTGATTTGCATTAAATAGAGAATCATTCCAGTTATATCATCCATAACACCAAAAAGCCTATTTCTATTTTATTCCCTTATGTCTCCACAGTAACTTGAGAATGCGGTCCATAGAGTACACACAATGAAACACTAGTGTCAAGAGAGAAAATGATACTGTAAAATGGCAGGAACCATAGTAAAGTATTAATTTTGTTTATATTTTGAACTTGGCTAAGCCAAGTTCATAGCTTGAATTTCTTACTGCCTTCAAGAAGAATTCCCAAAGCACTTTAGACTTTAAAGCTGCATTGCTCATTCTATTCTAAACCAGCTGCACCTTAATTGGGTTATTAAAACAGCCCCGCAATTGCCTCGAGGCTGGATCAGGGCATTTACAAAAATAATGAAAGATGGCTCTGCAAAAGTTTTCTTAATACAAGCCAGTGTATATTTAAACCACCTTGTTAATACACAGTGACAGTATAAAAGCATTTCTGACCATGCACAAAACTACTATAAGAAGATGATTTTATGCTTACTATGCAAGTTAACATTAATATTTATCCAAAACTAACTGAAAGACAGAACTAGCAAGCAACATAATAGCATTTGCTGAGCCCTACATAAGCTAATCCACTTGGAAGAGAAAAAGGTCATTTATATGCAGAGCACTACAACTGTATACATAAGCCTAACTTTCAGAGCTAAAACTAGGATACCAGCTACATAAATATAGGAAGTATTTTCCTAAACGGTGGCTTTCTGAACATTGCAGCCAGGGAGCACACGCTGGTTTAAGAACTTGACTCTCTGCATCCTGAGCCACCATTTCTCAGCCTGCCATCCAATGCTGATCATGTATCTGTGAGGTCCAGCAGCACCCCATTAGAATCTCATGAGATGAGGAGATGGTTGAAGTGCAGTATTATTAAGAAAAGTTAATTATTTAAAAGGAAGCATTTCTTTATCTCAAACCTCTTCAGAAAAAAAATCTCAGATAATGAACTCCTACATAAGCCAACAAGCCCTGGGTACAGAAATCAGACTAGAAGCTGCTTTGTGCACAGGTGTAAACTGAATTTACCAGCCAGTTCTGCTGGTGGCGTAGTAGCAGCACAGTCACAGATTCAATCTCAGTCCCTCAGAGTGCACAGAGAAGATAAAGGGAGTGAAGAGTGAGCAGTACCCGTAAGGGGGAGTGGTGGTGGTGTGTGTATGGGCAGGGTATTTCTTAACACAGTGGTGGCAGATACTTGCCCACATCCAAAAGCAGATCTTTCAGATGTAAGAGAGTGTAGCAGTGGCACTCAAGCAGCAAACCACACTGAAGTAAAAAAAGAGTGACAACACTGGAAAAGACTGCATCATTGAGATTATGTAAAATGAAACTTTCTCTGGTACTTCTTGCCTACAATAAGAAACACATTCATGGCCACTGTCAAAGTTAAGATGCAATATTTTCATACTGCTGAGCACATTTAAATATGGGTTGCATTTGCTTGTGTTGCTTTGTAATGGTGACCTTTTACCACCACAAACAAAAGACCTTTTTATATTTTATATACTGCATTAATGGGATGGCTAGTGATGAAATCAGAGACGTGTTATCTTTCACACAGTGAAATATAGCTTAATTTTAATCTCTCCCCCTACACTAGGCTTCCTTCTTTTGGCTAAGAGACTGGGCAATGGATGAGAAAGATGTCACGCAAGTTTCATTAAATTCAATCCGGGCACAAATAAGATGAAGTCTATAAACCAAATAACTTTACTTTTGTCTCAGAAAGGGAATATAGTAAGAAAAGGGGGAAAATATTTGTTCTACAAGTTTGTAATACTGAGGTCTGACCCCAGCTCAGGTCCCAGGTTCTGCTGGATATGCCAGTAATGGCAGATGCCAGATAGGACATTACCTTTTTTCCCCCCTGTACTTTCCATTGTGTGTCTACATCTACACCATCTGCATTGGACATTTCTACCTTGGGTCACTGTAAGAACATATTACATGGAATGTACTCTTAAGAACATCTCAAAACTGTGACTTGTGCAAATTAGTTTTTTGACAGTTATTTGAAGAGTAACAGCCAATTTATCCATAGGTCTACAGTCTGTACCAATTCCCAGGTGCTAAAATGAGGCTTCCAAGAGAGGTTGGTTGTAGGAGGAGAGGGCCCAAAGGCCAGCATGCTCTGCTTTCTCAACACTGATGATATGCTCCCCTCACCTTACACTAATCAAGGAATAGGAGCACACCACGCCAGCAAAGAAAGCTTCACTCTCCTTGTTGCCCAGCGTTACCTGGAGGCTGATGCAGTAAAGCTTCTCTCTTAGCCTTTCCACAGAGAGGCATCCCAGAAAGCTAAAACAGATTGAGCTTTTTTGCTGTAACTCTTGCCAACACACACATTCTTCATTCTGTTAATTCACGTTTTAGATCCAGAAAACAAACACAGTAACTACACACAACTCAAAGACCGACAGCAACTAATGCACTGACAGCTTAGACCAGCAATAATCCTGAACAACAGCTGCAAACTTCTTACCATGGAGCATAGAATTTAATAAAGGTGATTCCCCTAGCAATGGTTGCATCGAAGTCTTTTTCAGAAAGAGAGAGCACTGCAGCCTGTTCAAAAAAAAAAAAAAGTCAACACTTTTTGTATATATAAGATCAGCCAAATGAGCTTTTAGCTACCTGAAAGGGAAACTCAAACTGGAAAAGATAGTATTATTGAGAATAGAAACAGAAGTAGCAGCAGCACACCTCACTTTTACCCCTCAGCTGCCTTCCTCCCCTAGAGAGATGTAGAGAAATGCGTATTTCATGCTGAATCTCATCCATAATTGGAGAAACAAAACATCCCTACTTTCAGGGGATTTCCCTGTATCCAAATTTTTAGTTGTTGGGAAAAAAAAAAAATCACCTTCTTTTTAATACACTGTCATGCAAATGTTTCAAGAGCAATCATGACAGGAGTTGGCTTAAAGCACGTAATGGCCATCTGAGAGTTTAATGAGGTATCCAAGGCATACTAGTGATGTCTTGACAGCTGTTCTCCCTCTATTGTGTATGCACTACATACGTAGAAAAAACTGTTACCAGAAACATGTATTTTACTGTCACAAGAACATCACCACACCACACTTGCATGGATGCCAGGAAGAATTTTTCCTCCTGATAACATCAGAAGCAATGGCGTGGGAGTGACAGGAGGATAGCACATTGCTTACAGACAATCTCGTATGAGAGCACAGAACCATAACAAACTTCATTTTTTGTGTGAGAACCTTAAGGGTGGGAGGGATTAAATAAATAAATAAATCTCATGCCTATAAAAGCTTCAAATTCAAATGAAAGCAAAAGAAAAACAAGAGTGCAACTGACAGTATTACCAATTCTACTTTAAACCCAGTAAGAGTCTTATGAAGAGAAGCCAAACAGAAACTTGAAATTACAAATTATCCAGTACCTTTAAACATTTCTGTAAATAACTGTTAGTTCATGAAATTATTTCATTAAGTTGAAGTGTTATTACTGCTAAAGAATTATTTAGAAATTAGAAATCATACTTTTTAATTATTAAATAATTGCAAATAATTAAATAAAAAAAAAGCAGTAAACATATATTTTTATATTCTGAATTTCCTAAGTGGATATCTAAAACAGATGTTCGAAACATCATTTACCATCTAAGATACCAAATCTGAAAACACCATAAATAACTTCTTCCCCACGATCCACACAGTAAAACAAGTTTTAGAGATCTGTAGATTACTATCAGAATAGCAATGCGAACTATATAACCACAAAAATAAATTCAGTATCAGATAGCTCAATTTTAGCTTGGTTTCTTAAGAAAAGACATCTTATGCAATCACATAATCTCACCGCCTGCTGGTCGCTCTACCTTAATCCATCTGGATCATTTTTGAGTCATTTTAGCAACATCTGGTAGGAGAGAAGTCTCTCATCAGACATAAAAGTACAGCTTCCATGAAAGGACCTTGGCCCATGGGGGAATACGCATAGGTGCTCAACACTGGGACACAAATTTGGAGTCGGGACTGATTGCTTTTGCTGCCAGTGGTACCAGCTGTGGGCTGCTGATGGTAAAGGCAGTCAGTGTTTGCTGGCTACATGGGCTAGCTAGCACCTTGATCCAAAAGTCATGAAAACACAAATGAAACCAAGCTGTCTGAAGATAAGTGACCAAGAAATGGTGGGATGTAAATTTACAAAGATAAGTTGAGTCCTACATGGACTCTACTACTATTTGTCAAAAAAAAATCCCCCACAATCCTTTCCTGTTTGTATGTGGGCTGATGCACACAAGGCGTAAGTGGGAATTTGCATCACATGTGGCTTGTGTTATTTCTATAAAAACAGAAAGACAACTAATTACTTTCTGCATTTTGCTAACACCAACTTGTTAGGATCTTCCAAATATGAGGTCAATTAAAAAAAATAATAAAATGTGAGGGGTATGAAAATTGCAAATCTATATTGTCTATTATGTTTGGTGAGCTCCTTTATGCAAGATGAGTGATGCCTGGAAAAGTCAACAGGGAAAGGTAACATTCTTCTGTGAGAAGCTGCATATAAACTGTATTTATATTATTAATACTGATGCTTTTTAATTACGTAAGTTCATTCTACATCACAAGGGAGGGTAAATCACCGTCCTTTATTTCCTAGTATGTTTTCCACATTTCATTAAAAAGTATGCTTAAAAACCATCCCTGATTTCTCAACCTCACCATTTTTACATTAGCTACAAGAAAAATGGCAGATGAAATACCAAGTGATTGAAAAAGACAGAAAACTAAACAACATGAAGTACAACTATGCAAAGGTGATAAAGTTATTCCTGCCAATTCCTTGGTAACATTCATAACCCCTATGGCTCCTACAACCAAGATTAGAATAAGCCTCCAAACCCACAGACTTTTCTTGTCACAGGACATGTTATCTCGCCACGTTTAGATCAGTCTTCATAATTTTT
The DNA here is from genome assembly GCA_003993805.1 of Himantopus leucocephalus. Taxonomy (NCBI): domain Eukaryota; kingdom Metazoa; phylum Chordata; class Aves; order Charadriiformes; family Recurvirostridae; genus Himantopus; species Himantopus leucocephalus. The sequence goes on along the minus strand of RSEF01000002.1, from coordinate 74,467,241 downwards.
GCTTGTTTGTTGTTTCTGCAGATAGTTTAAAGTATAGGACCTTCCTTTTTTTAGGGGCTTAGCAGCGCTTGTCATCCTCCTGGGTTCAAGTGGAATCTTGAAAGAAACGTTCATCTCCATAGCGATGAAATACGCTGTCACACAGACTGAGGTGCCAGCACTTCCACAGACCAAAAATGACATTTATGCCATTCTATCTAAACAACTTATTGCAACCATAAAAAAGGAGACGCATTTATTTTTTTCTTTTCCAGTTCATCAGGTAAGTAAAAGTATCACTAGGATTTATGGTCTGATTCCACTCATTAATTACTAAAAAAATAACCAGGAAAGTATTTGGTGCAGTTTACATCTAGAAATTGTCAAGCTATCAGAGAGAGAGAAACACATGGAAGACTCAGACAGGCTGTTGAAACAGTTTAAATACTTTTAATACCGCTGCAGAGTGCAGAAGCACGTACCTCCACACGGGTGGGTTCTGCGGGTGGCTGCGGGGCTTCGGCAGGTTTATCTGCTGGTGGCTCTTTCCCAGAGCTCTGTAGTTGGGAATCCACATATTCCTTTAAGGAATCGAAGTCCCTCTTCCCTTTGTACTGGTCACCCTACAATTATCACATAGTTTGTGTAAGTGTAGGCATGCAGGTAATCTAGCAAATAAATAATTAGCAAATAAATAATTACCAGAGAAATCTAAGATTGCCAAGTCTAAACATATTCATAATAAATATGATTATCTAGTCATTAAACCTCTCCATGGCATTCCATTCACTCCACATCTTCAGGATTTGCCATAGATTCTTCTGTACCAAAAGGGAACAACCTAAGATTTCCTTGAAATGAAAGGTATTTTAGAAATGTAGAAGCAAATTTTAGAAACTTTTCCACTTTGACCTTCACCTCTCACTCTAGTTAGCATTTTCAAGGTTTTAGTTTTTTGAACCTAAAGCTACCACAAGGAACAATTAAATAGCTATCATTGTTTGGTGGTGGTCTCTGTTACCATGAGAGCTCTGGCCAGTGCTTTGACAGGGCTGAAAGGCTTGACTTGCCATGTTGTGTGACTACACAGTTGCTCCTCCAGCCCACACGCTTGTCACACGTCCTCCGAAAACCCAAACAGTAAGGCAATGCTCTCTGGGCGCCTGAGTTTGCCTGGGAGAAAGAGACAATACCTGCCTGCTGCGGGGCAGGCATTTCCAACAGCACCACTCTCATGAAAATGAAGTCATATTTTTGAACCAGCACATAAAGCCCTCAACCAGCTAGATCTTCAAAAAGCCACAGTTTGCCTTATATGCTTCCCCGTATCTCGGGTATTTTCACAACTCCAGGGAACAAGAAATCAGAATACCTCTGAGCAGCTCCTAGTCTCAAATCCACTGTTGGCCATCTCCAAACTGGCTCTTGCGTGATTGCCCTCAGTGCTCTCTGCAAAAATTAGTACTAATTTCTCTCTTCAGAAGACAGATCATCACTTCAAGACACTAGATATCCATTTTGGATAGAATTCTTGGGTTTCGGTCCCATGAGGTGTGGGCTACAAGATGTATCTCCTCTCACAGATGAGGAATACTCTTCAAGAAACAGCATACAATCTTCCATACGTTGGAAGGAAGAACACATACCTCTTCAACTATTTCCTTTATCTTTGGAACTCTTTCTACACATTTTCCTTCTTTTGTCATTGATAATGTTACTTGTAACTATAGCCACTTTCCCCACACTGGGTCTAAATCACAAAGGAATTAATCTAAGATGATGCAAGAAGCCTGTACCTGCTTGTTTGCATCCATTTCAGCAGGGCAGGGTCAGTGCCCATTCATTCCTCCCAGGGTTTCTGCTGCATCTGAGAGGGATGGTGTGATGCCAGACTTCAGTTATAACAAAGGGAATGATGGTATTATGGACAACAAGGCTGGATGGCTCAAGCAGTTCTCCTCCTCCTTCCCCCGCTTACTGAACAGTATAATAGCAGCCAGAGAGATTTCCAGGAATTTCTGGGTCAGATTATTGGAAAGCTGTTGGGATTGTTTTGTGTTTTTTTAAAATATATTGTATCAGCCCACGAATGAACATGCAATTCTGGTGGCAGTATGCCACCAGGGAATACCACACTGCCAATGGAGAAAAGCCAGTTTGATGTCAACAGAAATATATTGTTCAGACTAATGGCTGAGATTCAGCTTTACCAAATACAACAGCAGCGATCTGACTTTTTCTTTCACCGCACTCTTGAGTCAAGTAATTCCAAGCAACTCAAACTTCAATAATTACATAGGGTCAAAAAAAAAAATTATCTGGCTTGTTGAGAAAAACCACAGCTAACTTTTCTAGATCAAGACAGTATGGTTCTGGCAAGGGATCTTGCCATCTGTAGCTATCTGAAAAATAAAAATAAAGCAGGTAGAAAACCATTCTGGAGATACAGCAGAACACTTCCTGTTCTTTTGAATCATGCCATACAGAGACAAAAGTTTAATTAACTGAAAACACCTCTAACCTCGGACATGCCACCATGTTTGACTTGAGCACACCCTCAGCTTCCAGTTCTGCTTCTGACATGTGCCAGGCACCACTGCTCCAGCAGTAACAAGGCCATGTATTTCCTGTGTGAATCAGGTTAGGATTCAAAAATCCAGGTGCTGCTTCATTTAAATTCCCTGGAGTGTCTGGTATCAAACCTCACGTGCACTGGTACATACTCATGGCCACTTTCTCTTTAGAGTGCCAGAAAACTGCCCCAAGTGACAGCCACTAAACTGGACTGAGTAGCAAAACTTAAACCTCTGATAATTTAGATGTTCAAAAAGGAATGCAAGATGGATGGGGCACCCCCCCAAAAAAAACCCAAACAACCAAACCAAACAACTTAGTGGGTAAGAGCTGAAAGAGGAATCTTGGGTTCTCTACTTGTAGTCCTCTTTTTAATATCCATTTAATACATTTAATTTGTCTTGAAAGTGTGAAACATGGTAAGTAATGCTACTATTTATAATATGTTTATTTGCTGCTGTTCATGTATATGGTATTTATAAATGTTTTACTTCCCAAAACTTCAGAATATTGTAATTCTTTGAATTGCTACAAGGAAAGATGTCATCTGGGCCCACAGGAGTCTCACTTGCAGTGTCATATGAAGTGTTCCGATTTATAAGAAGGAAAACTTTCATCACTCAGACATCACTCAGCAGACAGGCACCACTTGCACATGAGAACCTCCTGACACAAATTGTGAAAATTACATACTTTCTTTTTATTTCTGTTTCATCTGTGTTTTTGTGTTCCATAGGAGGTAAGGTATTAAGGTAAAGTAAACCCAGAATTCTCTCACACAGTAGCGTAACTGGAAATACTGCTTACAGATTTATGAACACCATACCAGTTGTTTACAGAGCACAAAGAGCAAAAAACTTTAACTTTTATCTGTGGACGAAGTATACCTCTTCCAGTACCTAACTGAACCTCCAACATCTTTTCTCTCACAAGCAGACTTTTGTATATGCTCACTTGATCTTTTTTCCCCAGGAGGCAGGCATAGCCCAAATATTATTCAGAAAAAAATGGTCTGAGCTTGTGGACTCACCTTTTCACCATTCTTAAACCAGAGGAGTGTGGGATAGCCACGAACTTGGGTTTCAGAGCAGACTTCATAATGCTGGGTACAGTCAACCTACATTTTGAAAAAAAATATAAACCATTTAGTGCATAAAATAAACATACAACAAGCATAATAGCCTTCCTTATGTTTAAAATCTCAGAAAAAACACAGGAACAAGCAATACATGGCTTGGCAAAACTCAGTACCAAGTACTGTCTTAAGAATGATTATGTCTGCCTTCCAAAGAGTCGTTTGGTTGTATAATTAGGAGGCTGTGTGTTTGATTTTTTTTTCAGGAGGGATCAGGGAGGGAGGTACAGATAGAAAGTAGTAGTAGCAGTTACAAAGAACAATGAAGACATAATTAAATATTACAATTAAAAAGTACTTGGTATTCTCAGTGAATAAAATCACTGCATGGACAAAAAGACACAAAACACTAATGTGAGAGAGCTTTTAAGTGAAGATATATTGGCTCATCCATTTCTTAAAAGACTACTCTTTAAAGACTTCAGAAGACATGTCAACAACTAGCAAGTTAACTTTAATCCAAGGGAAGTCCCAAGTGCATAGAAACATTCGATTCTAATATGTTACAAATCAATCTGTAAATTTGTTAGTTTATAATCTTTTTTGAAGCAGGGGAAAAAAAAAAAAGAGATAACTTAAGCATTGCGGCCTTTGCTCGATCCAGCACTTGGATTTTACATTTACATTAGAAACACTTTGTGCCAGATCACTAAAGATCAATTCTAAAGATTAAACAGCATCCTGCCAGCAGGTATCACTGTTGTTAAGACACTATTCCCCCAGATTACACGAAGGTCATGGTTCAACCTTCTTAGAAACAGTTATGTTTCCTGTTTACTTACAGACTTACAATCTTAGCCAAGACATATTTAGAATCTGCTTGGTATGGTGCCATGGGATGAAGCGCTGGAGGGAAGAAGAGCCCAAGAAAACTGGTTAATATTCAAGGATCACCTCCTCCAAGCTCAGGAGCGATGCATCCCAACAAAGAAGGCGGCAGGCAGAAAAGCCAGGAGGCCTGCATGGATGAACAAGCAGCTCCTGGACACACTCAAAAGTAAAAAGGAGGAGTACAGGGTGTGGAAACAGTGTCAGGTAGTCTGGGAGGAATACAGAGAAATTGTTTGAGTAGCCAGGGATCAGGTTAGGCAAGCTAAAGCCCAGATTGAATTAAATATGGCCAGGGACATCAAGACAAATAAAAAATCCCTTTATAAGTATATCAGCGAGAAAAGAAGGACTAGGGAAGGTGTGGGTCCTCTTCAGAAGGAAATGGAAGAGCTGGTCACCCGGGACAGAGACAAAGCCGAGGTACTCAACAACTTTTTTGCCTCCGTCTTCACTGGCAAAGACTGCAGCCATGCTAACCATGATGCAGAAGGCAAAGGCGAGGACTAGGAAAATGAAGAACCGCCCACTGTAGGTGAAGATCAAGTACTAGACCAACTGAGGAACCTGAAGGTGCACAAGTCCATGGGACCTGATGAGATACATCCACAAGTCCTGAGGGAACTAGCAGACAAAGCTGCTAAGCCACTATCCATCATATTTGAGAAGTTGCAGCAGTCTGGTGAGGTTCCTGCTGACTGGAAAAGGGGAAACATAACCCCTGTTTTCAGAAATGGAAAAAAGGAAGATCCAGGGAACTACAGGCCAGTCAGTCTCACCTCTGTGCCCAGCAAGATCATGGAGCAGATCCTCCTGGAAACTCTGCTAAGGCACATGGAAAATAAGGAGGTGATTGGTAGCAGCCAAGATGGCTTCACAAAGGGCAAGTCATGCCTGACAAACGTGGTGGCCTTCTACGAGGGGGCTCCAGTGGTAGTGGACAAGGGAAGAGCAACTGACTTCATCTACCTGGACTTGTGCAAAACATTTGACACTATCATACACGATATCCTGGTCTCTAAATTGGAGAGACATGGATTCGACAGATGGACCACTTGGTGGATGAGGAACTGGATGAACAGTCTCACTCAGAGTTGTGGTCAACAGCTTGATGTTCAAGTGAAGACCAGTTATGAGTGGTGTTCCTCAGGGGTCAGTACTGGGCCCCGTGCTGTTCAACATCTTCGCTGGTGATATGGAGAGTGGATCAAGTGCATCCTCAGCAAGTTTGCCAATGATACCAAGCTGTGTGGTGAGGGAACACATTGGAGGGGAGGGATGCCATCCAGAGGGACCTGGACAGGCTGGAGAGGTGGGCCCATGCTAACCTGATGAAGTTCAACAAGGCAAAGTGCAAGGTCCTACATCTGGGTCGGGGCAATCCCAAACACAAATACAGGCTCGGCAGTGAATGGATCAAGAGCAGCCCTGAGAAGGACCTGGGGGTGCTGACTGATGAGGACCTCAACATGAGCCAGCAATGTGCAATCGCAGCCCAGAAACCCAACCGTATCGTGGGCTGCAACAGAAGAAGTGTGGCCAGCAGGTCAAGGGGGTGATTCTCCCCCTCTACTCTGCTCTGGTGAGACCCCACCTGGAGTACTGCATCCAGCTCTGGAGCCCCCAACATAGGAAAGACATGGACCTGTTGGAGCGGGTCCAGAGGAGGGCCACAAAGATGATCAGAGGGCTGGAGCACTTCTCCTATGAGGACAGGCTGAGACAGTTGGGGTTGTTGAGCCGGGAGAAGACAAGGCTCCAGGGAGCTCTTATTGCGGCCTTCCAGCAACTAAAGGGGGCCTACAAGAAAACTGGGGAGGGACTTTTTACAAGGGCACATAGTGATAGGGCAAGGGGGAATGGCTCTGAACTGGAACACGGTAGATTTAGGTTAACTATTAGGAAAAAATTTTTCATTCTGAGGGTGGGAAGGCACTGGAAAAGGTTACCCAGAGACATTGTGTAAGCTCCATCCCTGGAGGTGTTAAAGGCCAGGCTGGATGGGGCTTTGAGCAACCTGGTCTAGTGGGAGGTGTCCCTGCCCATGGCAGGGGGGTTGGAAATAGATGATCTTTAAGGTCCCTTCCAACCTAAACCTATGATTCTATGATGTTCCAAATAGTTTCACATGGTATACAGTTATACAAAATTGACTAGGCATAGAGACAAATCTTAGTGGCTTTATTAAATAGCAACTATCAGCAATAGTAGCTGCAAACACAACAGACAACTGAATAGAACAGAAATTTTGGAAATTTTTTGTTTATTTTTCTCTAGATATCAGAGAATGGTAACTTCAAGAAGATACTTAAGCTAAGCAAAGATTTTATCAGACAGCAAACAAGGTTCTCGAAAAGTAAATCAGCAGATGCAACATTTGGTACAGCGAGCAAAGGAACAATAGCCTCTAATATTTTATTCTCACAGGGAATCTAATTTTATATCCACCAGGTCTCAAAATTATGTGTGTGTGTATATATATGTCTGCTCTAAAGTTCAGCTATGCTGACCTGTTCTGTCTAGCATTCCTGAATTAGCAGATTTTCAAAAGCATTGAAAGTAATTTTTAAAAAAAACAATGAAATCAAGTTCATCACCCCTAGTAACAGCCGAAAGTCCTGTGAAGGCAGAGGCAGGGGAGATAGCTGAGGTTTTGTTGCTCTGCAGGACTGACAACACTGCTAACTGTTACATAGTCTTTCAAATCAGCGGAACCACTCTGAAAGCTAAAGGACGTGGAAGTTGAGTCCGGTCAGCTTTCCACCATTGGCAAATACAGAGGGATTCACATCATGAGCCACCTGGACTTAGGTATGGGTCAGCAAATAAAGCCAGTAACTGCAATTGCCAGACCACCTCCATACCTCTGCACAGAAGTCACTCCACGTACAAGTAACAAGCTCCCATGGTAAATACACCACAGAACCTGGTTATCAACCCTAAGGGAAATAGTAAAGCAGGACAAGATATCAGTTTTTAAGGCAGAAGACCCCCTGAAACCTTTAGAAAGTTCTATGGGGGGTAAAGAGGGAAAATGAACAACCAAAGACCAACCAAGAAATAATTTATCATAAGGAGCCGCGTGGGTCTAAAGCTTGCTAAGGAATCCAGTGCTGTAAAGAGCAAATTAGAAGTCACCTTCCCACTCAAAATAAATACTGAAGTCTATCAAGTTCTGACAAAGGGGAAGCATAATAAAGAACAAATCTCAGAATGTTATTCCCTGCATCTGAAGTAGGCTTATTCCCAGCTCTCTCTGAAACACAGGGAGCTAGCTGTGTTTCTAACAAATCCTTGCTTAAAATGAGCGAGTCCTGTCAACTGTGGATGTGGGAGAAAAAAAATAACCATCCCAAAATTAAAATAGAAACTATGACTATAAAAGGACTTAGGAGGCAACAAACAAAACAATTGTTATTTGCAAATCACAGCATGAAAAGCATGATAGTTGGCTGAAACATTCATTCACATAAAACGCATTTTTCAAGCTAAGAGCACTTCACCTACCTTGCCAATCTTGACAGTTTCCGAATGCTCAAAGGCTTGAGCCAGCTGTTCCCAGGTTGGGGCCAAGGCCTTGCAATGACCACACCAAGGGGCAAAGAATTTGATAAAGTGATTACCTTTTAAGTCAAAGGAAAAAGAAAAAAAAAAGATTTAACTCATTTGGAATGAATTTGGCTGTGATTAAAGACTAGGTACTAATCTCAGACTGCAAATTTATCATGGTATTTCCTGAGTTAAAGATAGGAAACACTGTGAATCAAAGGCCAGGACAGAATACTTCAGCAATTAGGTTTTCAATACTGCATGCAGTTCCCCAGTGTTGCCAATTTCCCTGAAATCCAAACAGCTTCACAACCCCAAGCCAACAAATGAGATACTGAACCTGATATATTTAATCTAACCATTTGCTACACTGTCTAATTCTACCATGACAATCGCTTGCCCTCTTACAGAACAGAAAGAACCACCAAGGAACGTGTATTTATAACAGCATAAATGAAAGTATTAGACTTCAACTTAAACATTTCTTACGGAAAACTACTGCATTAAGTCCGTGAACTACCTAAATAATTTTGTTCAGCTTTCCATTCTTTTTCTGCCCTGCTCTTTGTATTTTCATGTCAACTATTCAAAAATCACTGCCTTCAGTAGATTTTTGCAGCGTTTTATAGAGGAGAGTCTCTGTACTATCTCCTACTAATGTTTCATTTGAAATTATAATCTTAATTTCAGAGTACCAGAATATGTAATTTCTTCAATTAAGATTACTATTAATTCAAGATGCTGCACAGTTCTGCACACCTCAAGGCAATGCTCTGTTAATACAAAATAAAAATGAACTTAATTAAAACAAGGAAAAAATCAAATTAATTTGAACGAAATGCTAGCAACTGGAGAAAAGCTCTTTTTACAAAATTATTCATTATCCTTTGAAGACTGCTTTGGGGCTGATATTACTAGAATTCATTTCTAGTTTGAGGGCTTGTTCACAAGAGGAGGTCAGAGGAAAGACGTCACAAAATAACTAGGAAACGCAAACTGCAGTAGTAGTGTACTCTAACTTGCCTGGTCTGCACATGGAAGACTTTCAGACTGATCAACATGCTTTGCTTTGGTCAAGTAAACTGCAAACTGAAATTTCTCATGAATGAATATGAACATCTAGTCAAAATCAAGCTATTCTATACCACATACTCTGATATACTCTACTCTCCAACAGAAAAAAAATAATAAATTATTTTGCCCCGGAGCACCAAAAAGGTAAAGGGAGACTTTTTAAGAACAAAAGTCCACCTTCCAGCTAGAACTGCTAAGCCTCCTGCTAAATTTAAGCACTGAACTTCTTGTAACTGAAGTAAAGAGAGGACAACAGCTTTACAGATGATCATAAACCTGCTCAACCATCAGATATGACCACGAGAATGTCTCTTCTATGAATGCCAATGGACACATAATAAAAATATTACAATCTAAATATTAAAACATTTACACATACACTAAACAACTATCTTCTCAGACTGTAAAGTTGTTTAATGCTTAGCACCTCCCTGGTAGCTTAGAGAATCCATGAAGAATTTTGATGTGATTTTGTGTTAAGCCACACAGGCTGGGAAAATTTAAGTTAGCTGCACAAAATGCTCTTTTACTCTTGAAAATATTTCTAATCAGTTAATGGTTACTTTAAGAAGCTCTAGTATCTGCCTCACTGGTGGAATCATATGGGCACAGACAGTTAATTTAATATAGGGGGGGTTTTTTTGGTTTTTTTTTTTTTTAAGGAAAACTGATAGACATGGTAGGATGATCTGTTCTTACGGCAGCCCAAAGTTTGCATTGTAAGATGTTGCTCATTCTCTAAAAAACCCGCCATGTGGGGGGTGTAATTTCCCATGTTAGGTATCACTCCTGGTATTAATTTTAAACCTTCCAGACATAATATTTTTTTTAAAATGGCCAAACAGATGAAGTGTCCCATGTTACATTNGATGGTAGGATCATCTGTTCTTACGGCAGCCCAAAGTTTGCATTGTAAGATGCTGCTCATTCTCTAAAAAACCCGCCATGTCAGGGGTGTAATTTCCCATGTTAGGTATCACTCCTGATATTAATTTTAAACCTTCCAGACATAATATTTTTTTAAAATGGCCAAACAGATGAAGTGTCCCATGTTACATTCTGGAGAAAGGACGCTAAACAATATCAAATAAGGGGCCAGACTGGAGTGGGATAGTGGTAGCAAGGAAGAAGCGGGTGGATTATATTTATCCAGAAGAGCAGCCTGGGAGTACGAACAAGCCAGCACCTAGGGAAAGAGGAAACGGGACTTCCAAAATCACAAAGTGAGTGGCAAGGCTGTGACTGAGGAAGGAGCTCAGGGAAAGAGACAGTTTAGTCGAGCAAGCCCCACCAGCTTCTTACATGTAATTAGGGGCCTTAGTTTTACTGCCTTTTGAGTGGAGTGCCATTCTTACACTTTGTCATGGTATGCAATATGTAATTAAACTACTGCATTTTTACACACACTGTTGTTTCACCCTCTTTCACTAGGTATTACCAGAAAATAGAAGTGGGAAGGGGGTAGCTTGAAAACTAACATTTCTATTGCAGACTTCCCGCTACTGATGTCTCTGTTAGCAAGTATCTCTTTCTTATGAAAAAAAGTTACCTTCTGCTATGTGCATCTTGAAATTGTCTGCTGAGAGTTCATACATTCCCTGCTTAGGTTCAGGGGCTTTTGGTGGTTCCGCATCAGATTCTGAATCCTATTCATGAGAAAAATTAACGTTTATTTGTCTTGTACAGTAAATACATCATATATGATCGTATCACACCATACTGTGATAGTGTTGTAAACCCTGTACTCTGAAATTTTAAATTCCTAAATTCTTATTTAGCTTGATTTAGGTATCTAACATTTCCTAACAAACAAACAACTACTTGAAAGCAAAATGTGAAAAGAGCTAGCACAGTCATTGGAATAACAGAGTCTTCCACCATGCTGTATTATAACCACAGAGCACATTAACTGCTACGGCATTCATCACATCACCACATATTAATAGACTTAGATTACATACCAGTTCCCCCATAGCATCACACAGCCGCCACATCTGCCACCACACCAGTTTCAGGGGTCTTTGGGCTACTTAAAAATAGCTAGTGAAGCTATTTTCTGCTCCCCTAATGCTGCAAAAAGGGACCTAATGGCTCCATGAAGGCAGCAACAATGGTAAAAGAGCAAACACTTTATAGGTATAACTTGCAGCAAACCCATTGGCTCTTCAGCAAAAGCAAGCGACTGCTTTCCAGATGCTAGGGTCAGAGCTGGAATAATTATTTTTTTTTTTTAAGAATCTCAAAGTACATCTCTTAAAACAGTTTAGCATTTAGTGTTTAACTATTAAAAATACTGTGTTTGTTCAAATATAATAATGTTCTAACTGTGGTTCAGCAACCACTAAAGCTTTATCTTGATTAGAAGCACCAATCACAAATTTCGTTTTAGGCAAGGCTTGGCTATTATACGTAAGTGCTACCCCTAAACTCAATGGTTTTCCTCATGATGGTACTAGCTTAACTAACCGATTATTTTAAACCCTTTCTTTAGGCTACAACATTATCAGATAATAACTGAGCTAAAAATGGCATCCATGTTTTAAGAGACAATTAAGCCCAATACAAATGCAATTTATAATGTATTATAGCTAAATTGCTTTGCTTATTCTAGAAACATATGGCCTACAGGTGTCAACTCAAATGACACTAAAAATTGTATCTTAAAATGTCAAAATGCTAAACATTAAAAAATGCATTACATACTGTAGTTTTAAATACAGAAAACAAAGGGCAGGTCACAGGACGACAGTTTTAATTACTATCATGACTTATGTGGAAGCTGTTCCATATTGTTATTGCCACCTGACTTTTATTCTCACGAGCAGATTTCCTCCTGGAAAATGAAACCTAACATAGAAATGATAGATAAGCAAGTCTGCAGAAGGGAATATTTCCTTATTTCCTTTTCACTTACAGATGGTTCCTCATTTAGTTTCTCCAACATCCAATTTTCCAGTGCCTGGAAGTCCCTAGGGCCTTGGTATTTCAGAGGTTCCTGTCCTGGTTTAAGCAGCTTTAGGCTAAAGGATCAAAATGTAGAAAAGAGTGAGGCAAAAATTTTCACATCGGAAACATTCTTGGAAAGCCAACACGCTTTGCTAATCCACAGCAATGCAGCTCAGGCTGCAGTAACAGCTCTCTTGATTATTAACATCAGCATCAGGCAACTCCCTCAACTTAAAGGGTCATGGCTAGAACTTAGGACACTTTTTCATTCCCATGTAAGTTTTTAAAGGAGATTTTTAAAATAGCGAAAAGAAATATCACGTTAAAAATCAACATAGCCTAATACTACTTTGATCAATAAGCAAGAGCAAATAAAACATTGCAGCGTTCAGTTCTACTATGCCTGTTAATCCTATTTCAGTTTGTCAAAAAGCATCAATTTTGTTTTGTTCACCTCCCTCTATCACCAAAGGAAAAATATCCAATGCTTATTTTCCCAGGAATTTTTTTCTCACATTTCGTTCCCTGACTGCTCTTGGAATGTAGGACTTTTAATGTGGTGTTAAACTGATTAAAAAAAAAATAAATGTTGAAACAAGTCAATAGGACAAGGAGATAAGCAACCGCTTGTAGGGATTCAAGACTTCACAATTGTAACATTTAATAATTGCTATCAAAACACTTCCATAAACTACCTAAAGCTTCTACTAGAAAATATTTAAGTTAAAATTGGAAATATATTTGGTAAAGGGGCAATATCGACTTCTGACCTAGTCTTATTTTTTAAAGCAAATCATAGTTTCAGTTACTACTGTCACCTGGCCCTCAGTTCCCCTTGCCAAGCTGTCATTTAGTACTGCTTTTTCTTTTTCTTGAAACGTTTTTCTCTCTTCTTGTTCCACAGTTGAAAAAAATGAACATATGAAAGTATTGAAAAACCACATAATGCAAATACATTCAAAAGAGACTGGAGCTCCCACTGTCTTTTCTATTTAAGGTATTCTTGAATGTTCCTTGTGATGACAGAAAGTCAAACTTTTGGCAGGTGGGGGAGGGGAAGCAACTTCTTAATAAGAAAAAAACAACAAAAATGAAACAGTAAATTGCACTTCATGGCAGTAATTTTGAAGAGTAACAAGTGAAAAAAAAAAATATATCAGCTTAAAGACCCAGCTGCACCTTTATTTTCTTCAAATGAGGGTAAGTTTTCCCCAGTTCAGTTGAGAGAGTATTTTTCAGCACGAAATAATCCTGTGACAATTGTACTAAAGAGCGCAGGGACCCTCAAAGGGATGGAAAGGGGATGCAGCCTTTCCTTTGACGGGTGTTTGGAAAAGCAGTGTAGGGACCAGCACATCCTGGACTTGCGACAATCCCTCTGTGCCTAAGGAAGCTGTGAAATTTCCCTTGCTGGACATTTTTAAAAACAGGCCAGTTAAAAACTGACTCAGACAGGAAGAGAACTGATATCATGAATTCCCCTTCATCTCTATATTACTATAACTAGCAGACTGCCTTATCATTTATACTTTTCAAGTAGATGAAAGTAAGCACTAACTATTCCTAGATACTCAATGACCTTAAAAAGGAGGGCAGGAGGGAAGCAATTACACATCCATTCTTTTTTTTTTCTTATTCAAAATCTCTGCCACTCTTTCAATTTTACAAGGAACAGCACCACAATATAATCTATACAAATACACAAAGATGACCAATGCTCACTTTTGGGCATATTAAAATAGAGTTGTAATATTCATTGTTTCTTGGCATTTCTAGTGCAACCAAGCCACAAACTACCCTTAAGGACAATTCCTATTTCAACAAGGACTTTGCTATTTATAACTCTCAACTTCTACTCAGTCACCTCAAAGTGGGTGCAGCCAGGAGTGTATGTCAAGTTCAGGCTGTTGCTGGGGTCAGCAGTAACTCCAGACAGCAAAGGGAAGGAAACTGAAAAATACAGGCTGTGGAAGGGCTACAGATGATCATATTCTCCACTTATCCCCCCTAAGACAAATAATTAGTAAAGCAGTTGAAATGATCACATCCATTTTTGCATGAAGCTTTAAAGAAGACACAAGTGAAAAAAATCCCTTTGCTCCTTTTTGGCATCGAAAAAGGGAGCATGCATATCTAACCAGAAAGCACTCTCCAGGTTGACCTCTCATCAATACTCTAGATCATGTTCTGCCTACCAAAGCTGAGGTAGTAGGGCATACATCCTTTGTCACAGGGTAAGTTTAACAAGCTTAAACTCCAAATGAACTTCTCCTAGAGCAACATAAGCAAAATTACCTAGAAAAAGTCTGTATGACATCACCACTGCTATGCTAAGTGATACTATTAACTTAACATTTTATGAACACCAAGTTCACTCAAAAATTGAAGAGATCACCTATACATTAATTATGAATGGTGCAGTATACTGACAAACTTGTGACACATTATTTTTAAAAGTACCGTTACCAGAGACCAGCTCTATCATGCATATCACAGCTGTATAATGGACTGTTGCTTGAGAAAGAGGTACTCTCAGAGAAAAGAAAAGGACAATTCTGGGCTTGATTTAAATACACCCCTCTTCCAAGACATAAAATAGCTTCTTTAAAAAAAAAAAAAAAAAAAAAAAAAAAAAAAAAAAANCACATGATGCTTGGCAACATGGTAAAAAGGCTTAAAAAGAACATATAAGGTCCAAAGGACTACAAAGAAACCCAACAAAAATACAGCTTAGAAGTTAGCTTCAAGAAATTGGCAGAGGATCACGGAAAACTAAAAAAGAAAGAAATAGGAGCAGACATCCTTTTATACTTACGTAGGGTATCCTCGGACGCCAAATTCAGAGCACAGTGGAGTATCTGTAGTACAATCCACTTTAACAACATAGACCTGGGGGTTTTCCATGTTGTTGTATTTATCTCCCAAATCATTCCAAGTTGGCTGGAGACGCTGACAATGTCCACACCTGCAACAGAAGGAACAAGATACTTGCTTAATAGTTGCTCATGTTTAGAGGGGAATGAATCTATGGAAAAGACATATGCAGAATGGTCAGAGATTTTGATAAATTTACAAATAGTTAGTCAGAAAGCTTCCATACTCCAGCACTGTTACACTAAGCAACAGTGAATACTGTTAGGTATTACAGGATGCTCCAAACACATCTCATGTACAAATCGTCAAGAGATGAGAACTTGCTACTATCTTTTTATATGACAAAGCCTGCTAGACGCCCCCTGAACTTAGTGAGACTATTAAGAAAAGCACTCTCAGTCTTCCAGCTTCCTAGAAAAATCCTGTGAGGTACTCAAGCTTTCTTTCCACTCTAACATTTCAAAATACTGTACACTGTAGCAGGAGGTAAAAAGATAATGGTTTCTAGCCTTTTTGTAAGGTCATTTGTGCTTGCATGCATCACAGGAATTGTAACTCACAAGTCATGAAACACATCAGGACTGATTTCTGAACAGGCTTTCTCAAAATCCTCCCATACCGTGCTTTGCCCCAGCAGCACACTATCAACTAATTATATCTGCATATACACAGAAAACTGGCCTCGTACAGTTGCTATAACATCAGCTCACCATAGGTAGAAAATGGCTATTGTTTTTCGCATTGTTTTTCTAGTCATTCCAGTCATTATAGCAATACCTTATTTCTGTAACTATGATGAAAAATTTTAAGGAATGAATTTTCATTTCTGTTTAATGGCTGCTTTTGCCAACCCTCCAAGGCATCTAAAAATACATAATTGGATTAACAGAAAACATTCTCAACCTGACAGTACAAAAGCTGTTATTACCCTTGGCATGATTTAGACAGTGTACTTTGTAAGTAACAATTAAAACACCATTAGGACTTCAGAGAAAGTTGCTCCAATTTAAAACAGTTCCGTTTATACAACTGTTTTTAAGTCCACTTGCAGAAAAGCTGCAAGGATTCACACCTGTCCAGGTATCCTGGTATCATTAAGGCAAAAAAATTAACTTGAGATTTACTTTATCTTAAAGAACATCTTCCAACCTTAACCAACTAACTGACTGACTGTTACAGTCAGTCGTAGTGAGTCACACATACTCCCACTATGTGGGGGAATACGACCTCCCATATGAACTTTATTCTGAATTGTCATGGCAAAGAGATACAATGTGTTATTACTAAAATTAAATATTCCTTAAATATTTAAGTTCAGACTTAAATCCCTCCATAGTCAAGTCTTTCATGGAGCTTGAATTAAGAGGAGGATTTTGGATTCCCTGGTCCCTTCCCCTAGCAGTTGCAAGAATTTTAAACACCGAATGAATACTGATTGATACTAAAGAGCAGAGCATGGAAAACTAGGTAAGCCTATCATGTAATTAACCCACTGTTTTTTCAGCACAGAACAGAGCTGCCTTGTCCATATTTAACACTGTAATCTCTGCTATACACAAAGTTACCCTTTCCCTTCCTTCTTCAGATTCTATGAGCTGAAATTGAAAATAAAGCAGGTAAAACGCTCATATCTGAATCAGTAATCAACCAGTTTGTCAGTCCTGGTTTTCAAAAAAAAAAAAATCAGTGTTACATAGAAGGAAATACAAGACAAGACAGCCCCCAAAATACTTTTTCTGAAATTCAAAAGGTGTAGCTGCAGAATATATAAAACCAGAGAAGTCAAAAATAAAGAGGGCAAGACCATGCAACACCACATGGCTCCCTTAGCCTCATGTACCCACACAATGGTTCGTTGCTACCACTCCACATTACATCAGTGGGGCTGAAGAAGCAGCCAGTTCTACCACTGGGGACAGTGGAGACCTCTGCGTCAATGAGGACCTCTGCTCTTCCTTCCCTACTGGGGCTGGGAAGGTGCAAGCATTCATAATCTCTGTTTACAAATATAAATGAAGATCCAAAAGAGACTAACAAGGCCGTAGGAAAGACCCACCTTTCTGAAAGCAAAAACAACAAGAAAACCCTACTTCTCGTTCACCACTAACATCAGGAGGTATGGATAAAAGGACATTATTTTTAAGAGCGTGCAGATAGGTTGCCCATTTTAACTCTGAGCAACCATGTGCCACAAGCGCTTGTGCATGGAGATTATTTTGCCATGGCAGTATCTGCAGAGTACCAGGCTGCTTTACCTCATGCTGACAGGTCAGTGCTCCTTCCATGATATCAGCACTTCTCATGTGCAAAACTGCATGGTGGACTTCCTGGTCAGTGACAAGAAGGGATGTAAAGGTACATACGGACCATATATGTCAAACTGCAGTCACTGATAAGCCCTCTGCAGTCAGTGAAGAACACAGACATTTCTGGAGGCCACCAGTAGAGCTTGAGCTCTGCAGCTAGCAAGGGCAGCTCCACCACAAGATGTAGTACAAATTATTATCCAATTAAAAACAGTGGTAGACCCTGGGATAGACAGGTGTAACAGTACAAGCAGCACAGGACCAGTCTCACTCTGGACAAAAGAATCCAGCTAAGGCAAAATCCCGTCAACAGAGTTCAATTCAACAGCAACAAACCCTGGTGATCAAGTCTGCTTCAGCTCAGTGGACTTCCAGAGGTTCACCAAGATAACACATATGTTGAAAAGATTTGTAATGGTCAAAATAACGCAGCAGTGAAACTACTCATTTGATATTCCTCCCAACTAAGAAACCTGGGGAACCACTTTCCTCTGTGGACACACAACTGGCATGGCCAACATTCTAAGAATATCTAGTGCCACCGAGAGAGTAACCTGCTCATGGTTCTGTCCCTTGTCAAGTGTAGCCACCAAGGGGGACAGCTGGATGATAAAACACCTTAGAAATCTGATGGTCAATGACTTGGAATGCTCTCTTTCTGGAGCAGCCCACAATACTTGAAACAAATGTAGGACCTCCTGTGTACCGCTGTTGTCTGAGAACAAATCCCTCAGCAACATTTGTTTTGAGAATTCGGAAGAGAAGAGTTACGTCAGCTCTGTCTAACCCAACTCTTATTGGTAACATTGATGACACAACATTAGCAGCATCCATAGCAATCTGAAAGATAATCCTAGCTGAACATTGAGTTGTTTGCTAGGCCTCTCCCTTGTAACCACAGGGAGCAGCGCCAAAACACATGCCTCTGTGAGAAGCATTAGGAGATTAGCACGTTAACATCACCTACGAATAGGGCAAGAGGCTCTAACAGAGACTCCAAGGCTGTCAGGTTGCCACCTCATCCCACTGACGATAAAACTACTTGTGTGTATAAGCACCTCTCTCAAGCACTGGGATGTTCCTTTTGCCCTTTGCTTCCCCTGGGTCCTGAAACCTGGCCCTGTTGCTGCCTGTCAGGAGCCAGGAGTCCAGACCAAGGGCCCTGAAACCGAGACCCAGAGATCTGGAGGAGGCTTGCTAAGGGTGGAAAGAACATCCAGACAAGGTTCAACAAGTCTGGGAAACAACGCAGCTCCCTCGCGCTCGAGTTGGGCAGAGATCCTCAGCCCCTCCAAGGGCACAGCATGGTCCAAGCTTGCAAGGCCAGCGTTCTCTTTGATCCACACTGAGGATGTGCAGCACACACTGGACTCTGCAACAGCCCTTTTGGCACAGGGTCTCCTATGAAGACCGCGACAAGATAAAAGCTCATCTGGTTTTAGGGATGACTCTGAAACAGTCAGTCAAAGCTTGGACAGACATGGACATTATCACCTGAGAACAGAACAGAGCAGCAGCACTCCCACTCTGCACAGGCATTGCTTAGGCCTTACACCACTCTCAGGAGAAGGTCCTTCACCAGCAAGTCAGGCGTCCTCCACTTTTGTGATCTTCAGAGAACAAAGGCAGGCATCTGCTCTTTCAAGCTTTTGCTTAACATTTTTGTACAGCATAAACAAGCCGATGTTAGTAACAAAAAAAAAGTAGTGGTTCCTCAGTTTTGAAAGGAAATCCTTTTCTGCTGTTGATTTCAAAGAGCGCCATGACTCACGTGTGCCTAAATGGCACCACGTACTAACAGATAACTTAGGTTCAAAACGTAACTTTTGCATATTGTTCCCTTAACTTTATTTTACCTAAATTTAAGAAAACCTGGAGGAAAAAAACCCAAACAGACAAAAAACAAACAACCCTAACAACAAAACTCCCAATAACCTCTACGAGATATTCAGTAAGTCAGATAAAAAAGGGTAGAGACAAAAAAGAAGAATATGAACAACCACTAGAAAGGCCCAGAGGTAAGAAGTACTGTCGTCTTGACAGCCGTAACATCCAGCAAAGCCCTGTTCTCCCTCTCCTCTCAACCATTCTTGTGACAAACGTACCAGCCCAGCACAAAAGCCCAGCAAGGTCTCCTGCAAATCTGAGAACTCTCCACCTCTGCTACAGCCACCTGCAGCCTCGGGGACGCAGCACGCTATCGTTACACTGCTTTCACCGCAAATTAATCTTCAAATTTCACCACTACAAAGTGAACATAACTCCTGCAATTAAAGTATTTGTGCGACTGGGGGGGGGGGGCACAGGGTAAGTGCCGGTCACCGAATTGCAACTGCTGCCATACACCGAGGCCGCGCGCTCTTGGTCTCCTCGAGGAATGAGGTGAAAGAGAGCCCGGGGAGGGACAGGGAGAGCCGCCGGGGCCGGCTGACACCCCAGCAGAACCGGGGCTGCCCCAGCTCGCCTCCTCGCCGCCCGGCGGGGCGACTTCACCCGCAGGCCCCGCGCGGAGGCGGGGGTGGGGGGGGAGGCTCTGCCGGCTGCCCACGCCTGCGGGGCCGCTTCGGGTGCCCGTGCGCCCCGCTGGCCGCGGGCCCTCGGGGAAGGGGGCGGCCACGGCGGGCCGGTTGCAGCCCCCGACAGGGCCAGTGCGGCCGCGGAGGCCCGGGCCGGGCACACGGCAGGCTTCAGCTCCCCCGGCCCGGCCCTCCGCAGCCCCCGGCTGCCATTTAACGCGTGTCCCCCCCACGTCGCCACCGGAGAAGGCGCCCGGCCCGGCCCCGGCTGTTGGGGCTCGCCGCGACCCCGAGGCCTCCCCCGCCGCCGGCCCGGCTCGGCCCGGCCGCCTCCCGCCGCCACGTCAACGGGGGAAGAGGCGGGCAAGGAGAACGCCGGGCCGGGCCCCGCCGCTCCGGATACCCACCACGGGGCGAAGAACATGACGAAGTGGGGGGCGGCGGCGGCGCCGTGCCGCAGCATCTCCGCGCTGTAGAGGTGCCGCCCGTGCGGGTCCGCGTCTGGGTTCGGGTCCGCCGCCGGACCCGCGTCCGTGCCCGGGCCCGGCTCCGGCTCAGCCCGCCCCGGCCGGCCGCAGAGGACGGGGCCGAGCACGGCCAAGGAGATGAGGCGCCACCAGGCCGGGCCGGAGCGGAGCGGAGCCATCGCAGCGCCGAGCGAACGAGCGACCAAAGCCCCGAGCGGCGGCAGCGGCGGCGGCAGCGGCAGCTGCCGCCTCCCGCCCCGCCTCGCCCCGCCCGGGCCGGGCCGGCCCCCGCCCCCCGCCTCCCCCCACCCCACCCCGGGCACGCGCCGGGCACTCGGGCACCCCCCTGCACGCGCACACGCACGCGCCCCGCACCCCTCCTTCCTGGAAATAAAAAAATTAAGATACAATATGTATATCTTCTACATTATTTTATTTATAATAGTTAA
>RSEF01000002.1:74398272-74446444 GCA_003993805.1 Himantopus leucocephalus | reverse complement strand
GCTGTGCCTCTGGGAGGAAGCCCCACCGCCCAGGTCCTCTCTGTCTGCGCAGAGCCCGGCCGGGCAGAGGTGTCCATCCTTTGGCTCTCCCACCCCACGCCTCCCACCCGCTTCCCAGGGATGGGGATGGGGATGGGGACAGGCACTGGCACTGCTGGGGGGACGCTCGCATCGCAGCAACGTTAACATCAGTAAATAGTAATAATAGGAGTAGCAAATAACACTAAAAGATAATCAGCATGAGATAGCTGCAAGCTCATATAATGCAGGAGAGGGGGTTGTATTTCTATAATTGCTCCGATTTTAATTAATTTCAGGTTAGTTTTGAACTGCAAGTCCTTGAGTTTGGGATAGCAAAGTGGGTAAAAACCAGTGGCTCACCCGCCTTAACGGGGAAGCGCGTTTTGATGAAAATGCCGGGCGGCTCAGTAAATCATCAGGCAGGCGTGCGGGCTGGCAGATGCAGGCACCCAAGGGTGGCCTTTGCTCCTCGCACGGCCACCTCCGCAGACTTCTCTCGTCCTGTGACAGACACCAGGGCTCGTCCCCAGGGCACCCTCCCGCTCCCTGGCAAGCTGCCGCTGGCGCTCAAGCGCGCTCGTGTGTCCAGGCAGGTGGGCTTCGCTCCATACTGTCTCTTCCAGACTCCTCCTTCCCCACATCATCCCTTCTCTGAAGGCTTCCCTCCAACACTATCTCCTTCCCAGGACTGGCGCCAGGTAGGAGCTCCCTGCACTGACCCTGTACGCGTCCTGCAACACCCGTCCCACCGCCCGGGCCAGTTTCTACTTGGAGCAAATGTTGGCTCTGGTCACTCAGCTCACTTTAATGCTACAGCATCTTTGCAAAGGCCATCATTATTTAAAAAAAAATAAAAAAAAAAATCACTTATTAAACAAAAAAAAAGTAAAAATGAAAATTATAGATATCTTTTCTTTAAAAATTTTAAATTACTTTTGAAAGCTACTTCCTGCCTTAAAACCAGGCTTCCAAAAATCCTTACTACGTATATGTCAAACAATTACAAAATACTCAAACTACATCTACTGCCAAGCTAGGAAAAAAGACAAACCTAGTTTGTCTAGAGAAGTAAGGAAGCTAAACACCAGAATCAGAATTTAAGTACAAATCTATCCTTTGACACCAGTAACCTTTTGTTCAAACATGATTTATTTCTGTGCTCTTCAAACCAAGTGATTGACTAATAATGAATTCAAAAAGAAAAAAGATAAAAAGAAGGCAAGCACAGATTATTTCTCCCCTCCAGCATATGAAAAAATGCCAACAGACCCCCTTAAAAAAAAAAGCAGTAGCAGCGAGGGTGAGAATGACTAATTCTCAGACCTTGAAGAACAGTGTCCCGATACAACCAGGTGAGTTGTCTAACCACAGAAAGTACCTCCTCTTGTTAAGTAAGCTGGTTTCTTTTCTGGACAAGTGTATTTTTGGTCTGCTTCTTCTCTGTACATATAACAAGTTTAAAAATAGACTTTAATTAAATAAGAATATTAAACAATCCTCTTGCCTTCATTAAAAATAGATTCATTAAAAGCTGTTTTGAAATCTTTTTTCGTAAATGTGGTTTCCATCTAAGATACAGACCGCATAAAAATGACAGAAATAGAGCATCGCTTTCAGTAGAAACGCCAGTACAATAGTTCGACGTTCCCGAGATGGACAGGTACAGATTACAGTTAAGCTCTCAGTGATTAGCAAGAAGTACTGCCAGGTCAGACCTGCCCATAAGAATAAATCTTTCTCTGAGAATACCTTTTTCCTCTCCATAAAATGCTAATAAGATTAATATTGCTTATGTAAATTAGTGCTTCCTGCTTGCTGTTTTGCATCTTCGTTAAAACTCAATTACCCTGTCCACCACCTCACTCCAGCTCCCTGCTCCCTGCTCCCGCTGCCTTTGGAGCTGATAAACTTTCTTTTTAGCTCTCCTACTTCTATTGACTGCACTGGGAACACAGCAAGGGTGGAGAGAAGAACTGTTGAAGAAGCTTTGCAGGTAGCCTGGTGGCAACTGCTGTCTCTCCAAGTTTACTTGGAAGAACACCCACAGAGGTTTCACACAACCCAAGCCGTACTCATGTCCCATCACACAAGGTGAAGGCACATCAGATAAGGCGGTGACATGCAGAAGACTTCAGCCAGTCACCAATGTCCCCATTCCCTTGCTCTCACTCTCAATTTCCACCTTGTAATCCTCTTACCCTTCTTCTGCACCCACACGATCCCCCAGTGCAGCACACCAACATCGCCTGGCCTCCTGCTGCTCCAGCCATCCGGCCTTGGGCTGCTCCAGCCATCCAGCCTCTGCCTCCCATGCCTCAGATGTTTTCCCAAGGATAATCAGTCCCTGCTCATCAGCAGGGGTTTCCTCCTAGCCGCCAGCAACTGATACCCAGGAGCCGAACTTCCCAGGTGCCTGTCCCAGGCTAAGCACCCGAGCATCACCATGGAGCAGCTGAGCAGGTAGGACCTGGGGCAAACGGTCCCAAGGGTGAAGAGTCGCCAGCAGCTACTGCTCAGGGATGGATCAGCCACGACTGCTTATGCTTGCTGCAATTGCTCCTCACTGGTCAGATGTTCACAGCACCTTGTTCTGGGTGACAACATATATCCGGGGGAAAAAAGCACCAAAGCCCATCAGGCTATGGGTGGTAGCTGATGTTTGCAACAACTGATCTAAACTAACCACCTAATCAAGCAAAAATGGTCAACACACAGCAATTAACCTGCATTGTTTATCAGCAAGAGGGTCTCACCCCTGGATGTCAACAGTCAGCGCTGGTTATGACTCCCAGTGAATCCTACAGCCCACGTACACCATCTCCCAAACTCCTCGGTGCTCTCGACCTCGATTCTGGAAGCACAACTAATCTCAAAATCTTTGCAGAGGAATAATCCTGATACCCCAAACCCGGCCCACCGCCTCTTAACTCCCCAGGCAACCGGATCCCACTGGCTGAGATGCTCAGGCTCGTTCCCGGTGGATGCTTTGGTCTGCAGAGCACAAACAAGTTCTTTATCCACATGTTGTGCTGGGCCAAAGAAAGTCCTTGGTGGATGGCGTACGGTCAGGGAGGCTGTGCATTGCATAGGCCTGATGTAAACGTTTTGTAGGACCAAAGGAAAGGACCTCAGAGGTCATAGAGTTTAGTCCTTGTTCTGCCAGATAATAGCATCCCACAGTCCTGTTTGTAAACTGCCTTAGCTCTGTTTTAAAACCAACGAGAGTTGTTGGGTTTTTTTGCCTACACCACGGTGAAAGTTAGTTCCTTGTCTAGGATTATGAACTTTTTTCATAGTCAGCCTATATTTATTTATTTATAGCTCATTCATACCAGGGCGTTCCTGTGCCAACATTGTCCTTTAGATGAAATACTCCTTTCCTCTCTCTGACAGTATTTAGAGGTGGCGGTGGCATCCTTTCTCGGCTTTTGTTCTGCTAGACTAAACAAGCCAACAGCTCCCATTCATTCAAGGGTACCATCCCACAAATCTTCTGCACAAGCCAGACTGGCAAATAAAAAAGTAATCCATCATCCTCTCGTCCATTCACACGCAGCTGAGCAGCAAATGTGTTTTAATGCCTGTACGTCGCAGTCGCCTTATCCCCGGCGTTAAATGCATCCCTAAAACGGGACTAGCATCTTCTCCAAGAGTTTGACTGTTTTGCAGGTGTTTCCCTTTCCATTCGTGTCACAGACAACTACTTCCCTTCTGTGGCCCTGACATGAAAAGATGATATTATCTATGCATTTAATTTGTTTGGGGTTTTTTAAATGTGATTTGCTTACTGGCAACCAAAGCAACCTACAGCAAGTGACTTCCCTGCTTGATAAAGTCCAGAAATAGGTGCTCTGCAAACCAAAGCCTGATCCACACACACCTCGGTACCACGCTTTTTTCTCTTGTATACCACTCAAGTAATACAGGACTATTTGCAGGTGGGGAAAATGACCCTCAGAAACAACTTTGTTTCTCTGTTTTTCTCGGCTTCCCGTTCCGCGCTTATATTTTCCCCCCATTTCAAGGACTTTACATTAGAGCCAGGCTTGTTTTCCTCAGAGCTTCCTGTTTCTGAAACATATTTTACAGCAGCAGCTGAAGTTGTGGCAGCAGAGGATGCTACTGTCTGGGAGAAGTGAGGGAAAACAAGAAGCTGCCTGAGACCCTCAGGGAAGAAATACCAGACGCGTCATCCAGCCCAGCTAACGCAGGAGTTTGAGCGGGAAAAGCCGAGCCTCCAGGTTTACTGTTTTAAGACCTGCATCGGCAATGTTGGCCTTCGCTGCCTTCTGCCATTTAGAAATATTTTAACTAAATCTTTTTCATCTTGTGAGAATGGCGTGTGCACACTTCTTTGCAATGCTCAGTTTTAGATGGAATAAAAATAACCTTTCGGGAGTCGCTGTGGCCCTCATAAAAATTGCTCTGATTCTGTTCCATTCCTTCAAATGGAAATGTGGCCACATATTTGATTTACTGTACTGGTTTTGGCTGGGATGGAGTTAACGTTCTTCACAGTAGCTCCTACAGTGCTGTGTTTGCGTTTGTGCTGAAAACAGTGTTGATAACACAGCGATGTTGTAGCTGTTGCTGAGCAGCACTTACACACGTCAAGGCCTTTTCTGCTTCTCATGCTGCCCTGCCAGCGAGTGGGCTGGGAGGAAACACAGCCACCACAGCAGACCCCGACTGACCACAGGAGAAAGAAGGAGGAGAGGGGACATTCACAGTTATGGCGTTGGTCTTCCCAACTCACCGGTTCGTGTGATGGAGCCCTGTTTTCCTGGAGATGGCTGAACATCTTCCTGCTGATGGCAAGCAGTGAATGAATTCCTTATCTTGCTTTGCTTGTACGCAGACCTTTTGCTTTACCTCTTAAACTGTCTTTATGTCAACCCAGGAGTTTTCTCACTTTTACCCTTCTGATTCTCTGCCCCATCCCACTGCGGGGAAAATGGGCAAGTGGCTGTGCGGGGCTCAGGTGCCTGCCAGGACTAAACCGTGACGCTTATCCAAACCAAGTTGCTTTTTCCAACCTTTTTCCTCTTTTTTTTTTTTCTCTTATTTGGGGAAATCTTCTAAAACTACATGAATTTTTCCCTTCCAATTACATTCAAAGGCTGAGACTCTCCTATGTAATGCTCATTCATAGTAATTGGCAGGCGCTCGGAGCCAGCGCACAGCAGTGGAGGGTACTGCAGCACAGCTGACTTTGAGACATCGGACAAAACCTGGGAAATCAGAGCAGCTTTTACTACACATTGTATGGTGTGATAGTATACAAAACAAAGGGAAAAGCCAGTTTTACTATAGGCTACCAAACTCCCCTGGGTCAGTGTAGCGCTGCCGTTTGTGTTAGCCCTGGTTTTGGACCCCATGATTTACAGCAACTGCCAGTTATTTCAGTGTGTCGTTTATATCTCAGGTGTATCACTTAACTTGCCATGTAAATGTAGTTTTCTCATTTACATTCCACTGTTAGCTCTATCTATAACCCACCAAAAAAGAGACAAACTCATATGTATGACCCCCTAAGAGACTTCCAAAGCTCAGATTAGAGCGAGTTGTATTTTGACAGCTGTCCTTTGAATCCCAAACTACAACCCCTCCGGGGACGTAGCATTATGTAATTTTAGTGACAGCACAATTGTCATTCAGCTAGAAAGAAGGATATTGTGATCTCAATGGAAAGGAAAAGCGATACTGCCATCTGTAAGCTTATAGCCCTTTTTCTTCAGTAATTTGTACCTCTCATGAAGGGTTGGGAGTGGAAATTACTGCAAGCTGTTGAATAAAATTACATCATTTTGCCACCCACAAAATGTTACGAGTTTGACAGACGAGAAAATGGCACAGCCGTAAGGAAAGAGCAATCTCATGGCAAGTGAGCGCTCTTCTTTCTGGAGGAAACGTATGCTCATTGTGTCGGCCGACCACTATCTCTGTGGGACTCTGACCACCGTGGCCGCAAACCCCGGGTTCAATGGTTGCTCTCTCCACTGGCTGCAGGAAAGGAATATATAATTGCTGGAAACGCTACGCAGTCCGTGGTCCTCTGATTCTTATGGTTTGGGCAAATGAGACAGAATTTCGCTTTCAGGCAATTTACTCTCAATTGTAAGTCACTATGCTGCAAAATTAATAAACAGGGAAATTCAGTTATGCAATTAGAAGTTGTTAGGAAGAATAGGATAATATAGATTGAAGATTTGATGGATCATAAAGAAAGAATTTCCTGTCTATTAATTCTGCAGCTGCTTTAGTCTGTTCCTCTTAATGATGGAATACTGGAGGCTGTTTTTTTCCATGGTTGAATTCTCTTCCATTACACTGCACACACCCTCTTAAGTAACCTGCAGCTGCTTTTATCTGCCAGTACGAATGCTGGTCCATTGTGATATTTGACATATTACAGAGCCCCTGTGATTTCTCAGCATACCCTAAGTAAAACCAACCAAGCACAAGAAACGGGGGCTGCAGGCATGAGAAGAATTTTCAGATGTCCTGGGATACCCAGAAGGTGAATGCAGATTAGAAAAAAGAACCCACAAAAAACACTTGTGTAGACAGGGTTACTCACTCGTAGTTTCTGGCCAACTCAACATGCTGTATAGCAAGAAAACTGTTTTTAATTATTTTTTAATCAGCACTTTCTGCCTGATCTGCCCTGTACCCTTCTGGTGGCTCATAACCAGCATCCTCCAATATCCACCCAAAGAAAAGCTGGACTCTGATGTTGCCCTTTCGAAGCCAGCTGCAATTTAGGGGACCAATAAGAGCAATTTTTTTCCTTTCGTTTTTCTCTTCTGAACTGTGACACCACCTCTCTTTAGAAAAGAAGACCCAAAACTACGGAGGACTATAATTCTAACTGACAGTGCTGCCATTACTTAATGTTTGTTTTATACTTTCAGTATGTCACATAATCTAATTTGGATGTTTTGGACCAGTAATGAACTTCTTTTCTCTGTAACAGCTGATGTCAAATGCAGTATTTATGGTTTCACAGAAGCAAAGAGGAACGTCCAGATTCAAGAATAAAGGAAATAGCCACCCTTTCAAATGGGAGCTAGCTGATTAGGATTAAGCACACATGCTTGCCTTATGCTACTCTCTCCCTTCAAACTTGGCTCTTCTGTCCTACTACCTACAGTTTTGCACTTCTGGTACAAGGACTTTTTTCTTTCTATCTTTCACCAAGCCAACACCTTCTTTCTTCATTTTTAACTCTTCATCTTACTGCTTTATCTTACATTTTTATACACGTACTTCTCAGTGTTTCCCTTCTTTTGCTATGGAAGCATATCAATGGAGAAATTGCTGTATTACACTATCTACTCTATGGATTATAAAGCTAACTCTCTAGATATCATGTGATAAATTAAATAAATCAAAAAAAACCCCATGTTAACTGCTCATTGTGTTTCTTTCTATTTCAGGCTAACATTTAACCCTCTTTCTACTTCACGTACATGACAAACCATCCAAGACACACAGAAACATAACTACTGGCCATAGTTCCCTTAGGGTCACAAAAGGAATAGGTCTACAGCCAGGACTTTACTGCACGCCCTCAGCTCAGCACTGGTAGGAAGAAAGTTTGGAGACAGTTAAGGAAAGTAATTTGTAAAATAGATAAGGTGGGAGCAGCAGGGTAGGACAAGAAGAAGGGTAACCAGGCATGGTCTGCAGTAGAGCACAAGAATTTGTGAGGGGAAGAGAAGAAACATCCAAGGTAGAAAGGCATGAAGATAGGCGCATGGTCTGGAGGAGCCAGGGTGTCTATCTATACAAACAAAGGGAGAATCCATCTAAAAAAAGGTACCTGATTCCAGCAACATGCGTGTGTCTGCTGCAGGACCTAGGGTACACTGCAGGAGAGATGCTGCCTGGCCAGGTCTCTTGTTCTTAATCTGTCGACTGACTGGAAGCAAACTGGTCACTCACTCAACTGAAGAGCGTGAGAGCACCTGTAAATTACCCTGGCTGGGAGACCCCACCTGGGGCTGCTGTGGGGATCAGGGACCACAGGCACACCACGCTCCCCACTGCAAAATGTTACTCAACGGGGAGCAACAAGTCTGCAGTGAGAGGAGCTCTCAGAAGGGGCTGTCAATACTTACACCTTTCTGTTGATAGTAATACTCACAAATAAGGCAAAGGTCATCAGAATGGCAAATATTTTAGAGGATGCTAATTCCTTGGTAAGCTGGACATTTTATCCAAGTCAAATATAAAGTCACGCACTTTAAAACACGGGGTCACGCCATAACCTAGAGAATAAAAGACAGTGTTCAGGAGGAAAGAGCTTCATGAAGTGCTCAGGAAGCATTTGGCTATACGGTGAGAAGGCCAAAGACAGAGAACATGGTGGGACATTTCCCTAGAAACCAAGGAGAAGGAAGGGAGAGCACTCATGGGCAAAGAAGGCAGGAAAAGAGAGAGGAAACAGAAAACAATACTGTCACAAAACCCAAGAAAAGACAAATCTTCAAACAAGATGAAGTCATCATGGAGGCCAAAACTAAGCAGAGAAGCATGCCATCATTCCCCTGAACACAGAGAGTTGTCTAGAAACTCTTTGGAAATGGGTACAACTGTATTTCTGCAGAGACACAAAAAATGAGAGGGCTGCAGGTAACAGTGATTAAATATAACTATTTTGGCTAGACAACGATTTAGCTAAATTAGATTTTTCTAGCTTGCCCTGAGTGATCTGTTTAACTCCTGCTTGGTGGAGCAAGACATCAAAACATCATGCATATTAAGCACTGTGTTGAACAAACTTATTACCACTACCCCTTTCCAAGATAAGAAGAGGGGCTGTGGTCGGATCTGTGGAGTTTGTTTTGGATGCCTGTAGCCAGTATAGTTTCATCAGCTTTTCTGTAGTTCTCCTTATGTGTCCAAATGGGTCACAAGCAGAAACTTCTGTTTTAGGAGCAGTGACTTTGTCCTTGCCATTTCAGTTTGTTCTAAACTGCTTTAGCTATCAGAGATTTTGGAATCATAATTCTCCATGAGAAAAGTTGCTCTTTTTGTAGACAGGATTTAATCTTATCTAGTGAAATGTGAGTGTGTTTCTAGCACATTTAGTGTGCTAGGAAAGTATTAGATACCTACATTTCTGATCTAATCCTTGAGTAAATACGACCAAATCAGTTACTGTAGCTTTAGGCATTCAGCCAGAGAGAAATTAATTTTCCATGCTGATGTTCTCAAGGAAAAGTGCAGGTATCTCAAACAGTTTAACAAAACTAAACATGCTAGTTTTTCTCTGAAGGCTCAGTCTATGTGTTAAAAACAAACCGCCCTTCCTTGATTGCCCTCTCGCCAAGATATATAGACCGTATGTGTGACTACTACTAAAAGGTATTAAATCAAATATTTTGATTATGAGCTTGAACACAATTTGATAAAGCTCTGCATGTAGAAAACAATTAAAAATCTTATAATTAGGCAGTTATAGTTCAGTACATTTTGAACAACTTACATTTTATAGAAAACGTAAGCAGCCAACCATACAAGGGCAGCTATTCTAGAACTGCCTATTTGTCTTCTTTTCCTCTTCCCAGACGGACCTATGGCAATGACTTCTTCTTCAAGAGAGATGAGAAATGTTCTGGAAACAAAGGAAAGACAATCAGTTATCTGGGCATAATGCTGGAGTTGTCCCTGAGCTATACTGACTCCAGCGTGGCATCCCATAGGAAAACAGCAGTAGTTTGCAAAGCGGCTGGAGCAGCAGCAGTCACTGACAGTGCAGAACATCATACCACCAACCTTTGAACAGCTTAATCTGTTTTCTTCCTCCATCTCATGCAGAGGAACATGTCATTTGATCATGAAACAGGGAGGTACCAAGGGTAGCCAGGGAACATTCAGCCAGTGGCATAACCCACAAAAATTCCTGTTTCTATCAAGCCCAGTCTTAATTGAAAACCCTTCACCAGGGGCTACTGTCAGCTCCTCATGCTCTGTTGCAGGTCATAACATTCCTCTTAAAGACAGTCAGTCACCAGCAAACACCTCTCTGAAGCCTCAGTTCTCTACAAAACTTCAAGGTAAATAAAGTCTCTCTTATTCCACGTATTCTGCTACTCATCTTCCTGCTTGAGAAGAGGAAAGGAGAATCTTACTCTGTTTTTATAATATTAAAGATGTATTCATCCACACATATTGCTTACTGAACTTGTATTATTTATACTGATAGATGATTTCACGTACTCAAAACTCACAATTGCCTCAGGGTCTGACTTTCTTTTACACTAAAGAACACTCAAGCCCCGCAAACAAGAGAAACTGAGTTGTAACTACTTGCTTTTCATGTGTACAAAGCACTACGCAGAGCCTGTGATGGCAAGCAGATCATATTGCTAAATCAATAATACAAGGTAGGCTTTTAACCGCCGTTCCCACTGCCACAGGGCACTTGACGCAGCGTAAGTCAGGCATGCGCCTCACCCCCTAGAAAAAGAGGAAAGCACCTTTTCTCTCACACCAGCAAGATGCCCTGCAAATCGGATATACTTTTTATCCAAGTTACAATATTATCTTCAAGAAATACAAAATTCTTTGGGAAGAGTGACTCAACTTTGAAAGAGTACCTTGGGGTTTTACACTGCCCTCCACAAACAGTAGGACAGTAACGGGCAAGGGCTAAGCATGTTTTGGACGATGGGAGCAGGAGAGAGAGGAAACCCAGGGTTATGATGCGGCACTTGTTCACTTGATATTTAGTCAGTCTGACACTTAATTTAGATATAATTAATCGATTCTGCATATATTTTATTCCAATTTTAGTGTAAATTTGAAATAAATCAAGCAAAGAACAGAACTGGGTCTCCTGCCTACAGAGTACCCATGCCTTAAAGTACTGCAAGGAAAACAACCAGGAAGAAGTGATAAACATTCACCATTCAGGCCGATGTGTCAAGGACTACTTAAAGACCCATGCGACAGCTTTTTTTTGCTCGGAAATCTATACCTGGTTCTAGGACCTGCAGAAGCTTTCCTCAGNAGGAAAACAACCAGGAAGAAGTGATAAACATTCACCATTCAGGCTGATGTGTCAAGGACTACTTAAAGACCCATGCGACAGCCTTTCTTTGCTTGGAAATCTGTACCTGGTTCTAGGACCTGCAGAAGCTTTCCTCAGAAGAGGAATCTCAGACTTTGAATTAACCACATTCAAATGAAAGGACATAAAACAATCAATGAAACCACCTTTTTCCTCCATGTGTGAATGAGATGGATCCGAATGAAGGCTGCCTGAAACAACTGTTTTGACCGTAATGTCAGCAGGTTGGTGTAAGTACCAGAAGAACAGAAAGACATTTCGGCTGTACCTCAGGGAATGCACAAGCCGTCCATCCTGCATGTTTACAGGCTCTGGATCCTGTTTGATGTGTGGCAGATCCTCCTTGAGCAGGCAGCACCTGTGACAAGGGTGCTTGTTTCATCTGCTGAAATGTGGTCCTGGCTATGGGTTATTTCGCTGTTATCTCAAAGCGGAGGCAATATAGGATTCTTTAGATAAGGCTGTATACACAGGGCTTGTTTAGAAATGGAAGTTATTTTTTAATGGAAGATCCTGCTTTTCAAGCGGATCTTTTATGGCCAGCATATGATTGACAGGCAGCTGACTTGAGCCTCCAGCACTCTTGGTGGAGAGGCACTGCCTGCGCGAGCCTGTCTCAGTCGTCATCAGCCAAAGTATCCAAACTGAAGCCTCTAGTGCTGCCAGGTTTGGAGAGACACAATAAACACAAAACCTTTCTGATGAGTCACAAGTCTGTACTTTTGCTTTGCTGAAAAGAAATTTGTGCTCAACCCACACGACAGATGTGAGGATTAATTTTGGAATACTTGCAAATTACCTTGGAAAAAAGTTATAATAAATAGTAAACATAGAATCATAGAATTGTCTAGGTTGGAAGGGACCTTTAAGATGATCTAGTCCAACCATCAACCTAACACTGCCAACACCTCTACTAAACTATGTCCCTAAGCACCACATCTACCTATCTTTTAAATACCTCCAGGGATGGTGATTCCAATGCTTGACAACCCTGTTGTCAATATGTTCTACTGACCACTCCAGCTAGCACATACAGGAACAACTTCCAGCATATGATTAACTTTTGCTTTATTCTTCCTTTAAGTTTGTTGCTTCTTGTTTCTTATTACATATTCACTCAAACTATGGTGAGGTTACAGCTGTCACACTACTTGGACATCCCTACTGTGCATGGAAAGATCAAAACATGGATTTTTAAAAATATAATTATTAGAAATCACACTGAAAATAAGCTTTTTAATGGCTTGGGACCTCTGTTTGTTGATAAAGTTCAGATACCAGAAGAAGGAAGTGTAGTTCCTTGATACAACTCCTTGAGTCAACACATGTCGTTGGTTTTATTACAGTGCTCTTGCAAGCCTTTGCATGCTCAACATCTGGCGGTGAAAGGAGACTCACTATTTCAG
This sequence comes from Himantopus leucocephalus, assembly GCA_003993805.1. Lineage (NCBI taxonomy): Eukaryota > Metazoa > Chordata > Aves > Charadriiformes > Recurvirostridae > Himantopus > Himantopus leucocephalus. The sequence continues at coordinate 74,433,937 of RSEF01000002.1, read as the reverse complement.
GTACTGTACTGTAACAATTACTACTGTTGGACTACAATTACTACAATTGCTACTGATTAGAACCCGAGGCATAAATTTGAGATGCATATTCAAACATCTACAAAGTTGGAGGACACACCGAAATCAAGGGCTTTGTGTCACTCCCATGTTCGGAGGTACCACACTGCCTTTAGCTGCTTACCTCTTCAGCGGTTTTCCAAAATGAGGCACTGAGAAGCCGGGGGGGGATTTATATGCTGTGTTTCTCATACTGACATGCCTGAAGCACTGAAGCAAATGGGCCAGGGTGTAAACTATTAATTTTACATGGTAATACTGTGCAATATTGCATGTTTATAACGATTCTTACAAGGCATCTCTCTGATACACCAGGTGCCTTGGGACGTTGCTTTTTCAGTCACTGACCGTCACTAAAATAGTAGGTCAGGTGGAGGAACAATTTTCTAACTTTGTTAAAGAAACAGGGAAGAAAAGGGGAAAGGAATGAGCTTGTAAAAGGCACTTGGATTTTGAAAAAAGCTTTGACAGAAATCGCTCTCAGTGGACTACGGAAGACACTAGCCACTGACTGAGGAAGAAGAAAAATATTGTCTTGAGTCAGAAACTGACAGAGAGATGGAAAAAAACTCAAAGCCACAGCAGTCTGCAGAAAGAAGTGGTCGACGGACAGAAGCATCCTCCTGCGCTTCCGCGTACGTTCAGCACATGACACAGACACGACATGCTCCATGGCCAGAACGTTACATGTTATTACAAACTGTAGTGTAAATCGACAAAAGGCACAAACTACTGGTAAAACATGGATAGCTAGGATGTGTTAAGATTGCCAAGCCTTCAGATGGGACTTTTAAATTAATGGCCTGGAAAAAAGAATTCTAAGGTGGCAAAACCTGCAAATAACACAAAAGTCCTTAAACTAGTGAAGAGCAGAGAAGGTCACATGGAACGTCAATCAGCTGAAGTTGTAAGTTAATTAAATTTTTTCAGACAAGTCCATGTATTTAAATTACTGGAATATTTTTAATTATCAGGCACCTGGAATATCTCATTTAATGGACTTCAGCAGAATACTTCTTCAGGTATATTGATTTATATATATAAATATTTATTTGTCTATGTAGATAGAGAAATATATAGATATATACCACTAGTCTTAATATTCAAGAGAGCAAAGCACTGGACACAAAAGTTTATTCCATAAAGGATAAAACTAAATATTAACTGAAAATCTTTCTTGCAATTATTTTTAATGTGCTTTCAATGTTAATTAATGAAAGCCACTTCAAGAGGTGAAAAAATCATTCTCTCCCTTTATGGCCTGGGAAAACGAGGTGAAGGGTAAGGTGGTGTGTTGAGTCCCAGGCTGACCTAGTAAAAGCTCTATCAGAAGCTGCACTCTGGAGCAATGTCCCAGAAGAACACCTGCAGACAAATCAAAGTAGCATCTTCTCCCTCGCTCCTCGCAGCCTTATTCCCTTCCACTCCATGAGGCAGCTGAGGAGGAGCATGCAGGCCTGACTTACCCACAACCAGCATTTCAAGGATCCCCTCTAAATGCAGTCCTGGCATTGGGGATCTCATCTCTTCAGAGGTGAGGGAGACATTTGAGGTATGTGTACCTATCCTCCTTGCACACTCACTTACTATGAAACCACAGCAACTGCTTAACGCCAACATCAGAAATGCAACCACGACACTGTCCTCCCCACCATCTTATCAGGGCACTAGATTATACATTTCTTTGAACATTACAACAATTTAGACAGGTTATTCTTGTGCTGCACAGACAATGGCAATAACTAAACACCTTTTAACACTCTAAAACAGTATCCTTCCATTCCAACTCAGTTTATGAACAGGAGTCCTCCCTGAACTAAAGGCAAAGCTCTGTAAGATGAAGCCAAATTCAAGCTGATATTTCAGCACCTTCCAGCCACCACCTTCTGAACCGCCCCTCCAAATCCAGCTGTCATCCCACACATGGCTTTCTCTTGCCGGGGGCTCTCCTGGTGCTCTGTATGCACCACGTCTGAAACTCTTGGAAACCTTCAGTGTCCTCTACATCAAGAAAGAAAATTGCTTTTTAACAAGTGTATTTAATTACTAATAGGAAGGCACTGTCAACAGGCAGCTCATAATAGCAGTATTTGTTGAAGAGTTCAGGGATCTCACAGATCTCTAGGTGTCCCATTTGTTTAGGGGACAGATTGCACTAAAACCTACAGAATTGGATTACATTAGAGGAGGTCTCGACTTGTAGCTGGAGGAAAGGTTATTTGCCTTTGCCACTTTCAAATGCTATTTTGGAATAACATCAGGTGCTCTTCTGCAAGCCGCACAGTGAACGTGTTCAGTGCTGTTTGCTCCTCAGTCTCAGAAACACCTACCAGGTGCATTTGCCGCGTGTTCACAGATTAACACACTGGGGAGGGGAGAAAAACCACGAACAGCTGCACCTGCTCGTGTAGAAAGGAAGTGAGAAGGCAGTTGTAAGCGTTACCCAACTTCTAGAGTCCTTCACTCTATAAAAAAAGAAAGGCTACTACCTGGTGTAGCTACCAGATACGCATTTTGGGTGTGGTCTTAACCAATCTGTGGTGAGAACAGGCTTGGAGAAAGGTGACCTGACTGCTTAGAGTCCTCTTTGAGCCAACGTTACTGCTACATGTGAAGTAGCAACCCTAAAAGAAGTAGCTGAGGGTCCACGTGGAAGATTCCCTGGTGGTCTATCCATCCAAAACTGAAATGCCAGGGTGCTGCTAATGCCACAAGTGGTAGGAAGAGTCCCTCACGTTCTTTGAGAGAACTCTGTCTTCCTGGGTGTGTGAATATAGCACAGTAATCTCTGAGAGGATAAAAAGTGCTATCAGCTGCCGAACATATATAGTCCAATACATCTGGTAATCATGACTGCAGTGGAAATAACTGGCAGTCTTGGCACCATACTTCCTTGTGGGCTCCTTCCTCGGGATTGACTGGCAGAGCCCCTCAGGGCTGCACAAGGGAAGGGCACACCACAAGTAGATGAGGACAGGGGCCANACAGTAATCTCTGAGAGGATAAAAAGTGCTATCAGCTGCCGAACGTATATAGTCCAATACATCTGGTAATCATGACTGCAGTGGAAACAACTGGCAGTCTTGGCATCATACTTCCAAATCCCCTCCATCCTGAAACATAACTTCTCTTGTGGACTCCTTCCTCGGGATTGACTGGCGTTTCGCCTGGCAGAGCCCCTCAGGGCACTCATCCTGCTGGCAAACACCCTGCACAAGGGAAGGGCACACCACAACAAGTAGATGAGGACAGGGGCCGCTGCCAAGCTCCTGGTCCCTGCCTGGGGTTTTGGCAGCCCATGGAGCATCTCTATCCTTGGCCCTGTGGCCACTGCTGGCCAGTGGCTTGCAAGGTGATGCTCAGGGTACAGCCCGTAGTGCTGGTTGGCCTGGTCATTTAGGTGACCCAAATGTCCTTGCACATCATGGCAGTCTCTTTAGACAGGAACAGGGGTGCTACAGTGAATAGATGAATTTCATTCACAGAACACCAAACACCTTGACTTCTCCCAAGAGTGGTTGCATTTTGTAAGAAAAATATTTATTTTTAAGTTTGTCCATTTCTTATTTTGCCTTGTGATCTAATGTAGCTTTTTCCTTTCCTTCCCTGGCACCACACTGGCTATTATTTATTTATAGAGCAAGCAAAAATGGGCTAAGCTCCAAAAAAAAAAAAAAAAAGAAGATGATATAGGAAAGGTGTGGTCTTTTCCTCCAGTGCTAACAGCCTAACTTTAGATGCGATGGGATAAAGTGGGAGTGACAAGACAGGAGGTTGAGATGGGCTCATGGACAAAGATTACAGCGTAAGTACATTTTGGATGTTCAAATTTTATAATAATATTGTTGATTCACAGGAAATCATTACTTTGCCACCCTGAACTCAGATGTACCTTGGAAATCAGTAACTTTCTCATCTCTTGGTGTAGTGGTTCTGAAAAATTTTATTGCAAGCCGTCTCCGTGTTGTTTTTTACCCTTCTCCTTTCTGTTGCGAAACAAAAATAATGTTAATGGCTCAGTAAAGCCTAACTTTAGAATTCAAAATACCAGGAAATTTGAAGTTTAAAAAGCAACAGTAATTTCGTGCCCTTGCGTCAAGGGAACTAGAGTCTTAAATTGGGTATGACGCTACATGGAAGCCAGCTCTGAGATCTGAAGTGAGAAGTAGCACGATCAAACAAATAAAAGTGGAGTTTGAATTTAAGGCCTGTTTTTGGGGGGAAAGCACGTGTGTCTCTGACACTTGCAAAGAGCATATTGCAAGAGCTGAAGAGCAACACATGGTACAATAAAAGATCAAATGAGATATTTGGCTGAAGTTATGGAAAAGACAGATCCACAGAAAAAAGAAGTGGAAGGATCTCAATATGATCTAGCTGTATAGACGGGGGAAAGAATAACAAAAATTTATCTCTACCAAGCCAGGCTGGAAAGATGGTTTCTGACATTGAGTCAGGTCATGAAGAAAATTTGGGTAAAGCATATAAAGAAATGCAGAACAAATTAACAGGCTCCAATTTCTCCTTAATCTGGAGGGGGTTTAACAGTATGAAGGCCAGCTGTAGTAGACAATCCACAACATACCATTTCATGCTGCTTCCCACTCCAAAACCCCAACTTTGCCGTTTTCTTTTGTTAAATTAAACATATTGAGTCATATTTCATTAACCATAATGAGTTTTGTGTCACATAGAATTCTGTCTTCGTGGGTGTTTTAATTTGTTTCAAAATGCTATTTAATAAGATGTCTGCTTTGTCCAAAAACCCATGCAAATAACAGCTGTGCAGCTGCAACTGTCTGAGAGTTATCATGTTTGTGAAGTATAAATTTATTTGACTAGCTAGCAGGGGGACCTTCTCTCAGAGAGAACCACAATGCAGTCACAGTGTCAAACTTTGATACAATTTTTGTAAGAAAATTTGCCTCAGGTGTTCTTATTTTTTTTCTCTCAAGCAAAAGAGCCATCAGGAGCAAACGCAGCTGAGTTGATATGAAGAGGTGCTCACCATTTTGCAGAATAAGACTCAAGAGAAGCAGGATAAAATATCTAATACGAACTCTTGTGAGCAGATTTCACATCACCCATAACGCAGGATCTGACGACTCGCTCAAGTTTCAAAATACAGCGCTTCATCCAAGAGGAACAGCTTAACCAATTCCAGGACACGTGCACATTCGTGAAAAAAACGTACCTCAGGACCAAACTACCTTCAGGGTTTTGTCAGTGTGGATTTGGCACTTGACAAGAGCCTGCTGCAGTAGTCTGCTGTGTCGTAGGCGACTTGAAATAACTGGCAGGTTATCCCAGAGCGTTATGTCAACTGATGGGTGCCAGCCTCCTCCTCCTCCAGGTAAAGCCTGCAATGCCCGCTTGGCTCTTGGTCGCATCCTGCTGTTTATCTGCGGCAGGCAAGCAGCAGCCCTCTGCTTCCAGAGCTTCAGCCTCTCCCTGCGCTGGTGATAAGTTACTCCCTGAATCCTTTCTGCCAATTGTTCTTGGCAAACCGACCGGGGAAGACTATTGTTGTTGCTGGCTGTTATCTCTGCCTCTGACTCCACTTGGCTGGGGTGCAAATCCATCTCTCTGGTGTGGAAACAAGCTGCTGGACTCTGGATGAGTCAACTCATTAATAAACAAAGAGTTACAAAGGAAATGGGAATCAGTCTTAACAAAATAAATGCATAAAAAGTTTATTGGATGCTAGGGTGTTTGTCCTCCCCAGCATGACACTGCTTTATCTCGGGCCCCAGCCTTCCTATCAGAAAACAGGGAAGTTAGTAGTTTATCAAATTTTAATCAGCTTAAATGTTGATGTATTACTTACATAGCATGGAAAGTATTTTCTCTGTTGTTGCTGGTGAAGGTGGGTTATTTTTGATTATTAATTTATATCTGTTTCTCCATTTCTATACCTTCTCTGCTTTGTGGAATGTGCCAATGTTAACTGGAAAACCTTCCATCACCTACTGCTTACCCCATCTCTCTGAAGGAGCCCGAGCCAGCTGCTCTGCGGGAAGCTCCAGACTGAAGTATTAAATTCTCATGAAATTTTTTTCTGTGTTGAAGCAGAAGTATGTGATCAGATTCAGGAACACTGGCCTTGGGACTTGTGGAAGGGTGGTTTGCAGCTTTTTGATGGGGGAGTTGGTGGGGTTTACTTTGTGGGTTTTTTTTTTTTTTTTTTTAAAAAAAAAAAAAGAAGATTTTTGTATTTTCTCCTTACAACAGCAGCTTTGTCCGTAGCTCCCCGTACGTCAGGCAAGACTTCATTTGGATTGGGCCCTAGGGATTGTCCAGCAGTACCATTATAGCGGTAAAAAGAAAGCCTGGCTCTTCTCAGGTTGCTTGATGCTCTGTATACCCATAAGGACAGTACTTTCACTTTTCTTGCAGCAGCAGTGGGAAAGCCTCACCATTTCCTCATCTGTGAGATGTCCACAGCCATATCCCCCTCTCTCACAATCAGAAGCCAGCCTTGCTCTCCAAGAGATGCTTCAGCAGTCAGTCCCCACACAAGCACACAACTACAGTGATGTTAAAATAAAGCAAGATAAATATATCACGCTTTAGAAGAAAGGTTAGAAGCAAAACCAGCTGCAGGCAAACGTATACTGCTGGATTATTAAGTTCCACATAAAGCAAAGCCAGCTAGACAGAAAGCTTATTTACAGTGAACTCTTATTAAGCAAGAGCAACAAAGCACTACTAGCTTGGCACAGGCAGCAGCCACCTTGTCTTTCATTACCTTTGCAAGGTAAATTTATTTCAAGGCCTCAGAAAGTCTTTATAGTGGCATGGATCTATTTGCTTTACAGGAAAAAAGCTGGATTCTTTGTATTTTCCCAATAAAAGCGTGCTCTCTGTGTCTCCCCCAAGTCATCACACTATGTAGCTACCCCCTGTACCACCTTCCAAAGCTGTGCAAGATCCAAAGCCACCCCACCTCCCACAAGGTATTTCTAATGAACAGCACAACCTTAGCCCAATATTCACTGACAGGTTTAACTCTGGAAATAAATCAAAGATGACCAACCATGTGCATTTTCCTCACTAAGCTTTTTGTGAAATACAAATGAATCTGTACCTACCTAGAAAAACATCAAGCTGCAATAGAACATGGGATTCTTGATGAAAAAAATAATACAACAGCATACTTCTGGTAAATTGGTTTTGTGTGGGTTTTTTTTGTTTTGTTAATGCATTCCTAGAATTCCCTAACTAATTATTAATTAGACAGCAATTGTTACACAAACAGAGAGTGTGAAATATATTGCTTGAAAAAGTAAAATCCATGGAAAACACATACCTAAAGCTAAATGTCTGATGAGATGCCCTCATCTATGTTAGAAAGTGCTGTGCAAAGGATAGCGCTCAAGAGTTAGGAAAGGTCATGATGAAATTTGCCTAAAAATAAGCCAATGGAAAGTTTCCTAAGTGGAGTCCTTCAATGAAGTGTGGGCAATTTTCCCAGAAAGTTCACCTAGAAAGCAGTCGGTCAATGGCAACCTGTAGTGTAGACTACAAATCTATTGTGTCTTATGTAAAAAAAAATTCTTTAATCAGTTGTAAAAGTCAAATAGATCTAATCCATTTTGCTCTCTACTCTTGAATAATAAAAATATGTGAATAGACACATGATTTACTTTCTCTGCACTGTTTACTGTATTAAAGTCTTTTGCTTTACTCTCCAAGTTAGACCTCTAAAGGTTTCTCCCTACATACACACTTCTCCAAATATCATTTTATTTTCACTGTCCTTTTTCCATCTCAGTCATACCCCTTCTGAGATGTATCTAGTAGTCTATGCGAGTACCTACCATACATCATGGTATTACATTATTTTAAATTTAGTATTGTTCTTTTCTCTTAATACTACCTAATTTCCCATATATCTATTTGCTTTTCAGCCAACACTGCATGATGAAGAGGTGTTTTCACTCAGTTCTTCATAGCAACGTGTGTATCTTTTTCCCAGCTGGTTTCAGTAAATTTAAAGTCTAGTATATATAAATTGTCAACATTGTTCTCTAAATCACATTACACTGCAATCGCAAGCTCTGTCATCACGTCAGATTGCCTCCTCTTTGTTAGATCCTTCTACATTTCCTTCTCATCCTTTCTAAATGCAACAGAGTAATTTTTTTTTGGTCGTGTGTTGATTTTACCACCCCACTGCTTGTGCCTTCCTCCAAATCAAATATTAGACAGTGCCAGCACCAGTACAAACCTTGAGGAAACGCTGCTTAACCTTACTTAAACTCTACGAAAACAACTTGCATCCACCTTTTCCATTATAAGGTCTTAAACCTTCTACCGTAAAGTAAACCCAACTGACCTTTTCATGTTAAAGAATAAAAAAAAAAGAAGGAAAAAACATCGGAACCGTGCAACCTCTGATTTAGGCTTGTTGAGGAAAAGCATGGTCAGAGACGAGCTGGGTAAAAGAGGAATGTTAGAGCTCAGAGGACATCGTTGTTCATTAGGAAGCCAAGCACAGAACAGAAACGTGAGGAGGGAAATCACACAAGTGAATGTGCCCCTTGGGAAACAACTCCTGGGGGCAAGTCCCACATCACGCAAGGAGGCCGTACACATGATGTCCGCTTTCTGGGTTGTGCCTCTGACACGCTGCGTGGTGAGCGAAAGGACTCATCATTGCTGGAAACGTACATGTCCTAGAGGATCTCCTCTCCTGCGAGTGCAAAGGCAGCTGTTGTACCCACTGCCAAGGGTATATGAAATGCAAAAACTAAGTCGTAAAAATAATAAAAAAAAAAAAGTGAGGGGAAAAAAAAGTGCTAGAACTCTCCAATCCTCCCAGGTATAATTACAGAAAATAACAACAAAAATAAGGTGGCTTCTGGCACTTTTGGTGTTCCGAGGTGTTTACTGTTTTGAGTCTCGACTGCGGTAATGTGTAGGACGCATAAACAGTGAAGTTGGCCAACCAGATGGGGCACGCAACCTGCTAATTGGGGAAAGTCTGCCCTAGCATCCGGCCACCGGTTGACAACACAACAGCCCCCAGAAAGTAAATTTTTATTTGGATTTTTTTTAATTATTATTTTGAATCCTGGCTCAACCGCTGATCTAAAAATTAAATGAATATGCATTTGGTAGGTAAAAGAGGTTTTGTTTTTTTTCCTGAATATGTATTAGCTTTCATCCCTTCTCTGTTTATAGCATTTAATAGCAAGAAGTACAGGAAAAGGCTCTAACTGCAAATGTCTATCTATGTAGTACCACTATCCCTACAGCGTTGGTTTTATCTTTTCCCTTACTTATGCAGAAGTTATGCAGATCCCAGGGGCAAGATATTATACTTATCACAAAAGATAGCTCCTCCAGTAAGATACTCAGGAAAAAAAACCCCAAAACAACCCCCCCCCCCCAANAAACCCCCCCCCCCCCCAAAAAAAAACCCCTACTAACCTTGAAGGCACAGTACAGTTACCTGTTGTAAAGAAGTATGATTTGAGACCTTTTCTTTCCCTTTCAATTTTATAGAAAATAAATTTTGAGCTTTCATGGATCAGTTATTTGCAGTGTAAGAAAAGGTAACAATCCTGTTATCAACAGACATTAAAGGAGCAGATAATAAATTCCATGTTGTCTTTTTTTAAAAAAAATATTGCCTAAGGTTTCCGGACCATATATCCTACAATATGCTCTGTTTTCAAGCGAACTGACTACTTGAGTCCTCTAATGTAACCTTTAGCTGGTTACCACCAAGTTAAATTTCTTCTAACCCAAGGGCTTAGCAAAATATCACTATTATAGAAAATCAAGACAGAATAATGACTCTTAGTTTGCTTACTCGACTCTGGGTCTATTTTTTTNTGTAACCTTTAGCTGGTTACCACCAAGTTAAATTTCTTCTAACCAAAGGGCTTAGCAAAATATCACTATTATAGAAAATCAAGACAAAATAATGACTCTTAGCTTGCTTACTCGACTCTGGGTCTATTTTTTTCCTCTTTCTTCTTTATGATTCTGTAATGGAGTGAGGTCTGATTCTCAGACCAGGTTTTAGCTAACAATCTTTCATGCACACCTAATTGCATGGGGTCACAAACACTCCAAGTATTATGTAGGTAAACTACATACTTGTAATTGTGAAAGGTAGTAACTGAAATTATGTCCCACATTGTAAATTATCCGACCTTTCGGTTAAACATCTGTTACTGGCTTAATGGCCACTGAAGGCGTTTTGGTAATAGAAATAATTTACTACCTTTTACTCCTTTAAGATTACCTGGCCAGCTCAGCAATGAGCCAAAATGAAGCCAAAGGGACAGTACTTGTGAAAAGCAGAGCATCAAGTCCTACAGTAGGTNGGGACAGTACCTGTGAAAAGCAGAGCATCAAGTCCTACGGCAGGCTGGAATGCTATTATTAGTTGCAACCATGAGGCCATTTGAAAAGGACAGGGGCTGAAGCCTGTTGGGCTCCACCGAAACAACTGTGGAAACTATTACCATGTCACCTCTTTCCTGTGAGCAAGAGTTCAGAAAGCAAAACCAAAATAAGAATTTCACCTTCATGTATCCCTGTTTATGCATCCAGGGCTGGCAGGCAGGAAAAGACAGATCTTTTTAATGGTAAACAAAATTTAAACTTCATTATTATTTGGTTTATGTGTATATATATTTATATACAACTGGTAAGCCTGTTGTGACTTTTTGGTAGTCTTACTATCTACACTTTACAGGTAGTATCAATACAGTCTGATGTTCACAAGGCATGTTATGAACCATATAATATTCTAAAGGGCTTTGACCTCATTATTGGTGAGATGCCTAGCAATTTTAAATGCTTAGAAAAAGCTAGTGTTGAGTTGTGATGAACTAATTAACATTTGATACAGCAAACAGCATCACACTTTTCATTATTCCATAAAACAGAAATAAGCAGATAAATTACAAACATGAAACAATAGATTGAATTTGAAAAAAATCTAAACAATATGGGCATGAAAGATAGGTGGTATGAGAAGAGTGATTACATTAATCACATTTCTTTACTTAGTTCAATGTCGCTATTTAAAAAAGGGACTGCTTGCGTTCATCCTTGGAAGACACATGCCCAATTCCAAAAACGCTAGCTAAATTCTAGCTGCGGCGAAGTTGATGGGAATTTCGCTAAAGATTTCTACAGGAGCAGGATTTCGTCCTTCTGTGTCCCTAGCACAAAGAGAATGCACTGAGGATACATGCAAACCTCTCTGCTGAGCCTGGGTCTTCCTGGCCAAGCAATCCCTTGTAAAAGCTGAATCCGCTTCAAGATGTTAAGTACAGAGTGTTAAGTACAGAGGCAGACTAGGCAACCTCTGCTGGCACGCTGCAAGTGCTTATATAGGTACCTCCTGAAGCTGGTAGGACTACTCAGTCAAGTTCTCTCAAGGGAGCAACAAAAGAAAAACATCTGTAGACAGGCTGTACGTAATGCATATCTTTTCATTAAATCAGATCCATCGCTTTTCTAAATCAATTAAATATGATTTATATATTTCCCATTTATGACCATTTTCTTCAAATTTCATCCAGAAGCAGGAATGAGAGCAGGTGCCACCAGGAGCTTCTGATTTAGTGCTAATTCATTTTGGTGTGCATTGATTTGCTGTTTTCTAGCTATGATTTTACAAATTTATTAGTAGCGCAAAGTCCCCTGTGCTACCTTGCTAAAATGCCTCACTTTGGATCCAAAGACACGCTTCTTCAGAAGTATTTTCCGTCTGCTTATTAAATACCAAAAGTGAGCTCTTCAAAGTTCAAGAGCATGAGCTGTTTTCCGAGGAGCAGCATTTCACTTTGCTATATGCCTACGTAATGTCTATCATACGATCCAAATTTACAATCCCATCTAGGAACTATTCAAACATGAATTAATGAGTAAGCTGAAAATTACATTTGACAGAGAACCTGCAATAGCAGTATCTGAATCCTCTTCAGTGCATTTACTCTTCTTTCTTATATACTAAACAAACAAAATATGCATAAAATAAATATGGGCAGCAGATGTAGCTAGTCATTTCTGAGCGACAGAAACAGGACCTGGATAAGGCTGGTAATAACCACTTTCCTTGAGATGCAAGAGAAAGTGGTAAGGATGCTTTTTCTCTACTTGGTTTTTTTTTTCTATTTATTTTCCTGTTACCGTGCAGTTCTCAGACCATGCTACTGGCTTTATTTCACAGAGGTAAAATGAAAAAAAAAAATCTTTATTATTATACTTTCCTATCTCTAAACAAATTTCGTTCAGGGTACTTTGCTGTCCCGTTCCTGTTTCTTCTACGGTAATTCATGCGCTTGCTGCTGAAAGCCCATTAAGAAAGAAGCCATGCCTGTCACCGGACAAAGGAGGATGTAAAAGCATTTCATTGTTCCTGCTCTGAAGAAAAACAATTTGCCACAGCCAGCCCCCCCCTCCCAGCAGTGCCAAGCGCGCGGTAATTTATTACCTCTGGCTGTCTGATTCCAAGTGAAGGAAACTGAAATGTCATACCTTCATTCATAACACCGTCTCATGGAATTATTTTTTCCGGATTCCTGGGAAGTTGAAATATTTGAGAAGAATATCAGGAACTGTTGTTTTAGCCTGTTTGGTGAGTAGATAATTGCCTTCCAACTCTATTCTTTCAGGAAATGATGTGAGTGTTGCATTGTTCCTAGACGGGGGCAGCAATGTTTTTTAACAAGACACATACATATATATTTTTAAAAGAAACAAAACACAACAAAAACATGCAGTCTAAGCCACTGTACCAAACCAGACTTTTTGAATCTGCTGTAGATAAGAGGTTGGCCCAGACAACGTGTCCACATTTCACATAACTAAGAGCATTCTTTAGAAGGGATGTAAGCAACACTTTTTTGTTGAAGAAGAAAAAAAAAAAAGCCAGCTAAAACAAAACCCTTTATGATGTGGGAGTAAAAAGCTCATTATGTTAAGTGATATCAAACATGACCAGAAAAGACCCTAGGGAGAAATTACGCTTTTTTATTGGATTCTGTGGGACAAACTCGCCTGGGAACTTGAAAGCACAGGGAAGGTGCACGTGGAAATCACATCATATATGAAGAATAATTTCTTACCGTGTGAAAATTATTTGGAAGTAGTTTTCAGCTAAAGTTTCTCTTTATGGCAGCTGTTTCAAAGGGAGCATACTGAGGCAATGACCCACAGTAGCACTAATACAATAGCTGCTGGATAACCTCCTTGCAGAGGTATGTGGTCTTAGTCCAGTTCCGTGTCGACAGGCAAAATATAATCAGCGCTGAAACTTGTAACAAGAGAGGCTCAGTTTGAGTCTCTTACTCTATTTTTGACTGAAGATAATGACAAAAATTCAACTCAGTTTTTGAATTTCAATTTAATTTTTGATAAGAGTAAGATTGGCCCCGGAAAATGTGTAAAGAGGGAACTACTATATCTTTTTCAGGAGAGGCTGCAAAAGGCAAAGGGGCAGCAAACAGAAACTCTGCTATTACGTGTCATGCTCCAGTTTGACCACAACATACTTGTGTAGGACTTGCACCCTCTAAAAACAAACAAACCGAAGAAAGATTCTGCATCTTGTGATCCTGTAGTGATGGCGACTGCCACCTCAGTGACAAATACCAACCACCAACCTACAGCAACCTGATGTAGTGTGCTGCACCATCCATTTCATCCCTGTCTGGCTAAGAAACAAAAAGCCAAACAAAAAATTAGCCTTATTACATCGAGTTCTAACTGTTCATGGATGTTTTAAAGGAAACTGCATCTGCTGTACCACCTGCAAATCACAGCTGCAAGAAAATTTCAAAACACAATACATCCTGGTCACTCCGTATTTTTTTTTATATATATATATTTTTTTTTCTTTTTACAACCAGAAATGGCAGCCTGTGTTTGGGCGCACTTCTGGGTACGCAAAAAGCCTTATACAAAATGAAAGGTACTGCTTACACTGGGTATCTGTGCACCATTTGTATTCTGCACTCAGAAGGTTCCCAGCAATGAATTCCACACTTTTGCCTGATACAATGAGCGCCTCTAAACCTGCGCAGGATGCAACCATCAAACTCCTACTGCCTCCAAGTGTTTCTTGATTCCAGAAAACTTTTCCACTGCTGCGATGTATTGCTGGTTGCTTACTCTGAAGATTTTTTTGAACAATTTAGTCTTTCATAGTTCAAAGGATAATTCCTCCCTTAGGACTCCAAATGCCAATTAGTTGTTTGAAACCAAACCGCTAACCAGGTCTACTACTATAATTGTACTTTATCATTTTCAATATTGTTTAATAAATACTAAATTTTCTAAGTTATGCTTAATTTTCTTTCAAATCAGTACATTGGAGGGATGCACAGTATTTCCTATTTTCGTAATTCAGCTTAGAAGCTTTCTAGGTGACATAGTAAATATTGGAACAGATTTACAGCCATCTGGAGAGGGGATTTTCAGGAACCGGAATTTGTTTAATGAGGGCTAAAAACATGTAGAAAGGACAAACTTGGGTCCACTCATAAAGGACTTCCTATGACCTCAAGCAAGCCGGAACTAACTTTCCTGAAGCTAAAGCTACTGAAAAGCGCTGTGCATGTTCTAGAACGCATTACTGCAAGAGGCCTTTTTGCATATCCTAGCTTGGCAGAGCACTGGCGAGGCACCACCCCACCAGCTTTGCAAAGCAAGCTTGCAAATTTATTTTACAACTAACTCAAAGACAACTGAAAATGCTTATCCAGGTCCTGCAGTGTTTCGTGTGGCAAGAACAAAGGTTGATTTTCCTCCAGATTACAGAATATACAGACCATGTGTCATGAAACGCTGGATAAATGTATAGATTATGTCCATCTCAAAATGTTAGTAACGAGTAACAAGCGAAAGCCATAAATAGCGCTTCAGTTCTCACCAACTTCCATTACATCAAGCTAAATGCAACGTCTGTTAAAAAAACCAATGATACTCAGCTGCAGGTCTTTGTATTCATCCAGGGGGTCATTAGCAGAGAAGGCTGAGGAAATTTAAGGGTTTATTTTGAATTACAGTCATTTTCAGTTTTAAAACGCGGCATTATCAATCCTGCAGTGCAATTGTCTTGAAAGGTCATATTGAAAGGGTCAGCTTTTTCTTCACTGTCTATAAAATGATGTTAAATAAAAATCTGAAGTACCCAGGTTCTGATTTGGCCAAGATGAAGCGTTTAAGAAGACAATATGAAAACTAAGTGGATCTCTCTCTCTACTAGATTCCTAGTTAGGAAGCACAAATCTGAGCCCCAGATTTTCAAAGCTACAGCTTTAAGCCCTAGCAGGACTTCTGCAAGCTTTTCTTCTTTCTAATGCTCACCACTGTCTTGAATAAATTTGTTTCTACTTTGATCATTACTGTACATAAAACTACCACCTATAAAGCTGCAAAGGTATCATACATAATCCTGTACACTTTTCAGAACCGGAAGGTACATATACATAGAATACTGTATTTCTAATGGTTGAAGTAAATCTTGTATAAAACTCCCCTTGTTAATTGCACCAGAATAGATTTAAGCCTTCTTTACTTCTCCGTTCTCTTTTAAATGTCTATGTTATCTGGAATTTCTGAATAATCTTATGACTGAACTCTTCATGAAAGTTGTGTTACTCATTAAAATCCTACTACAGCAGCTGCACTCCCATCTTCCTGTGGATTCTGCTGTCTTCACAGAGACCATAAGCTAGACCAACAGCACTGAGCATACTATATCTTTACTACTTTGAGAAGTGCATTTCATTATAAACAATTAAAATAATTGGCCTGTTTAAAAGTATTTGGTATGATAATTTTGTTCACAAAATTTTTTGCAGAAATCCTCCTTTTTTTATTACGGCGTGTTCTCTATCAATAAGCATAAACTTTTGCATCAGACCTTCACAAAAGCTGATCCACTAACCTGGACAGCAGTGTAACAATGCAGCTCTTGAAGGTTTTCATCTCTGATACTGAGTCTAACTTCAAGTTATAATAAATCTTAATTAGAGCCCATAAGTATTGTGGAGAACATTGTTCAGATAAGCACACCTTGCATAAATAATTGTGAGAGTGACCTGTTGTAAGCTTTTCTGAGGACTAATGAGGCAAAACGGTGCTGATTTAAAAGCATGTGGTTTGATCCAGAAAACGTCTTGTAATTATACAAAATACTGTATCACAACTGAACGCAAGTATTTACATTCCATACCTCATATGAAAACAGGCTTTCTAACTTTCATCTTCAGGCTTGCACTGACACCTACTGGGGAATATTCGTAAATCTCAAAATCCATAGCCTTAAGACATAGGAAGCCTTTCAACTCAGGAGTGAACTTTGTATGATTCAATTCATTGGCTGATTGTGCCATGAATTTGCTATTTAATTTGACTACTGAAAAAAACTTACCAGTTTTTGAGGAAAGATCTAACAAGCCACAGATTAAAATATCACAGGAGATGCAATGTTTCAGCTGTAATTACGGAATTTTTCTATAAAAAGTATTACCTAGTGTTAGCATAGAAAGAAGCAGAGTAAGAGCAAATAAATCAGCTTTCTCGCTCCTTCCTAAGATTAAAAAAATGTGATAGGTCTTAAATATAAAACATTCCAAGGAGAACAGCACATAGGTTCATTTTTAAAACAACTCAGTTAAAAACAAAACAAACCCTTAAGTATTTCTTCAGTTCCTCAGTTTGTTATTATTCCTAAATACAGCAGCAGCAGATTTCATACAGCAGTTCCAAGGAAGATGCCAGTTTCTTGCTATGTATTCGTTAGAGTAGAATGACTAAGAAAATATTTGAGTGATTACATGACATCCAAACCTACTCCTAGTTTCAAATAAGAACGGTTAAACCTACAGTTCAGTATAATAAACAGCACCAATAGTTAAGGAAAAAAGTTATACGCATAATCCAGTACAAAGACAGATTGCAAAATTCACCTGCCATACTAGAAGTTAACTTAAGTGTTGAGGACCCTTTCCAGCTCCTGCTGGAATCCAATGCAAACTTCTATCGAGTTCAACAGGGATTAAATAAGTTCTCAAGATTTTTAAAACTATGAAATTCAGTCATGTAAATATTGAAAGTATAACGTAAAACATTTCCTTCATGCACCAATGACATAAAAACAACTTTTGAACTATTTGTTTTTCTATTTCTCCCAAATGGTAGACACTATTGAATAACACGAATTTGAATCTTACAATGAAAGTCCCACTGTGGAGCACTACTGTGTCCAGACAGACCATAGTCCCACCTTGCTAAAGAACTGCTGAAGATTGGAATCTTTTTTATCCATCAGCTGTGTTCTGTTTTGAGAGAATATTAGACAGATCAGGTTTGGGTGTCAGTTTGGGGTTTTTTTTGGTTTGGTTTTTCTTTTAAGCATTTGGCCAGAAAATACAGGTTTTCCTGTAAATGCTGACAAGTTGGTTCAAAGACAATTAAGCATTTCCAAGTACCTCAAAACCTACAGCATATCATATTAAAAAAGTGAAAGTTACTAAATAAAGTAATTCAGCAACAGATAGTTTTCAGGTAGTTCCCACAATAAATAAGAGTAGGCCAACAGGCAGATACAGACTATGAAGAAAAGTGTTTTCAAATGATCTTCAGCATAAAAATACCTGTACCATTCCAAAAGAGGAACATGTTTTCAGTGTTAGCATTTAGAAGCTTTTCAAAGAATCAGGAGCACACATCCCAGAAGACTTTGGAAATACCACTTTATTTTCCAGTGAATATCCAACTTGCAACATTGGTATCATTGCTTAAGAGCCCTCAAATTGACAAAATGCTAAAATCTACAGCTCCAGTGCACAGTTAATTAGATATCTAAATCTTAATAAAAATTATCAGTGCAAAAAATAAAAATGAATTCAGTATGCAGTTAAATGCATTTTTTTATAAAGATATTTGGGCTTGGAGCATATATACATCAAATAATCTCGTAAGAGAGAAGCCACTTTCAGTCTGTGCTCAAAACAATCAAAACTATTCCACACCCAATTCTCAAGACAGGCAAGAACTAACTTTTTCTTTTTAAATGAAAGTCTGAGCTTAGTTACAACATTCATCATGGGTACATAAACTGAAAAATATTACAGAGGTCACCTTCTATTCAAACAGGGGTTGTTCTAAAAGAGGCTTTCCTATTTTTCATGTGTGGGATACTTTTGAGACATCTACGTTTTTTCCATCCACAACAGAGAATTAACAACATTCCAGCGTGCCCCAGTGTCGGTAAGTCCTCTTTTCGGTCCAGATACACAATGATGATTGATGAAGCTGTTGGGCCTACAGTAGCGGGCAGAGCAGCTTGGCAGGAATTCAGTGTTATTGAAAGAAATCTCAAATACTTATTCCATCTCTTCTAACTTTAATCACACTATCAACATGCTGCCAGGAACGGAGCCTTGACACCAAGCCACAGACTTACACAAGCAACCATTGTTGGCATATTACTGTTGAAATACAGGTAAAGGGTAAATTCTGTTTATTTTTACCTGTTTCCATTCTACATTGGACACCAGCTAAATTATGGAAAGATATTTCCTGTACTAACGGTTAGCTTGCAGCAAATTTCATTAAGGTACTACGTCTCATTTTGCTTGGTTAATGAACTGATTAAGTTAACTTCTTCAGTTATACTGCTGTTAACTGCAAGCTTTAAATTGAAGAAAGCAATACAGGAGCTTCCCATACCCCATAAAAGTAAGTTAGTAAGAAAGCAGATCAGTACTCCAGGCGTTATACCACTAATCTGCTCATTTGTTATGCTGATAAAGAACAAAAACCTTTCCTCAACTGCTCTATAAGGTTCTGACAAGCTTATCCTAAATAAACCAACAGCATGTCAAATATTTAAGGTAAATACTGTATTAGCTACAAAGCTAACACAAGACCGATATGCTTCTCATGATTACTTTTGAGCTTGTTTTGGCTTTGCTTAGAACAGTAAAGCTTATAAAGAGGTCTGAGACATTTACAAGGAGAGAAAAGAAATTGTTGTCTAAGCTCACTTAGCCATTTTTATGTTAGCAAAACCCATTTACACCTCAACTCTACTTCATAATACTGAACATACAACCCAAAAGTTGGAATTACAACTGGATTTAAAACTCTGTTGAGATCTTTCATTGCTGAAGCTTCAAAGTAAATTATTCCATAAAACAAGTTGCTTTTCCTGAAATCTATGAAGGGAGTGATGGTTTTCCCAGTGAATCCTCAGCTAACTATGGCTGGAACCTATTACACCTACTTTTTGGGAAAGGGCTGTGGCTGCACACTGGGATAGTTAATGTTACATAAGTCTGTTTTCCCAGATGATACGATACTCTCTGCAGATGGGAGAGAATTCTAGTTCGCAACTCCCTGAGCTGATGTAGTCACACAACATAATTTCCAGTTCCACCTTCCAACAAAGGAAGAAATACTGGCATTCCACTCGCCCTGAACAAAACAAGCATAGATAGGCACTTAAGTTGAAAGTATGCAAACCTTTTCTTCCCATACTAAACCTGTAGAGGAAATTCTCCTTTCTTCGTCTTCGTTTCAACTTTCCAAAAGAATCTCAATTTAAGTCAGAAGCAACTGAGTATTGGCACAAACCCAGCATTATTAAAAAAGAAAGGTCTTAAAAAGAAACATATTTGGCCAGTTCCTTCTCCATTTCAGAATACTGCTCTTTGAGGCGCTCCACAGCTTTTCTGTGCTCTTCATCCACCTCTGCTTGTTTGTTTTGTTGTTCTTTCATGAATTCCTCCCAGTGGGCTATGCGCTTCTCTTCACGAGCCACCAGTTTGTCCGCCTGAAGCTGACAGAAGGAAAATGAGAAGTTTTAACAATCATTTCCAGATTAAAACAGAGGGTTTAAAGAGATCTACATAAATGTTGGAGTATCAGAGAAACTGGGCTTTTACTTCAGTAGAGGAAAGTTAAACTAGCAAGAAAACATAAGAAAGGGTGAAACTAAAAAGAAAACGTTTATTTTTATAAAGTGCAGTCAATCCAAAACAAATGGTAAAAAGTCTACAATACCATTAATGCGACAGCATTAGCAACAATAGCTTTTCTATAGCTTCTATGCTACAGCCTGGTGAAAAATAATTAAATAAATAAATGGAAAGACACTTGAAAGTTACTAGCTCGCGTAGTTCGCTTCTGTTTCCTTATTTATAGATTTGCAAAAAGTTTTGTTTTCCAGAAAACAATACATGTAGAATTTGATAGTGAGCCTAGCAAATAAATTTCCAGGGTGATTTTGTAAAGGTGAGGAAAATAACATTTTTATTTTAACATAACAGAACTTCAGGTTATTTTCCAGCAATTTGTTATTTAGCAAGCTTTCCAATGTCATATTACACTTCTCACTCCTCAAAGTCTGAATACTTAAACCCGAAAAAATAACCTCAATCAATTTAAATATTAATACAAATCGGTGCTGCCATCTTAAGCATCAGGATCCCTAGTTATGAAGCAGTAATTCATTGCACATTTAAACGCATGCTGCGTAAAAGGCCCTTGTGAACATCATTTAAGAGGAGCAATCTTTGAAATACATACCTTCTCTTGCTAAATATGAACTGAAAATTGAAACAAAAAGTTAAGGCTCTAGGTATGTCCGACATCTTACGGACAGAGTGAATCATTCATCCTCCAAAATTGTAATCTGTAAGTACAAGGTAAAAAAGCCAGCCATATGCAGAGCAGTCCATGTTTTGAGATGTTAGAGATAAATGACAAAATATCTTTTCACTAAAAAAAAAAAATCTAATCCACAACTAACAAGACAACTAATCCCAACTCACAAGACAGTCTTTCTAATACAGAGCTACAGAATATTCTGGGATCGATCTCTACAGTTTCACTAACCTGAAGTATTCCCTGGTCAAGCAAAAAGAGAGAACAGAAAAACGTTTCCTTATGGCATTTACCCTGACGGTGGAGACCTATTTCCGGTTCCTTATACATTGAATAATTAAGTTCTAGATAATGGATGCCAATAACTCTTCTGAATATTAAAGCAGTTTATTATTCTTACATCCTTTTTTAGTCAGCTGTTTCAAAGGAATACAGAACTGATACACACCCTTTATCTGCTTGGCTATTGTGTTGATTGAAAAGAATAACACTGTCATTTCAGTATATAGATACATATACTTATAAATCTGAATTCATCAAGTCAATGACTCACCTCAAACATCTTAACTTCCAAGTTAAACAATAATCCAAAGACCTTCAGTAGCTGGGCCCCCATAGGTGACATATTAAGAGACTAAGAATTTGAAATTGTCTTTGCATACTGATGGCCAGTTAGGAAGCACTTCGGTCTTATCACAGAACACAAAAATATAAGATGCGTTCTGAATAAATACATCATCATATTTCAGGAAGGTAGAAGAACTTTTGAAGTCTGGAAAGCACTTGCAGTAGTAATAAATAACTTCTGGTCTGTTAAAATTAATATTTTTTACTGTCATGAAGAAGGAAATAATGTCTGCACGTTTGAAAATGCAGGTACAGTTGCATGAGAAATTAATCCCTTTATCTCCTTAAAAAATAAAAATAAAAAATTGGAAGAATAGTAATTCAGTGTTAATTTTCATTATTTTTAAACTTGTAACTTTGCAAGACCAGCCCAACGATGTAAAAGACAAATTTAAATAAATTCTGGTCCACACCAGTCTGCAAAACAGTTAAAATGAAATAAAGATTTACAGAACTCCCAGATGGCTGAAACCTTCTAATTACAAATTTTGGATTGCTGGTAATGACTCACAACCCAGAAACAGACACCTTGATTTTTAGGTTTCATTCTTTTGTTTCCAGGGCTGCCAACTGGAGAAACTGTAACTTGTAAGCTAACAAAATATGACAAAGAACAGCACATACAAACATGAAAACCAGTATACCTTCACAGAACAACTTTTCAGAGTATAGCCTAATTTTAATTCCTACCTTTTGTCATTTCAAATGACTGCTAAACCAAAGAAAAATCTATAAAATAACTGTAGTCTAAACTCACAAGTAAAAAAACAAGCAGAAAGAACACAAGCCCCTTAAGTCAGACTTAATTATAAATTAGAAAACAGCACCTAATAAGCCCAACATAGCCACCTCAGAAAACACAGAAAGTTCCACTGTTCTCCTCATCCAGTCAAGAAGAGTCTACAAAATTGTTTTGGTATTTAATAGTATAAATATACCACTGCAAACCAATACTATGACACCACATTCAGGCTTCAGAATGACATGTTTTGTTCTTCGGTAAAACCTCACAACCTTTGTAACATACGAAAATCGCCATATGAACCAAAGCACGCAGGCAGACATACCTGAGCCAAAAGTCAGTCTTAGGTAATGCATGATATTGTATGGTATCGGTACAATATTTAGCCAGGGACCAAAAAAAGAGAGTCTCAATAATTAGCTATAAATTGTAATGTTTTAAGCATTAGACAATCCAACATTTCTTGCCACGCTGTAGATTTCTATTTGAACCAAAAGAGGACTGTTTAACTGTCAGCAACAATACATTGTGCTTTAGGCTTTCACTGCCTACTAAAGAAGAATGGGTTACTGACAGACTAAGGTCAGAAGACCAGAACTTATATCATCTACTGCATAGAAAAAAAAAAAAAACAATAACTTTTTTACCCTATCTGAAACTATCTACAAGGTAGTACAAACAGTAATTCTCCATTGCTGTTAATTTGGCAAGATTTGGATAGATTTTTTTGTTTGTTTAATCAGAGAATCATCTCCTCACCCCCAAACACTCTCAGAACTCCAGCTCTATCCTCCTGTGAGGTTTCCAGCTCCAGACCACACAAATACAGCTTTGTCCCGTCTTTAATTGCTGGTTATCCATTCTTTCAGCGATCCCTCTTCTCCAAACAGTATTTCAGTTGTTATACTAGAAGTTCCACAGGACATAAGCCATAGCAAGTAGTTTAACTTCGCTTTTCACATGGAATCCAAATTCTTCTCCTCAATTTCTGCCTTTCAGTATAACTTTATAAATACGAGTTTGGGAAACTCAAACTAAATTTAGAATCTGTTCTATATTTGTAACAATGCCTACTACTTTTATGAGTCATTTTTTTATAAGATATTTAGTCATCACTAAATTTAGACGATTTTCAGCTTTCATGTTCATATAAAAAGTTGAAAATAGTTTTGAGTTAGTTTCATAATTTGGTTTAGATACAAACCAAAGCTTGTCTACATTACAAGCATAGTTGCTGCCTTATTAACTCCTGTTCTGGGAATTCCCTTTGGTGTGTTAGCAAATTTACATATCTTGGCAGTGATGTCTTTCATATTCCTTTTATATCAACACCTAAGTTCAGACATTAGTTATTTGGAAAAAATCTGATCTGATTATGAAACCATTTTTTCACTCAATAGTGCATACTGGTTGAACTTGAAAGACAGTAAAGCCTTCCTGTATTCAGTACCGACTCACATGAGCTGGTGTATTTATTTCTATTCTTGTTTTACTGTCATTGTTTATGGAAAAACATAATTTTTGCAAGAATGTCAAACTTTTCAGTAAACTTTATTTTCAGTATTACTTGGGTTATTTTTGCTGAAAAAAAAACCCCAAAAAAACAAACAAAAAACTAAATAACTCCCCTCCCCCCAAAAAAACCCCAAACAACCCCCCCACCATTTGAGGCAGACACAGGCTTTGAGAAATGTTACCATACTAGTTCATGTTACAAGCAATTAAGATGTAAGGCCATAACAGGAAGTGTCGGGTAGCTTCCAGTATAAGCCTGCACAATTCCACATAAAAATATTTAAAGAGAAAAAAAAAGAATATAGTACACAAAAACACATTTACAAAATTTCTTACAGTCTTCTCTAGTTGCACGTACAAGCCTAAAGTAATCCACACCTAAACATTACTATTCTTAATGGGAAGACTCCTCAATGAGACAGGGGATTCTATGAATGCTTCTTTCATTGACACTCATGTAATCACAAATTACTTTACATCTTAAGTGAAAATGTGGTAGGGATGTCATTTCCCTTTTGTTACTTGGCTGATACCAGTAGCTGAAAGAACTGCAAGAAAAGATAATTAGTAAGTGAATAATCTTCAAATTCATTCCATTCAGCAGAAATTGAATTAATTTCACTGAGAACTGCTAACACGAATTGCTTGACACCAGATCTTACAAAAAATCCATTCTTTGTTCGGAACACATGATTTCAGAATGTAAAGTAAGGAAAAAGTATTTCTCCTAAAGTGGCTGCACTTCAGTGACAACTTTTATCTATAATTTAAAAGTTACCTACCTGTTACTGCTCACATTTGGAAAATTTCCAGCCAAAAAGTCTTACTATACAAGCTTAAAGAAACACTGCAAATCTTGAATAGCTATTATCACTGCTCCACTGCATATAAAAGAAGTTGAGTGGAAACATACAGCTAATATTTAAAAAAAAAAAAAGAACAGTTACCATTCTTATTAAGTGTTCATTTTAAAAGTTACAAATTTTTCATTGACGTTTTACTTCAAACAAACAGTAGCAGAACTGTAAGAATTTCCTACTGACTTCTCTACCAATATCTACTCTAGTGTTAGACACAAGCAAACTTTGTCAGGGTTCAGCAGTGTGCTATTCACACAGTACCAGTATTCAACTGCAACTGGACTGCCCATCTTCATCGATTACAAAAAGGAAAGAAAAACATGACTATCAGCTTACATAAATCAATGCACAGCCTGTTCTGCATGACGGCCACAGAAACATCTTCAGTTTTTCTGAACTAAATGATTATAAATAATATTTTGCAAGTAAAAAGATAACACAGGAACACAATCATGAAGGAATAATGGGAAAACATGAAACTAATTTCTTGTATAATTTTCCAAATTTTAGATTCAGAGCACATGTATTTCAAATGAGCAAAGTGTAGCCAACTGAAAAGATTCCAATGATTCGCATGTTCCTACAATATAGCCCTTCATTAAATAACCCATCCACTAGTGAAAAACACACTTCCTTTTCAACAAGCAATATATATAATACAGTCAAAGTTCTCAGCTAACTAGGAAAGATTTACATTTCCATTTTGGTAGGTTAGTAGGTGTTTTTTGTTCCACAGAAAATAATTTTTTTATATTTAAACTTTCCCTGTATGTGACAAATATTATAGTCTGAGCTAGGAGGGAAAATAAAACAAACGAAATAATAATAAAAAAAAAGTTTCCATACATCAGGAGACTGTAGGAAGAGCTCGTGATCCACTAACTTTGCACTCAAAAACACATACGCTGCTGCAGCATGTGTTTTATAAGTGCAGAAATCAACCCAAAAGAAGTTTTACTGCAAGTATATAAAGTACAGAAAACTATGCTTTTATGTTTTGCTCTACTGAAGGCAGATAAACTTGCTGTTGAAGCACAAGACTCTTACTTAGATCACATTATAAAAATCTATCCATCCATCCTTTACCTTCCTCTCTTCGTGCTCCCTCTCTTGGAGTCTATGGATCATATCATTGGCAGCTTGCACTGAAATAACAAATTGCAGTGGATCAGTTGGCTGTTCTAAATCAAAGAAACTCACCTGAAAGGGATTTAAAAGACATGAGGCTTTTGCAAGTCAAAGATTATATTCCACTATGTTACTTGACTCTGCCCGAGAAAGACTTGTCAGTAGTTGCAGAAAATGCTTTACATTGATAACTGTATGGGAGGCACAGCACCGAGTTCAACCCTTGTGCGTTCTAGAAGCCAAAAAATAAGAAGGCAGCTTGGTCCTCTTGTGCCCATACTCCTTAGTGTTGCTGATGAGCTAGAGTGCATGACTCAGCACCTCAGAAAACATCAAAAAACCCCTGAAGTCAGTAAGTAGAAACAGGTGACCAAGCTCTATAGTTTAGGTTTTGGGGTTTTGCGTTTTTTTTTTTTCTTATTTTTTCCCCATCAAATGTAAAAAGTGATTTAGTATAAACAATCTACACGGAGAACATCTTTATGCTGGAGACAGCTTCTTCTCTCATGAGATTAAGCCTTGGAAAGCTTCTCAATGGAAATAGGAACTGTATTCCTATGCAGGTTTTTTTTTTTCCTAACTTATTTAACACTTAATTAATGCAGAATTAAATAAACTAATTTCCCCAAAGCAGTCATTTCTCCCACTCCCATCCTAGTATTGAGAAATACCTTACTTATTTATCATCACCTCAAAGCTGGCGACTTCTCATACCAGGAGCCTGCCCCCCTGAGGACTTCCAGTTACAGAACAGGTTCACTGTCCACATAGCTGATGAGGAGCTGGGAGCACCATGAATTGGAGCATCTGGTGGCTGAGCCTGAGTCACTGATGACCATCAGAAGACAGTGGCAAGTCATAGTTGTAGCAGACTCCCTATAGCAGGGGACAGAGGCTCCCCACCTGTCAACATGTTTTGTCATCTAGGGAGGTTTGTCACTTGCCAGAAGCTCACATTTGGGATGTTGTAGAGAAGCTACTGAGGCTCGGACTATTACTGCTACGGGTCTTCCATGTAGACACCAGTGGTACTGCAGGGGTGACCTAAGAAACATCAGGAATGACTACAGGGATCTGGGGACAGTGGTCAAAGGCATGGGGGTCTGCGTAATGTTCTCCTCAATCTTCCTGGTGAGGGGGACTCCATGGGTTTTGGGGGTTAACACATGGTTGCACAGTTGGTGTTGGCAGCAGGGTTTCAGCTTATACAACCATGAGACCCATTCTGAGCATCAACAGCTGCTTGGAAGAGATAGGATCCACCTGATCAAACAGGGCAAAAGTACCTTTGTAAACAGGATGGCCAACCTGGTAGGGAGAGCTTTAAACTAGAAATGACAGGCGAGGGAGTGATTCCTCAAAGAAATAGAGTAAGGAAGTTGGGGATAGGGTAGGCAAACCAAGGGTCTGGGATGATGGTAACAGAAGGGACGTAGCATGCTTTTCAAGGATCACCTCCTCCAAGCTCAAGAAAGGTCCATCCCAACAAGTAGGTGGCAGGAGGCCCACATGGATGAGCAAGGAGGTCCTAAGTGAATTCAGACTTAAAAAGGAAGTGTCTATGAGGTGGAAGAAGGGGCAGGTGACCCAGGAGGAATACAGAGTTGCCGTCCAATTGTGCAGAGAGAGTGTTGGAAGAGTCAAGGTTGATCTGGAGCTGAATCTGGCAAGGGATGCAAAGAGCAACAAGAAAGGAGTCTACAAGTACGTAAACAGCAAAAGGAAAACTAGGGAAATGCAGGCCCTCTGCTGAATGGGGCAGGGGAGCTGGTGACAACATGGAAAAGGCCAAGGTACTCAATGCCTTCTTTGCCTTAGTCTTTACCATAAAGACCAGCCTTTAGGAATCCCAGACCCCTGAGAGCAGAGGGAAAGCCTGGAGCAAAGAAGACACCCTTGGTGAAGGAGGACTAGGTTAGGGAGCACTTAAACCGGAAATACCTAAGTCCGTGGGTCCTGACAGATTGCGTCCACGAGTGCTGAGGGAGCTGGCTGATGTCACTGCGAGGCCACTCTCTCTCTTTGAAAGGTCACTGCGACTGGCAAAGGTTCCTACCTTCACAAAAGGCAAGAAGGAAGATCTGGAGAACTACTGGCCAGTCAGCGCACCTCAATCCTGGGAAAGGTGATGGAAAAAAATCCTCCTGGAAGCATTTCCAAACATATGAAGGAGAAGGTGGTGACAGGGAGTAGTCGGCATGAATTTACAAATGGGAAATCATCCTTTAGAAGACTGACTTGACAGTCTTCTACAATGCAGCAACTAGATTGGCAGATGAGGGGAAAGTGCGCAATGCTGTTTACCTCAGCTTCAGTAAGGCTTTTGATGCTGTCTCCCGTAACATAGACAAGCTAACGAAATATGGGTTAGTGAGGTGGATTGAAAACTGGCTGAACAGCCAAGCCTAGAGTCTGTGATCAGCAGCACAAAGTCAAGCTGGAGGCAAGTCACTAGTGGTTTACCCCAGGGTCAGCACTGCGGCCAATACCGTTCAACATCTTCATCAGTGACCCAGATGCTGGAGCAGAGTGCACCCTCAGCAAGTTTGCAGATGATACAAAATCAGGAGGAGTGCCTGACAGATTATATGGTTGTGCTCCCATTCAGAGGGACCTTGAGCAACTGGAGAATCAGGCTGAGAGGAATCTTATGAAGTTCAACACGGGCAAATGACAAATCCTGCATCTGGGGCAGCAATACACACTGAAGATCAACAACACAGCCTTGCAGCTAAAAAAGGTAGCAAACAGCATCCTGGACTGCATTAGGAAAAGCATTGCCAACAGGTCAAGGGAGGTGATACCTCCTCTCTGCTCAGTGCTGGTGAGGCCACACCTGCGGTGGCGTGTCTGTGTCCACTTCTGGGCTCCCCAGTAAATGAGAGAAATGGACTTACTGGAGCAAGTCCGGCATATGCCCACAAAGACAATTAAGGGACTGGAGTACCTTTCATACAAGGAGAGCCTGAGAGAGCTCAGACCATTCAGCCTAAAGAAAAGGCGGCCCAGGGGAGATCTCATCAATGTGAATAAATAACTGACTGAAGGGAATGTAGATGAGGGAGCCAGACTCTTCTCTGTAGTGCTCACTAATGGGACAAGAGGCAGTGGGCACAAACTGAAACACATGAGATTCCATCTGGACACAAGAAAACACTTCCAGTGAGAGCGGTCAAACACTGGCATTGGTTGCCCAGAGAGCCTGTGGAGTCTCCATCTGTAGAAATACTCAAAACCCAACTGGACACAACCCTGGGCAACTGGCTCTAGTTGCCACTGCTCGAGCAGGGAGCTCAGACAAAATGACCTCCAGAGGTCCCTTCCCACCTTGACCATTCTGTGATTCTACTAGTAATGATGTATTGCACAGCTGACCAATAGAAAGACAGGGAGTAATATCCTTAACTCCACTTAGAAGGTATTAGAACATATGCCGTATTTGCACGATTAAATTTAAAGTTTCAAATATTTGCCTGCCATTGTTTTACGTGTATAGCATCACCTTCCATTTGTTATTCTGCCAGATGCCATATAAATAAGTTAAATGAAATTAAATGCTTATACAACATGCTATACATAAAATATAACAAAACTCACACTGGCATGTTTCAACTGCATAAATTTGGCAGCTAAAGCTATATAGCCACACTCCCTTGAAATATCTTTTTGAGAAGCTATCCTGGTGAATGATTAAGAAAAAAAAAGATACTGAAAAATTAGCACAACGAATTTTAAACTTTCTTTTAAAATCTGAGCAATAAAAAATATATTAGATTGTTATAACAATGAAACTAGGATTAGCATACAACAGTTATTACTACTAGCCTATTTGTGACTAAAGATAATAATAGCACGTTTCATAGCTATACAGCAGCAAGTTTTGTTTTAAATCTTGGGGGGCAGTATTATGCTTTCCTGTGGGAAAATTAAGAAACTTGAAGGTCACACTGCAGCATGCTTGCAACAAACGAGAAAACTGACAATTTTGTCCATGGCTTTAACCAACACAGAGCAATGTCCCGTTTCTAAGTGAGTAGCAAAAGACTGAGCTGAAATAGCTTCTACTTAAATCAGCAAAAAGCTTTGATATAACCTCAGCAAGAGCTGTGCTGGCTGGACCAATAAATATCAAAAAACGTCCCTGTTGTTTCACTTTTAAAATTTCACAGAAATGAGAACAAAGCACAGAATTGGTAGAAAATTTATCCAAGGATGGTAATTTTTCCACAGATCATATTCTGAATCCAAACCATTTGAATTATTCCTCAAAATGATGCAACAAGGGAAATAAGAAGCAACATGCTTACATCTCTTGAGTGCTTCATTCAAATTGTCATGCATTGCCTGCTCACACTTAGGAAGAACTTGTTCATTTGTTTCAAAGATTGTGTTCTTTAGATTTTCAAGTACTCGTAGTTCTCGAAGGCCACGTTTTTCCTGCCAGAAGAATTGAAAGAAAATAAGTGGCTAACAAGGAATTCTACTTTCCAAAATAAGATGGTTTCCCAGTTGATAAAGTAATAGCTTTATCTCACAGATTATACCATTGTCTATTAAAGTGTTGCTCTACTTATTTAGCACAATTGATAAAACTAGTTATGTGAAAAAAGAGTAATGCTCCATTCTCCACACTAGAACACAGGAATACTTTGAATGACACTTCTGGATCTTGTGAGAAAAGTTAGTATTTACTAATGAAAACATTGTGTGGAAAAACATGTTGTTTTGTATAGATAATTTACAGCGTATCAAAAACAACAGAGAGAACCAGAGCTTGAAAGCATTGGATTTTTATAACTCAACTGTTACAGAGAAATAACATAGCAGTGATTTTGCTTGCTTGATATCTGACCTTCCAGACTTAGCACGGTATGAGGTTAAAACAATGCAAGTAAGATTGTTTTTACTGAAGTAAAGCAATGAAGTCAAGACTAAAAAATAACGTAACACAGCTAACTAAAGAGGCAGCCCTTTTTCTGGCTCACTGCTGATCATGCTTAATTACAACAAGAACAAGCTCTTGCTTTATTATTTTTTAAAAAAGTTTTTTAAAAAAATATCTATTTTTCCAAAACTACAGCACTTCTCCCACTCTGAATTTCACCTGCACCTTCCTTTACACAATGAAAAGGATTCTGAAATTTGCTCCAGCCTGCTCCCCCCCGCCCTGCTCCATGAGTTATGAGCAGAGTTGCACACAAGCATTCCTGTACTGAAAGTTGCTAATCATAAACCAATTCTATATAATGGAAAAATATTGCATCACATGAAGTGGGCAACTGGACCACCATTTTAAAACTTCAGAAACAGAGGCACAGACAAGTAAAGTCACTTAATTAAACAGGTTCCAGACTTCCTGAATGCAAATCTACATTCTTTACACAGTAGATGCTTATCATTGAAAGAAGCAACTTATGTCCTACTACAACCAAAAAGTATCTGATAACTCAAAGTTAGAAATGTGTAATTTTTGGAAGAAATTCTAAGTTGCTAAAATGTAAATAATCCCCTGCTTTGCTATTTTCCCCATAGAAGTATAAACCAGAAATTAAATTTCAAAAAAAGATCTAAGAATAGATGAAATTTGTCTAAGAAATAGAACAAGGGTTTGGGTGCAATGAAAGAAATAGATGAATTATAAAGATATGAGTGATAATTTTGTAATTGAGTTTAAAATTTCCCTTCCTCTGAAAAGCCATGTATCACTATTTACTGTATCCCATAACTTAGGGAAGGCAAAGAAAAGAAGTAATTCCTTGTGACTCTAAAGCCCATACAATACAAATCTTATCAGAGTTCAGTTCACATACTCATTTTGCTAAACCAGTATAGAGACACATTAGACCTGGCTGAAATACTAGCTATAATGTCAGGGCAGAAGAAGGACATTTTAATGTCTTTTTTTTTTATAAAAAAGCTCTACGCACTAGAAGTTTGAGCTATAACTATATTTTTTTTCAGGACTACTTTTAAGATTTTTAAATCCCGCCATCTTTAAGAACTAAAATCTGCTCAGAAATAGCCTTTTGTTGACACAAGATTCTACTTTTCTAAACTTCTGCTGCCATCTTGTGGAACCTGTGTTACACTTTTCAAGCAAAGTTCTGCATAAGTACTTTTACACTTTAGCCTTATTTGCAGCCAGTTAAATAACATTAATTCAATTTTTAATGATTTTCTCACTTTGCCTAAAGTGTTTCTCTTCTCTTCCAGAAATATTACTTTCTTTCATGGAACAAAAATTAAAGAAAAATTAAATTACAGCTCTGCTAGCTGAACCCAGCTGAGGCACAAAGCAGTTTCTTAATCAGGTGTAAACCTAGGTCAGCCAACAATGTTTTCCTTGAACCAAATAGACGTCTCTAAGATGTTAAGACTACATCATTCACCTACATCAATATTCCTGCCAGTCTTTTGCGGGAAAAATATTTATGCCCCTTTCAAAACGTTTTAAATAAATAAAAACTACTGCCTTGTTTAGTAAAGATGCAGACATATACTATAGGTCTGTTAGTTATTTTGGACGAGAAATATATGTCAAGTCTTTCTGAAGAAAATTACATACATATTAGAATCTCTAAAAAGACGCTAAAACTGTTTAAAGTCTCAGACTGAAGGTTACAGCACCCAATAATATACAAATACTTACTTCAAATTCTTTAACAAAGTAACGTATTTCTCCCTGAATTACTGGTCTGTGATCCAGCAGCCTTGAATAGACTTCCCCAACATCTAGAAGATTAAGGAAAGTCAGATTTTTAGTTTTTCTCTCACACTCCATACTAGGCTACACAACACATGGTAGCATACCACACTTCAATGCAAGAGGCACGACAGCCCACCAAATACATACAAAACCAAAGGAGCACCAGAATAACATTTGTAGGTTATCCTATCTATTCAGCAAACCACCAACTTCGGTAAAATGCAAAGAATCAATATTCAGGGTGCCACAGACACCTTTCTGTGAAGGTGAACATTCTCCTCCATCTCTCAGCACCCTGTCTCAATCCTGCTCCTCCTCAAGTACAGCTTCTGCATCTGACTGTTCATGCTGGTAAAAGAGCAAAAATCATAGCATGGTTTAGCATGGAAGGGACCTTACAGATCATCTAGTTCCAACCCCCCTGCCATGGGCAGGGACACCTCCCACCAGACCAGGTTGCTCAAAGCCCCATCCAGCCTGGCCTTGAACACTTCCAGGGATGGGGCATCCACAACTTCCCTGGACAACCTCTTCCAGTGTCTCACCACCCCCAAAGTGAAAAATTTCTTCCTAATATCTAATCAAAATCTACCCTCTTCCAGTTTAGAGCCATCCCCCCTCATCCTATAACTACATGTCCTTGTAAAAAGTCCCTCCCCAGCTCTCCTGTAGGCGCCCTTCAGATACTGTAAGGCCGCAATAAGGCCTCCCAGGAGCCTTCTCTTCTCCAAGCTGAACAACCCCAACTCTCCCAGCATGTCAAATAAAAGAACTAAAGGCTGCAGCTCAGCAGAGACTCACAGCTTAAGCTGTGCGAGTTTTCTGCAGCGAGACACAAGAGGAAAGGTGGCTGCAAAGGAAACCTGTTAGCGTTTTCTTGTATTCCAGGGCCAAAGCCTTGAAACTTGCTATTGAACAAGAGTATTGACAACATAAACATGTGTGAGAGATAGGCTTGGCTGTCATAAAAAAAAAAAAAAAAAAGCCCATTAAGTTTAAAAGCACTCTGAGAGCGCAGCAAATAAAGACTATTTCAAGAAACACACAGTGTATTTCCAACGAGCACAGCGGGTCGGGCCCCCACCGGGCCCCAGTACCGAGCTGGGCCGGTCCCGCTCCTCACCCTTAATGACGGGCTGAATCGGGGACGCGGCCGCCAGCGCCTCCCGCCTCCTGTCGCTGGGCAGCGGGGCCGCCCCGCTCCGGCCGGGGGACGCGGGGCCTCCCCCGCTCATGGCGCTCGGCGGCCCGCGGGCGGCGCGGCCCAACACGGCCCGGCCCGGCCCGGCCCTTCCCCGCCCGCCGAACTTCCGCCTCGCCCCGGTGCCTCGGTGTGAGGTCATCGCCGCGCGCCGGCCGCCTCGGCGCCCCGACGGCGGCGTCGGCGGCCGTTGCTACGGTAACGGCGGCGGCGGTGGTCGGGCCGGCCCTGGCCTCCTGCCGCCCCCCGGGCCCGCCGACCCCCCCCCCCGCCTCGGCTGCGCTGAGGAGAACGATTTTTACAGGGAAGGAAGCTGCTACTGCCGCCGCCGCCGCCTGGGGGTCCCTGTGGGGCCCAGTCCGGCCCCGGCTGCCCCCTCCCGGTACGTGCCACAGGGGCGCCTTAGAAGCCGGTGAGTGGCTTCCTGTGGGTCCAGCGCCGGGCATTTCTGGGAAAAACTGAACAAACCAACCAACCAAAAGCCCACCAAAAAAAAAAGAAAAATCCCCAGGGCTCGTTTGTTTGTTGTTTTTTGTTTCAGGAGAAGAGATAAGCATTCGGATAAATCGGTTTGCTTCTGGGTGTTGCGAAGATGGATAGCAACTGTCAGACTTGTGCTCTCCAAAAATTAAGAGCATGTTTTCTCTCAGCTCTTTTTCTAGAGTTTGATGCAGCGGCGATATCAGTCGACGTGCATTGGAGGGCTGGGAGTTGCTGGCATTTGATCCGGGGTTTTACAAATATAGCATGCAACACCCACTGTGCGTTCCTTNTCCTCATACATCAGGATGAAGGGATGTTTCTGGAACCAGATAAAGAGGCAACAAGGTTATGTTCACCCTTCTGGCACGTGCTGGCTACCCCAGGTAAAAGTTTAGCATATGGATTTGCCTGATGCAAGACCGCAGGGCTTGGTGGTGGCTATAGGACAGTTGGACATAGCCTGGTCCGTGGCTTTTACATATGGGGAATCCATAACAGGCAGTATGGAGGTGGGATGGGACTCCAGGGGTGTCAGGAACTGCCGGGCAGGAGGCAGTGAGGGTGCAGTATGAGCAGCACGTGGGTTCTTTGTAGCACGGACATGGACTGAAGTACTTTTAAGAGAGGTTTCATTGTCAGCCTTGTCAGCAGTAGGGAGACAGGAGTGACAGGGAGACATGGCTTGCATTAGTCAAACAGAAGATCAGGACCCAAGTCCATTTCTGCTGCATCTTGACCCTCTGTGCTGCCCAGGAGGCCATACTGACCCGGCCCAACTCAGAGCAGCTGGGGAGTAACGACTCTGTGACTGTCTGGGCCAGGACACCAGGCAAACTCCTTTTGTATCACACCACCACCATCAAGAACCCAGGGCCCCCTGAAAAGGTGGCTTACAGGTGCCCAGAGCTCCTTGAAGGTGCATGGTTGCCAAGTCTGACTTACTCAACCCAAAAGCCTCACTGTGTTTCCTCCTTTAGGATCCCCCCCATCATAGACAGGCTGTGCTGGTGTCTTACTCCAGAGCCGTGCTCTTTCAGGTCTCACTTTTCCCTGAGCATTCCCAACATCGTTATGTGGCCTGTGCCTTGGAGGCATTTATATGTGACAGTGCTGGCCGGCAATTCGACAGGGCTCTTGCGTGGTACCAGGACCTCAAGCAAAGGCAGCATTTACATGGGACACGCAGCATGCTTCTGCCTGACCCTGCCCAGTTCAGGGATCACTGATTCACTGCAGTGGGGCATATCCCCCCCCATGCTGATCTCCTCCTGTGTTTATGTACAGGCACTAACAATCTCTGCCATCGCCATGACCACAGGCCAGAGACGGTTGCACAGAGGTGGTGCTTTCCTCAGGCTGTGGAGCTGAACACCCTGCCTTAATGGCCCGAGAAGACAAGGAGCAACCTCAGACATGCAACCCCGCTTCACTGTGTGACCGGCGCAGCCGCATCGGTCTATTTTGTAACTATAAAACAAAAAAGACTTAAAATCCTTATACATTTCTTTAGAATCATTTGAGTGTGTCAGGATATTTTCAATATACTTCCCCTCTAATAAACTACAGTACATTAATTTTCTTCAGGATTTTCTTTTTTTTAATGCTACATATGCTCAATAACTTTTAGAACAGCCTGATCCTTGTTTAGGTCATTGCATCTATAGTTTGGTTTGTTGGGTTTTTTGGTTGGTTTTTTT
>RSEF01000002.1:74375529-74391905 GCA_003993805.1 Himantopus leucocephalus | reverse complement strand
CCCATGGCAGGGGGGTTGGAACTAGATGATCTTTAAGGCCCCTCCCAACCCAAACCGTTCTATGATTCTATGTTGTTGTGGTTTAACCCCAGCTGGCAGATAGAACCATGCAGCTGCCCACGCAGTTCTCCCCCTTTTTCCCAGAAGGGCAGGGAGAAGGGAGAGAAAAGGAGGGGAAAGGAAATGCCAAGGCCAGGCTGGATGGGGCTTTGAGCAGGCTGGTCTAGTGGAAGGTGTCCCTGCCCATGGCAGGGGGGTTGGAACTAGACGATCTTTAAGGTCCCTTGCAACTAACCATTCTATGATTATACTATGCTTGTCCTTTTTGTCATGTTCCCTCCCTGAGCAGGAATGTTGACAACTGTGTGAAACATGAGATTACACTGTTAAGGCTGCTGGAAACTCTGATCTGATCCAGGAAGGCAATTCTTCAAACACTGTTTTCTCATTTTTCTCTTCAAATTATGGCTTTTTATATGGGATTCAATTCGCATTTATTAAAACGTTCACAACAGGTGAACAGAAAATACACAGTGATAAAATATTCTGTTACAGCGGTTGGCTCAATGTCAAGTCAGCTACTAAACTGTGAGGAGCTAAGCAATACAGCTTTAGCATTTCAATGAAATGGCGGTATCTGCTATGAATTTTCATTTATAAGATCCCAGTGAGATGGACAAATTTAACTAAGGGTTAATCTTGACCCTTTCATCCTCCCCCCACTTTTTAATTCCTTTGAAATTTGAAACTATTAATCTTTTTCAAGTTTGAGGCCAGAGACTATTCCCAGCAGTTGACTTCTATTTGTCTGTCCTTTCACGTAATTTTGGAACACTCCAACTATTATGTTTTCTACTTCCTTTTCCACATGCACTTGATATTCTACCACATCATGGCTGAAGGACGTTTGTAAAGTAATATGATTATTCTAATGAAGTCTACAGATTCTCCCTTCAAGAAGGACCACTTCTGCAGCTGAACTAGCTCTAGTTGCGACATACAGCGAACCTCCCAGAAAACACTGTGAGCTGCTAGATTCTGCCTCTCCCCAGAACATACTTTTTATTTTAAATCATCCCATAAGCAAGGTGGCACATTTCAGAGACCCAATAGCAACCTCTGGTCACCAAGCCCGTTTGGTTTGTCTTGTTCCTGATGTCTTTTCTTGGATGGGTCTGGACAACAAGACATCAGTCCAAAGCTATTATTTTAAGTTTGGAAGCCAGATGTGAGACAAAAATTGATGCTGGTAAATATAATTCAAAGGAAGTTTAGGAGTTTCATTGAATTCATTTTTTTATTTATTTTGCCACAGAAATAGCAAGAAATAAGACACAGCCTACGTATTCAGACATTTGGCAGCTCTTAAGATAGAAGGATATGATCCTCTTTTGAGAAGAGGATATGATATTGGCAACCTCAGCAAATCTGGCCTTCCAGTTAGAGTAGGATTGCTGAACATCACATAAGACACAAATAACTATATAAGAAGAATCCAAAACTAAAAATGCAACTTATTCTGAGTTCATACAGATGACCAGCAACCTTATTGGCAGTAACAACAATGTCTGACGTTGCTGTTTATACTGCTTAGCATGACATGTGGGCTAAGCAGGACAACTCACAAAATAATTGAGGTAACAGTTCACCTAGACACCATTTCATCTAACAGAACATGACACAGTCCAGCAAAACCTTCATCACAATTTGACCTAACAGGATTATACACTGTCTCACATTTGCTTCAGCACTTTTCAATCTAGTAGCATACAACGCAAGAGATTATCACTGCACTGTCCAGAGATTTGGGTTGGGTTGTCACGATCACAGGTCTAATTCCCTGTTACCAAACTGCTGCTGGACACAAAAGATAATTTCAACGTTAAACTGGACTTCACACTGGTTATCAGGGCCAGTTTAGCTATCCCAAACACTTACACAGCTGGGAAAGTGGAAGAAAAAGATTCTGTGGGTCTTAGGATTTGGACTTATGGGACTTCTGTGCTGCTTGTTGCCTACACAATGTTAACTCCAAAACAAGACTCTCACAAGTAGCATAGCTTAGGTTTATGAGTAGCAGGACTAAGTTTCAATCCTTTGAAACAGAGCAATACTAGTAACCTGAGACAGTTGTCTCACAACATCAAACTTCACCTGATTTAAGCCAGCATTAGGGTGAAGAGACCAGTTTCCATCAAATGTCATCCAGCAGCTTTTTTCCTTCTTTCATCTTAATACAAACCATTTATAGATCACATGCCTTTGGGCCTGAATCCTGCCAGCTCTTTCTACAGAAAAGGCAGGAAAACTCTGTAATCCACAGTTTAAAGAATTTTTCATAGCCTTTACCAGGAGAGGATACAATTAATAGGAAAATACTGAACTCTAGAAGTAAAAAGGAAGCTCAACTTATATTCAGTTGTCTACCAAAAAACAAAAGAAAGGGGGTAATTTGGCTACCGATCCTCTCTGGAAGCTGTGCTGACAACAGGCTTGTGCTTCTGCATGTTGAGACGGAACAAGAACATTGCCAGCAAACCACTGACAGCTCCTCTGCAGGGAACAGTCCTGCAGCGTGGGAACATGCAATTGTATCGGTAGGCACTTGTATTCTCTGTTGCTAACGTGTATGACTTTCCCCTCACAGCGCATGGCTTCAGTCATTTCACAACAAAAAAAAAATCATACACATATATATGAATATATGCACTTAAAATTGTGTTTTCTAATAAGGGTGAGAGCGTTACAGAAGAAATTCCTTCTTGCAGAGATGAAAACGACAGGTCACATCTACACTTCAGTTCCTCTTCCCTCTACCCCGTTAATATTTTAATATTAATTTACAGCAATAAAGAAGCATATATGACAGGACGAGGGGCAATGGGCACAAGCTGGAACATAGGAGGTTCCGTTCAAATATACGGAAAAACTTCTTTACGGTCAGGGTGACAGAGCACTGGAACAGGCTGCCCAGGGAGGTTGTGGAGTCCCCTTCTCTGGAGATCTTCAAGTCTCGCCTGGATGCAGTCCTGAGTAATGTGCTCTAGGCAATCCTGCTTTGGCAGGGGAGTTGGACTAGATGATCTCTAGAGGTCCCTTCCAACTCTGAAAATTCCGTGATTCCGTGATATAGTAAACCACTCTA
Source organism: Himantopus leucocephalus (assembly GCA_003993805.1). Taxonomy (NCBI): domain Eukaryota; kingdom Metazoa; phylum Chordata; class Aves; order Charadriiformes; family Recurvirostridae; genus Himantopus; species Himantopus leucocephalus. The sequence goes on along the minus strand of RSEF01000002.1, from coordinate 74,388,760 downwards.
TGATGTACACTAGCTTCTACACATTAACTTCTGCTTTTTTATTCAGAGACTTATTAGAAGAAGGCATAACATTCCTTACTCTTTGCTGCTGTGAGAATTGCTGCTTACTTGCTTAGAGCCAAACTTTAAACCTTCTTCTCCCAGGAAATGAGGTGCTCATCTACCTGACTGTTTGACTAGGTTGGGTTTTCTACCTCACATTCCCTCGAATAATTAATTGCATAAAGTAACCTGCTTGCATATTCACTTCTCTAATGTGCATTTTCCAGTTCCCTCTACAGAGGATCATTTCACTGAATGATGTGAGAGAATGCCACAAAACAAAAGAATAAGGACAGATTAAAAAACCAAAGCTTTTTTTTTTAAAAAAAACTGTCATTTATACCAGTGCAAATTCTGTCTCACCTCCCAAGCCTTTAGTATAATTTTTCTGAATTCTGCACTGGAGGTTGTCCCCTAGGACTTAAATTTTGCACAAGACAAACGGAAATGCCATCAGGGCATTGGATAATTTTTATCTTTTTAAGGGTTTTGTTTATTCACCTTGCCTTCAGTCTGGCTCTCCCCTTTGACGTGAGTTTTCCCCTTAACTCCTCTCCCTTCCCCCCTCGGCCAAAACCCAACAAAAAAAGGTGGCATAACTGGAGGCACCAGCTGTCAAGTGGATGCAGAGTAAGGCCTTATTCCCCTTGTCATAGACCATGGATAAAATTCACTTAAATTCAGTAATCTACAATGCAATGTCAAGGCTGTCATTGTCAGACCTTGAGAGTGAGCAAGGCTACCATAGTTTAGTGAACTACATCAGCTACGGGTCAGTTTATAACTTCAGGGTTTGTACTCTGTGAACTATATTTATTGACATTGTTGACTTGATCTCTGGTGGCTATAATGTAAGCTTTGATACTGCATTGTAGATGCCTACTGTTAGATGTCAATCTGCAAAACAAGTTCTGATCCGTGCCTCAGATATATACCATCGCCACTTAATGCCTTTACCCTGTTGCAATGGAGTGAATAGCACCAACACTAGTTACGATTACAGTGATTGTATTTTCTTCTCAAGGTATACTAAAAACCAGAAAGCTATGTAACATTGCATTTTCAGGTTTTTTTTCCCCTCCATACAACTGTAAAGATTTTGCAAAAAGATGTTTGTGAAATAGTGGGCCAATAAGAGAACTGTAAGAAATTAAGAACTGCAATAAATACATTTCATGCCCTTTCTACTGCTAAAGAAGACCATAATTAAAAAAAAAAAGTCAAGGCACATAAAATCATGTAAGTGTACCCAGTTACTACGATGACGCTGGTGCCTACAATGAGACACTGCAAAGCAGTGCATTGTAAATGCACTGCCTGATATTGAAAATACCAAAGCATCCATCTGAATAACAACTGAAGAACAGAAGCTAAGTTATCAGTTGATAGCATGCATACTGCCATCATTCAAATCAAAATGTGAAACTGGGAATCAACACAGGCGGTACAAAATCCCCATCAACCGACATGAAATTCATGATTGTCTGTTATCCGTGTTGGTGCAGAACTGTTATAACATGTAAAAGAAAGATCGTCTCCTACTCGAGAAAATTTTTTTTTCAGACACACAGAAAATATGATGCAGTCTAAAATCCACAGTTTAATGATATAGTGCCAGTGGAAATCATTTTTCTTACCATAGGATTCCAGATGAAATAAGGATTCCAGGCAGATATTGGCCTACTATTCATAAATAACTCATTTTGAAAGTACTTGCTGATGTATGGGTTCAAGCGCACCATGCCAACCCATCACTATGCGCAATCAATGGGTTAGCAAGACAAACAAGCCTCCTTTAATAATTTACAACATGGCATGTTTTGATTCTGGATTCCCCAGCTGTTAATGTGTTTCTTGCAGTGGGGTAGAATGGATCTTCTCAGTTTGCCGAACTGTAAAATCAAATAGATTATGATATGCGTGTATGAAAAATTAGAGATATCAAAATTTGGAGTTTTACATGTGCACAGCAGAATCTTATTATGTTTCAGTAGGTTTAAATAATACATTATACTCTTATATCCAAATACTAAGGCTGTTAAAGATTTTTTTCTAAATGCTGCAAAATTTTGAATTCTTTACTGCAACACTTTTCTTAAAACAAACCCAACCAACCAAAAACCAACAAAAAACCCCCCACACATTCTTTTTAAAGCACTAGTTTTGGAAAAGACATTTTGCAGCACTTTGGAACGTAGTGAATTGAAAGTATTATGGTAGAAGAAAAGGAGGTGGGGCAGGAAAGATCCCTTAATGGCCCTCTCTCTCACAGTAAAAGTCTCAATTCCTTTCAAATCTTTCAACAGCATGTACACCCTCCATAATTCCATTTACAGAGGTAACATTTATGTTGAAGAGTTAAAAAAATTGCAATTTCCATAAGACTTCATCATCTAAGCAGAAGTATAATTTTATTGTCAAAGTAGCTGTAGAGTACACAGTGCATCAAAAATAAAATATAAGGTTAAAGACAGTATTTCCTCATGCTGTTAAAAACTAGAAACCTGATTAGGTGCCTCAGCTATTCCTACAAGGTAAGGGAGGACACATGACCAATTTGTCTTACCTTACCCTTATTTTACGCTTTTAGCAGATCGACATCTTCCTCAAATACTGTTTTTGGTTGTGGTCAGGATTTCCTCAATGTCACAGATTAGTTCATCTAAATTATTACCAGAAAGCTTACTGTTCCCATAAAACTAGTGCTGGATTGCAACACTAATAGAAAACTCTGTGTTACTTGCAATATAGCTGAACATTCACAGCAGAATCACATCACCAGTATCCCCCCTCCTCCATGTTTTACAACCATGTTTTCATGTGACTTTGAATAGTTCTATTGTGGTCTTTTCACATATTATTTACCACTAAGGGGAAAAAAAAAAAGATACTCCAATTTAAATATAAATCTACAGCATCACTTTCTACAACTAGTTTAGTAATAACAAAATGTGTTTATCTGAATTCTTTGGATATCAGAGACTTTGGTTTATTCCTAGAAGTAAATAGCCCAAACAGCAGAAGAGACCCGAAATCACTTTTTACCATGGAATAATACTGAAGACACCTGGAAGCAATAGACAGCCTTTTTGTATGTCTTGACTCGTATCTAACTTAAAATGGTGGAATAACTTGTGTGCTTTTAATCAAAGTATAAAAGATAAAGGCTACTCAGTTTGACATAAGAAAATGACACCAACTCATGTGTCTTACTCTTCTTAGAATGAGCTACTCTGCTGACAAAAACAGTAATAAAGAAATCCCCATTGTTAGTGCAGTGTAAAAGCCTTCATCCAAGAAGAAACAAATGGAGACAAATGAAAGATTTAAATAGTCCACAGATGACTGTAACTTACAGTTGTGGCTGATCTTTGGTAGTTTTTAGTACTTCTATCACCTGTGTGCTCTAAATCCCTCCATTCCACTTAACAGCACTAAATATTCCATCCCATAATATGTCTGAAAAAGCTCTCTTGATTATAGTGAAATAGAAGAAAGTCCATCTTCCTTGGAGCATGCAATATGATTTGTGTTTGTATAGCGCTCCCCAGTGAATACAAAAAACCTGCCTATAAAAGGATTATAAAGAGATATCAACTGGAACAGTGGAAATCTGCACAGAAGTTCACTGGTCACCTCCTCCTATCCCCTCATGCCTCTGATACAAAGCAGCTGTAAAATAGTGTTTTGGGAATGCCAAGCAACATACAGAGTTTGAGAAGAAAACCTTAAAAACTCAACAGAGATAGATACATCAGTAGAGTAATACTCCAATGGAGTAAGAGACGTGATGTTTCCTTCATTGGCAGAATCATGCAGAGATACAGGTCTCTGCATGGAGGTCAATACACAATTCATACTGATGCTGTGCAAGCATGTATATAGACAGCCTATGGTTTGTTGGCATGCCTTGTGAGCAGCTAACTTGCATAAGCGTACAAGATACTCCTTTTATTTTCTATGACTGATGCATGATATCTGCATTAGGGATGTTTGTATAACCCGGCAGTCAGGTACAAAGAGACATCCAGACAGAGGAATACTCTCAGAAACAAGGAATTTTCTCCTCTTGAATTTTTTGGTCCTAACTTCCCTGAAGAAAGATGAAAGTGACGGGAAGTGACAGTAACGGAAGTTTCTTCTCAGCGGTGCTCAAAACTAGTGTCTTTTTCTACTTCCTGGTGTACTAGTCTGAGTGATTTCTGTGATCCTTATTGCTTTCTGGTCACTTCAGTCTCTTTTCTTGATAGTCAACACAATTTCCTCTGCTGTGTCACTGTGCCTGATCAATACTGAAACAGACATTAATAAAAGTTACCCAGCTTTTGATTACTAATGTGCTTTCTTCGGTGCAGTTTGCATAGTTTAAAAGGTGCTGTCCTTGAGGGAGAGAGCAGCTGCTGAGAGACAGAAAGAGATAGAGTGAACTCGTTGAACTTCACCTTAGATGAAAGCTTCAGTCTGCAAAGTTCACTACCTTTAAAAGACACTTTCTAAGAATAATTTGAGAAAAATCCCCAATAGCAGCCTGGAGATTTGTATAGATTAAGAAATGTAAAATTTGTGCCACGCAGTTCAGGGAACTCCCTCTGTGGTATGCAGACAACCCATGAATTACTGCAGTGTTGAGATTACAGAGTACATACTTGTGAAACGCTAACTCCCATCACATTCAAACCTCAACCACCAGTGTGCTGCATTTTGATAATCACATCTGAAATGTCACAGTGTGGGCAACTGCCCTATAATACATCACTTTTCTGTTTAGTCAGAAAGTGATAAAAAGGGCACAGGAAAATAATAGATGATATGCTTCATTTTTAGCACTCCTTTATGGAGGAAAAAGAACCTGTAAGGCCTTCGAAGCCATCTGTTATCTATACATGTCAGATTGTTACAGATGAGAGACAGTTTACATTTTAATACCAGAAGATATTCATAGGAATTCCCAGCAAAATTCAGTTCAGAGCATGTGGTAGTATCCATAATGCACCTGTTTGAATGTTCAGCACTCATTACTTTGTGGATTTAATAGTTTGTCCATTATTAGTTTTATAAGCCACAAGATAATCATCAGATGTATTTCAATGAAAGCTGTGCAAGTCACAATGATTTAATTTTGAATGAAAACAAATTACACATTTTACTTAACAAATGAATAAAATTTGAATATTTAGGCTTTTAGATAATATTTTATAATAGTACAATTTTCTTCAAGTGGCATACAATTCATATTGAAAAAAGGAAAATGCTTTTTTTACATGTAAATAATACAGCTACATTATATATTCAAAGCTAACACATTCAGCTTTTCTAATCCATTAACAAAAGCACATTATTGCATACTTGCATCCAGAGTAGAATACAAGCACGTTTAAAAACTATAAAACTGGAATTTAAGAAATACTGTCACACTGAAAATCATGTAACTAACTGTCATACTGCCTTGTTTTTAATTAATAGATTATTTGTTGAGTTTGTTTTCACTCAGTTTCTATTCACTGCCCTGTTGGTTTTATGTCTGGCTTCCAAGGGAGAAGATAAACCCTTCAGTAGCACTCGTATGTGCCCACAGACCTGTAAGTCTTTGTTGTGGGTAGACAAATCTGATAGGCTTTGAGACTTAAGAGAGGTCTCCTTCCCAGGCTGCTAGAGCCAGACTGGTGGACCCCGAGACCCAGGGGATTCCTCCCATCCCAGTCTGGTGGATGGCGCTCCTGTGGTTTGCACTTTCAGATCTAGCCAGCAAAGCTGACCACATGCTCCAAAGATGCAAACACACACGCATAAAAAACTCATGTCCAGGGACACAGATTAACACAAACCAAGAACAGTGCTTTTACTGGCAGTCATATTACCGCAAGACACTGTCACACACGCATGAGCAACAGGGCCTGACCCTGTTCCTCCTCTCCAGCTGATCAAGACTGCAGCTTGCTAGCAGAGCGTACACATTCACATTCATGAACACCTAGAATACCAGCACAGACTTAAGTCTATCCACAATCCCATGGACCAAGGAGGCACGGATCCAGGCCCCTTTCCCCATTACCATCTCAGACCTCAGGTCTTTCCAGTGAGGCCTCCTCTTCTCACTGGCGAGACCGGCTTCTATTTTAGTATCAGATCACGAACACACAACCCGCACCAGATCTCTCCAGCAGCCAGTCTAAGGTGTGATCTGTACAGCAGAACTCAGACCAGGGTGCACTTGCTGGGCATCCAGATATCACCCTACTCCCTGGTTAGTCTAACCTGAAGTTGATTTAGCACATCAGGTACATAAACCACACAAAAATAAAAAGCATAGTCTCAGCAAAAATACTTAGGAATAATTATTACTTTAATAAGCAGATAGGGCAGATTGTGGTGATCAGGAATAGGTCGCAACCAGAAAATCACAGTGACCAGCAGCTTGCTTACACACAACCAACCCCTTCTATCCTGCCCGCTCTCTGTTATCCTACGCCTGTACTTCTATCCAGCCTTCTTTGCCCTCCTGTCCTCCTAAATCAGCAACCCTGCCATAACCAGTTCTCTTCCATTCATCCTGTTTTTTGCTACATCTGTACCCAAATTTCTGATGTGTTTACCTAGGTGATCTTGGCATTAAATGGCATTACAGATGTAGTTATCTTGGTACTAGTTCCTTATAATTCATCTGAAGTTTGGCCATGTCTCTCAAAACTCTCCCTTAATTGACTAAGAGATCCATCCATTCCTCATGGCACTATGTAACTTTGATCAGCTTCTCACGCTTCAATAGAACTTACATACTCATAAAGCAAACTGGAGCCATTTGTAGAAGGAAGAGGAGTCAGTGCTTGATGGTTAAGGTTTAGCTTTGGTTCATTTCTTACCACTGTCGAGGTCATTGGAAAAAAAAGGTTAAAGCTTCCATTGAGAACTAGTTTATTTAACAAGAGCTATAAAAAACCCTTTTGATCGGAGAATATTTTTGGCCCACAACAAAATTTCTGCTCTAAGACAGAAATGGCCAGGAATAGAATAGTCATTAACCCCATGTTAACAGATTTAGGTGCTGTGCTAAGGAGCCAGGTAAAAGCCTGAATCTACCATCACAAAGAATGGAAGGTGGTTCTCACACAAGCACAGCTGCTCCTCTAATCACCATGAAAACATGAACAGTAATGGTTTCACTGAAATGCAGACATTTTGAATCCTTAATGTGTTTTTCATAGAACTAGGATATTACTTTCACCCTAAATATTGCTAGTGCATTTTTTTCTTTGACAGAAGAGAGGAACCATACACAAAAAGTGAGCAGATATAACCAATCGCTCCCCTGAGTTTGATTACTCATGTGTAAACAAAAATGTATTTGTACACATTGTGCTGCTGGTGAATGCCTAAACAATATATTGCCCATGGAAAACAACCTTTGACAAAGGTTAGAATGTCTCTAGAAATGCCAAAATCTTCCATCACATTTGTCAGCAGGTCGAGGGAGGTGACCCTTCCCCTCTACTCAGCACTGGTGAGGCCACACTGCGTCCAGTTCTGGGCTCCTCAGTACAAGAGAGATATGGACATACTGGAAAGAATCCAGCGAAGAGCCACAAAGATGATGAGCATCCAGATGATGATTGGAGCATCTCTCCTGTGAGGAAACGCTGGGAGAGCTGGAATTGTTCAGCCTAGAGAAGAGAAGGGTCGGGGCATCTTATTAGTGTATATCTGAAGGGAGGGTGCAAAGAGGAGAGAGCCAGGCTCTTTTCATTGGTGCCCAATGACAGGACCAGAGGCAGTGGGCACAAACTGAAACACAGGAGAGTCCCTCTGAACATCAGGAAATGCTTTTTGCCTGTGAGAGCAACTGAGCACTGGCTCAGGTTACCCAGGGAGGTTGTGGCATCTCCCGCCCTGAAGATGTTCAAAAGTAGTCTGGACACAGTCCTGGGCAACTGGCTCTGGGTGGCCCTGCTTGAGCAGAGGGGTTGGACCAGATGACCTCCAGAGGTCCCTTCCAACCTCAACTGCTCTGTGATTTATTTTACATAATGTACTACTGAATTTCTCGTCTCTTCCCAGTAGATGTGCCATCCCTGGAAACATTCAAGGTCAGGTTGGATGGGGCTCTCAGCAACCTGATCTAGTTGAAGACGTCCCTGCTCATGGCAGGGGAGGTTGGACTAGATGACCTTTAAAGGTCCCTTCCAACCCAAACTATTCTATGATTCTATATTACCTGAACAAGAGAAAAACTAAGAAATGTTAGACTTGCTTATCCTTTACAATTCCTCCAAAGTTTTCCAGCTTTAAATCTGTCATTAAACGATAAATTGTTTCTACAACTTAGATTAATGGCATTCTTAAATGCATTTAAACTGAAATCAGGTTAACATTATAAAATATTTTAAATTAAATGCAACACTTGGCATGGATATCACCATGAAGAAAAGAAGTTTGTAATTGAAAAAATTACTGTGATGCTAACAAATCTTATTATCAGTGACTATCACAACTTATCCCTGTTTTAGCACAGGGCAAGTTGTCCTCTAAAATATTATCTGTCCATTGACTGAAGAGGGAGTCCAGAAAACTAACTTAGCATTTTAACCTTTAGATAGCTACTCTATTGTGTGGCAAGATTACTTCTGTCCTTAGAACAGAAAGTTGCCGTGTACCTATGCATTATCTATTCATACCTTCCTCTTCAAGCACTTTCCTGCATCTCACCTGTAATTATTTTGTCAAGTGCCTTTCTGACAGAAACCACTACCAAACTTGTTCCTCACCAGTAAACCCCCTCCACATTGTCTCACGTAAGGTACTGGAGGCGTTACCTCCTTCTGTAAACTCTTTCAACCCAGAAATCCACTTGCTCTTCACTTGTAAAATGTCTAAGTATTTTATGTATACACATGCGCTTAGAAATCATAAAAGCTTAAAAAAAAAAGTGTTGGTTGAAAGAGACCTCTGGTCCAACTCCTCATTTAAATAAGGGCCAATTTTGAAGGGTCATAATTAGAGAGGGTTTAAGAGGTGATCATTCATAGGAAAGAGCTCACACAGACTAACAGAACCCCTTTTTAACACTATGTTTTAGGGTTCTGAATCTCTCCAGCAGGTAGTCGTTCTTCTGGCAAAATGGCGTTAGCATCTACAATAATTTCTGCTACTGGATGTAAACCACACATTCAGTAGTTGCACAGATAAATCCTTTCCAGACTCTATCGTATTCTAGAAACACATCACATGTTCCTTTCAACTGCCCTAGACAATGATTCTTTCTCTGACCTGCTTTTGTGCATTCATATAACAACCCCGCATATGGGAGCGTGGACTGGAACCAGACAAGCAGGTACACATTTTCATTAACATTTAAGGTCAAAATTCCAGTTTGACATCACCAGGCCAACTTTCTGTCTTTATTTTACATTATGGGAGGAAACGCTATATCCAATTTGCCTTTTGCATTAGATTGAAACTTAAAAATAAGACAATTTTGCACACAAACCAGGAAGACATTGTTAGAGCTGTATAAAACAGGTGGAGAGGCACACAGCAGGTGGTTACAATACCACAATAATGTTTCTAAACCATTATGTTCCTGCACAAGAATGCTCACTATCTATGCTTAGAAAAGAATAATAATAAACCAAATAATTTTGTCCTTCTGTTAGCAAGCGAAAAGACATCCATTCCACCACCTTGAGCAATTTTGAAGGCACAGTAAGGAACAGTTAGCAGGCCATTTTCAGCATCATACCTGGTGGTTTCCATTACTTATACTGTTACTGCTCTCAGGAGACACATAACTGGTTGTCTAATTCGTTAGGCAATGTCTTGAAGAATTACTTATTGAGCAGAAAATATGCCAATAGTAATTCTATGCTCACAAAAACCAATGTGAAAATATTTTTAAAAAAAGCTATTATATAACTGTCTCCAAATTGCCATCATTAGTTATTCCCATCAGAAAGCTGGTTCTTTCAGGAAAATGCTCTGAAAAGAAAAAGCGTTTGCACCTCAAATTACTGTCTATTAAATGACAGCAGAACGTCTGGTGGAAAAGGAAGGAGAGCTTAGGGCTGGAGGGACCTGCATTCAGATTTCTCATGCAGTACAGGTATCCACTGGTATCTCTGGCAAGTCATACGATGAATGCCAACATAGCCCTCTGCAGCATTTTGCAAAAATATTGAACTAGTTCAAATAGGATAAAGTGTATTGCTGTACACTGACAATTCAAACCTGTATCATAGCCAAGTAGTGACAGATTGGAGTACCTTGTTAAGGAGGTTATACTGCTTGTAACACCTGGACAGGCTCAGATATATCCCACACATGTAGACATAGCTACTCTGTGCCTGACATGCTAGTCTGTAAAAACAATTTTTTTCCTTCAGATAAACAATACTGCACGGACAAATAAAGAACTCTAAGGTATTCAGCAAGTAATAGCAGGGACATAAGCACAAATAAACTATATAACCTTTATATTTAAAGGGACTTATTTACAAAGACCATTGATGACTGATTTTTTTAAAAATGGCCTTTCTTATTTAATCTGTGACTTTCAACACAAGCCACAGGAACTCAACAATACAATCCTTACATAAAGCTATAGCATCTATGGTTAAATGAGAGCATGCATTTTGTGGAAACAAACTAGACGCTCCTGATAACCTTGCTAAAAGTGAGTGTCAGGAGTCCAATACTCGGACCAGATTCTTTTAGATATTCCACCCATGGAAGATGTAATGTTTAATATAAAAATTTACTTATCTGAAGACAGTTCATGTTACATGAGATTTCTGATTTAGCACATAGATACAAAACATACCAAAATCCCAACAGAAACGTAAGTTGCAATTGCTATATATCGCTAAGCGTAATATACATTCCAATCACAATACCAAGGTGGTTCCCATTACCGATATCTAGAATATGCTCACCATCACAATGCTGGCATCCCTGATCGCTGGGAAGGAGTATGTGGGTTGAAGTCAGCTCAAGCCCATTGTTCTCTTTGAAATTCTTTTTGGTTTTTGTTCAGTTTTTATGCTGGGCTGAGCCACATATTCACTCCCTCCGTTCTGGTCTGGCTAACTCAGGGAAACTTTCCTACTGTTTTAATGACACCAGTGAGAAAAAGGTTATAGTAACAGCTGATCCCCTCAGCTGTTGATAGCTGTTCATCTAAACCAAAGGCCACCCTTCAGACCCTCTCGTGTTGAGATAAAGTCAGCTTCTTTGCAACAGCTGTGCTCAGTCCCATCCTGCATTACTTGCCTGAGCTTCATGGGCACTCACCCATGCCCATCTCCTCTGAGCCTTCTTCCATCGCAGGGGTTTATTGGTCAGTTGCAGTGAGCTACATAAGCATCTGGTAAAATACTGCAATATTCATTTGTCATTTATTTTCTTTAAATGTAGAACTACCCTAAAGGTCTTTTTTCCCCACTTGACTTTTCTAGCCTCATTTTCAAGTCAATAAATTGGTTGCTTTTCCCATTAAGAACTCTCTTATAGTATATGTCCTCTTTCAGTGCAAATGTTTACAGTGACCAGAGCTGTACATGCAAGCAACTAAGACAAATGCGCATTTGATATACAGATTTGAGGTTATCAGTCAAATACCTTGGAGAATACGTACTGCAGGAGAAACAAAAGATTCATTAGCTATTTGGCACAAACCGCCATGGCCATAGCATTCAAACATTTGTTATCTTAAATGCTGTCAGAAAGCCCCAGCTAATTATGTATGTTATAGGTAGTATGGGTATTGGTGAAATGGTGGAGAAGTGCCAGCAGCACCTGATGCTGAAAGGAAGAAATTCTCCTATATGACTTCAGCACCATTCATCGTACAGCTACATCCACTGGAAGTCATGTCACTCACTTCAAAGAACATAACATTTTCATGGAGATGTCTCCATGAAATATAGAAGTTCTTGCTGACATACAAGGGTTAAAGTCTGATTCTCAAACATCCCAGGCTAATGTGGCCATTTCACCAGAAGTTCTTGCAGGATTTAAACCTCAGGACACTATTAAACTAAAAACCTCGGCAAAGGTTTTACAATAAGAGGGGAATGGTTGGTATGTTTCTCTTGCAATGAAGCATTCACTAACTTGAAAGATAGTTCTCGCCTCTTACAGGGACAGTTTCTCTCACACACATTAACAAATTTTAGATGAACTCATGCCTTTTTGGATTAGAAAACTCCAATTTTGATATGCAAAGATAGATTTCAACATTCCTCATAGACTTTAAAATTTTATTTGTAGTTTTGATAGAACATGAAAAAAAACCCTTAAGCCTATATTCTGTCAGCATTGCTTCTGAACTCTACTCAGACCATGTTTATCATGCATCTTCTGTCTGGTAGGCAAGGCTCTCCAAAAGCCCTTTGAGGAATTTGAAGAACTGAGAATTTTTTTACCATTTTCTTACTTACATGTTTATCAAGACTAGTAGCAAAATTAGATTTGTAGACTACATGAAGGGTTCATTGCTCCCAAACATCTGCTATGCACTGAAAGATTTTTTGGTGGTGGGTTTGGTTTTGGATGAGTTTGGGTTTTTACATTTTTGTTTTCTTTTTTTTTTTTTGGGGGGGGGGGGGGGGGGGGNGGGGGGGGGGGGGGGGGGTAGTGCTGTCAAATTCAGCCAGAAGCACGGTGCTGATCTTGAGGATGTGAAAGACAAGATGCCAACTGCAATACCACTTACTTAGAAAAACAAATGCTACCTGAGACTAGCTGAGAACACCCCATACCAAGGACAAAACAACAGATTTACCCTTCAATGAAACCAGGCATATAACCACAGCCAGAACCACAAACAACCAGAATCCAGGATGAACCTTGCCTGGGACATCGGCTTAGAATAATGGAGATTAACACACCACTGGCCATACGTCCACACCACCTGCATAGGACAAGCATGTACTGATCCTGCACAGGACAAGTACATACCGATTATGTGAGCAATAGTAACTGATTAGCCCACCCCTTACCATGATTGATTTGATTGGTCTACACAACTCTATTGTAACATATATAAACCGGGCTTTCATTTGTATCGGGGTCCCCCATGCATTAGGCTAGGGCATCACTATGAGCACAGCTAAAATACAAAAGAATAAATTCCCTTGGTAATTCTACATTAAGTGTCCTTGAGTCAGGGGTATATGATAAAGATAATAACACATTTTGT
>RSEF01000002.1:74299936-74365512 GCA_003993805.1 Himantopus leucocephalus | reverse complement strand
AAAAAAATTCTTAAAAGTGTCAAGCTAATAAACTAAAATATCATCATTCTTTGACAGCGGGAATTCATAAAATGTAAATGTTGGTCTCTAAATAAAGTGCTAGCCAGCTTGCTGATGGCACATATTTTTTTTCACAATTCTCCCACTTACATCCACTCAATTTTTTTGTAAAAACATGTGTGATTTATTTTACATATTAAGCTGACTCCACAGAATTACTTTCAAATCTGTCTTGGCTTCAAATTACTGGAATTCAAAAATGCAGAGTTGTGTATTTTTTTTTTGTTAGCACATATGACTCAAAAGCAGCACTGTTGTACATTTAACATTTGATGAGTGGAAAATGCAATCCTATGATCAAAGGAGAGTATATTGCTCTTCTGGAAGCAGCTTCTCCTGTCCTCCAGAACTCAACTCAATGCAGCTGGTCAGCAAGGTTCTGGAACTGCACATGTGTGAGAACCAGAGAAACACAAAGGGATAGTGGGGTGGGAGATAAATAACGTTTATTGGGATAAATAACATAAGCTCAATGCCAGATGCCCGATACCCACCAGCTGGTATCATTTGACACCTGCTTTTATTAATGTTGAAATCACTGGTAGAAATTCTTGATGACTGATACTAAGTCCATAAGAAGAGAGCACTGCTGCAGCATTTTATGATCATCCCTCTCTCAACAATTCCATATCAGAGGCTATAAAGGTGGGCAGTAGAAGGCTTCCAATTTATGCACCTTTGTGCCCCCTACTTCCCTCTAAAGAAGGAAATGTAACAGCAAATAAAATTATCTACTTTAATCCTGATCCCAGCATAAGCAAGCTTTAGTTTTATAATAATTTATTTTATAAAATATTTTCAGAACTGTAGGAAAACAGTTTCCCAGCTTTTTCTTGGATTTGGAAACTGTTGGTACTCCTCTCTGTTTGAAAAAATTACAGTAATCGCACTCCTTTTTCCTCAGAGATCTCCTGCCAGTTTTCTTAAGCCACATCCTCCCCACCTCCAGAAACAGAGGTAAGCAGCTTAAACTTAACTAGCATTTTTCAAAACATCCCTAAAATAGTTTTGCAGTCTCAATTACAAAAGGTTTCCTTAAAATGGAACATGTTATTTTAAAAAGAAGTCTAGGGCAAGGAAAAGGTGTTAATCACTAGTGAAAAATCTAAAAATTACATTTAGCCTTAAGCCTATTGCAGTTTTTCTGATTCCATAATTTTACTGATATTGAGATATCCTACAGTGCATACGCAAAAAACCCCATCCCTAAACACTAAAATAAAATGCTGAGACTTTAAGACATCTGACTTTGCATTTGAATTTGACAAGTTTGACTCCTTATGTCACCTTACTGTTTCTTTGATAACCTCTTCATGACAGGACTCCTGTACTTCTGTAATATTTCAACATCCTTATGTCTGGTTTCATTTCTTTTATTAGAACGAATCAGGGAAAAATATTAACCCCTGCATAGTTAAAATTCTGTAAGGTCATCTGCCCCTGGCTACATAGCCTCTTTTCTTTAGACTGGTTTACTGCTTTGTTCATGTTAGTTAGCTCTCAAATTACTTTAAACATGTAACTACAGTTCTGTGGAATTTCATACACACAACACAAAGGCAAATGCAGTGTTACAAAGAAAAATCTTGTAGGAAGAAGAAAAATATCTAAAGAACTGTTTACTAGCAAAAAAAAAAATCATAAACTTGTCTATTCTGACACAGATTCCCTGACCAGCATTTTTCATTTTAATAAACCAGAAATTCAACATGCATTATAATGAGTAGTAATGCCACTGAAATTATTTATATACACACACACACCCCGCCGCCTTCTTAGTGTAGGCTATGGAATCAGGATTTTGTAAAGTAAAAAGCTCATTGTCTCTGAAGGTACAATCAACACAGTTATTTCCCTGGCCAAAATTTTGGATTTCCACATCAAAGAGGTTATGGAATGCTAATTGTTAGTTTTATACATCTTCAAGAGGTAGGCTAGTTTCTATGACATGTATACTCAAAATATTAATCAATAAAAAAAATCCTAAAACTTTAAAGGCAAGGTAAGCCATTACAGTGTGAACAATTATTTATTCTGGTTCATCAGATTTTATGAAGTCAGTTAACTGAGCAAATGGAATTTGACAAAAATGGTTTAGTCTTGGATAAATTAGCATTAGTTTACAATTCCTCCCATAAAACAGAGACAGCTATTCCGATTTCATTCTGTAAGTCAAGCTAATTCAGAAACACCACAGTACAATTTTTTTTTTCCCATGCACACTAGGCAAATTTAGTTAATCTTGCCTCATGGGTTATGCTTCCCATAGATGATTATATTGTTGGCTAATAGCCAGCTGTGTTAAAACTCCTGAAAGTCGAGCTTTCTTAAGTGACCATGGTATTAAACTGAAATTGTGTTCCTGTCCTGGTGAGATTAATGAAAATATGAATACAAAACTGTATTTGAATTTCTATCCAGGAAATTCAGGTCTGTTAGCTGTCATTTGTATCATTGTCTTTCATGTACTGAACATCACTGCTCAAATTGATTATGTATATACAATCCCAGTATTAAATGACTGAAATAGTCTTGGAAGTTGCTTGTAACTATATGAACTTATTGTTGCAATCCCTCAGGAAGCCCTTTCTCAAACTTCAGACAGGTATTTAAGGCACTAATATGCATTGAACAACTGCAGAAATTCGAATTCCATTTTTGGGTATGAGGGGGGAAAAGCAATGGAAAGAAGAGATGGTGCATAATTTATGGACTAAACGATGGATTTCCATTTGCTTGTTCTATGGAAAAAAAATCCAATTTACAGCCCCTATCTAGAGTGACAGCTCAACGCATCGCATCCACAGCACACTTCTGGCTACCACAGAACTATCTTTTAAAGTATACAATCTAATTGCCTGTAATCCAATTCATCCATTAAGGCGATTGAATCCCTTCTAGTCACTCCAAGTTGAGACAGCAGCTTGGATAAGTAACATTTGCTTCTTAAAACGACTCAGTAGCTTACAACACATCTAATCATACCCTGATTTTGTTTTGGTTATTTTGTCCAGAACAACACACTGCTGGTGTATGTACTTCCCTTACACACAGAAGCACATCCTTTCAGTCAGCAATATTCTCAATGTCATTTATGCCCTAAATGCCTCTACATCACACCATGCAAACACAAAGAGCTCAGCATTCTCAAATGCCCCAGGCAAACCTCTGACAACACAGAACCCAAGAAAAGGATTCTGTAGCCATATCCAAGAAAAGCAGAATTTCACTGTTGGGGCATAGCCATATTTTTAATTCTAATGCAAGTCTTTTCTGTCTAACTGGCAAACTATGAGCTAGATCTGTTCTGGATGAATATTATATTCAACATACCGAGTTTCCTGCAAAAGACAGAAGAAAAATAATCAGCAAATGTTGCTCAAATAATCAAAAAATCAAGGTTTTACACCTGTAAGTACACAAAAATATCCTGATGCTAACAGAAAAGGGAGAGAGGTCAACATGGGAAGCTGAAGTTTACAAAACGCTTGCAGGACAAGCTTCCCAAAGCAGGCAGGCATCCCATTTAGAAGTCTGTCAAAGAACAGTGTACAAGAACTGTGGATTAACGGCTTACATAGCTGTGGAAACAGGAAGTTTTCAAACAAGCACACTAAATAAGTATTGAAGCTCTCTTACTCAGATTCTAATTGGATTTCATGATTACAGCCAGACAGCACAGGAAATGAGGACAAAACTAGCTGAAATCATAGAACATTTTTGGTATGAGACACTGAAAGTAGTACACAAATTTTTGGTTATAATTATCTTTCACAGTCTAGAGATGTCTACATTTCTGTGAAAGTTTTTCTGTGAATTCAACTACAAACTCCCAGTTATTTAGAATATGACTCTGAAGATGGGGGAGGCAGGGAAGAACCCTCAAGTTTTAGATATCTAAAATTGACAACACAGGGAAATTCATATCTCCTGAATGGAAGTCATTGATATCTAAGTAGACATTTGATGGCACAAAAGTTTCACAAAGTTTCTCAATTCCTTCCCAGAAGAGTAGAAAAACTACTAATTATCAAGCACAACTCAGTAATTTTCAGATTTTTTTTTCCTATGCAGCTTAATTTACCACTAACCAAATACCAAAGAAGCAAAGGGAAATACTCTCTCATCCTGTGGAAAAGAAAGTTTATACCTGATGCATTATGTTATGTTATTACTGCTATTGACGATCATCATTCCTACACATCTGCTGGAGAACAGTCCAGGAGTGTTGCTCCCATTTATTTTGTTCAGTACAGCAGCGCAAATAAAAGTTAGACAAAACTCCAAGAGCACTTTCATTGGCCAGGTCTGAACAGTATGGCATTTGCTCTGAATGAATATAAAAAACCTGGCTGATATGGTCTGACTACTTCATGATTGCTTTCATGCCAAGTAACAGCTTTAGTCAACATGTCAGTAAGAACAATTTAAGAACCTATTTTCCTAAGGCCAACAGAAAACCCTTCCTGTTCAAATTAACAAACATTAAACCAGTTATTTACTGACATTTTTCAGAACCATATCACCTCAATTAAGGGTTAAATAGAGGCAGCCTGAAGTTTACAGCAGAAGTGACTGAACTGTTTTTGGCACAGCTTATTATAAATTGTTGCTCTAGGCTGCAACTGTCCCAAGACTGCCATTGTGTATTCCAGACACGTTGTAAAACTACAACCTCAGACTTGCCTATTTTAGCTTTTCTTTCTTTCACCCGTACTCCCTTTTGGCATAGTATACTTTAATGGTAGGCTGCCTCTTTTTCTGATTAATCATGGTGGCAAGAGAACAAATTAGAAAAAAAAAATCTTAATTGCTATACTATGAAATTATTAGTGCTGGAACAATTCCACAGCAGCCCTGTGTCAAAACAAATTCTGGCTATTCAACATCTGCTAATAAAAAAAATACACAGGGAAGTTTTGAAGTGGTAATATCTATTAGAATATACTTAAAGACAGAGATTCTTCCTCAGGTGACACTGTTTCTCAGTTAAAGAAATTTTGTTTTGTCTGGAAACACTTATTTTATCTACATATTTGGATTTCAGTATATTGTCTTTTCTACACTGCCAGTGTTGCTAAGGCTAAAACTGAAAAGAAGTATCAGCTTTGGCATGAAATCATCATATCGCTCTGGTTTTAATACTCAAATGCAGTTCTGCGTAGGCTCACACATGTGTGCTGACAAAGCAGGTATCACCGCTTAAGCCATCCAGAGCAGATATATTTTGTTATAACAAAATTTATTTTGTTTTTTAATAGAATAGAAGAGCAAGAAAGGTAAAAAGAAGTTAGTTAGTTATTCTCCTGTGGCCTTCTCACAGTTTGGGAGAGAATAAAAGGCATCACAATGTTGTTTGAAGAATGACTGAAATTATATAATACTTGTCATGAAGGTTTTTTTAAAAAAATAATTAGACACCTGTTCAAAGTACAGCTAAACCTGAAGTTAAACCCTGATTAATCGATGCATCCTTCAATCAAGTTCTGAAAATCCCGAAGTGTAGACAGTTTTCATGAGGTATCTGTAGAGTAACCATGACTGTAAAGGTTTTGACAGCATTTGC
Source organism: Himantopus leucocephalus (assembly GCA_003993805.1). Taxonomy (NCBI): domain Eukaryota; kingdom Metazoa; phylum Chordata; class Aves; order Charadriiformes; family Recurvirostridae; genus Himantopus; species Himantopus leucocephalus. The sequence continues at coordinate 74,359,886 of RSEF01000002.1, read as the reverse complement.
ATGTAGAAAATAAGACCAGAGATGTAAAGCAATGTAAACAAAACTCATGCTTAACCAATGGAATATACTGCATAGCTACAATGAGATCAACATAATTCAGATTATCTGGTGTGTAAGTGAGAGAAATGGTTCTTTAGGGCTTTCACCAAGTTGATCCTTGTAAAGGAGGCATGAAATTCCAAGTCCTCAAGATCAAGGAGGCTGGCAGTTTGAAAAGGACAACAGATTACCAACAAGGTTTTGCTTTGCACCATTTTAAAATCAAGGAAAGTCTTGCATCTTAAGTAACACAATCTGTTAACTTTTGAACGCTACTTCAGTTTGCCTTTGGTTTCTGCAATAGCTCTAATTGACTCAGACTCACCATACGTAACAAAAGTCAAAAGTATTAAGACTCTGCTAGCCTCAAGTAAAGTCAACCTTCCTAATACCTTGCAGCTCACAAAGCTGTTTCTAAACCCAGACTCACTACTAGCACTGAGCACTGTGTACTTTCCATCTAAAAAACACTTTTAAAACTAGAAAAAATAGACACTTTAAAAATTAATTGAACTTCTCTGCTGTTTCATATACACTTCATAAACAGAGCTCTTAGCACTTAACAGTGTAAAAGCAAGTTTTATCTTCAAGGTCTGTGCCCACAAGACTGCAAAAATACTTATTACCAGTCACAAGGAGTAAGAAGGAAAATAGAGTAAGTTTTGCTACCTACTCCCTGCCATCTGGCTGCTCAAGTAACAGGGTGACCTTTGAGATTCTCTTTTCTGCTTCCACCTGTTTAAAAGGAAGTAAGCTTCAGACCACAAGAAAAGTTTAATACAGTAGACCAAAGCCTCCATACAAAGCAGCTCGATGTGACAGGCAGTTTTGCAGAGGTTCCTTTATGATTTCACTTTTCACACACAATTCTGTGTGGTATACCTTTTGGTATCAATACCAATTACCACAACATCAAGTATGGCTTGTATTCCATAATTACCAAATCAATAAGAATAACTCCTAAAACAATCGGAGCAGCGTTATCTTGAAATACAACACTACCTGTTTATAACTGAGGTTTATACGAAAACAGTAAGAAAGTGGCATCTTACATGGCTCACAAGAGACTAGACAACTGAACAACATCTAAACTATCTGGAACATTCTAGTTAGTTTACAGCATTACAGCCATAAAACACTGTAAGAGCTATGCTTCATATATTTTACAGTTTAAGCTGTTTTCCCTCCTGTTTCAGATTGTTGGTGTATTTTTGCCAATAAAAGTGAAAAACAGCGAGCAGAATAAAAGCCAGTACTTAAAGATATTGTCAAATCTTCAGTGCTTTCTGTTTTATTAATTGGTTGCTCATACACACATTAGCACTGTAATCTTCTTCACGGTCTAGTCACCCCAAAATTCAGTGGCAAGGTAATTAAGTACTCCTTACCTTCAGAATTATTCTTGTATCTTCTTTACTAGAGCCTCCATCTACTCGAGTCACTCTATATTCCAACCACTGCTGAACAACAGCTTTCTCCTCTACTGTATTTCCAAGCAGTTGGTCTTTCTTAGCCTGTTTAACTAGGTGGGCAGCTATGGTCATTAATCCTGTCAGACCTGGACCATTGTTCGTTTGAAGAACAGGAGCCTAGAAGAGGAAACAAAAGCGTAATACTAAACAACTCATTCAAAAAGTAGTCTCTTTTAGAACAGCTATTGTTTTTTTACAGCCCCTCAAGAGGATCTTTAAAGCATTATATCAGAATTTAGAATCCACACTAAAGGTAGTAACATAAAAAAAAAAGTGTGTTCTCTTTTTACTCTTTGGGATGGATTATTTTCAGTTGTTACGGAAGAAACGTATTTAACACATGCATGTGGACAAACCAATTAATCACATTCTGCCAATATTAGCACGAAATAGTATTGCTTGTTCTAACACTGGCAGAAACCTTAACTAATTTTAAACTCATTTTCCAGCTCAAGACTCTTGGCTTACAATTGTAAAGTCAGTAGCATCCAATTTCTCTCTGAGCAGGCCACAGTAGCCAGACTTACCGAAATGCTTATTCATACTTACTGTTCTATTGACAAATGCTCTGACAGAAGTTAGTACTTCACTGGTATCAGGGGAGGCCAACACAACACACCTCTAGCTTTAACCATATCTTTGTTAGCAACATTACCACATGTTAAACTGTGGGAAAGCAAACTGAACCCCTAACAAACGAAATGAATGAACTGAAAGTCACTGCAACAGACTAAATCCCGTTCTGTCATTTCTGACATCAAATGATTGAAGAGAAACTGATTAAAATATAATACTTCTTTTTTTTAGTATCTGACCACACAGAAGAGGCTGTCTATGTTCAGATTTAATTATCATAAGATGCAAGTTGAAAGCATAATATTCATTTTGCAGTTGTACCAAGAGTCTTTGACTACTATTCAATTTTTCCACTGAACGTGCAGTTGGAAAAGATATGGACAGATCCGTTACTTGATTTTTCAGACTTATGCTTTACATTAAAATACCAGTTGGGTTGTTAAATAATTAGGGAAGCTTTTGCAACCAAAGAATGCATATATTGCTACTCAGAACTCTAATCATAAACAGTAAATAAAGTCAAGAAAACACATAAAAACATAAGGCAACTGCACAGCTTGTTTTCTCTTTTGACCTTCTCCGAGAATCACGTAAAGGCACTCACACATTTGTGACACCTTCAGCCTCACATTACATTTTTCATGCCTCAGGTGCCTCTTAAACCACAAAACTTAATGTTTCCATACAAACTTCAAAATATCAAGACATCTATTTTAAAAGAGCAAAATATTTAAGAGCAACAGTTCTCCACTACAGATGCATTTCTGGCATTAACAACGTATCTTTTTCACGTGCTTTAACCACACCAGCACACATATAACTGCACTGGCACCAGGAAAAGGCAGGGAGAAGGACAGTGCTGTAAGAATAAGTAGATTTTAAGCCGACATCCCTCCAACGACCCACGATAACCCTTCCACAGGCAGAAGAAAGAGGCTTCCAGAACCTGCGAGTAGACAGCGAGGCTCTACAGCCACAACCGAAGGGGGGGCTGCGAAGGAAGGGGTTGAGGGAGAAAAGGTGAAACCCCCCACTCAAGGCGGGGTGCGGGGCCTGCACTGGCCGTGCGGCGATGAGTAGCTGACGCCGACGCAGGGCCCACCGTCCCGCCCCGGCGAGGGAGAGTGAAGGATCCTCAGCCACCGCCGCACCAGCGGTGGAAGGGGGAACGGCCGGGCGGGAAGGCAGGAGGAGACACAGCAAGGTGAGAGGCCGTTGGAGAAGGGGGTTAGTGGACGGACGGACGCCCGCTCGCGCCGCTGCCCGCCCCTCCTCGCTCCCTTCACCTTCCGCTCCCCCTGGACGCCGTACTTGTTCCCTTTCGGCAGGCCCAGCAACTTCTCCAGCAAAACCAACTCCTCCACGCCCGGCCCCGGCCGCGCGGCAGCTGCCATCTTTGGCGGAGGACCACCTGGGAAAGGAAAGGCGGTGACAGCCACCACCTGACAACAACCGCCGATCCCATTGGAAGACAAAACGGCCACACCGCCAAAGGAACCCTCACGGCTATTGGCCTGACGAGGCCGGCCAGCCAATCAGACGCTCGGCGCAGCCAACGCATGCGCCGAGTGGACTTGGCTTTGCAACCCCTCGGGGGGCGGGGGAAGAACTGCGGATCACGAAGGGCGCATGCGCATCCGCGGGCCTGCATTTCCCCCCCTCCGCCCACGTGGTGGTTTGCGCATGTGCCCGGCGGGGGCGAAGCACGGGGGGTCTAAGCCACGCCTCAGGGGTGTGGCCTCCGCCGGTGGGCGGGGCGAGCTCTGAGGGGCCGCCGGGCCGGGGCCGCCTCACCGAGGGCAGTGGCGCTACGGCCCCGGCCGGGCAGGGGAGACGGGGGGGAGTATCGACCCGGCGGCCTCCTCTCCGCTCCACGGCAAGGCCATCGGCGGGCGGCGGGCCGAGCAGCCCTGCCACCTGCCGGAGCAAGGCGCTCCACGGCCGGCCTTGCCAGAGTCGGTTGGTAGCGCCTTCCCAACGGAAATAACGGCTGCTTGCTTCCCGGAAAGGGGCGAGAGCTGTTGATGGGCTTGTCGCCGTGCCTCTGACAGAGGCAAATAAAAGGAGGAAAGCCGGTGGCTTTTCCGGATCACGCTGCAAGCCCCAGGCAGCGCCCGGTTCGCAGCGCTGCCGCCCGGCCCCGGGGTGTCCCGGTTGCTGGAGGCGTTCAGGGGGCACCCGGCACCCGGGCCGGGGTCCCCCGCTCCCGGCGTCCTGGCCTGCCCCGTCCCTTGCTGCCGCCTCTGCGTACGATGGATCGATTAATGCAATTACAGTGGTCCGTCCTGCGGTGGTGTCTGGGGGATACTGCTAGGTCAACCAGCCAGACGCGTATCTCCCTCCACTCAGGGTTTCTCAGGAACCAAAGGCTCATGAGATGACGCTGCTTATCCATCCCTTCACCAGGCCTGCCTTCATCCACCCCCATAAATTTTGAACTTGTTGTCCAAGTGTAGCCAAATTTAGCAGAGAAGCTGAACTTTCAGAGGGAGTTACATTACTAGAGATTTTGTAAAATGAAGGAAAGATGCTCACACGGAAGCAAGCCATTATAGGTGCTGATCGAGGGCATCAAAGGAAGAGGAGGAATAGAACGAGGGTTAAGAGAAGCATGTTAATGAACCATGGTTAATGATAGTAGTGAAGTTAAGAGATAAAAACCACAAAATGTGAGCTGGCCATGAAAGTGTGTGATTTACCTGCACGTTAGTGTTTGAGATTTGTTAAAGGCATGATTTAATCACCTTTCCAATTGAAGATACTCTGCTGTGGATGTCATACCTCTACATCTCATCATAAATGTTAGAAATCAAAACAATTTTAGATTGCAAGGTCTGTTTGTGCAAAATGTCAAAGTGCAATTCTTGATAGAAGACTATTGAATACCAAACTAGCATTTTTACTAAAAACAACAAGCTAGTCTTGTCCTACTCCTGACAATTTCAAAATACAGACTCAGGGCTATCACTGCGTTAGTCATGTTAAATAAGATGATCCTGACAAATGTCCTGGTTCTTCAATGAAACGCTTTGTCTTGATACAAGGTGACATTTAGATTTGTACCTTCTGTTGCAGAAAAAGTCTGAAAGTGGCCACAGAGCCTTCCTCTGAGTGAGGAGCAATTCTGAAATTGTGAGTGGATTTTTAAGGTTTTGCAGGAATTTGTTTGATCTTTAGTATTAACATCTGCAATGCACTTCATTAAAAACAACAAATTATTCTCCATTGAAACTGGCATTGCTCGGTGCAGAGATGTTTTTTTCATTCTTCAGCTCCTTTCCTGCAGCAATATTTTGAAATGTTAGTGTTCCAGCTGTGCTCCAGTGTGATTGATCAATTAATGATCTAAAATTGTACAGAAAGCTTTCATTTTCAGTGGGTAAATTGATAGAAATGTTTTTCCAATTTTTTAAAAAGTTAATTGATTGTTTACACCATCTATCAGTAAACATACAGCTATATTTATGGGTTATTTTATATATTTGTAATTTTTAAATGCTTTGGAACCTAGAAAGTGAGACATATCAGTGTGAAATATTGCTGTCGATGGATTGAAATATCTACCGGTAACAATAAAAAAGTTACAATTTGAGTCAGATGAAAGGATAAAGCTTTTTTTTAATTTATTTATTTCCTCCCACTTCAAAGTTTTAAAGTCCTTGGAAGGGGAGACTTTATAAATTAGGTGGAGGAGATTAACTGCTTAAGGTTGTGTAGCAGTTTTCCCTTGATATCGGTGCTTAGCAATGTCTGCCTTTTTTTTCTGTGCACAGTTCTCCCCTCATTCCATTAGGTGGAGCTTTGTGATTAAGACTGCAGAAGAAACTTGATTCAAAGTGCAAAATAATTCACCACGGAATGGCTGGGGGAGGAGGCGAACGAAGCCTACTTTGCTTAGAGGTATCAGTGTCCTGTACTCAAGCTCGATACACAAAAATCTGAATCAAGAGCCTCACACACAAGGAAAATAACTTGAAAAATCGATTCTGTCAAATGGAGCACTGCTCTAATCTGCTGTTATCATAGTCAAGTTCCAAACCTAAAATACCTTAGGTTATAAATTAAATGTCAAATATAATTAATTTGGCACTTGAAACATGAAGTGGGTGACTGTCCTTTAGAGAAAGCCTGACAGCTTTATGTATGTCACATCGGTATCTGTTAAAACGAGCTTTACATGCCAGACGATCCTTGTGTGAATCATATTGCTGTTAGCTGTACCAGAATTTTGTCAATGTAATAAGTCTCAGAACAGTTTTCTCCTTAATTGTCTGAAGCTTTTGCAAGACAATATAAATCAAGTGTCATCTGCCTCATCTGTGCAAAATAATGGTTTTATAATACGTCAAATAAGCAATTTATTTCTTATTCATTGCTAGAGAAGTTATTGTTGAATATTTACATACAAATCTGTATTTTATACGAACGGAGAGTATTTCTGCCTTATGCCTTGGACCCACTGCAGTTACAATTTGAATCCAGTTTTCCTTCCACCTTTTTAAATTCAGCAGCAGTGGCTGTAGTCCTGCAGTACCCTTCCACAGGGAGGTCCAGGTTATATCTGCCTGTACCACTCCTTCCCCAGCCCACAGCCCCGAAGCGTGGAGACCCCTTCTTGCACGCCCTCCTCCCCTTGCCCCAAACAAAGCAAAGAGGTCTTTCTTCACTTTTTGCATTTTGTGTCCCTGCTTTGCACAATGAACTACACTAGCCTTAATGCGTATTTGTTCATAGGTACCCCTGGGGAAGTGGAGAAGGTGGGTTTGCCCAATGGACACTTTCATACAGTTGTTGAAATCAAAATACCAATAAACCACATTATTTCCCACTAATAGGACCAGTAGGACCTTCCTAATCCAAACCTCATAAAATTTCCCCAAGCAAAGATTTAATAGCAGAGTGCTGCAGTAAGGTTTTATTGCTGTAGTTTCACGATTAATTTTTAAATGCGTGTAACAAACTGGCTAAATGTTTGTGACTGATAGCCTTTATAATGCCGATCTACAGCCTGTGTGAGCGGAGCTGTTCCTTTCACTTAAGAGCAAAAAAAAAAAAGAGACCAAGACCTTACTGCTGTTACTCTGCTCGTTGAAATGAGGGGAACGTGTGCAGTCAAACTAAAAGATCCAGACTTGTTCCTGGTCCCTGCGGTGGGTGAATGAAGCAAAGATGAAATTGGCTTTTTTTTTTTTTTTCAAGTTCTCCTGGAAAATCGAACACATGAAAAAAATGATTCTTGTAACAGCCATCTCTCCTCTGCTTCAGCTTCCCTTTTCTTCTGTTCAACTCCGTGCTGTACAACAGAAACATGAGCCCCAGGTCTGTGTTAAAATTTAGCCATTCTTGTATGTGTCAGGCAGAAAACAATTTAACTCAAAAGCAATATTTTAAACCTAAGAGGTACGATAAGTTTATCTTTTTGTCTCATTCCCACAAGGTTACACGGACAAATGGACTTCTAGTTAGAAGCCTCTGCAGGCAACAACTCAGAGATGTTACTGTCCCAGCAGCCAGCAGCTGATATTAGCCTAAGTGCATATTGAAGGAAACGGGGAAGGGAAAGTTGTCGTGATATTACTGCTGTGATAGTGCGACACCAAAAGTAGGACAGGGGAGACTTGTTGTGTTCCTGAGAAGACTGCTCTCATGCACATGTATGTCTTAATCTAGCAAAATATGCATATGTTTATATTCATCAAAGTCAGAGCGATAACAGGATTCATCACTGACCATTACAACATTGACTTCATTCTTTTTGTCTTCTGTTTCATGGAAGATGACTGCAAGTCACGGCGCCGCTCAGTCATTACAGCGATTTAAGGTCATCGTCTTAGTTGCTGGATCCACAGGCAGGATAGCTGCATTACTGCAGTGCTGCATAAAAGCTAATTAGCCCAGGTATGCAGCAATTAGCTCCACACTGCTGTGCCTGTTTTTAATGTGTTCCCAGAGGTGACTCGCTTGTTCGTAGTGCAGAGTTCCCTGAACTTTGTCTGTTACAGGCATCTGTGTTTGGATCTCAAAAGCGTCGTGACTTGGTTTTGAGATTAAACAACTGTTGAACATGGGTGTGAGTTTGGGTTTGATAACTCCAAAATAATTATGATTATTTTCTATGGATTTGGAGACGAACCAACACAGAGTGTGTATGTATTCTTATATATATGTCTATTAAAAATGTCTCACTGTTGTTCCTTCAGAGATTTAATTTCCCTGAGACAAGAAAATACGGACCTGCATGGAAAATTTACAGAGATCTGTAGAGACATATTCTTCTCTCAGTTCCATCCTTGTTTCTTAAGTCAAATTTATTATCCTTTATTACTCATTCACCTTCCAAATGAGAAGCTTTCATTAAAGTAAAATAATCGAAATTGATGGGTGTACAGAAATGATGAATTATGGAAAACGGCTGATTGTTTGGCACAGAAAGGAACAAACTGATGTCTGATATACTAATCTGAACGCTTGGGTTCAGTGTGGCAGAGGACCACTGGATTTTTCAGTGTTTGTGCATACGTAGCTCAAGCAGTTCTGTTCCAGAGAGACATCTGAATAGAAGCAGCAGATAACTAATTTAAAAAGTAGTATACCTAGAACCCTACACCTAGTTTATCATGTGTAAATGTGGTACACTTGGTTGTTGAAAATGTAATCTGCTGCTACTTTTACAGCTGAGTAACTGCTGGGTTTGTCTGCTGTGTTTTGGAGAGCAAACATGATCATTGTAACTCAATCTCCACTGGCAAGCTGGGTTTTTTGGGGGGGAGTATGCCCTGTTTACATAATGCAGGGTCCTGGCATGAAAAGGCTAAGCTATTTCAGCTTATATGCTATATGCTATCAGTAACGTGCCACGTTAGTCCAGACTAATTCTGTTCTTTGTTCTCCAGCTGCCGCTGTGCTGAGCTGGAAATATGTCCTGAACATACACTAGATGGCAGGCGGGTCAGGTGGCTGGAAACGAGCCTTGCACGTTCATCACACAGCCTTCTCTCCTGCCTCCAAAAGATCAGTTGGTCTTCCTCAGGCCTGTACAAAAGCACGTTTGGCTCGCTGTACTGGCTATGAGTACGCAGTCAACGGACTAGAAGCTGATCTAGCCCTCTGCCCACAAGATGCTCGGCCATGTCGTTTCCGACAGATTTGCTTTTGCCTTTTAGCCGACAAGGAGAAGATGCCCGATCAGTAACAGCTCGATCAGTAGCAGCTGTTGTTGAGAATAAGGCTTGTGTTAGAGAAGTGGATGTGTTAAAGAAGCGCTGTCAGCACCTGAGGCAGGCTCTGATGGCTTGTCTTCAACAGCAGACTCCTGTATTTGCCCTGCAGGAGACGATGGCAGCTTGTCGCAAAATTTTTGTAGCAGAACATCTTTCCAATGCTCGGTGTTTGCCCCAGGATGAAAGATGCCCTCAACATTGCCCTCAATGTGGAGAGCTCGTTGCAATGCCAGCATGTGCGGCCTTGAATGCATCAGTGCTTACCGTAGGATCTTTTGGGAGCTGTCGCGACACAAGGTCGAATTCAGCCCTCGTCTAAACTGGTGTGGTGCTCGCTTGACCCACAGCTCTGTCAGTGTAACAGAAATGCTGTCAGCTTTTACCTCTCCTGATATCCTTGAGGAAAGGATGGATTTGCAAGGAGATATCACATCACTATCAGATTATGCTAATGTCATAGGTGAGGCTCATAGGGCTCTAAGAGTAAACCAGAATTTAAAAATAGTCTCTCCAATAGTTTGTTTTTGGTTTTTTTTTCCATTAGTGATATTCCTAGGATACCATGGGTGGTCATCAATTGCTTTTTTTTCTCAAACAAAAAGTTTCCTCAGTGTTGAGTTGCAATCGGATGCATTTAAGATTCCTGCTATGGTATGCAAATTCCTGAACTGGTGCAAATCTTCTGATTTTAATTATCAATCTCCAGATTTTAAGGACACAACTCCTCTACAGTCAGACTCATGCTAATGTAGTTATTAGCACAAATAAAACAAGTCTATACTGAAGATTTTAGGGAGTTTGCTTTATCTGTTGCAGGGCTAGAGCACTTCCATAGAAGCAAGATAGTTTTTGTTGCCAGCTCATCTAAACCTACTCAGCACCTCTCTAGTCAGCAAATGGTGGAAAACCTGCCTTTTTTCTAGGCTTTTCTCTACTACTACCGCTTATGGCTCTGTATCAGTTGAGAATTATGGAGTAGGTGCTTGTGTAGCTTCAACTGCCTTGTTCACTGAGTCAGCTAGTGAAATAGTTGGAACTCTTGAGAAGAGCAATGGGAAAATCTCAGTTTGAATAAACATACATAATTAGAGACTAGGAAGTTTAAACTTCATTTTATAAGTGGCTCTAAATACAGTGGTCTTTTGAGTTCCAGACAGGTTCATACTGAGGTGGGTTAAAACCGTCCCTGGATGCTGTACTATCGCACTGTGCGCAGTTCTGAATAACTGATTGCCAATCCCAGGAGCTTTTCTGCTCCCCCATTTATTCCATCTGTCTGCACTGACTACATGGTTATACAAAGTTGTTTAGAGAAAACACCTTGTTTTGGAGGCATGTCTCAAGAAATAGCAACCCTGACAGCTCTCCAGGGCAGGTGTTGCCTGTATCGCTGCGTATTGGATGCATTGTGGTTATTAATTGTTGTGAGAGGATTCTGCCTCTCCCTTTATGATTATCTCCCAGATGAAAAGCCTTTGTGGCCTTCCCTATTGCACCTTGTAGCATTTAGAGAACACGCTAGTTAAATCGGTAACCAAAAAAGAGGAATCAGGCTTCAGTTGTTGCTGATCTAACCATCTGACACTTCCTAGAGTATCTGTACATTTTCTCTAATAGGACGGGAGCGATCAAATACTACACATAAGCACATTTTTCTTTTGGTCTTTTTGAGTCAGTGAGGAACCACTCAATAAAACTAGGAAATGTTGCAGAGTGGAAAAATGAGAAAAAAGTAATGCAGACTTGACACAGTGGATAGGCAGGTGTATCTATGCAGACACGAACATCGAGAGGGTCCTTCAGTGAGCGGCAGCCAGCCTCAAAGGAAAGCTTACAAACCCTTTCTCCTGCAAATGTGGTTTGAGACAAATTGCATGAGGACAATGGGAGCAAACATCAGGACACAACCAGACAAATGAAAATATGGAGCAAGTGACTCACCATAGTTCGAGTTCTCTTTCGTATACACGCAATCACAAGGTTTATCTGCAGCAAAGCCCCTTGAAGCCGGTATTGCTAGTGAAAATGAAAACATTATGTTCCTTCATTTGTTCGTTGCTTCTCTTTACTCGGTTTCTTTCAACTTTTAATTGCTGGAGACATAAATCTACAAAGTAAGCAAACATATTCAAAATATAAAATTGTAGTTAAAGCAGTACGTTTTGTAACTTTTTAGATGCATTTTTTTTCCATTAAAACAACTTTCTTAAAGCTAAAATCTGTTCGGAATATATGTTATAGATCCAGGCCAACACAAACTCTGTCTGTGAGAGGCTGCCTTTGTAGGAAGAAATTTACATTTAGCTTTTGGCAAGTGTGTTTGTTTGACATTAGCGCATACATCACCCAAAGGAAAATCTATATTAGTGTGGAGATGTCACCTGATGCTCTGCTACTAAGACACACGATGCTTCACCCAGGACTGCAGGAAGAATTACACAGCAAGCTTATGTGTTTAAGAGCTTCAGGTTATGTTGTCCCATAACGCATGAGTTTGATAATGGATCTACCAGAAGAAAACAGGGCCGCAAATAGAAGATTATCCTGTCCTCCAGCACCTCTGCAAAATCACAGAGTTCCTCCTTTTCCTAGGAGTTTTTCATGGTTGTTTTTTTTTTTTTAAATTTAGGTTTTTGTAATGAGCTCTTCTTTTCTGTTTCTTTTTCCCTGTTGCTCCCTGCACTGATCTTCAGTCTTGTTTCCTGTCTCCATCCAAAACTTGTCAAAACCGTACTTGGCGACGATGCAGACTTTTTTTTACCAACTGTTTATTTGCTGCTGTGTTTTGGAAAGCATTTTGTGGAGGTGAGGAGTGAGGCTTATGTGATGATGAGTATTTGAATTGATTACAGCAAGGAAATATAATGCAAAAGAAGAAGGTTACAATTATAAGCTGCTGGGTGTTGTTCAACACATCAGTGACATTGAGAAAAATCTGGTTTAGAGTTATTTGAGCCCACAATCTGGGGGACTGTAATTGGGTTTTACTCCACAGGAGCTCACAGAGGTTCAGACAATAGTTTATAAAATATACACAGAGATCAAAGTGGTTTGAAATTCAGACTGANTTTTTTTTTTTTTTTTTTTTTTTTTTTGGTGTGGATAAAATGAATAAACCCTCAAAACACTTTCATTTAAGGCCAGTTCCTGCCAGCAAGGGAAATTTAATCCACTCAAGCCACCAAATCATTGAGTACATTTATTCATTAAAGTAATCAATCAGTGGAAATAGGTTTTTCTTTTTATATATTAAATGGCAAAAATGATGAGTTCATAAAAATGTCAAGAAATTTTCATCTCTGCTATCTCTTTTCTTAGGTCAGCTGTCTTCAAATGTATTATCCCATTTGTGGGAATCTTACTTATTCTGTCTTTCTTGTAGAAAGCTGAGTATTGAGTATTACACAGAGATTAAAATTGAGTAGAAACTATAGAAAATGTCAAACATAGCAGAAATCATGACACTTGCTCTTTTGACTAGTCACAAAAGCATCAACAGTTGTTAATTTTTGAAGCTAGTACTCTGGCAGTGTTACATTAATACATCAGTCACAGCAACTTTTTGTTTACATTTTTGCTCGCATCTACAAGTTTGTCAAGATCTATCGTCTCTTTGCCTTACGCAGTTGGCTTCTTTTATTTTGACAAACGGATCCTTGCCAAGAAGTTATGTATGTGCCTTGCACATCATCATTTGGAAGCAGGAGACAACACTGCAATTATCATTTTTCTCTACTATTTATAACTCAGGCTGCTTCTTTGAGATCTTTTAGTGGAGAGAACTCAGTGAAGAAAAACATCAACTGTCCATTTGCCACAGCAAATAAAATTACATGCATTGTTTGTCTGACATACTCTAAACCTAGAACTTAAGCTCCTTTTAGTTTGGGAAAGATGAAGGGCCTCCCAGGTTCTTCTTGGAGCTCATGTTCATTTAGGGAAGTGGGAATGTAAAGGGACCAACTGTGTGTCGTGAAATTCAGTGTCTTACAACAGCAGGCAGTCCTGTAATACAGACTAACCAAAATTTATAAAAGATCCCCTAAGACCTTTGAATGAAATTGTTGTAAAAATTCTAAACCTCAAAAATGGTGTCACAGGTAAGGAAGAGATGACATAAAAGGCATTGCCAATATTTTGGATGAAGCCAGAAATTCTTGGGGGACATTTCCAGACCTTCCCGGGAAGTCATGGGACCATGGGCTGTGCCCCAAGCTCCCAAGGAGGAAGGATATTCCCAGCTAATTTCCTGAAGTAAAATTCTGTCCTGGAATGTGTTGTTATCAAACCATCAGTTTGTTACTATTGAGTCTGGAGACAGGTTTAACCCTGAGAGTGTGAAAAAGGCACGCTTAAGAAATACTTGATCTTCCTCAATAGTGCCAGGAACATCCACTACCTCCCCTAGCACTGCAGCTCCATCTGTGGCCAATCTTCAGAGGAAATTGATTGACAGCAGCCCTGAAGTATGGACTAATTAAATATATCATAAGTAGGTTGCGGTGAACACAAATCAGCTTGACCCAAAAAATTTTGGTTCCCAGATGTCAGCAAGATTTTCTGTTTAGCTTTTTAATATGGTCAGGGTCCAGAAGCAGTCTCCGTAAATAACAGGGGCATCTTTGATGCAAATTCTTACTCCTCACAGTTTTAAAGTTGACTAACAAATATCTTTGGAGCAGGCAGACTCTAAAGGGCAGCCAAAGGCCTGCTTATATGGGGGAATCAGCATGTGGTAAGGTAAGATGAAAACTGATGGTACAGGAGCTGTCTGCACGCATTCTTCATAGGGAGAGTGGTGAGCCCTCCGGGCGCTCTCAGATGGCCTCTGCCAGCGCTCACTGAGGGAGTTTAAGGGGTCACCGTCCCTGGATATCTGCCTTGTCCTTTCGCTGGAGATTATGGCCCCTGTTCCAGCCGTGACGGAAAGGAGCACACGGCCGCGCTTCCACCATCCTCCTTCGGACCTTCCACGTTCATTGAAATTACCAGTGAAGGCTGCTTTGTGTTACTGAGCTGAGCTGCTGTTGATGGAGGCTGAAGAACTGAACCACATTTGGGTTTGCTGCCCCAGCTAAGGGAAGAAAACTGCTGTCAGAAGAATGGGGCAGGTGCCATAACCAGGATAATGTTTCAAAATTGCCAAAGTCTTAAGGACATCTGTTTGTGAATGGAGTGGACTAAGATATAATGTATTTAATGATTAAAAGCATCCACACAGGGAATCATGGAGGAGTAGCTAGTGGCTTGCACATTTGCAGTTTACGTAGCTGTGTATGTACAGTCTTGTGCCAACTTCTTGGGCACATCAGCAGAAAAAAACTCTGCAAATTTCAGTTATTGAAAAACATAGTAAAACTATTCCTTTTGGGCAGAGCGACACCATATTGTTTAATTGTTTCAGGAGAACTCAGCAGTCCTCATATTTTTGATGACATTACAGAGAGCAGAACTCTACCTGACTAAGGGTGCCCTGCTACAATGCAGCTATCATTGACTTACCTCCCTAAACAGGATAACAAAACCCTTTCAGATCCTGCTGAGCATTTCCTTACGTGCCTACTGCGTGCAATGCAAACCCCCTTTTTTCTTGAGATTTTGATGTGGATCTACAAGTGTTAATGCATATCCTTTTGAGGCCTTAGGATTGTGCTGCATCGTCTTTCTGCAAAGATGCAGCCTTTAGGTAAAGAGAGCAAAGAGGCTGAGACACAATCTCAACGACCATCTGTGCAACTTAGAGATCACGTTGTCAGTGCGTAATTTGTTAAACACTCAACAGAAAGCTAACAGAATATCTTCAATTGCTTTGCATTTTTGAAGGAATTTGGGTATCTTAAAAGTATCCAGAAAGCACAGTTAAGTTTCAAGCTACTGTAGGTTGGGCTCACAACCTTAGCATTTTAGCTCACAGGCCCAAAATGACTCATCTTTACTAATTATCAGGAATCTCTACAGAAGAATGATAATTAACAATATTGTGAATACCACTTCATACTTCCAGAACTGGGCAAAACCAATTTTGGAATAAATGGGGTATACACAGACAAAAATTCTATATATCTGGCTGTTATAAGTTCACCTCTCTCGTCTCTATCCAAATCTTTGACTATGTGTAAACGAATATACCCACCAGCAGGAGCAATTCATGAGGTTGAATGCAATAACATACCATGCAACCGATACTAAGGTTGCCTGCTGTACCAGCCTCACCAGCGCTGAAACTTTCCTGACAAAGTTTCATCTGCACTTGGCTAGGTCTGGTCAAGGTGGAAGATTTCAGGAACTCTAGGCAGATCTTTCGCAACCAGTTCCCTTATGTCAAAAAAATATCTTGCCCTAATACAAATTGTTTTATGGAAACCATGAATTCCTACTTTGAAAGGCAGCTAGGTCAATATTGATAACAAAGAGGAGAAACCTAAAGGCCTGCAGCTTCCCTCAGGTTCTTTCATGCACTGTTGCTGATACTGAAGAGCAGCTGTTTGCCATTTAGCACGTACAAGAACCTTGCTGTAATGGAGGCACCCAGCTCTGCTGGCCTCGGCAGAGTTGTTTCACATCCTCCGCTGACATTGATGCCAAAAGCTCAGTTCCAACACATCAGGTCGGTGTTTGTTTGATGTGCAAATACATGAAAAAGTCCTTGGGGAAGAAATTAACTCCGGATTTTCAGAATGTTTTGTCTGTTTCTATTCCACAGCTTGTCTTGCTTCTGCTGCATTTTATAACATCTGGACTCTGTACGGGCAATGGAGCACATGTTGGTTCTGTCTTATGCTCTCTGCCCTGGAGCTGTTGTGCTGCTGGTCAAAAGACTCTTATTTTGTAGGTCTACCAAAAATAAAATGTAAGTGGAAAACAGGTGGAAAAAAATCATCAGTGCTGCTCGAAAACTTTCCTTTCCTATTCCATTACTTGGACTCGAGTTTTCTTAAAATTACCATATCAACTGGAAATGCTTAGTGATTCACACAGAATCCCATTTAACAGGAAATCCTGTGAAACACACCATTCCAGGCCCAGACCTACTTCCACTCTTGACAAGGAGAGTTTTGCCAACCAGTTCAAATGAGAGCTCTTGGAGTATGATCCAAAGCCTTCTGCAATCACCGATTCGTCTCCTCTTCTAGTGTTCATTCATATGATAACAAACCCACAATAAAACAGAAGAGAAGTACTTAGAGCTGTTTGAGGAAACACAGCACAGGTCCTCAGGTAATTAAATTAGTACGGTTCCGCTGTAGGCAATGATATATACTGTATTCACTGAAGTAATGCCAATTTTTCCTAGCCAAGAGTCAGGCTGACAGTGTTTGGACACATCAGTGTTCCATAGGTTGCTGCTCTATTTGTGCATCCGGGTGGGATAGAAATCAGAGGCCACGTGCAGTCCTCGTGTAACACTTCAGAAGTGTTACAGAAGACTGCGTGGTATTTCGGATAAAAATATTTAAATTATTTTCAGAGCGAATTTAGTTCATTTTTCAGCACTTAGTTTCACAGAGATGTGTGACTGCAGCTGGGCACTGCTTGTACTAGCTCAGCTCTACAGCCATGGTGAGGGTCCCATCACGTGGAGGGCTTGCAAGTTCAGCTGATAGGTGCCTGCAGCCAGACCTAAGACATGCTGCCTTTCATCCACCTACCTAACCTCACAGATGAAAAGCAGAAACTTTTCATCTGGCCTGATATCTCACATACGTACAAATACGCACATGCATTTATAGGCTGCAAATCATTTACATATTTAAAACCAAACAAAATGAAAGCAAACACAAAACTGGGACGTACGATGTGAAGCGTATAAGTGTGTTGGAGGTAAAGCCCAGTTTCCAGAGGCTGCTGACAATTGCCTCATGCCATAGGGAGAGGCGTTACTTTCCATAATGCATGGAGCCAATTATATCAGTGCCTTGACAGAGGGGAGAGGGGAGAAATCTTTTTGCTGACCCTGAAAGACAAAAAACTTGCACCCTGAGGCCTGAAGTCTGATTAGTTGTTCGGGTTTTTTACATCGCATGGCTGTTAAGTAATAAAATAGTTTCTTCCTAGAATAATAGCATTTCATTTACTAATATACTATTTGGTGCATTCCTCTTAGTTTGTTTCCGACATCAACTTAAAGTTCTGTACCTCCCCTCCTGAAGGTGCGGAATTGCAAACTGACAAGCCCGGTTAGTGGGAGCTGAGTCAGTAATATCTCCAGGGATTAAGGGGACAGAATATTTATAGGCAATCTAATGTTTTAGAGTACTTTTCTTTTCTTTTTTTTTTTTTAAAAAAAAACCTAGCAATTAGGTACTAATATAAAAAGCACTAAATTTCAAATTACCGAAAGGTCATGTTTACATAATATGTTTTGCCCACTAGCCACACAGAGAAAAAAGTTAAGCATTTGATTTCATTCTGAACTTTATGCCTTTGATAAATTTAAGATTATCATTGCATTAAAGCCATTTTATGTCCTCAGTGGCAGTTAAGGCCCTCAGCACTTGCAGGATTGAGTGTGAAGTAAGGATGGGAGCAGTGATGTGACCACTCTTGAATTGTACTGCCTAACATCTGAGAAGGATCAGGAAGACAATCCTTAGCCCTGAGCATTATATACAAATGAAATAGGGGTTATCTGGGGGCAGCGTAATTCATTAAATGTTCTTTCTAAATGTAAAACACCAAATTCCCTCGACACAGTCAGCCTTTCGATCTGCAGTCTAGTTGTGACATAAAAAATGATATTACAGTAAGAGTAAACTTAAATTCAGAAAAGCTCAGAAGTTCACTGTTAAAGCTCATTGTATTTTCTCATTACACCTCGTAACAAAGAGCCAGGGAAAACATTATAGATATCATAGTCCTTTGAAAAAGTGTCTGATTTTAGAAGATCTGACTAGATACTCAGCTGGTGTCAATCAGGAGATTTACATTAACTGTAATCCAATTACCCTGTAGCTGTATCAGCTGAGAATCTGATCCAGGAGCTGTAACAGTCAGTTAGAAATGCATCCCTGTATAGCTTCATCTTCCCCTCTTTTACTTCAGACCAGAGCTGGGAAAAATTCCAAACAAATACTGTGATCAGATTTTTCGGAAGACTGGATAAAATTACATTGTGACTGAAAAACAGTTTATTTCAAGGGAGGGCATAATATGATCAGACCTTGCAGAGTTCAAAAAACTCTTACAACTGTAATGGTACTGTAAGACATGTACATCACCCCTGTTACACAGACCGCATGCTCTTCTGATCTTTGACGTGTTTATCCTTACATCAAACCCGCTCATGAAAAAAGGGATTGTTTGTCCAGTTTGGTCAAACAGGACACCACAGGGTAAGTGGTTTGCTTAAGGCTACGCAGGAAACATATATCAGAAGAGTGTGAGTCTTTCTCATGCTGGGCTAATGCCCTAGTTCCTGGACCACTTCTATCTGCCTAGTTCACCTTCTTTTATTTAATTAATGCAGGCTCCATTGATAATCTTTGGAAAGTCAGTTATTTATACTCCAGCTTAACCAACACAGAAAAGTTGAAATGTCTGCCTTGTGAGCTGACAAATGGAGGGTGCTATGTAACAGCAATTGTTACTGATTTTAAATATACTGTCTGTTACCGTGCCATTAACAGGAGACCAGTCCAATGACTAGGATGATTCAAAGATGCTCCCCTGGGCTCCACCAGCACTGCCCACCACCCTGCTCATGTTCGGTGTCCTGCCAGGCAGAGGCTGTCGAGTAGCAGCGCTGCTCCCCCTCCGTCGTACAGCCCCATCTGTCCTCACAAAGCTGGGACCAAGTCTCAGGGGCTGAACGAAGGCTACTGCTGACCTCGGTGGATGTTCAGTTATGGCGAATGATGCTTGCTTTCATCATAAATTGCCAACAAAATGTGAAGGAAAATTAAAGTTGTTAATGCTGAGGTCTTAGATTAAAAGCTTTGTAGGAATCATCCCAAATGACAACATAAAAATACTTGTGGAGAAAAGGGAAGGGAAAATCAATCGTTAAAGAGAAGCATTTATGTTTCCCTTTTTTTCATAACTGTGTTTGAAAATTTCCTCGTGGAAATGCTGCTGATTCATACATTTGAAAAATACAGTCTCTGCCTGTCCAGTCTCTCCCAGAGTAGGTCAGTCCTGATTCACTGTCCATTGAAGCAGAGAGTTGTACTTCCTTGCATTTGTGTTAAGTTTAACCTAAAGCTTTTGAAACTATGATGGAAATACACATCTAGGGTCACTCCAAAACTCACGAGTACATTTTAAGTACAGATATTGTTTAAGTCCTTTAAGATACAGTGTATACTAACAGCGATGTTACAAGTGGTTGCTAGAAAAATTTGGCTCCTTTTCAGCCTGTCTGTGACCATTGCAGCATTGCAGAGGGGCCAGTGGAAGAAGTCGGTGAGTCTGACAACTTACTGGCTTTTTATTACCTTAATAAAGCGAGATAAGGAACAGAAAAAGTATGTCTTTTTCTGAGTGATTCCTTTATTCAAAATCTATGAGGGCTTACCTTAAAAATATATGATGCTATTGAGTTCAGCAAGCTGCATGATTTATTAAACCAGGGTCACCATTTCTTCCTGTCAGTTATATGTGATCAGTTACTGTAAGTGCCTATCACCCACTATATATTTATTTGTTGGAGATGAGAGACGGTCTTTTAAAAGGCTTTCACATGCAGGTATCAGGGCACAATACCCAAGAACTGACTTTCAGCTAGCCAGTGAGGTAAATGTTTTGGGCCACATTATCAGCTGATAGAAATCCTTGTAGCCTCGTGCTTCTGATTTACCTCAGCTCTGAGAATCTGGCCTATTATCAGTGACCTTGTACCTGACCATTTTTGGCACAGTTTTGCTCTGGCATGGTGTAGCGATGCTGAGACATTTTCCTGGAAAAAATACAAAATGTTATACACCATCTCATGTCAGGTATTCTGTACCTCAAATTGGTGGAACAAAGCATGTTATTTCCACTTAGTGGGAAGAAACCAACATTGTTATTTCTACTGCTCTAGTGTCAGGGCTTTTTATTTCCACTGCAATGATTGTACAGGCTCTCATAACCAATAAGCCAACATCCACCCTGCGTAAAAAAAAAAAAAAACAAAACTCCAAACAAAAACCAAACCAACAAAAAACCCCCTTGGCTGATCTGAAGCACATTAGAGCACACAAAAGACAACTGACTCCAGGCTGCAGCTAGAATGGAAATGTCTATTTTCCTGATAGCAGTGGTGCAATTTGACTTAAAAAAAAAAAAAGAAAAAAATACATTTTTCTGACACATCAGCCGCCTTGGGATTGTTTCCGGTTCTCCAGATGATGCAAGCAGGAAAAGCAAAAGAGCAAACCAAGGGTGCATATAGATTCCATGCTAACTTCAAAGAGGGGAAAGGAAGCGTACTGCTTGGTTGTGTAAAATAAATGCAGTTCAGGTTGAAAGCTTCTGGGCACAAGTGGTCAGATATAAAGGATGCAGATACACCATATCAGACAAAAACCCCATCATATCTCTCCACAGCAGTGTAAGTTTTAAGAGAATTCCCTGTGAATAAGAGGCACAGCATCGCTTCTTCTCAAAGTTTCCTGCGATGAGAAGCAGGTTGAGGCTCCCTGGAAACAACCCCGTCACAGAGCTGATGTGAACCAGTGCAGTGCGAACACTGGCTGTGCCCCATTCCCAGACCGCTCTTTCCACTTGTTAACCCAAACTGCCCTCAGTCCCCAGCCCCCTGAGCAACCTTCTCTTACTGCTCTGACCTCCTCCAGCTCCCAACAACGGGCTTTCTGTTTCACCGCATGTGAACCTGGGCCAGGAGAAGACGGGTTAGATTTTATGAGGATGGCAAACTATGGAGTCATTGCCCCTGAACACACAGAAAGCTGGACTCAGTTCAGTGCAAATCTACGTCACTTCATGGATGCAAATGGAAAAAAAAACAAATTTGTTTTAGCTGAATGTACAATCTGTAGATTCTGGGGTTAAGCAGGATTTACTTGCTGTGATAAGAAATAAAAGATCTTGATTTTATTGCTTATCAGTGGAAAAAAATACATAGATCTCTATTATCCCTGAAACTAAGACTCACTCACGTTTATATGGCTTTATTAACACTTGATGTACTATTTTAAAATGAGGGAAGCTTCAAGAGGGAAAATAAAAGATGCTGTTTTCTGGTGAAAGTGACAATTCTGTTATTTGTAAGTGTAATGATCTCAGCTTGATAAACTAGCACAAGACGTGGGCAGAAATATGAAAGTCAGCTCTTAGAGATTATCACCTTTCACCTTGGAACATGTATGTAAATGCTCTTTACACCGTNTTATCACCTTTCACCTTGGAACACGTATGTAAATGCTCTTTACACCGTTTTTTTTTTCATGAAGCTGTGCTTACTCTGGACTGACTTGAGAATTCACAATATAGGAATATGATCCAGAAAGTACTGTAGAGCAGATCTATTTTTATAAAGTGAATTTACTTCATAGAGGATTTTACTGAGAATTATTTATTTCAAGTCACCACAGCCCTTAAATTTGAGGCTGATGACAGCATAAGATGTATGCTGCTTATATTACTAGATTTTGGGGACATGGTTTCAAAACATTTCCTACAAGTACCTGCAAAGAAAAAAAAATATCTAAAATTAATTTTAATACATGATAAACCCTTCTCATCACTACCAGTTAACACCTGCCTTGTTGCTGTCATACATTCTTACCCAGTGGCAATGGAGACGTGACCATCCTGAACCCCGTTTCTCAGAGGAGATGAGAATGGGGAGTAGGAGAAGATCTGAGTCCAGTATGGGCTACAGCATCTGGATTCGCAAGAGCGAGTAGAAGCAGTACCACAGGGCAGGGAAACGCTCAGCACCCTCAAGCTGGAAGCACGGCGAGGCGGAGCTGTGGACGCGGTCCCCACCGAGGCTCTGGTGCCGCACGGTCTCTCCGGCGCCGGCTGAGGTCACTGTGGCTCCGCGCCTCCCGCTGCTTTTGGAGGAGCTTTTTTGCTGCTGGAAAAAAGGAAACGGCAACAGATTTTTCTATTTTTTTTTTCCCCAGCACATATAGTTTATAAAAATGGGGACTAACTGATGGTTGTAATTTTGATGGAGATTTACCTGTAGGCTAGACAGCAATCAAACCCACACTATTAACGGAAGGCTGATTGAGTTAATGAATATAATTGTCAACTCTACAAACTGATTCAGTCTGTCTAACAATCTATCAGTTTGTCTTTCCTCTTGCAGTTTGTCCCCATTTATATCTTGCTGTATGGTGACTGTAGGTGAATACCTAAAATCCCCATAAATACAAAATTGAGTGAGGACTGATTGATGCTTGGGAAAGAAAAGGGGATCTGCTATACAGAGTAACTGAATTTATCACTGTTCAATTAAGCACAGTAAATTTGGGCTAGGCAGCTGAACTAGCAGGTAACATTACCCTTTGTCTTTATAGTACTGCTGGTCTGGACCAAATTCAGGTCTTTTACTCATTGGACTAAGTCTGCAAGTGACACATCCTTAACTTAAACAACTTACAGTCAGATAGATGAGACAGCGTACAGGAAGACTTGCATATAGATTCTGGAGACTGGTGCTCCAAAGTAACAATAACATCTTGTGGGGAGCAGGGAAGAAAGAAGGAGATGGGAGGAGACATCCAAAATGCCTTCTGTGGGTCTGAACTTCAGGTTTAGCAAGTCCGCATCCCACCAGCCTAAACTGACGCTGCAAAGCCCACCACCTGATCTGCAGGACATTTCCTTCCCTACAGGGAACTCCAGGGGCTGGCCTGCAAGGAAAGACTTTCCATCCTCCCCATTGGTCAGGCTCAAAGTTCAGAGGGAAGGGAGTGAGGTGTTAGAAGATAAGAACTAGACTACTGAATAGTCAGAAAAGCATAATTCACAGCTCAGGCCAGGGTCAAATCCAATTCAGAAGAGCCCTGTCCAGATCAGGCAGCCCTTCCAG
Organism: Himantopus leucocephalus; assembly: GCA_003993805.1. NCBI lineage: Eukaryota > Metazoa > Chordata > Aves > Charadriiformes > Recurvirostridae > Himantopus > Himantopus leucocephalus. The sequence goes on along the minus strand of RSEF01000002.1, from coordinate 74,336,595 downwards.
GAGCTGTTACTATAAATGACCTTTTCAGATTTTTTTTTTTGTGTATCAGAAAAAGTCTACATTCAGTTTTTGGGAGAGGCATGCATATTCTGCCTTCCTGCCAGAGCTTGACACCAGTGCTCAGAGCTGCTATCACTGAAGAGGTGAGGGACAGCACACAGCAAGAGAGCTACCTGCCTTTCCCCTGGGGTCACATGCAAGCAGGAAAACAAAAATCAGAGCACAGTGCATGCTTGTAAATAACATTGTAAAGAAGTGTGACATTGAACTAATAATACATACCTTTTAGCATGGAAATAACCCGTGTGTTTGCTGGAAAGTCACTTGTGAATGCTACCAGTGAAAGTAAGGAGCAAAAACCCACAGAGAGAGATCAGAATTACACTCCCAGACCAGGAGCTGCTCTTTTTGAAGCAAAGTAACAGATCTCCCTCACCTGCGCCAAGAGAAAGATCAGGTGGAATCAGATTTGCCACAGCTGTATTTGTCTGTTTGAGCCACTAACAGTGGGGGCACAGGCAAGGTCCATAGCTGCATTTTAATAGAGGACACTGGGCTGTGGTACGGGCCTCCTCTAGCTCATGGGAGAAGAACGCAAATGGAAGAAACACAAATATAGTCACAATACGATTAGCCTATAGATGCACTGTGCGTGATGTGTTGCCTCACTGGGGGGCAAAGGTGTACACGATTGTACGATTTAAAAAAAAAGAGTTGTTAAGTGAGAAGCCTTATGTAAAGTGTCCTAATAAAGAGGCGACCAGCTCTTCTGAAATCCAATTTCATATAGCTGTATGTAGGTAATGCCATCTTCCCTTCATCTACAAGTCTTTTTCAACACATGCATGATAATACAGTATCTGTCTGTGTTTTGACATGAATCTGCATGCTTAAAGCCTTGCATACAGCAGATGGAGAAAGATTTACAATCCATTTGCTCATATTTCAGCTATTCCTTAACTAGCTCTTGCATATCCTTCATTTTATTTAATAAAAGAATATTTTGCATGTCCCGTCATGCAACATTGCAAGCCTCTTTCCAGCATAAAGAATCCTCCCCCTCCCAAATTTTCTTATGCTGCATCACCATATATGTGTCGTGGCTAATAGCAGATTAATACACATTGTATGTACAACTGCGAGTTTGTCCTCAAGTTAGTTGGATTAGACAGGGGGTTCAGAGACTACACTGCCACTGAATACACTTACTTCAAATTTAACATGAAGTTTAATCAATAAAAATAACAGCCATAAATTTGTCTCATTCTGCGCTTTTTTTTTTATGCTGTAGAAATGCCTGAGTATAAATCGCTTTCGGCTGTTCCTCAAGAGATACCTTTGTCATTTATTGAGCACTTTTTGCTTCACAAGAATTCCTATTACAATGTCACAGCTTCAATTTGCCTTGCCCCGATGCTCTTGAAATGCCCAGACATCTGATGGAAAAGGAAGTATCATTTGGTGCTTGCCTGTAGATACTATCTAAGTCAACAGTGTCTATAATCTATTTGCACACGCAAACATTAAAACCCCCTGAAAATAGAAAAAAAAAACAATTAAAAAAAAAGTGAAAAACCTCTACTCCAAAGAATAGAGTGGAACTGCTTGTTAGGAACTTCACTGAATGAGTCAATATCTCTTGTTCAAAAATGAAATGTTAGCTAAAAGTTGAATTAACTGAGTAAGCCAACTAATTGAAGTCTTAATCATGACCCATAAAAATAATAGGATTGCTTGCTTTTTTATTTTTATGCATATAAAAACTGTCTGATAGGCATTTTTTAAAGGAGGTGAGAGGAAAGCAGGGATTTGATGTTCACTGTTCAAGTCCTGTCTTGCCTGCCTGCCTGTGAGAACTAAAAAACTATTTAAATTATAACATCGGAAAAGTCAAGAGAAAAATGTGAAGTGTTTAGGAGAGAAAGGGTTTTTAGCCGTGACTGTTTTGATTTTTTTCAGTTTGTTTAATTTTAGTGACTAAAAAGCATTTGGAAAGAGGATGTTTTTATTTAAAATTCAACATCCATAATACTTACATTATGGTGTGAAAGCTGTACTAGATGAGTGATATCTTGGCAGATCTCCCAGGGGCTTAAGTGGTGCAGGATTTTACCCATTATTTTTAAAGCAAACAAGTGTAGGGGAAAAAAAAACAAACAGAAGAAAAAGATTCACATTTTTCATTGTAATAAAGAAATAAAAAGAGAACCAGCTTAAATTAAAAAAAGCAATCTTTGGCAGATCCGCCTTTCACAGAAGAGGTTTTGACAGACCACTGGGCCAGATTTGTTGTCTGAAAATATCTGCTTTAAATATAATTCAGAAATGAAAAGGGTTTTGGGGTGGTGGTGGTAATTGATTTTCTGACTCAGTAATTTGGCAGAGACTCAGCCTTTCATTTTACCTGAAGGATTTACTAAAATTCACAACCTGAAATAGTAGCTCAAATTCAGGCACATGTATAGTAGTACCATGGCAAACTGTTTCTCATGGGAAATGGCAAGAACCTTTTCTCTTACTTTTAATACTTATTTAGTGATTTTTATGCAACACCAGTAACACCATTATCTCAGCATTGACAGAATGAATATAAACTGTAAATTCTGTTCTTTGAGATATTTAAACCTTTGCTGGATAAAATGCTAGCAAATGTGATACTAATTAAGAAATAATCCTGCACAATAGTAAAAGGCGTTAGATCTTTATGAGTAAAAGGAGTTTCTCCATTTTTAATATTTTTAAATCTGTGGTAGGCATAGGATAATGTTCTTAATTTGTTACTTTTTAGTAGAAGATCAAAGCGCATTATAAATTAACCTTGATTTGAACAATAAGTTTTCTTCACATTCTCTAGGCCTGGGGTTTTTTGAAATTATCAGTAACCTTTGGGTGGGTGTGTAAAGTAATGTGCGTTCCCTCTGTGGCCAAAAAGTAATATAAGTAAATTTCCATGGTTGTTAACTTAAGTGTAAACATTTTTAATCTTAAAATCTAGTGTAAAATGATTGACTTAACTTTCCAAATGTGCTTAGGTATTATGATGATGGGCAAAGCACGACATCCAAACTCAGGAGCTCGTTTGTGTTAGAGAGAATATTGTTCAGCACACGGGTGGCTGCTTTAATTTGTACTTCCCCACTCTCAGCAGCTCTGGGATCAGCTTTATGCAGAAGAGTTCCCCCTTCTCAGCCACACCAAGGCATGTATTCAGGGAGCTGTGTATTCACATGCTTATTTCATGTCCCTGGAGTTGAGCTTATAGATTACTCACATACTTAAACACATGCTTAACTTTAACAGCTTTGTTAAACTGCGGACTAATTCACTTACAGTCAGTCTCAGATTTGTGCAATAAGGATATACACGGGGAAAAAAAAAAAAAGCTAACAAAAGGAACAAACCAAAAAGAATGTATGAGCTTAAAACAGGCTTTAGGCAGATTTGAGACATTCAAGTCTGCTATTGAATCTACCCCATAATGTTTCTGCCCTGTTTCTTCTATGGCTTTGAGTTAAAACTGCTTTTCTTCCAAAACACGGGCAAAACCATTAATCACTAAGGGCTGTTGTAACAGTGGCAATGTATGACAGACATTGGTAGTGAGAGAAAAATAGGCTGTGTAAATGCAATACTTTATTCAACATCACACACTACTTCAGCATAACTGTTGTTTTGGAAGGTTAAAAGGTGTATTTTTGTAACAGCTAGTAAGTAGGGTATAGAATGACTTCTCATCCACATTATGCCGTTTTCTCTCAGTTGGTTGTTATTTTAAATAATTTGGCTGAACAAAGATAAATTTCATCATACTATTCCCACACATCTATTTTTTAACTGTGTGATGTTTCACAGGTTGCCATCTTGTGAAATCACTGAATACTGTTCATAGAAGTATTTCAGTCCAATAATAAAGAGAAGAAAACTACCTGTTAGAAAACAGAAAAATGAGCAGATGGACAAAACTGCAAATATTATTTCAGTTTCATCTAGTTAATTACAGAAACCGAAAGATTCTCTCAGTACCAGCATTTGCAAGTGCTGATGTTGATCTGTGGGCCCCAGAGTACAGTCCTCAGAAAGGTCTCCTTTGGATGAATTGCATCTATAGGATGGACAGAGAGACAGATAACCAGTTTATTTCTCTAAAAGTGATTTTCTGAATAAAAATGAAGCTCCTTATTTTCGGAGACAGTTAGCCTCCAACCAACCTTTAAAACACAGCTGTTCTCTGTTCTCACATCTCTCTTTTTNTTTTTTTTTTTTTTTTTTTTTATTATTATCATTATTTCTTTTTGTTTGCAAACTCTCATTCTATCCTAGCAGGATTTACTTATATCATGCAGTGGGACAGTAAACCCCCAAGAGGTACGGGTTTACAGGAACCTGCTATGTCCCGTTTTCCAGCTGTGGGAAAGTGATTCTCAGGGAAGGGAAAATGACTTGTCTAAAGTCACACAGTGAGATTAATGATAGAGCCAAGCATTGAACATTTAGGCTGTGGTCAGATGATCACTATGATTGGATTTATGCATTACTGGATCACCTGGCAATACAAATTTGGTGCAGACAGGCATGCATTCCTGTTGAATTATTCACAGCACATCAGATAGCGCTTATGTCAGCTGGTGCCATGAGATAGCCCAGAGTACAGCGAATCCCATATGCCATTCATTCTCATCTCTCAAATGTAGTTTGGGTTGATGGCCTGTTGCACTGTGGTAGGAAAAAGTTAGCTCCTGCTTATGAGGCTGTTATTACCACAGGAACAACCCTAGAAAACCACCGTGCCACAAATAAGGTGCTGTTTGCATGTCCCCACGTGCCAGGGCCTCACGGTTTCCAGGATGCAGTAGGTGGCAACATAGATCTGTTGCTGGCTATGCCCCTGAAAGTGGCCTTTTTTCTTCTAGAGGCTGGTGATAGAGATGTGCAGTCATGATGCCTGGGGAATGGTGTTTCGTGCTGGGCTGCACAAGCAGGGAAGGGGGAACAGGGGACAGAACTGATTGTTTTGTTAAACCTTTTGTCATTGCTGATAAAAATCAGCACAGTAAGGCCGAGAAATTGCAGGTTCCTGTTCCCTGAAACATCTGGGTCTGTGAGAAGAGCTATGACTACCAGCAGAAGGTTATACTTCAATATGGGGAGATCAGCAATATGGGGAGAACTTGTGGAAGGAGATGTTCCCAAATATCTGCTTGCAGCTGTTTCTCAGGAAGGTGCCCACCCGACCAGTGATGCTCACTGAACACTGACAAGAAAGGGATTTTAGCTGTCATCTGGAAGGTGGCAGCTATTGACTCCATTCAGATCCCAATAAATTTGGGGCAGAAAAGTCAGAAAGACAGTGCTGAAGTTCAGAATGCTCTCTGGAAGGGCCCCAGCTCATTACGTGAGTGTGATATGCGGGAATTTATAGCAAGCATTGCTCAGCTGAGTATGTATCCTCTCCTTCTGTCCTGTAACATGTCCTCATTGTTTGTCAGCATCTTGAGTCACTGCAACACTGTGCTGGGGTCATCTTCAGCTGGTCTCAGAGACCTCATGAAGCTAGTGTTCTCTGTACTCCTCAACTGATACCCTGGAGACAGGACAGTCTGCAGTCACGGTCAACCACTCATGTAATTTGGTGCTTCCAAAAATATCCTAAGCCACACTTACTTTTCCTGAGAATCCTAGGGCACAGTGCTTGCATCTAGTTGGGGTTGTCTTTCCAGGGTCTGTCCACCGCAATCTTTAAGCATGCAATGCCTTACTGATCTGCTGGGCCAGGCCCTGGCTTGGAGTCCCTTCAGGTGAGAGGCAGCAAGCTACAGCTGTCGGCATTGATGTGTCCACTGCTCGACCATGAGACAAAACCAAGGTGATGGGGCTCAATAAAAATAAGATCCTCATCTGTGGAATGCCCTGGCAGATGTGATGTCATAGACTGGGGAGTAAGGTCATGGTGATGACCAGTGTGATGGTGGAAAAAATGGCACTGGTAAGGAAAGTATCAAGCATCAGTAAACTTGCAAACAGGTAGGACAAGATACGGGTTCAGTCTGCTTATCACATCAAGAGACCATCACTTCAAAGTGCAGGGAACAGGATGTGAGGAAAAAGGGACTGGTGAATGCTCTAGAGGCTACAGAGGGATCTGCTAATGAAGTAAGGTAGTCAGCTAATACTCAGCTAAATCATATATCCTGATAAGTTAAAGTTCCACAATTACTTTTTATTTTAAAGAAATGACAATGATGATTTGCACTTTTGGTCATCTTGTTTCTGATTTGGGTTTAGGTGCTCTAAAACTGAAATAACTGTAGCATCTAAACAGCTTCTTGGCTTCTCTGTGTAGCTCTCCCAAGTTCAGCCAAACTGAGATCATTGAAACACGTTCAAAGACGGCATGATGCAATTGTACCATATATCATTCCTCATGATATCCTGAGTGGTTGAGAAGACAGGCAAAGTGTATGTTATCTATTTTGATCTATAAAAACAGTTTTTACTTAGCAAATCATTAGTCACATAACATTTCTGTGTACCCATGTTTATCAGTGTATACATGTAGTTCCTTTCTCGGATGAAACATTAGACTAGATTGCAGCCAGAGATGTAGAAGAATGTGGTCTCCAAGAAAGAGGAATTCATCACACAGGATGCACTGTTGGTCAGGAAATAAGGGTGTAGTCAGATTTACTACTGCAAATGCACCTAGAGAAGTTTAAGAAGTTACCTCTCCCAGCTCTTTGTGACCACTTCTTAATTTTATGACAGAGCTGCCAGCACGATCCTGTTTCAGTTCATCCAGCTCAACCTAAACGAGAGATGAAGGTAACTTGAGAAGACCGGGCTGATTAGGTCTGAATCTATTAGGATTTACATAATCTGTTCTGGTGGTTGAACTATGGGTTGGTAACCACCAGCTGAAAGATGGTAAATGACAACTGGGGACAGTAATGAATACTTAGGGGATGTAATATCTTGAAGGCTCCAATTACTGCCATTGTGACTCTGTGACTATGCCCCAAGATAGAGTATGGGACTGACTCAGCTCTGCCAGTGACTAAGCAATTAGCCCCAAAGGCGACATGGCACTTTTCTCTGGACCTCTATTTCCCATCTGCAGAAGGAGAACAGTGCTGCACATTCACTTTTGCTTAGCACGTTCGGCTTTGACACTAAGTGTGAGGATTCAACATTAAACAGGAATTTCTCAAATGCATCATGAGAGAAGTAGGCATCTACTGAAATATAACTAAAAAGGTAGTTAGAAATGACTGGAGATGTGCCCACACCCTTGCAGTAACAACAGTTACACTTCATCTCCTTCATATTCTCTTTTTCATGTAGAGAGATCAGAAAGACCTTATTTGCCCGTATTAAGATCACAAGGCAAGCCTTTTCTTGGAGCAAAGTGCCTGCTAAAACATTTTGGTTTATGTAAAGGCACAAAGTGGTATTACCTATGGGGCTTCGGGCTGCAGGGGCCTCCAGGCAAAATACTCTGCATGCTGAAGAGGAAATGCAGTTACTGAAGTCAAGTTTATGTTTTTTAACCTATTTTTCTTGAGATAACTTTGTCAGATTGTCAAACAAACTCTCCAAAGGGATTTGAGTCACAACCACATTAAACTGGAATCCAATCTTGTTATGCTGGCCTCAGCGAGTGGATATTCCCTCTGAGCAAACCTGCACTGTATTAAGCTGCCTTCTGTTTCTTCAACCTAAGCTGTGAATGTATAATCATATTTCCTTTTGAAAATGACTTGTTTTTCTTCATTACAGAAACAGGATTGATTTTCCTACAGAGTGTTACACTTGTCGAAGCAGCTATAATCAAATTTCAGTGTAATGTCCCTACACAAGTAATTCCCACAATTAAAACTGTAACCGTTCTGCATACCTGTCGGGTTGGCTTCTAATCTTCGTATGTATCTGGAATAGGTCCACTGAGAACATGGGCCAGATCCACGGCTTGTGCAAATCAAAGTCACTGGAGCCCCATCTGTGGATACCAACTGTGGATATATCTACTTTCAATGAAATAAACAGAGTCACTCATTAATACTGATATGACAAAAGGAAAAAATTGGACCAATAAATCAAAATAAATTCCCTTTCACATCAAAGAATGTTGGAAGCTACATAATTTTTAAAAATTTCCAGTATTCCAAACATTCCCTCATCCAACCCTAAATAAAATTAAGTGGATACAAGGATAGCAATGTTTCGGTAGTTAGCTCAGGAGAGGCTTCATTGGCCCAAGAACTCCCATGCCAAACCATGCTAAGAACGCACTAGCTCAACAGGCTGTATTTTGAGTGAACAACCTTGCAACATAATGAAGACATTTAGGTCAGTCTTGAAGAAAACATGGGCTAATGCTGCATCCCTTTACATGTGTGACTCTCAAGCGCTGCCTTTGCTGCCTCCTCAGCAAGTCCATGATTTTTTTTCTGAAAATCTGTCATTAAGCTTCCCCATCTGCTTGTATGGGAAATGGAGCACAAGATCTAGGCAAAGTTAATTTTTGAAAAAGAAAAAAAAAAACCCTAAACACCAAAACCAAACAACTAAACCCAAAACATTTACAGATACCTTTTCTAGGGCTTTACTTTTCCCCGAATTTCTTCCCCTCCACTGTGATCTGTACCTTTGGAGGCTTTTCTTCTTCCTTTGTCTTCCTCCATCAGAAAAGTCCCAGCTGAATGGACTGTAGTTTAAAGAGATATTTTCAGGGTTGCTGAAAAAGTCTGCCTTAACTGACCTGGCCTTGAATATCTGCAAAACGGCAATTAAAATCAAACTCAGCAAAGAGGTGCAAACCATTCTGTGGTATTACTAAAATGATCCTGCGGGTCGTTCCCCAGACTTCTATCATTTATAGCCCTAGTAAGGGTGTGCCAATTTGTTCAAACTCACCTTTCCTGGATAAAACTTCTGAGAGAAGGCAAATACGGCCGCCTTCCCAAACACATCCTGCCTTTCCTGTGCACAGGTCATGATGAGGAAGCCACAACGCTCCTTCAAACGACTGATGCTCAATCACGTTCTCTGAGTCTCCCTCTTTTCTCTCATACTGTGCTGGTTTTCGCTGGGGTAGAGTTCACTGTCTACATCGTAGGTAGTATGGGGCTGTGTTTGGGATTTGTGCTGGAAACAGTGTTGAAAATACAGGGATGTTTTGGTTATTGCTGAGGAGTGCTTACACAGAATCAAGGTCTTTTCTGCCACTCACACCACCCCACCAGTGAGTAGGCTGGGGGTGTACAAGAAGCTGGGAGGGAACACAGTCGGGACAGCTGACCCCAACTGACCAAAGACATATTCCATGCCATATGATGTCATGCTCAGCATATAAAACTGACGGAAGAAGAAGGAAGGGGGGAATGTTAGGAATGATGGCGTTTTGTCTTCCCAGGTAATCATTACGCGTGATGGAGGCCTGCTTTCTTGGAGATCGCTGAACACCTGTCTGCCCATGGGAAGTAGTGAATGAATTCCTTGTTTTGCTTTACTTGCATGTGTGGTTTTTTCTTTACTTATTAAACTGTCCTTATCTCGATCCATGACTTTTCCCACTTTTACCATTCTGATTGTCTCCCTCATCTCACCAGGGGGAGCTGAGTGAGCTGCTGCATGGTGTTTTGTTGCCTGANGCTGCATGGTGCTTTGTTGCCAGCTGGGGTTAAACCACAACAGTCCTTTTTGGAGATAAAGACAGTTTAATAGAACAGAAATGGAAGAGAAAAATCCAATCAAGTCTGTCGTTATCTTGAGCCCTTCGAGCCCCATGTTTGGGCACCAAAAAGGACTGTCGAGATACAAAACCAACTATAAACTTGCCCTAAAGGGCAGCTCTGGATTTCCTCCATTACAGGGGGATGAATGTTTAAAGCAGCACAAACAACAGCGCTGCTGAATTTGCAGCTCCACCTATTTTCTGAAGGTCAAGCAGCCTGACCTCCTTACAGACCCTGTGCATGTGCACACACACACACACACATACAGAAGTAAGTAAAAATAAGCAAAGTATTTGCCAGCATGCCTTTCGCTTACATCCACTTAGTATTATCTATTGTAGTCATTCCATTGGAGAACATCATGTTATTAAGGGAGGCCAGCTCTGCCAAGTGTTAGTCCCCCAGAGGGGACTCACCCATGTGTTAAACATTTTAGCTCTCATAACAGAAGGCTATGCTCTATATTTCAATGACAATTCACTTAGTGTTTACAGATGAGATACTTGGGAGTGCATCCCAGCAAGCAGTGTTTGCTTTTGATACCGAGAGAGTGGGCAATAAAATCATGTAGTGCATACTCTTTGTGAGACAGATGTGTCTTGTGGCAGCCAGCAAACCAGATACTCAAGTTCATCTCAGGCACTTAATGTGTGCATCAGCCTTGCCCAGTTATGGAGAGCCCTGAGCACTCTTGGCTTCCAGAGGCAGCAAGTATTTAGGAGAGTGGAGTGGCTGGAGAGCTTCACAAGTGTAGCATCCCTTTACAATTAGGCAGACAAACTGCTCCTTTCTACACAACAGTCATTCTGAAGGCATCCTGTAACAGAAAAGATGGAAATAGTTCAGGCTGCTTCATCTGCTTTAGAAGGGAGAGCCGACTTCACACAACCTTGTTGCCATAAGCAGAGAGTATGTAAACATGAAGGAGGAAAAAACCACGGAATTACAGGAGGGGATTACAGATTCCTCATGGAGTCTTTCACCCAATACTCTTCTAAAACAGTCTGCTGTCCTGAAGCAGCATGCACTTCAGAAGAGTGTTCCAGTTTTAGTTTCCTTTAAGTAGATTTGACTTTGTCTCATTTAAAGCGAATGTGTTGCTTTGTTGACATGAAAGTTTTGATGACACACCACCCTAATTGTTCGCTGCTCGAGAGAAGCGCAAACCTGCAGCCGATGCTCTATGACATGTTTTTGCGCTTCTCGTTGTTATAGTTTTCCACCAACTGATCATCACAGCAAGTCAACCTGCAAATAAGTACTCCTGAGCACTTTAATGAGGCCCTTATCTCCGGCCAACTTAGGAATACTCATTGGGCTCTCCCCTGTTGAACAGCAGCAACTCCAAATAACGCTCCCATTAAAATGAATGCGCTGCTGTCAGAGATGTCAGGTTGAAGGGGCGGCAGGCTTCTGAAGCCGCTATTGCATCATTCTTTTGCTGGGCCAAGGTACAATGCCTACCGGAGTGATTAGAGCAATTACTCAGCACTGTTTGTCACAGTCAATCAGATCTGACCAGCATGAACGCAGCCGTGACCTAGACCTGCGTCTCTAGAAAAGCATTATTATTGGTTGTCATCTTCGTCTTCAGTAGCTCTATGCATGTGCCTAAGTTGGAAACACACTAATAAAACTTCCTAGCAATTATTTCTCTTTTGCTTCTCTCCTTGATGGGCCTCTCCAATCATCTGGTGAATGCTTTCTTCCCCGTTTGTCTTTCTGCCTGTGTTCCTGCTGATATGTACTGTGACTTTCTGCCAGCGAGTTAAGTAGCAAAAGCCACTTGGGAGTCTTTAACGTCGCCCCTTCTCTGTTGTTAGTTTAGCTGCTCATTGGGAGCTGATGGAAGACATGAGAGAAACACCGGTCTTCGTAAGTCCAGATCTCTGTACATCTCCTTTACAGTATTTTCTGTGGCAAATGCAACCTAGTATGAATATTTAATAGTGGACTGCTTATTAAGATTAAAAAATGCAGATGTAAATGTGTTGCTCAAATTCATGTAAAGAAAGTTCTGTGATATGTTTTTGTATAGCTGGAATTAGGATATTTAAGAAGAATTACACTTGAACCCCCTGACTCAAGTTGTCTGGCCCCTGTACATGGCTACTCATTCTCACTCTTGCTCTTGACCTTGGCTTGAGATCTGCAGGAAAGCAAGGACAAGTACATCTCTGCTCTCTACTCTTCTGCTTTCCCTACACCGACAAAAGTATCCAGCTGTGCTGCACCTCTGAACTGCCACATTCTCTCCTCTTTATTCTTTTTTTTCCTATGTGCACACAAGAAAGATACTTCATCAGTATTATCAAAGAAAGAGCCAAAAGGCATAGAGACATACGTTTCAGGAGGCTGAGATGCCACAGTGATATAACTTCAGACGGATGAACGGGTGAGGAAACTTGAGGCTGCGTGGTACTATTCAACAGCACACTGATACAAATATCCTGCATGCAGATGTGTGCGGGAGACTATACGACGTAATTTCATGCAGGTCCTGTCAGCAGAGGTTCTTACACTGATTCTATCAGCTGTTAGTGAGGAAAAGAAAAAGCTTGTGACAAGAATGTGTGTGTGAACAACAAGACTTCGAATATCAGTAGGGGCGAGATCTTAAATGTGCATTATTGTGATTGTTGTTACTAAGAAAAATCCCTCCGTTGTTATTTGCAGCTATTACTAGTCACGAAGGAATAAAGGGCCCTCTGATCACAAACAATCCCAGCAGCAACTTTGTCACATTAGTACGGTAATTTCAGTACTGCTTTTAAAACAGTTGTTCAAAGCAATCAGTTAGCAATACAGTATTAAACACAAAATGCTTTGTAATTGTGTTTCCAGGAAATAGCTGCATACTACAGAGTTTATAATCTATACTGTGCTCTATGATGGTCTAAGGACCCTGAAGTTTAGACAGTTTTCCAAATACTTTGCTAAAATCAGGAAACGTATCTACCTTGCACAGGCCGTTGGCAATGACTCTTTCACACGCCCCTTAAACTATCTTTTCTCAGCTTGGCTGAATCAGAAGTTCAGCACTCTGATACTCTTTGGATACCATGGATAAAGATATTGGGATGCGGGGCACAACAAAGAGTATTTCAGCTCTTTGACTTCAGGGATAAAGAACAGGGCTGCTTTGTAGTTTGTCAGATCTTTAAATCCTTTGAAAAGGTTTAAGGATAAAAACCTACAGTTAGCTAGAAAATAATACACATTTGCAATAATAGAATAAAATTACAAATAGATGAAGTAAGAAAATGTATTACTAAGATTATACTTCATAAGTATCCTTCTTAGCTGATTTAGCATCTCAGCTGCCTGTCAGACTGGCTGATTAGCCTTTACAAGGTACCCCAGGGCTGCTATACCCTGGCAAAATCTTAAAGGTATATCTTTTTTCTCACTAGTGAAGGTGGTTGCCAGAGCCATCCAGTGCAACTACTCTGCACAGTCTGTTTCTTCTGTAGCTCAGAAAAGAGTAATTATCTCTTCCTGTTCACTCTCCTTTATTGAGAGTAAGGAGGTAATGCAGGGGATCAATTCTTTTACCTTTTCTTTAAGGTTACCAATTGCTTGTCTTAATTGGCAAATTCCTGGCTTCAGCTTTAATCTGTCTATTCTTGCAATCTAGGACATAACAGCAAAGCTTTATAAGTCTTACAGCAACTGTCAGTAAATGAATCTTATTAAATGTAAGTGTAATCAGCCTTTTAACACCAACCTATGCGTTCTAATTAAAAATGAAGGATGAACCCCTGGTTTGGATTGTTTTGATTTGGTAACATCCACATACTTGCTGTTAGTTAAGGCAGGATCCTTTCACACTTAGCTTAGAAGGCAAGGCCGGATATTCTGGGGGAAACCAGAACCACTCCAAAACTCTCTCATCTGACTCAGTCTCATGCTGACCACTTACACCAACTGTTGTGACATTTCTTAAGTCTGAGGCAGGAAAAAAGAGAATGTTGGTACAGACTTACTTAAATGTTCTGATAATTTATTACTAGGAAATGCGTGGTCATGAAGGCAACATGTTACACAAAATGAAGTAATTCAAAGGTTCAAAAGCTTGAATATATGTCTTATTGAATCTAAGAACTGAGTTTAATTACATGGCTGCAAAATGAGTTTTGATCAGTTAACTTTTTCTCTGCTGTGCAGCGGACAGTTTGCTATAGGGGCATTGCCACTTCTGCTGCAACTCTTCCCCTTGTAAGAAGTGGTTTGAGAGCATGTGCTGATATCCTTAGAGAACCCACTGAATTTGGTGATTCTTCATGTGGGTGAGTGCACTGTGGGACCAGAGCCTTAATGGAGCTTAAGAAACTGGCAAATACTCTTTCTCACTGTTTGACTACTCTTACGTTTGGAGATTGTACAAGTGGACATGCTGCTGTTGTTGGTGAAAGACTTCACANGGAGATTGTACAAGTGGACATGCTCCTGTTGTTGGTGAAAGACTTCACGGTACAGACTCTACTTGTGAAACTCAAGGAAACAGTAGAGACTGGTGAAGTCGGTGAAAGTGTTAAGTATACACGGAAGGCAAAAACAGGCCATCAGCTTGGTAGATTTTTCAAAGTCTCGAACTCCACAAGATTAATTTATCCATATAAACCAGTAACTAAACAGTAATCACTTGTGGGTCCTAATATTTTCCGAAAATGTTCTGGGGTCCTACGTAATTTGCCTCTCACATTGGCAGTTCTTCTACTGTGATATGGCTATTAAGTTTAATCAAAGATGGCTTTTACAAATAAAAATCCCTAAGAAAACAAGGTTAATACCTCTTAAACTAAACCATTTTCCTAGTGCAATAAGTTCACTACTTGACTGAACTAATGATATAGCACTGATTAATTGTTGGTAAAGCTATGACTGATTGAAACTTTGCCAGCATTGGTCTAGGGGAAGTATGGCAGATCTTAGTGATTCTGAAAAGTTTTGCAAATGCTGAGGAGAAGGCAAAGAAAAAGAAAAGTCAGGTCATTGGATCTGATTCCCCTGCAGCTGATTGCATCTGGCAGTCCGTCTCCATCTGAGTTGGTAGCTGTCTGAGTACAGTACAAGGCTGCATCTTTTTGCATCCATTACATCTGAATGGATTTGATAAATTCAAATATCAGCTTTCTTTTTCCTGCTTTTCTGACTTTTCTCTGGTAGGAACTGACTTCTCTCCATGTAGCTGAATCATCATAATTGTTATTACCTGCTATTTTAATCGCAGGCAATATGCCCAGTGTTGTACAAGACTGAAATAGTGTCTTTTACCAACGAATTTATGATCAAAAATATACAAGTTCTGACTGCAGCACAACCACTCTTGAGACAGTGACTGTACTTAGTCGTCCAGAAGAAAGATTTACCCAAAAAAAAGAAAACTAGCAACTAACTAACTAACTTTTTGCAAGCCTTGTAGGAAGTTTACACTTTTCTACCTGTGGTTTTGGAACACCTTGAGGAACATTAGTGCTGCAGACAAGCACGTGGGCTTACCCAGGTTAGTTTCAAAGGGTCTGAGGGGTTAGCTGTGGCAGTCTGGAGCCCCACCTGAGTTAGCTGCTCTGCTGAGAAGCAAAAGATTAAAGTTTTTATGGGAATGGATTGCACTTATACAAAGCAATGCTCAAGCTGATTAACAGCACAAAATCATTGTTTTATTATTACACATCAAACTTCTCCTCCTCTTTAGAAATTAGCAAGAATATCAGCAGCACCTGAGATTCAGCAAACCCTCATGATAAGCCAAGACAACTGAAAGGCTCCTCTCAAAAGAAACCCCAATCCCACCAAAATCACTGGTTGCCTTAGAGTAGACACTTCAATGTGTGTAGATGTGCTGGGGTGGTGGTCACCCTCCAGCTCTACGCTGAGCCAGCAGCACAGAGAAGAGAAGCTATTAGCTGAATAAAGTTGTGTCCACAGTAAATCTAACAATAGGCGACTAATTCCAGATCAAAAACTTTTCGGTGATAGGATATAAAGGGCTGAGCCAGGATAATCTCACTCTAGCAATTTAAATGTGGTAAAAGTATTTGGACGTATTAATTTTGTGCTGCTGGGGTTTCTGCCAAATGACGTCCTGCCTGCCTGCTTCATTCAAACTTTTGCTTGAAACTAGCACCTGATCTCTGTCAGCTTACTCCAAAGGCTTCCATAAACTCTCTGTAACGTACACAGGTTAATTCACCAGAAAAGCAGTCATGTATGTGTGCATATCTTGATGGGACCTGTACCACTCTGGGCCCCAGTGGGGAGTAGGTCTGATGCGATGAGTGCAGAACACTGCACTTACGTTTAGTGTGGGAAGTAAATGTGAGGAAATGTTCCCCCTTGGCCTGAAAGCAGCCTCATGAATTCTCACCCCGGTCTAAGCTACATATAATATTAACTACATATTAATAGTCTGTTCCCATGGCTATGGGAAGTGAGTTCCTTTGTATCTGCTGCTGCTGGGTTCTGATTCCCCAATTCACCTGCGATAACGTAGCTGTAGCCAATCCAGGTCTATGAAGTCTGCTCGTGTTATTCCCCTCGCTGTTACATTCAGCTTCTAAAAGTGTGTGTGTATCCAGTGCAGAATATCTGTGCAGGAAGCCTAAAACAAAACTAGGAGAATTATAAACCTTTGGTCTGGTGGTTAAACCAAGGAAGTAATTTTGGTTTCTTGTGAAATGATTTTTTCTTCACTTTTTGTGGGAGGGAAAAGATTTTCCCTCTTTGCTTGAATTATGCTGCTTTGGATAGAACAGGACACATTAAAAGAAAAGAACAATATAACCAAACACAGTATGGAACTGAATCATGGTGTGTTGCAATATGCAAATTAAGATTTCTACAGCAAGCATTTACTTCTTCTGTAACTTTTCTCTTTAAATGTTCTCAAGTAAGGATTTATACTTTTCTCATACATGCAAAACCTGTCAAGGTTGCAGCTGGATAAGGGAATACTGTTGTTTTAGGCTTCATGTTTTAGGCTGGGTTATTATGTTGTAAACATTCCCTTTTGCCTTCGCATCATATTTCCAGCACATGGTCCTGCTATTCCTTACCACAAAAATGGAGACCTTGCCTCTGACTGCTTCAGGTCTTCCAGACAGGTGCTATTTCCCCGGTAGCTTAATTACGCTCTTCCCTGGAGTGTGTACACAGCAGGCACTCTGCATTTATAATTTAACCCTTCAAAAAAATGCTATAGTAAATGACATGACACACATAGACACATTGCATAAGATCTTAAAACCAATTATTCTGTTCCTATATGGCATGAAGAATTCAGATCTGTACACAGCAATAAACTCTATACACATTTCACGCCTCAATTTTTGCATTTCTCCAAAAAGATCTTTTGATTCAGGCCAGTCCTGAATCCCTTTTTCAGCATAGCTTTCTGTTGGGACCATTGAGTCTCTGTCTTCATCTCTGTTCTAACTAAACTTGCTCTGCACCTAGTTGTTGCCTGATTTAAAAGGTCTTTCCCGACAACAAAGACATGCTCCTTTCATCCTCTTACTTGCCATGTGCTTCCAGTCTTGCTATGTGAGTTTCACACCCCATACTTTTGTTTCGTACAAGAGGTTTTGTATTCTATAATTCCTCCTCTCACAGAAAATTTGGATAGATTACTTTCCTCACTTCAACCAGTTATTGCTACACAGGGTTTGCATTTCAATAGGAAACCACTGATGTTCAAAGGGTCATATTTTGTGCAGGCTGGTCAAGATGTGATACAGCACAGATAGTATATGGCAGATCTTACTTTCTCGGGTACGTTTGGTGACAGCGTAATTTCACAGTAAAATTAGAATTCATGAGCTGCAGATAGACAGATTCCCCAATGTGTCACAGTTTTGTTTTACGAAGCAAAGACTTACTTCAGAGGCAGTGCTTGTGGGTTCCAATACATTTAACATCACCTCGGTAATGAAGCTAAACATTGATTTGAATTAACAGTTTGAAGATGGTTAGAAAGAGGGAGAAGGCCTTATATAGCTTGCCCGAAGTCACTGAGGCAGAGTGCAGAAACGCTGGGATAGAATTGCCTTCTGAGCCCCGTTCTTCTGTCTTGGCCACCATGGGTTACTTACCTGCTACTCCAGTAGCAGTTTAGCAAATCTAGGTCAGACTGTTGTTTCAGCAAAACATAGCTACCCATTAGTGCAATTAATATATAGTTCCAGTTCGCATTTTAACAAGATTTCTGTTAGGAACATGCAGCTGGGTGAACACAGCAAAGCTACTGCAGCAGTGGATGAGACTGGGGGATATTTTTAACAATACTGTTCACATTGCTTTTTTATTTAAAGAAAGGCACATTAAAAAAACTGCTCAGGTCTTATGTAAGAACAGAATATATGCAGGAAGTGTTTGCTTGTATCACTGTATAAATAAAAGGCTGAAAAACTCTAATGATGAGTAATAGGCTTTTCAAAAAATGACAAGGAGAAAATTGTGCCGAAGTGAATACGCAAAAAAGTGCCCCTTAAAAATGACTCTGTCATTGCAATTTACCTGTTGACTTGTTATGCGGGACCTGAAGGGCACTTGCTACAGGAAGTTAAATAGGTTTTAAAGTATCTTCTTTGTTGTTTTACCAGAGGCTGTTCACAAAAGTAAGGTGTTTTTGCTCAGAATTTTATTTCAGGTCCTTCTAAAATAAGGGGGAGAATGCAAGACCACTGAATGTTCAAATCTTTGATCATGGTTTAAAACTTTCACTTCAGCTTGTGATTACTTGCCTTTCAGCCCAATTGGTTCTGCGGCAAAGTATAACAGACATTTTTCCAGACAAAATGGATTGTTTTCTAAATATATTTATATTTACATCTAAGGTGACCCAGCACTCCTTGCTAATCCCTAACCCAGAGTTGTGCTTAGCATCAAGTATTTCTTCTCACCAATTTCTTTATGAAATTATTGATATAATTTTCACCAGAGTTCAAACTCCCCTTGCTGTATGATCTTATAAATTGCATCTACAGCATCTTTATCATCCACGTAGGATGATGACTTATGGCCAGGCAGTATGTTCAAGTTCTGATGGAGTCTGTCCTCTCCTCCCTGCCTGGGCTCCCCAAAGCTTGGGTGTGAACTGGCATGTGTGCAGTGCTGGCAGTCAGGGGACAAGGACCCCAGTGAGAAACACAAAGCCAACAACTTGACAATACAGTGTCTTTATAGATAATTTTGGCTTTAACTGCATGGTAGCTTGGATGGTTGGGGACAGAGAACTCTCCAGTTCCACTTAAGGCGTAGTTAATTAAAATACTGGCATTTTTTTGGCTGATATTGTTAACTATGAGCAATGCACATGGACTTCTCCCTGACAAGCAAGTCCTTCCTCTTTTGACCATCTTGTTGCTGTTATCATTCTTACCATCATTATTAGGCTTCGGCTTTTGAAATGATGCTACATGGATTAACAGATCATTTATAACTAAATTATGTCTGTGTGACAGAGCATTCTGTAACTGAAAAAGGCAACGGATTCCAATTCTCTGAGCTCGAGACTATTTTACATGTCAGTTCAGAGTAAGCTAAACTATTCCCAATATTGTTAGCATGCTGTTATCGCTGGTGTAACTGCAAACCTTATTAAGGGCCAGTACAAAGTGTAGTCATACACATAGCCTCCGAATTGAAAATCAGTGCTGTCTCTAAAAAAACTTTGCTTGAAATAAATTTGAATCAGATTTCCACAGGAGCTTCACCTGCACATTTTTAAATGTCAAGAGACTTAAAAATTCTCAGTGCATGGAGTCTCACAGCTTCCCAATCAGATAGCTTCTGCAAGATGGGTGGCAGAAAATACCTACCTCTGCAAAGGGCAATATTCCTGTTTTACAGAAGGACAAATCTGCATTCAAACAGTGACCGAATCAAATATTCTGACAGAGGACATCTGCAGCAGAGGTACTAACAGAACTCAGATCTCCTGCATTCAGTCCTGTATTTTACCTGTCCAAAGATCTCCTCATTTCTGTACAGCCAGCATTCTAGAAATTCCTGTGGTTGTTCTTGTCCTGCTTTGATCATGTAAAATACCATGACACTTGTTGGGAATAGTTCCATAATAGCTTTCTTTTAGTATTTTCTATCTGAAGATGAGGGAGGGGAGCAGACATCCTAGAGGAGACTATCTTTCCTTTGGGCAAGGAAAGTGAAAATACTTGGCCTTGATGAATTTGGCGCTTGCTGCTCATTTCCCAGTCCTGTTATTAGTGGGACTCTTTGTCAATTCGTTCCAAGTCTGTAGTCATATAGTAAGAACAGTGTCAGTATCGGGGCAGGGCATTGATTGTAGATGGGATACACAGTTAGTACTACCCTCAGTAGGTAAGAGAGTATGTGGTGATAACTCATGGTAGAAGATGACTGAGCACTGGAATGACTTAGGCACCATTTTGATGCTCCAGTTGGTAATCAGAATATTCATAACATACATGACGTGCTTGACACAAACATGTAACCAGATGACCTTTATCTCCTTGATATATGCTTGCATCATGCACATCCATAAAACAAGCCACAGCATTTTAGGGGACATATCCTGATGGGAAAAGCTATAGATAGTTATTTATTTTAAAATAAATAAGTAAGGTCTCCTGCATATTAGTGTGACTTATTTAGCTCAGCGCTTCAACTGGTTGTTTGCCATGTCATGCTGATCTAGGACTGTTCTCATATCAATTTTAAAGCTTTTGACATCCCGCATTCAAGATCACTTTGGATTAGTAGGGGTTCTGGACCCTAAACTTTTGATTACTTGTGACACCTTTGTTCATTTGGTCCACAAGCATGTACCAATGGATCGTTTTATTTAAATTAAAAAAATCACTTATTCTCCATCATCTTTAGATTTATTTTCCATCCCCCATTGCCATGCTAGAAATATACACATAAGCACACATGAAGCCAGTTCGACTTACAGACACACATCCACAGTAACACGATTCGATATCGCTAACTGTAACAGGAGCAGAACAGTAACGCTCAGGTCCCTAAGTGGATGTGGCATTGTTTAAGCCTCAGGCATACAAATTAAAGCACCTACTAGCTGGCGTAATTTGCTTGGTCAAATATCAAGACAATTCTTCCACTAGCTCCATCCTAAGAAAAAAACCCAAACTTTAAAACCAGCCTCTGCTTTCTTCTATTCCATGTATCCTGAAATAGATTAGAAGACTGCAGAATACTTGCTGGTATTGGAAATAAACTGGCACTGGAATATAAATAACGTGTAACATGGAGGCCGTGACAAACTTCAAGCATGAGGACTTCTCCTTCACTGCTCAGAGAAGACCATCCTTGGGGAAAAAAAGAAAAAAAAATTGCCCAAGTAAACTTGATCAAAAGTCACTGAAGTAAAAATAATGCTGTAGGGCCTTTAAAAAGCAGCTTTCTTATTTCAGTCCAATCAGATAACTAACATAGCAGTTGAAATTCAATGACATTTGGTACTTAACTCCTTTAACTTGGGTTTTCCTCAAGCATCTGCTATTTCCACTACCTGGGAATTACAGTCTTTCTAACCACAAATGTAATTTATCACAGCATCTTTAGTCATGTTTCCTCTTATTCAGTTAATTTTTTTGAACTGCAAAACATGGGCCTATTGCTGGCCAGAACCGTCCACTGGTGTAATACAAGCATTTATTTATGTTGGTTTATACATTTGCTACTTGGGTGCATTTTCTCAGATACACGCAGAAGTGGTGACTCTGGCGAGTATCTCCTGGAAGAGGTGGATCAGTTAAAACGTAAGGATCCTGTCTTCATTAGCTATTACCTCTAATCCCTGTCAATATTATTGGTATTTGACTTCCCAGACAAGAGCAATGCAATCAGTTGCGCAACTGCGCTTCTCATTCCAGCTGATACACACACTCCTGTACAGTCCATGAAATCCATGGTAGCTCCCTTCAAGCATCTCTTTATAATATCGGATAAGCCATCTATTTTCCACTATCAGGTAAAGGTTGGGAGGACACTCCAGCAAGACACCAGTTTTATGACTGATTGTTTCTCGGAGAAGAAATGTAGTAAAATAAAGTTGAGCTGAATCCTAAGTTGCTTACTAAGTTTGTCCTCTGTGTTTTTCCAGTTAAGTTGTGACCAAACTCAATAGGAGTTTGCTTTGTAAACACCAAAGGCCAGACTTCTAAATTTATTTGAACAACCAAAATAGAATTCAGTTAGGCTACAGACTCACAGGGTATAAAATAATCTAGAAAAACTGAGGAAAAACTGCTGAAATAACTCAGCAATTGTGCTGTTGTTGACATTGCCTTTTTTTGTTGTTTTCTGCCGTGTGCATATTAGGATCCTCGGACAGCTTTGTTCTCAGACATGTTTCTTCCAATGTGAGCACAGCTGAGCAACTAAGATACTTTGGAAAGCTTTCTTGTAGTTTTATTGCAATGTTTTCTTCATCAGAAGATAAAGAGACTGTTTCAAGAGGCTGTTTTGTTGCATTTAAAATTTTAAAGTTTATTCTAGTCCATATAATAAACACCAGGAATATACTAGAGCTGATAGCACAGTCTGCTAAACAAAATAGGTAACTTTTATAAAACCCCCTGTGTTGTGGCAAGGGTTGAAACATATATCCTCCATGATCTTCAGCTTCAGGACTGTCATTATGCTTTACTCTCCATGGGTCCTGTCAGTTCAGAGCTCTCTTTTTCTGGCTTCCTCCACAACCTGAAACCTCCTTTTTCAAATCTCTCTGCCAAAAATCTCCAGCCCTGAACAACAGTAAAAATTATACATGTTGCATCAGAGTTCTAAAATTCTTCCAGTGTCTCAGCCCAGTAAGATGAAAATTTTGTTGTGTCGATATAAATACAAGGTCTTTTGCTAGGAAGAGCTGACAGCCTAGTGGACAAGACAGAAGCACGGGCAGAGGGAGGTGAAGGGATTTGCTCAGGCTCATCCAGCAGGTCCAGAGCAGAGGTTGGAGTTGCACTTCTGGTCTTTGGCCACATCCACGAGCAAGCTCAGTATCTCATCCCATCCCCCAGCATACAGGGCTGGGAAGAAGGAGGTGAAGGTTTCATGAGGAACCTGAGCAACATAAGACCAGATGTTTAGAAGTGGAAACCGTTTTCAAGTTGCTAGCTCGTAAAATCCAAGGCATCTGTATCTCCTCATGTAGTTCCCCAGCATCCTGAGAGAAGGTCTGTTTTCCAGCTCTGCCAGTTTTCCTCAGTACTGAAGCGATGTCGCCTCTCGGCAGCTCTAATCTTTGGCCTCTCCCACACAGAAGTTAACGAGGTGCTCTGCTGTGGGACATGTATAAGTGTGCACTGGGAAACTATGAAGAACTTAATAAATTCATTTCAAATATGCTAAACCAGACTGAGATGAATTCAGACCAGCTTTCACCTCCAGTCTCCTCATAGACTATCATATACACCAAAATAAAATGGACAATTTGTAGGATCCTAAACTCACTTCATTGTGAGCTGGCTACATAATTGACTGGGAAAAAAGCATATTGCTTTGGTCTACTTGGAGTAAGAATTTGACAGGCTGATTGCAGAACAGTTTTTATCTTTTGGCAGTATTTCTCAGTTTCTCCAACCCAAACCATTCTCTTATTCTATTATTATTTTACTTGATACAGTGGAGCAGTTTGGCATATTGTTTATACAAGCCACATCATACAAAAAGAAATCGTGTTTTCTTGTTTCTGTACAATGGTAATTTTTGAAAGCAAGAAGAATTATTCAAGTGCCTAGATGTGAGTATGTGACAGAGCCTGGCTTCAGGTTCCTGATCTTAAAATCTTAAAATAATTTTTCAAAACTAATTTTCGAGATGCCTGTCACACACAGTTGTAAGCCAAGCAGGGCAGCTTTTCAGTGAAAGAATGGCCTTTAGTTTGTGAAGAGATGATCTGGAAGCTCTGAGTCACAGAGGGAGCACCATCCTGCAATTCAATATTGTGTTTCAAGTTTAGAAAAAACACCAGAAATGTTTGGGTTGTAAAGTTGCTTTTTGTGAAAGTAGAGAAATTAGGTTCAAAATACTCATAAGTTTCCAATATATGTACCAAAAAAACCCCCCGCAATTCATGAAACACGATTAAGAAAATACTACATTTCATGGAAGCAGAACATGATAAAATATATTTTCCCCATTTCAGCAGCAAGCCATTTTTTCCTCCTAATTCCAGCATATGATTTTCCCTTTGTTGTGTTATTGTTACTATTCCTCTCCTATATAAGCATAAGAGTCATAATCCAGAGCTCCCTATACTGTACAAAAATAGAGTGTAATGATGGCCCAAGATACAAGTAGGTATGAAGCCATGTCATCAAGGCCAGGAAAGACTGAAATATATAGTTAAAATTTCACTGCACCACTTTAAAGTGTTAAGTAAACTGCTGCTATTTGTCAACCTGTCCATTTCTTTCATAAGTTATTTACCTTCTAAAAGGTAAATTGGCATCTACAGAAGCAGAGACTGCCTTCTTTTTCACCTCTTTATATAGAGATTAGAACAATATACCCCCTGTAGTCCCTTCCAAACTGGGTGTTTGGAAGTTTTGCTAATATAAAAGTGCATTTTTAATATTAAAACTTACAAAATGTTGATAGTAGATATTTTACCTTCTTTTTCAACTAAACAACAGTATTTAGTCCTGAAACGGGAAAAAACCCCAAGCAATCCAACCTAAAACATTTCACTTCCAGCTTTTCATGAAACTCAGAAGTATCTGAAACCCGTATTTGGGTCTGAGTCATCTTTCTTTGTGACCAATCTGGGGTCAATCTTTTATATTTTTCCTATTTTCTAACCTTGACTGATGGTTTATAAACATATGGTTTACAAAACATTATGGATAGAAGATGCATTGGCTAAATGAATCAATATTTAATTTATTTCTATTGTTTTGGGCTTATCTTCGTTAAAGTAGTATCTCTTTTTATGTGTGGTCAGGGAACTCTAATGAAAGCCTATTTGATAAGTCAAACTTTCCCAAACAAACCCCAGTTGAATTCACCTTTCTTCCCGAAATCAGAGTTTGCTCCTTGGCATGAAATCCAAGACTGAAATGCTGATAAAGATTCCCAGTGAAATCTTCCAAACATTCTTCATAATATCATGTATGATATAGTGACAAGCTATATGTTTCCCTGGCACTGAGATTGAAAATGGAAATGTTAAGTATAAATCTTTGTGGAAGTTTCAGTAATTTTTAATAATTTGTTCTTTTGTGGCATTCATATGTGAATGATATATTTGTCCTAGAGCAATGCGAATTCATTTCCCCACATCTATAATATCTGCAGTAAGCTAAATTAAAAATACATTTGTACTTGTACAGTTAAATGATCATATTTAATGAAATGTCGGAGATGAATCTTAGCAAATAGTCAGGAAATTATTTCAGAAAGAGCAGCATTTCATTACTGGCAGTCAGGGAAAAGCAAAGAGATTAAACAAACGGTTTACTACTCCAAGATATCAGAGGAGGTGGGGGCCGTTCTGTGCGGGGGGTAGCTGTGAATATCAGACCTCAGCGGGGATTTTTACCTATGAGCGAGGAAGCATTTGTGCCGCACGAGGCTAGCATGGCTAATGCTTGATGATGAGAAAGAGCTGTTGATACCCGGGCCCGCAGAGGCTGCGGGTGTTGCAGGGGTGCTGCATTTGGCCGCTGGGAAGGATGAAGTCTGCATGCCGCTCGGTAATTCCCGCCGGCTGCTGCCATGGGTGCGGGTCCGAGGGAGCCCGTCGGCTGCGTGCAGGGTCCCTGAGCAGCTCCAGAGCTGCACTCCCAGGCTGGGTGAGCAGGGCTGGGTGAATATGAAAGCAATGGAGTTAAAGTGGGTCTGACAAGGTCAGGGGGAATGGGGAGTGGGAGAGGGACTGCTCAGGGGCAAAAGAAGACAAGGGAAATTGTTTTTGCTGTAAACATTACAGTAATAAGAAATAGTTGAAAGGTGAAGTGTGGGACCCGATTTTTAAAGCCATCTAGCTACTTTATTTCCATGAGAATTAGGACACTGTTGAACCCTCCCCTGGGGAACTATCATCATCTTTCACCAGTCATGTAGATTTAAAGAAATCTGTCCTCCAGCCCCTCGGGGAAACCTCTCTGGCTGAGAGCGCTGTTCCCCACGGCTCCCTGTTTAATTGGTGGGGAGACACTCGTAGAAGAGACTCAGATCTCAGGTAGGCTGACCTGGCCTCTGCAGGGCTTTGTTTCTGTCTGTTGTCTGTGTAAGGAGCAGACAGCAGTGAGGCACCCAGCTTAGCCATGCTTCAGCTGGGAATACAGCCCTCCATCCCTCTAATCGTGGTTGTAAACTGGGAACACTTCCCGTGCCTCTCTCCCACCCTCCATCTCTTTTGATTATCTAAATTACAAGATCTCCAGGCTACAGACCATCACAGACCAAATCAGGTTTGCGTGGAGGATCTGGCCTAACAAATCTCTCTGTTCTACTAGAAAACGACTGCTACTAATGCGTGGCACAAAATAAATCAACATCTATCAATAGGATCAACATTTAAACTAATTAATTTTCTCAAGTTCTGTAGGAAATCCTATGGGAGGACTGAACTCATCTGAATATCAGAATTAAATTCTAAACTAAAGATAGAAATATAATGAGAGATTATAGAAATGACAGAAAATACGCTGATTTTCTGGATTCTGCAGACAGTAAAGGTGAAAGAAGGTGTAGGTACGAAAACACTTCTTGGCCAAAATCCTACATCACAAGAAAAATTTTCAGGAACATGAAATAAATGAAATACCTGAACTGCAGCACCTAAATATTAACATGGAGTAATATATGCAAATATATACATATAGCAGACAGTGCAAAGGTGACAAGGTTGTGAAGAAACAAGCTGTTTCGAGTCTCTGCCATCCAAGTATGCAAGCATGTAGGCTGCCATTTCCTCCTTTCCGATTTCTATCCTGTCTCAGGCCCTTCAACCATAAGGTCTTTAGGAAAGAGCTGAGCTTTTTGCACTCCATTCTGCCTTTGTTTTTCTTTTGCTTGCTTCTATAGCAATAGCAAATCAAGAAAGAAAAAATATAAGTTACAGTTTAATTTGTACATCTGCACCCGTATTATGTTTAAAATAAGCATCTGAATGCAGCAGCCCATGTAGAGGAATTTACTTGAGATTCTGATTTGCAAAGTGGAAAGAAAAGCCTGCTGGATTAGTTAAGCAATTAATCAGGTGTGTAAAGCCATCTGAATTCTCTGAACAACACGTTGTAGAAGAACTCAGATCATGCATACAAAATTGAATCATGGAAAAATAGTTGAGGCACATCAGGTTTGAATGAGGAGAGTGTCAATCACTTCTGTTTGTCAAGGTCCTTTGTGATGTGAGTCACCAACCTTAAGGAGAGACAAAGGATTTGTGTAGGGATCAGCATAATTCTCATGTCTGCTCTGATTACCTTCAGGGATATACATGTAGACTTGCCACATATTTTTAAAAACGTTCTTATTTTTGGAATAATCTCCCTTTTCTCATTTGGATTTCTTTTTGGTGTTTTTGTTGTTGCTGCTCTTCAGGGAACTGTTTTAGGCAGGCAAATGCTGTCTTTAGCAGTCAGTCTTGTGAAGTGCCCACAACACCACTGGAAAGGCCGAGGAAAGTGGGAGAGAAGGACTGGAAATAGGTTCAAAACAGAGCTGCAAAATTTGGTCCACCGTAGCTTGTCACCATTTTTCGTTACAGAGACTGAGGTCTGAGAGGTTTTTGTGGCAGGAGACAAGAGAGGGATTTCTGCAAAGGAAAGCTGTTAATACTCTTTTGCTCCTTATGATTCATGGCTGGGAACTTACAGAGTACATTCTTCAACAAGATTTTTTCTCCTAATTGCTGCAAAATAGATATTCACCTACTAATCACTGCAACACAGAATGATGCTACTAAAACAGATACTATCAAACTGTCACCTTTCAATTCCATTGAATTCTGTTTGGATAAAGATGTGCTTCAAATCTATTTTCCACTTACAATTTAAACAGGGCAGAACATGCCACAGACAATTTTACACAGCAACACAATTTGAGGTTTTTTGGTATCACATTATAAAAGGCGATTATGGGAAATAAAACCAAAGTACAAACTGCATGCTTAAATTCAAGGAATCCTGAATCCATTTCCAGAGTCTAAATATCCCAGATGAAAACAAAAATAGGCATTCGAGAAAAACACATTTTCTCAAGTAGCAAATTTGCCTGGTTACTTCTGGTTGTAACAACGCTCAGTGAAATAGCTGAGGTATGCAATGAAGTTTTAAGCTTCAAGTTCTGATTCAGTAAATCACTTAATCGTCTGCATACATTTTATCAGATATTCTTAAATGTGTTACTGAACTGACTCCTAAATGCAGCTTATATTTGTCTCTTTCCCATCCTCCTGTCCAATCGCTACTAATCCTCTACTTCCCCTTAGCTTTTGTTTCTTTAGACTTCTTAATCAGAAAAACATAGAGACACCTGAAGTACCAGGAGCAGCACAGCATTCTACATCCTAAGCAGAAGTTGCTGTGAAAATCTAGGACAGGAACAAACCTTTCTCAAAGTGTGTTATATTAGGAGCACTGCAAAAAGCGATGAAGAATAGCTTCTCAGGACAGGCAAGTTCAAATTGGAAGACAACAGCAACAGCAGCAGCCAGAGTTGTGCTTCCCTAGGAGAAAAATGAGCATGTGCATTGGATAAACCACAACAACATCTTAAGATTTCATCCCAGCTGCACTAGAACAGCGGGAATCAAAATACTTGTTAATGTTGTAATATGTTTGCTTTCAATCAGACAACAGAACAATTCATTCCATTTGCTCAGTATTTTGCCCTCCTGAACTCCATCCCCACAATAGCTTTGCAAGCACATCTGAGCAATTCCACAGTGGGTTTTACATCCATGGTAAGTCATATCTGCTGTGCCTATATGCAGGACTTGTGTTTTACAGAGACTGCAATGAATGATTCTTCCCAAATTTGATTCTGTAAAAAGCTACTTGACTGCTTCAAGTAATCTTTTTTATTCTTCATCTTAGTTTACTCTTAAGGGTTTTTCGTTTCATCTTTTTCTGCTGTCCTAATGTACACAAATCACTTTTAGAGATAGTGTCATGCGTATGAAGGGAGCAATTTATCAATACAGACACCTCTTTGATGAAGGATGGTTTGTCTTTACAAGGCTGGACAGCCCCAACTGAATTTCAATTTGCTATGGCATGCAAGGGATTTAGGGGATTAAGGTTGGTGAGAAGCTTTAAGCATCAACCAGCTTATTATTGCTGAAGGAATATATGATTTGAAAACCTTGCTTGTCTTGATTTTTTTTAGTATGTGGGGGTGAGGTGGAGAGGGATGAGTGAGAAAAGCAATAACCTACTTGACGATTTAACAGTGATTACTCTTCTGCTTTTCAGTCACACACTACCTATTTTTTAATGGGACAAGGAGAGTTTATAGGCCCAGATCCAGTTGACACCAACTAAATATCTGGTTAATAGTATTTTACTACTAAAAAAAGATATAAAAACTTGTAATAAAAACAAAGCTGTAGGGGAGGGAGAGAATAGAGAAGGCAAGAAATGTAAGTCATAACTATTTATGTAAACGAAGAGGTGGTGAACCGCTACAAATAAATATTGTTCTGAACATAGCGTATTATCTGCTCCCTAATACAAGCAAATTGCTAAGGAATAATATTTCTTGATGAAAAGATATATTAAGTATCTCATTCACCTGTTCTTTGTTGGAATGGCAGAGTGGGAGGAAACCCAAAGGAATCTAGTGGCTTAAAGCTATGTTAGCTACTTTGTGCACCATGATATTAATTAATTACTGATAAATACAAAAATACTGTGAATCAAACACCGTGAAGTCTAACATTAAAGCAAGCACTATTATTTTTTGTTGAATTCTGAGGACTCATTTATGTGTTATGCTAACAAAGAGCCATTGTGGTTGGTGTTACACCACTGTGAAGCTGATTGTAGGGGAGAACTACAGCCATGAGTTCCTTCCCAGGGCAAAATGCCCAGTTTCACCAAGTATTCACTTCTTAGGATCTGATCTAGCTCACACCAACAATATTACCTCTTTTCTTCAGAAGGATTTCTGATAGATCCATACGCGGGTGGAGAGTAGAAGAAATTTGTGTGAAGTAGCTTTTCTCTTCCTCTTTACTACTACTCTCAGATCCTGTGCTTTCAGAGCTGGAGACTAAAGTCCTGCCTGCATCCTCGGAGCAGAACAGCACAGCAGAGAGAAGGCTTTTATTTATCTGTCAATGTGTCTGTCTATCTATCTATCTATCTACTTATTGCAGTGAACTCCATTTCTTGGGAAGGTTTCCCGGTGAGCAGCTATTAGGTCATTTTCACACTCTCCTTGATGTGCTCTAACAAGCATTTAAGTGTTTCCCGAGAAGTGGAAGCATTTCAGCAGGAGATAAAGCCTTCTCTGAATACTCAGAGGAATTTTCAGAGCCCTTCCCACGAGAGCCGAGATTTGAACTGGGATCTTTTCCAACCCAGGCACTCTATGGTGCACAAGAGAAGCAGAATAAAATTGTCCCAGTTCTGTGAATCTACAACAGCCTTCTCAAGGAAAATTGATACATGTTGCTAGAATAAAATCGTCAAGTTGAAATAAGATGCATCCCTTCCCCTTCCAACATTTTAAGCCATATTAAAAGTACATATATTTTCCTTTTTTTTTTTAGCATTGATTAAATCACTGTCTGTCCATACAATGCTGAATATAGGCTTCTACATGTCCCCTTGTTGCCATAATGCTTCTTCCATCTACAGCACGGACCATAACAAAGGAGGATAAAACAGACTCCATGGCTGTGCTGTATTCCCTCTTTGCTAAGGTTGTTAAAAAGGAGTGCCACGTAACTACTCTTAATCTGGTATCTTCTGAACTGTGCATAGTTGTCTCTGTGATTTGCTAAGGGTTTTGAGTCTGATTTTGTTTGCTGGAGACCTCAGTTTTGGTTTGTTTCATTTTGGTTTGTTTTTTTTTTTTTTTTAAATACAATCTTTTCAAGGCTTGGCATAGCTTGGGCATAGAACTGGACACCTCCTAGAAATCCCAGCACATTATTTACGTGTGCTGCATTAAGAGAGCCCTCACAGGGCTGTGAGGAGAGGTTAGACAACTCATCGCAGCTTGGGCCATGCAAGATAGGTTCTTCTGGGTACACACAGGAAAAAAGTCTTTATGACAACAGGGAAATTTCAGAGGCATCCCAGACCCAGGTTTTCTTCCATCATGAACGAAATGCTCTTCTGCTCCCCTGTGCTATAGTGTTGAGCCCTTCCAGACAGCCATGCTGCTTACTCTGGAGGCACAGAGGGCACAGGTGTCAGACTTTTGTCCTCCACCAGTTGGCCCATATGCATGCACCAAGTCTGGTGCTCTCTGGAGCTGCACAGGGAAGATATTACCCTGCTCCTACACAGCTCCAAGAAAGAAGGATGGCAGAGGAAGCTCAGTCACAACCTGGGCAGGGTGCGGAGTGGAGGCATCCAGTGGGGCTGGTCAAGGCAGTTAGGGCCTGTTAGTACCCCCTGGACCCTGGCACAAATAACCCTTCCTGCACAATGACCTGTTCCAGGAGTTATGTGAGCAGGCAAGCATCTGTAAACACTTAACTCCTCTTGCTTCTCATCTCAGAAAAAGGTTTGAAGCCTTTCCCTCTACTCAGGTTCAGAAATGACCTATTAGGGTTTTTGAAATAGTGATGATCTGTGGATGTAAGTTAATTTGATGAGACAATTCAAAGCCTGAAATCTTGCACTCTTTTTAACTTCATCAATTGGTGTAATACAAAATACTGCCTCTCCTCACAATGCTTGTTTCCCCTGGAGCGGACAGGCATTGCGTACTTCACTGTTAATCCTCTGTTAAGCCATCCACAAGTTCCTCTTCACTGGAATGGTTTATTGCAATACATACACTAACTGTAGCCTCCACATGGTGGTATCCTTTAATATGCCACAATTTTAAAGGGGTGATGATGCATGTTATGTTGTTTCATTCCCTTATCTTGGCTCTCACATACACCTGCATGGGTAGTTCAGGACAGATATATTTTTCTGAAGATGTCATTTGGTAAATCATCACCACAACATCCCATGATCAATACAACAGCTTGGGGAAAATACATACACTTACATATCTAGCAGTGTAAATGAAATCTCTACCTTCTATTTTGGGCCAGGCAACAGGAGACAAATTCAGGGGGAAAAAAGACAACCAAGAAAAATCAGATTTTCTATAATTATATAAATTACAGCAAGAATGACTGTAATCACCTAAAATGCCTCTGGGGAGTTGGATTAGCAGAAGACAATTTCTCAGATCCACACTCCAGGGTTTAAACCTAGGTTCGATATTCAGTATTAGACTACCAAGCTAAAATAATTAACCCTTGGGAAGCTAAAATATGTAATTCAGAGGCGTACTATCTGGCTAAAAGGGAGGAATATGTGATTGATGTTATTTTAAAATTCCTGTGGATCCCAATATTTGACCAGGTCAGTCAGACCTCACACTTCAGTCCAATCTGTGAGTATATTTGAATGAAAAAAACCTTCCCAGTTTCCCTCCTCTTGACATCCAATAAAAAAGCAACAGTCACTCAAGCAAATATCTGTAAAAAATAACAACAGATTTCTGTCACTAAAGTATGTCTATTGCTAGAGATATAATAAAAATACACATACAGTTAAAAAAAGGTACAGAACTAAAGCTGATTTGTAAGAAAGCAAGCTAAAATATTGTAAGGGAAATTCAAACATTGACTAGAAAAATAAGCAGGGTAGGTGGTTAGGATATGAAAGTAA
This sequence comes from Himantopus leucocephalus, assembly GCA_003993805.1. Classification (NCBI taxonomy): domain Eukaryota; kingdom Metazoa; phylum Chordata; class Aves; order Charadriiformes; family Recurvirostridae; genus Himantopus; species Himantopus leucocephalus. Next base: position 74,303,999 of record RSEF01000002.1, on the reverse strand, counting down.
ATATAAAGACAGAGAAATAAGTAGGAATGCCCTCTTTTGCTTTATTTTCTTTAGAAAACATAAAAACCTCTTATCTGGCATATGGAGAATGTCCGTAACTTAAGAATTAGAACACTCCAAGGAGGTCCCCTCCACACTTTCTAGTTTTGTGGTGGGGGCATGGATGGGGCAGTAGAGGAGGGCAGAGTGAGCAGGTCAGAGGTGACTGACTGTTCCTCTATGTGGATGTTTCCCTGGGCGTGGACAGTGTTTCTCAACACTCAGCTTGGATTTCATACCAGCAAGTGTCAAGGGTTTGACCCTAAGCAGAACTGTGACGGCATAAAGTTGTAATAACGGTATCTGAATCTCCTCCGAGCTGCAAGTTTTGTGTTTTGCCTGCAGTCTCATCCTGTGATTTGAATTCAAAATACCACAACTAATATCTTAAACTTGAAGCTGCTGAATCTGCTACTATTTGTGAATCCTAGACAAGATGTTACTGTCTAACAATGAAAACATCAATAATTCTCTTAATCATGGTGAAATGTTTTTTCATGTAGATATTGCTTTGAGAATAGAAGTTTGTATGAACAACATCAATCAGGGAGCTCGCACAAATGAATAACTTACAGCCCCACCGGCAGCCAGTATCGAAGATTAATGCTGATAAACACTACATTCAACATAAGATGTGATTTCTGAAAATAAATCAATTTACTGGATTCCCAGACATATGTATTTTGTAGTCAACCATTGATTACTGACTCAGCTGATTCTACTGTTCATTCATCACATGTGCTTATATAAAAGCTGAACTATTCTCTTTCAGGACTTCATCTAATATATAGCACAATTACTTGTGAAGCGGTGTGGTTCCAGTTAAAAGAAATTACATTTGATAGCTGCACACTGAAGTGGCTCCATTTACGTAGCACAAACACGACAGACATACAGATATATTTTGTGGAGATAAGTATCATGAATCAGAGGCACTGTTGCACCTTGAACTGTACTGAATGTTTTATGCTGCATACCAAGGGTGACTCTTAACTGTTTGAAGAGAGTGTCGGTGTTTATGGCATTAATTTCGTATTTGTCAAACAATGACAATGTATTTCATGCTTGCTAGCAAACAAGAAGGGAAAGCTCCTGTCTTCAATCCCTTACCTTTTTATTACAGCACATTCCCATTCTATCTGCTCTTGCGTATGCCTCAATAATCCAGAGGAGTTGGCAAAAGCAACAGGTCTGTAAGGAAATCAATGCAAGAAAAGGACAGTAAAGGGCGAAGTCATTTGATGAGATTATTTTGTAGGAATGGCAGGATAACAACTCCCTAAACTGTTGTCAAGTCTTCCTTCATTTTTCCTAAAAAGACAGGATTTTGTATTCAAGTCCTGATTTTGCAAAAGTCCTTGAACAGGTGAGGGGCTCTATGGACTTGAATTGCATGAGTTTCACACTTCATGTTAGCACACACTTGAGACACAGCTGAACTAAGCATCAGTCCTGGTAAGTAAAAAAATGTGGCCTCGATACATACTTTTGTATTACATTAAACTTACCATTACTGACAGGCACTGGAGTCAATAGCAAAATGCCTGGTGACACCTTTATTGTGCAAATCACATTCTTGTACAAGGCCCCATTTTATTATCGGCTGTACCTAGAGTCACAGAAAACGCTTGTATGATCAGCACTTTTATATTTCTGGGTGGAAGTTTGGTTGGCTATGCCATATTTTTGATAAAATCGGTGAGAACATGATGACAGGGATAAAAAGAATGCAGGCAATGAAAGCTGGAAACAGTGCTTTTTCAGGAGTTGGTACAGGTGAGTAGGAGAGTTAGATGCAACTTTTGCAATTACAGTTTTACAGTCTTATCAGAGATGAAGGAAATTTTATTTTCTTATTTCTTACGTGATAATTTGTTTATCATTGGCAAAATATTTTTTTGTTTTGATTCATTTGTCACATCCTGGAGATTCCTTGATTCTGAAATTATCCTAGGTCTTCATTAGGAGAAGTATTAACCAAAATGCTTTGGAAGCAGCGAGTAATCTAGCTGTGTGCACAAAGACTCACTTCATAGTGTTTTCTCTAACTCTCTTCTCTAATCTACTTCTCAGTCCAAGTTCTCAGCAGATAAAATATCATTAGCTTGATGTCCGTCCCTGGAGGTTCCTCAGTAGATGTAATTCTTGTCATAGAATCATAGTATCACAATGTCATAGAATAGTTTGGGTTAGAAGGGACCTTTAAAGATCATCTAGTCCAACCTCCCCTGCAGTGAGCAGGGACATCTTCAACTAGATCAGATTGCTCAGAGCCCTGTCCAATCTGACCTTGAATGTTTCCAGGGATGGGGAATCTACCACCTCTTTGGGCAACTTGTTCCAGTGTTTCACCACCCTCATGGTAAAAAGTTTCTTCCTTAGATCTAGTCTAAATCTGCCCTCTTTTAGTTTAAAACCACTACCCCTTGTCCTATTGCAACAGGCCCTGCTAAAATGTTTGTCCCCATCTTTTCTGTAGGCCCCCTTTAAGTACTGAAAGGCCACAATAAGGTCTCCCCAGAGCCTTATCTTCTGCAGGATGAACCCCAACTCTCTCAGCCTGTCCTGATAGGAGAGGTGCTCCAGCCCTCTGATCATTTTCATGGTCCTCCTCCGGACCTGCTCCAACAGGTCCATTTCTTTTCTGTGCTGAGGGCTCCAGAGCTGGATGCAGTACTCCAGGTAGGGTCTCATCAGAGCAGAGTAAAGGGGCAGAATCACCTCCCCTGACCTGCTGGCCACACTACTTTTGATGCTGCCCAGGATATGGTTGGCTTTCTGGACTGCGAATGCACATTGTCAGCTTATGTCCAGCTTTTCATCCATGAATATCCGCAGGTCCTTCTTGGCAGGGCTTCCCTCAATCCTTTCATCCCCCAGCCTGTATTGATACTGGGGATTGCCGTGAACCACATGGAGAACCTTGCACTTGGCGTTGTTGAACCTCATGAGGTTCACATGGGCCCACTTCTTGAGCCTGTCCAGGTCCCTCTGGATGGCATCCTGTCCCTCAGGCGTGTCAACCGCACCACTCAGCTTGGTGTCATCAGCAAACTTGCTGAGGGTGCACTCAATCCCACTATGTCATTTATGAAGATATTGAACAGTACTGGTCCCAGTATGGATCCCTGAGGGACACCACTTGCTACTGATCTCCATCTGGATGCTCAGTGTTGACCACTACCCTCTGGATGTGACCATCCAACCAATTCCTCATCCACAAAACAGTCCACCCGTCAAATCCATACCTCTCCAATTTAGAGAGAAAGGTGTTGTGGTGGACTGTATCATTTACTAGTCTTTCTACAGTTAAGTAGTCAAACTGTTAGAAAGGAATGGAGAACAGGAAAATGATTTTGTTAAGGTCTGCCAGAATCCCCACAAGTACTGTAGGATCCTTGTCAGGATGGAGAGGAAGAAAGTCTGCACAAGCCATAGTCCCTAAACATACAATCTGAGCCTATTATGAGTGCAGTTATAGTAACAGGGTGGGTAGCACACGAGGGGCCATCACTGCTTGCATTGACTTTTTGCTTTGCAAGGGAATGGGCTTCCAGTTAAATTACACTTGATAATGTATTACAAAATAAACATGTAACAATGGATGACTCAAAGCCAGTAAGAACTACTTGTATTGCACTTGGTCCCATATGGCCAGTTGTGCCTTAAGAGCAACTGCCATTATTTTGGCAGTATCACAAATATTCATTTAGTGCCAAATTCACCTTTGTCTTCCCATGTACAGGTGGTCAATCCAATGGACGGTGCAAGGAAAGGGGATTTTGCTTCCTACAAAATGAGAATGTTGATATCTTCCATACAGTCAACACTAATGTAATGTCTACATGTGAAGCAAGTCATCATAAACTGCGCTGCAAATTTCTAATACTCAGCTAGTCTAAAATAGTGCATTGACTTCAGTCGTGTTGCTATTCCATTTACAACAGCAGAGAATGTGTACAATGGTCTTTGTTAAAAAAAGTAGATTCTTCTTGGTGTATATGGCAAAGTTAATATCTTCTCT
>RSEF01000002.1:74282368-74298850 GCA_003993805.1 Himantopus leucocephalus | reverse complement strand
CTCCCCCCCCCACCCCCCCGAGTTATCCTCCTTGTTTAACCCTTCACTTTCTTGGTGAGCATTATAATAAATTTAGAGGCATAAAAAACTTATAGGGAGAGCTGAGGTCACTCGTGATCCCTGGTGAGAGCTCTATTGGGTCCTCTGGAGTGAAATGATAACGGCGAAAACTATTTCACGGCCCTGCATACCTTTGCTTTTATCCTGACCCCAGGCAATCTTTTTATTTAGCTCGCTGAAATGCAGGGCTGCTGCTCTAGCTGACTGACTGGGGAATAAGTTTATATCTATTTAACCAAACCAGACTAGCATCCCCTCTGCTCTGGCCATGGATGGATATGGATTCAAGCAGTTGTAATGCTTTTTTGAGAACATTACCGAGACATTTTAATCACGGCTTACTGCACTGGTAGATTAGTACCCAAATGCAATGACCTTCTTTTTGCTGTGGACACGAACATGCCAGAAAACCAAACTGTCCTATTCTTTGTCGTGATCCAATAAATTAGGATTAAATAAACAAGAGAGACAAGTGTGATGTACTTTGAAAATCTGAGTGCACCTGTTTTGTAGTGGAAAATTGGATGTTCTTTTTTTTCTCCCATAAAAACGCTCCTGTCTGTGTTTGCCTCTTAGGGAACAAGACTATAACCAGAATTTACGCGTGGCTTCCTACATATTTTGCACTTGGAGATTATTAAGAAACAAAACAACAAAGAAAAATTGGTGGGTGTTAGGAGGTATTAGAATACATTAGTCTCACTGTCTGTCTCCTCCACTGTGCTGCGGTCTGATTCTAGAAATGTGCACGAGAAAGTGCGTTGCGGGGAAGCAGAAGCATGGAGGAAAGAGGTACTTGAAAGCCTTGTAGCCACATTGAAGAGCAACCATTATCCTGAAGTACTGGGACCAAATGCTCCATTCCTTTGCACCAGCTTCTGCACTTCCATTGAGGAAAAGTAAGCACTATATACTTCCACATGAAGATACCTGTGATGTGTACCCACTTGGTATTAGTCTATATGGATACGCAGAAAGAAAGAGGGGCCTGATCCTGAAATGGAAGATCAGGTTCCTTGCCAAGAATGTTTCAGAATACTCAGCCCAGGGTCTTCTAAATGTTACTTCCTTGTGTGTACAGAGTGAGATATGTTTTAGACCATGGTGGAAGTTATGGTAGCGTGTATCGACAGATATAAAAGTGAGGATGCCCCTAGGCAGCTCTGCCTTCCTCCATGTCCTGGAAATGGCCAGAACAGCATCTTCCAGCTTTGTGGAGAGGTGCAAGTGGATCTGTTGTCCTTCTCTGCAGGGAAAAGGAGGTGAGTTGGATATATTTTGTCACATTCCACCTGTGTGGTATGTAGGTGGTGTACCATCAGCAGAACCATATTACAAATTGGGAATCTCTGTCTTTATTATCTAACATGTTGATGTCCAGACAGGAGCAGCACTGCAATTCTTACTTCCCATATTGAGTAGAGGCTATTTCCACATGTGCAAGAAACCAGTTAGCGCCAGAGGCAGTGTCATGTTCTGCACCTGTTCACAATCAGATTTCAAATAGGGACCACTGTGATCCAAAAAGAAATAGCTTTGCATGGTAATCAAATGAGGAAACCTCTGTTTCTTTGATCTTTTAGAGTGTTTGCTAGGCTGATCTCACCTGTTGGTTACTCTTTGCATGCTTCTGATGGTATGGAAAATAAATAATTCAAAACAAACAAACGAGAAAAACAACCAAGCAACATAAAAAGGTGTCTGTCTGATTTTGGTGAGGCATAACAGATGTTTTGCTTAAGCACAGTTGTATAATACTTGCAGAAAAAAGAAAGCATTTTATTTCTCGTGTCCTGAAAGGCATGTAGTAAAAATAGTTTTATTACTACCAGGTGTCTTCCTCAGGTGGTCAGGTAAAAAAGTAAAATTATTTTTATAATGGTTATAAACTCTTTTACAATATCTTAATCATTCATGGTTAAAATAGAGATAGTACAGAAGTTTTTAATGCACAAGACCAATGCAAGGCAAAAAAGATTGCTTTTCATACAGTTTTGTTCTGTGTATTAAATTCCATAAAAGCAGCTCTGCAGGTAGAAAGCTGTAGTTGCCTCCAAAAGTATATATTTTTATATGGTTCCTTTTATGAAATGGCAACTGTAATTCCAGCACTTCACTCATTACATCCTTCACTCAGATAAGTGCTTAAACTTCAGGCTAAGTTTAAGTCCCAGTGAGATAACTTGCATAGGTAAAGTTAGTCATGGGTAAAGTTAGTCATAGGTAAATCCGTGGTTCAGTCGAGGTCTGCTCCAGTGAAATCTCTGATGCATCTGGCTTGTGTCTACGTACGCTCTGCCTATGCAGTCAGGTGCTCCTGTGGAAAAGGTGCCACTGGTCACTGAAGTTTTAGGCATCTTGTCATGCAGAACCCCACTTTAATAATATTGCATGCTGTGGCACTAAGTATACCAGGACTATGCGAAACTAGTCCTCCCATTGCTATTTATCTTCCACTGATGGACGTGCCATGCATGTAGCAATGATGGAAAATATCCTAGCAGGGACACTAGCCAAGGATAGAGAATTATTGGGAAAGCAGATGCTTTTCAATAAGCTGAAGAGCCTGCTGTCCTGTGTTGCCAGTCAAGGTTCAAGATCATTCAAGCTTTAGATGAACCTTCCTAAAGTGTTAAGTGATTTAGAGTCCATTCCCATATCTGTTGAGGACTTTGTGATTCCAAAAACTTCGATAGATGTTCGTTTCTCTTCTCTCCCGAAATGTTTGCCTTCAGATAATAACCAGTTTCAGCAGAGGAGGGCAAATAAATATGAAATACTGCATTTCTCTAGAAATTTAATACTTAGTGATCTCTGGTGTACACAGTAAGACTGATAATAATAATTCATAATTACTATTAATAATACTTATTAATAAAGGGGGATTATGAATAAAGAATATAAAAATGCTGCCTTAAACTGCATTTCAGCTGCATACCTAGCAGCCCTCTGCAGGTGCAGCATTGTCTCTCATTTTATAAATGTGAAAGCCAAGGTGCAATTGCAGCCTTGCGATAAGATATACTGACATGTTTCTAAATAGAATTACATTACAACAATGAAATCAAAGAAAGTCACTTATGACCAGATCTCTTACTGTAGAAAATTGTAGGAAAAAAAACAGTAAGACATTTACTCAAAAACAGAAGTGGAAGTCTGTCCTGAGTTTTACACTCAATAGGCGTACCCTCTTGTAGCAATGCCTTCATTTTCTGTAAGGATTACCGTGGTGGAAACAGCCAGGGATGTGGCTCACCTGCTGTTGTTCCTAGCAAAGCACTTGGATGACAGGGGCTTCTATGAAAAATCTATCTTTCAAAAACACTCTTTCTACTTTCACTCCACTCCCTGGTTTTGATCACTGTTTCTTTAAATATAAAGGAGAACTAAGCATTCTTTGGGCACCCACCTTTTTCTTTTTTTCTCTCATTTAACCTTCTGTTATTACTGCATTACTTCTTTATGCAGCACAGCAACAAGATGCCAGAAACAAAATAATATAGGAAAAAAATGCAAGCACCATAGTGTGCTAGTGATATAGGTGATACGCGGGAAGGAGAAATGAAGCTTTTCATTCAAGAGCTTCACAGGTATGCAACTGTTTCAGGAAGAAGTTTCATGAAATATGTGGGAAAAGTATGTGGAACATTACCTGGAGAAGTAAATTTGAAGGTCATTAAGTCAAAGGAAGTGAATATATTATTTCTGAGGTGAGATGGAGTAGATGGAGACAAGGCAGAGGACAGCAGATTAATGAGAGCAGTGATCATTGTGTGGGTAGGACAAAAGAGATATATATGCAGGAGGGCTTGCATCACATGCTAATAACCAGTTGCTGTGTTTGTAGTTGTCAAACTAAAAATATTGCTACTTTATAGGGGTGGATAGTCCTCTACTGATCAAGAATTAAAATGCTCTAGGTAAGGCAGCTTTAATGTGCACACTAATCTCAAACCACTCACCGTTCAAGCTACATCAAGCCCTAACCACACATCACTGCCAAACTGACCCTGCTCCCTCCCACTTCACCATCGCCAGCCCCCCAAAAAGAACATACCTTCTCCCTTCAGGGAAACTCACTTTCACAAGGTTTGGTGTAGTCTTGCTGGAAGTATAGAGCAATGTAACAACAGTAAGAAAAGATTATTAATTCTAGGAGATCTTACAGAGCCATGAGATTGTGAACCTGTTCAGCTCAAAGGAGTGAGGTCTGCTTTTCAGGTAACATAAGCCACCTTCCTCCATTCTGCATCACATTTCCTCTTTGTATTGCTGTGAGAGCCCCCTGAAACTGAAGTACCCTCACCCAGAAATGACTGGCTTAGTGTCTGATGAGTAGCAGAATCAGAGACAGGTCCATTTCTCTGCCCTGATCAACACAGGGCAGTGCTATCTGTCTGTCCATTACAGTCGCAATCCAAAAGTATTGCTTTTGTATTACAGAGCATCAGCTCTAAGCAGGTCACGCTCAGGGGTCCTGTACACCTGACCGGTCCTTTTAGTAACAACAGGAGGTGTGGTACATAGTGTCAGGAGTAAATGACACTCACCCCTTAGAATTATACTTGCCTGTAGATATTGCATGCATGGGTGAACGTTGGTGCTCTTCCAAACCCTAACGTGTCCACACTTCAGAGATTTTCAATGTGAAAACAACTTGGAAAGAGAGGAAAGGATCTTTACCCAGTTACTTCATTAAGTAACAATGCAGTGTAGCAAGTGTTTAAAAAAATTGTTATTAGGTTTCAAGATATGGTCCCATCCTCTTAAGACATAACTGTCCACTTCTCATGCACAGAGGTCAAATGAGTTCACTAATGTCGTGCACTAGGATGACAGTGCATCCAGGAATCTGCATTCACTGCTCCAATGAAAGCAAAACTTCCTCCTTGTGTAGTGCTGGAAAGCCTTGCAAAAGAGGAATATATATTTAAACTCCTGCATATGATGTGAAATCTACCTCACTGTTCACACACTTACAGAATTAAAAAATCATATCTATGTAGTCAGTTTAGAAAATAATGCTCCAAGAATTCCTCGTGTAAATCTTGACATTAAACCAATCTTACCCTTGTCTTGCCACTTGAATCATTTATTTAAGCGGTGATAATAAAAGGTGTCAGCAATTCAGTTGTAAGCTCTTGAAGATTTCTGTGCGCATTGACCTTTAAGTGTTTGCATCTTGACAGGTGAGCCGTTCTTAACGTCTCCTATGAGATATGGTGGGGGCAAGGGGTCAGGCACGCTAATGATAAAATTACCATTTACCTTTTACCTCACCAGTCTCAGTGCCTGACATTATAAATGTAGGTAACCTTTCACCTGAAGGCTCTCTTTCTTCTGCACTGCTAGGGATTATGGAGAAATGAATGTGCTTGCAGCTGCAGAAGAGGCATCAGTCATGAAAAAAAAAAGGCACTTTTGGTGATCCTTTCCCTTTAATTTTCATTTTTGTTATTTTAAACCAAAACCATATTTTTAGAAGAGCTCTACCCTGTTTTATTTTAACAAAGAGATGGTTATCTGGCTATTTCTATTCTAGCATGCTATTTCTACTCAAGACTATTCTGTTCTTTTTATTAAGATGAAAGCACTATTTGTTAATTGATTAATGCAACCGGTATCACAGCAGTCAATAAGGTCTCTTTCAGGGATAAGCGGTCACATTAATGTGACTGTATTGATGATCTTCATTATTTGCCATAGCCCAACAGAGTCAACTTGTTCACATTCGCATCCTGATCCAAGTTCTCCTGAGCTTCAACAATTTTCAGACTTAAGTCAAGATCCCTCTTCCAAAGGCAATACCATTTGATCAGTGGTAATGGGTACACAAGAGGAGCTTTGAAGGTATCAAGTCTAAAGACTATCTGACTGCTGATCTCCCACCCACCTATGATGTGCTTGATTGCTCAGAAGTAAACACTTGCACAGTCTGATATATTCTGAAGCTTAAAGAAGAAGAGTGGGGAGTATTTACTTTTCCACATAAAAACATCTAAAATTTCTAAAAGCCATGCGTATTATGGATAGGACAACTTTCATGTGTCGGAGAAATGTTAAAGATGGTGAAAGGTACAGAGCTGTATTCGGCTGATTCATGGGCAAATGATTCATATCCTGATTTGAAATATGTATCCCTCTTGCCAGAGTTAAAGCATATGAGGGTGGAAAACATATGAAGAGACAGACACAGAAAATGAGATTCAGTTCATTTCACTGATCAAGAGCCAAATGATCACAGGCTTTAGTAGAATTACATCCCAAGAAGAACAGCCCATTTCTGATAAATGCAGTCATGCCACTGCTAGGGCATAAATCGTACAAATTGAAGACTATAGTTCAAATATAAATCTTTATGTTCAGTTTAGTGAAATTTGGTATTGTGTGAACATTATTCATATCTATGAATCTTCAGGCACAAATCTGGTTGCATTTTATTCATGTAATAAGGTTATACATTTGCAAATTTTCATTCAATGGATATTGACCTTAATTAAATTGTACTCTGGAAAGTCTATAAAAATTGTTTCTTCTTCTTCATATTAGAAAACCTGAGTAGACCTATTTTCAGTTTTATCTGTTCATATACAGATAAAGAGTACGCACACAGAGTTCAAGTATCTAATAAATGAAAGGCACAACTTCATTACTGTATTATACTGGCTGAGTAAGGAAAAGGCTGGGTTTGTACCATATTGAAAGAACAGCCAGGTTACAATGCTGAAAAAAACCCAAAACAGAAGAAATATTGTCCCTTCAAGAAAATTGTATAGCTCTCCTCTCACATCAACCTGCACTGCTTCTGCCATCAGGGAGTTTGTGAAGTAGTGAAGCAGGACAAAAAGCACAGGAATAGCCTTCCTCTGGGAAGCTTGTGCTCAAATCAAATGTGTTGAAAGGACACAGTCACGGATGTCATTCAGGCTGGATAACCTGGCAGAGTCATTTCCAGGCTTATCAGATCATGTTCCACTTGTCTGAATACTCTTGTTTTACTTCTGTGCATCAACACAAACTCAGCTCGGAGTACCAGAACCAGATTCATTTCCACAGCACAAAGGAATTAACTGTGCTTTTCAGCAGGTTTTCCTCCTACACCTCTGCCCATCTTTCTCCTGGAATGGATTGCTGCTTCTACATTCAAATTCTTCATTTACTGTGGCATAACTATTTTCTAGTCATGGCTTAGACCATGGAGGCACACACAGTCTGATACAGATACGTAATAACTTTCAGAACAGTATGAGAGGTTGCAGAGACACCAAAGATGTAATAGAAGTTGCTGGCAACATTTATAAATGGGTTTTACAGGTTATGACATATTCCCATCCACAGATCCATTTTTTCTGGGACTGGGACTAATATTCCATGCTTCTGCAAAGTTTCAAGCACACGGTATCAACTCTGTTGAGGAGAAAAAAGAATCCTGCCATTAAAATATTTCTTTCCCCTCCTCCAGCCTGCAGCATGTTGGAGGATACAGGTTCATTCATTTCAGCAATCAGTTTCTGATGCTGAGTTAGGAAATGGGAGTACTGTGACCACTTAAAGGGCAGATTCCTACATTAACAGAGCACACACATTTAGCCCTCACAAATCCTGCAGTGTTTCTCAGCATGGACTAACACGATCCTTGCAACATCATGCCAAAAAAATCCCTCAAATGCTGGATTATGCTCTGTCTCATCCCCTTTGTGTTCATTGAATATATATGATGCTAGCTGGCTTGAAGGAATCTTTCTTTTGATTTCCCAAGGGATATCCACTGAAGGTTTGATCCTGCAATACTCTGAATGAGCTGAATATTTAAGGAAGCCAGAGGAATTTGAGAGCATGGAGTTATCTCCTGGCTAAAGACATGAAGAGGAGATGCGTTGCATCAGCTGTCTTGTGCAATGTCATGCAGAATATTTCCAGGATGGCTAGACAAAACAGTGGTACTTCCAAAAAAAAAAAAAAATCTAATAAGAAACAGAGTTTGAGTCCTGCAGAGAACTCTGAGCATACACACCACAAGAATCTGCAAGGAGGATCTGGTTTCATGGCAAGGACCCAGTCAGATTGGAAGACCTTCTACATTATCACTAGCCACACAACTCACACCTACTAAGTCCAACAGGAAACATATTTTGCAGATTAACTAGAAAACTAAGATAATAGGACACATTTAAAATACAGATGCATCCACTTGAGAGTAAGTTTATTGATTCTTGAAGCTTTCAAAACAACATTAATCATGCAAAAAGGCAAAAATGTGACATGCCCATTCAGGAATGGAAGAGAAGAGAACTGACTTTTTCACAGAAAGGTTTGTGTCAACATACTTCTGAAAATTAATCAATAGTAGTCAAATAACTCCAGTGATTGAGCATTCCAGCAGGGACTACAGGATGTAATATGTTATTATTTATTATTTTTTTTTACAGTTTAGGGAAAATATAGTTTGCTAACATAAAGAGTAAGTGGATATGTCTTTTTATATTTCAAAACAACATTCTGCTTTTCCAGTAAAAATAAAAATGGAAGCAGTGCTGATGGGAAAGCTTATTTATAATTTAGCAACGCTTTGAAATATGTTCAGTTTGGATAAGTAGTTTGTCCCCAGTATTCAAAGCTTGCTCTGTTCTGGGGTAAGACTGGAATTGGCTTCAAAGAAGGACTTCAGTGGGCTCTGGATCTAGCCCTTATATGTGAAGCTACTGCATGACCTTTACCTCTTGCTATGCTTTATACACCACCAAGCACATGGAAATTGCTTACAAATCAATAAATGGATTTTATTTTTTATAAGTATCTGTATCAGGAGAGATTTGTTTAAATTAAAAACGCATGCTTTGTGTGTTCACTTTTCAGATTCTTCATGACAGAGGTGACATAAGACTTAATCAGGGAATGGATTAAATTTCTTACTTTTGGCATGGTATGCCATATAAATGTTTCCCAAAGTATGTATGCAGGTATACATGTACATATATATCAGCATGTGGAAGTGCATACCCTTAGCAGCAATGCAAAGAATCAATGCATATTATATTTAAATCCAGTATGTATTTTTTCAAGTTAAGATCAAGATCTGGGAAACAAGGTCTGTGTGCAGGACAAGCAATCCTCTGCAGAAAAGCCAGGAGAGTTGATTCTTAAGAGGTTCATTCACTTCTTCTTCCTGCTCTGGAGATGCTGAATGGGAAACCCAGGTGCAGCATTGCCAAAGCCCTGCCTCAGGAGCGCTCCCGCCTGTCAAGGAATGTGGCGGGAAAAGCCCTTCAACTCTCACGCAGACCCCACACCTCCAGCCAGCCTTCCTGCAACTGCTGGGAGAAAAACGTGGAGATCCTGGAGTGGCTGTGATATATGTGGACAGAATCCTCTTTACTAGGTGCATGAAAAAAATCCTCTTCTGATGGGAAAACCTGGAGAACAGCTGAAATCCCAGAGGTTTTAAATCTCCATGGTTATCTTCTCATGTCTTTCCACTGAAGAATGTAGTGGGGACTAGTGCTATCTGTGAGGACAAAGTGCTGTTCTCTCTTATTAGACATTTTCATTTCTTCCAGCCTGCTTTCCCATACCTTATTAGATTTATTACCGTGTGTTTATAGTACTGCAGTTGTACTTTGATGATTTTAAAATGGCTGAGGCTGGAAGAGAATGGGATGACATTTCTAGTATAATTTGTTCCTGTTCCCTTTAATACCCAAGTCTGTTCCCTACTGGTGTAGTAGCTACTGGACCAAATCTGCTTGTGCAAACAGGCACGCTCTGCTGACTTCTCATGAAGCTTTGCTGGTTGACACCAGATAAGAATTTGGCTCCACAATTCGAAGGAGGGAGAGACAAAGGTAAAAGAAGTATAACAGCATGTGTCAGACTGTGTTTCCAGTTACATCAGACCAATTCTAGAGCAAGTTCCTTTAAATCAAGGAAATTTTTTTGAGATTTTCTTTGGTGTAACAGAAAAGATTTTGTCCCTGAGCATTTATGTCTTTCAAAAATCTCAGTCAGGCAAACACTTTTTAGTCAGTTTCTGAGACGCTAATGAAACCCGGTCATTTAATGAATTTGCACACGCACACACATATGTGTGTGTATATATATACACACAGTGTAACTGAAAAAAAAGTAAGCAAAAGAAAAATCCTCAGGACTAGATACAGTACCCTTTAAGTACAGAGCTGTTTAAAATATCAATCTCCTTATTGTAATTTGATGTGTGAAATTCAGGCGTGAATTTACAATTCAGATCCCATTCCTTAGGGATTCCCATTTAAGGCCTGTTCATATGATTTATTTAGTGCCTTTCTTCACTTACTTATGCTTGAGATCGTTAGGTATAATGCACATATATGCACAGGGATAAAATGTTTATCATCATTACTTCAATGAAGTCATTTGCCATCCTTGACACCCTCTAATGTCCCAAGTGCTTCAACCCATTGGCTCATTTGCCCGGCCTTGCTCTCTCTTCACTTTTTCATCTTGAATTCTCAATGTGTCCCCTTCATCAATCATGGAAGTTTAGCGGGTAGCAGGAGGGAAGGCAGCAGACTAATTACCCAAATATAACAAAAGAAGGTCCCCTTTGTGTTGCAGGAGGGACAGGGATGAGGGAGGGGGAACAGAGGAAGCATGAGTGTGTTCATGCTTCTTTGAAAACATTAATGATGTTTAATGCAAGCCAAAGAACCCCCTGGAAGCCACTGCGGTCTCAAAACCATGTCCTACATCACTAGGCTGAGGACCTGGTTTCCCGCCCTCTGAATCATTTTGCTGCTCTGCCTCTCATTCATTTCCCCAGATTGCCAGCATTTCACCACCACTGGTGTTTGCCATCAGGGACCACTTTGAGTGTACTCTTTTGGATCTATTTTTCAAAAAACGGGATCCAAATCATTGTGCCCTGACTACATTTAGCTAATTGGCCCTTGGTTTCAATGACATGCGTGGAGTGGGGATGAACAAATTGAAGATGAAAGGGTGGGCTGGGGTGGGGGCAGGGGGAAGTTAGCATGGCCTGGGGCACAGTGTCATACACAACCGGGGACAGGCGAGGAGGGTGCAGGGTCTGGGGCAGCCCGAGGTGGCTACATGCAGGGTGACTTTTTCACTTTGAGAGAAAGAATATTGTCTTTCACATTTCTCTGCCTCCCCGGTACAGACACCAACTGCAACATGGTATTTCTCTATGACCCGAAAGCAGGAATATACAAAAAGCCTTGCAGAGTCTAGTGCTGGGGAGACAGATCCTATAGATGTTCACACTCAGGAAAACAAATGTTTTTAGGGGTGGTTCAGAGCTTGGTGAAATGATGGTTGCTGATGTGTGCTAGATCTGGAAAGAAGCAAGTTGGTGCAGCACTCCATCAAATATTAGACATAATACTGTGGCTTGCCCTAGTTAGGACTCTAGCAAAGTGAGCTCAATAAAATTATAGCCCAGAGTTGGGACAAACTGAAAAAGAAAAGCCTTGTGTAGACCACAAAACCTACACACAGTAAAAAGCGATCCTCTTGAAACAGAATCAAACAACATGAGATGGAAATGAACAACCATTCATCTACTACTTATTTTTCCCAGTGTGTCCATGCTGGACTTTGATCATTTACTCAGACATTAATATTCGCCACACTCAAAATTCAATCAGTAGTGACAAATACCAGAAAGAAAACTCACAGGTTTCTGACTGCTACCTGACACTTCAAAGCACACCATAAATAAATAGCCCCAGCAAAAGTTTTATTTTTCTGTCAATGCACCCTCCTCTCTTTCCCCCCATATGAAGAACTTTCTTTGCCGTGCACCCAAAGGATGGGGCTGACATAATCAGGGAAACACATTACAGAGGGCATGAATGTGGTCTCCACAGAAGACCCAGCAGCAATAGTTGTCTCTGATTAAAACATAGCAGATTGTGGCCTTGAATGCATCTACTCTGCCAGCTGATAGAGGTAGATGTCCTACCAGGCAATTCCCTAGCTATTTGTTTGTCCACAGGTATAGGTAAAGAAAGGAAAGATGAACTACTGGTACTGGAATAATGGCTAAAATCTATGCGTCTACAGAAAACTAAATCTTCTTGATTTGCTTTTTAGGGAAAAGTATAAGCCTACATATAACCTGGGATACTTGTAATCCTCTCCACTTTAAAGTATGTGATCTAGAGGTCACTTCTGGCCCACTAATGGGCCTTTCCCAAATGGACTTCTCCCATCTTTTTTGAATCCATCTATCCTTGTAGTGTCCACAACATCTGATGGTAGTAAGTTCCACAGTTTAATGAGACATTATGTGAAAAGAAAATAATGGACTTTTCTAGCTCTTTGATAGAGATTTGTCATTTCTGCCCTCCTGAAAGCAAGAAGGGTGTCCTTTTTCTTAGCTGTTTTTCATGCTATTTCTTAGCATGTCAAAGCAAAAGTAGAATAGCCAGTCTTCTATGGCTTCCAGCTCAGAATTATATGTTAGGACCTTTTTCTGCTTTCTAGAAACGGTCATGTCTGGTTTAACAAACATTTAACATTCAGTCACTCATTTTTCCTGCTAAGTGGTTCGGTCCATTTTCTTCTCCTTTCTGAGCCTTCAGGAGGAGATGATTAGAAAGACTACACTTGAAAGTGATTATGAAAGAGATAACATAGGTTATCATGGCTGCTTTGATCCTTGCAGTTGAAAGAAGGTTTGAGCCACAACCTTAGCAACTGATGGTTTTGTTAAAAAAAAGTTTTTTCTTCTTTTTTTCTACTCTGAAATGTAAAAATAGTGCACTGTAGCACAGAAATGAATTATAAAGCTATGGAGAAAATGCAGAAAGTAAATTCCTCCAAAGGGAGAATGAATCAGCATTCTTTCCAGGAGAATGAATAAACATGTAAAGAAACATACAGGTAGAGTACTGACATTTCTTTTCTGATGATAATTTTTTTTAAAGTAATACTTGGAGTGATTTAAGCACTTGTTTCTAGGTCTACCATGTCATTTGCTATCCTGTATGTCAGGACTTGTAAACACTACAAAAATAAAGACATTTCATCAAAAAACACTCAGAAAGCTACTCATGCCCTGGAAATAATCAACAAGAATTTACAAGGGTTGTTTTGGTTTGGTTTTGGTTTTGGTTTTTTTATCTGCTGCAAAAATGTCCTGGATTCATGGACTACCAAATGTCCATTCTGCGGCATTACTTTATTTTCCAACTGGGACTTACAGTTCATGGCATCTGATCTGTATCTTTTACTCTCCTGAATGCTTTTCCAAAAGTAGGTACCTCAGTGTATTGAAATTGTTGAAGATCACGACTCACATTTTCTCTATGTCAGACCCAGCTCTTCTGGATGAAATGTGCTGTCTAAATAAGAGGCAGAGGAGCAATAACAGCTCAGAAGGCTTTCCTTGTTTAAACGTTAGGATGCTCCATCTACTTTCTCCCAGTGATTGGCCTCACTCTATCTTATTGGTGTAAAACTGATGCAATGTCATTGAAAACAGAGGTGTTCTGGCCTATAAACATAGTATTACCTTTTATTATTGGCCTTGCCAGCAACTCTGGCATCCATTTAGGCACCTAATTTATCTTTAAATTTAATCTTTAAACATAGACAAAAGAGATGCTTGCTGAGGATGGGAGAAAGTCGGGAGCAGCAGTTTCCCCTGGCTATTGCCAGAGCCCTGGCAATCCTGCTGTTTTAGCCTTCTGGCTGAACTTTGGGATTGCCGGCAGAGTGCAGACAGACGTGCTACTGGCAGTGGTGGCTGCTATGTTGCTGGAGGGCAGGCACATGTGGTCTCTCCCCACAGCAGCAGCCAAGGCTTCCTCTGTGCTGGAGATCCTGGCTGGGGCGGCAGCAGCGACCCTGCCTAGCTCCCTGACCCTTTCCTTCCCAGGGAAGGAATTGTATGCCCCTGGCCCCTCTTTCTGGAAGAAACAATGCTGATTTCTACCTGTGCTGCTGGGGCTATCTTGAGTCAGCTCTGCTCAGTCCATTTCATAGGAGATGGTCCACACCTCAAAAACCTCGCAGACCAAGCACCGTTAAATACTCAGAAGTATGTAGTCCTGTAGTCCTGTTTTCTGCCCTCCTCATTGTCATAGTGTCTTTGCACTGTCTTAATATCATATTTAGAAAGTGCCAGGACATTTTCTTTCCATAAATGTCCATCCCCTATGCTCAGTGAAACCTGTTCTCCGTGAAACAGGTTTTCCTCTTTCTTGGGATTCAGAAGCTGCAGCAATAAAACCCCTTTCCTGACGTGCCAAAAGAATAAATGCAGCCTTGCAGGGCTCCTGGCTGAATCGAGATGTTAATGAGCAGGCAAACAGCAGTGAAGATGATGGCTAACCAATCAATAATGACTGAATTACAGTTTAAAAACTGGATGTGTTAGATAGTTATTAACAATGTAATTATTCATAAATGTGCCTAATTATTCATAATTATTCAGAAACCTTATTACTTCCCTGATTGTCATAAGTGATCTCCGAGGCCAATTATTATTTGATTATGGCCACAGGACTCTATGTTGGTATTACTTCTTTTGTCCTAGAAAAGTACAGAGAAAGCTGGCGAAGTGAAATTTGTGGAGGACTACCGGCATTGCGTAGTCCTTTAAGAACAACGAGTCTGTGATTTGAAAGCCTCTGCTGTCTTTCCTCTTAGCTCTTTCTTCAGATTTCTTTGATTCCTTTATTACAGAAGCTGCTGCTGCCTAATTAGGGTTTTCTTGTTGTAATTGCTGCATTTGATATCTTAATAGCATTACTGTGAGTGTGAGGGAGGAAGGGGGAAAGGGGCAGAGGGACTATCAATGCACATGTTTGCGGAGAAACAGAAAGCTCCCCAGGCTGTATGACAGAACCAGAAAGGCCCAGGAGCCAAATCCCAGCTAGTTCAGGTATCTTGTAACTCAGTGGGGAGCTCTGTCAGATGTGGATACAGTAGTTGTTAGCCCCTGACAGTAAGAGTGACAGTGGTGTCTTTCCCTTTAAACAAACAGTTGAGCGTGATTAGAGTCATTTCCACAAAAGTAAGGTGAGAAAAATGTATTTTATATTTGCTTAACGCACTGGTACTTAACTCACGGGAATGTAAATGCAAAGCTAACTGCCAGCTTGGTCAAATGCTGAACCAGACGTAGTCAGGATGCTGATGCAATCAGACCTTATCATCAGAAAATCTGGCATTTTTGTCAGAAGACACTGCACTAATCAAACAGGAGCATCAGCTTCTTTCCACTTTCTTTCCTCCCCTGAAAACATTAGAGCCATTATATTGTGGGGCGGCATTAGTCACATTAAATTAGCATATAGATGAGTTCTGGGGGTAGGAAGGAGGGAGAGATAGGTTATGATAACCTGATGCTGTAATGCAGAAATCTTTTGGCTTATATACCAAGTCCCACAGAGCCCTGAGCTTGCTACACAGGGGAAAATTGCAGTTTCCCAACAGGGACGCAACCAGCTTCCATTGTGTAATTTTACTGACAGTGTTTAATAAGAAAACACACACCCAAGCACTGAAGAATCATGAACCAGGCTCCACAAAATCAATCGATTGTCTTAAAAATCATGAGATTTAAAACCCCTTTCAGGTTTTCTATTTTTCTTCCGATTACTGAACCAGAAGGGCTGGAAAACCTTTTCTTTGAACTGAGAGCCAAGGTTGTTCTTTTAATGACTTGAGGGGGTACAAAGAAAAACATTAGACACTGCAAGGGCTGTCAGGACCATTAGTGGCTCACAACCACTATGGTGTGAAAAAAAGGGCTGCCCAGCTGTGTGGTCATTTCAGCATTCCGGGATCCAGAGTGTAGACAGTGTAGCAGGGGGTTCAAATGGAAGTACTACGGTTCCTCTAACTCTTCTCCATCCCACTATCACAAAGTCTGTGACCAGGTACGGTCATGCATGTATATTTGAGTGCTGTCCTCACTTCAGTGGACGAGGCCAGATTCTGATCGTGGATACATCTCTGTAGCCTCAGAGCTGTTTCACTGATGGCAGTGGAATCTGGGAAATGAGATCACTGTTCCTCTGATGGTACGCTCACAGCTGAAGATATGATGGAAAATAGTTTCATGCTGAGAGAGGGCTACCAAATGTAGGAAATGTAATAGCAGCAGCTGAAATGTGTATAGTTCTGTTTTTTTTTTAAATCCCCTGGAAAGGCTTCTTTTCATCAGACTATGTGATATAAACAGTTAAATACTCTTAACCCTCTTCTTTTGCAACATCGTCTACAATTTCTGCCATGGTGAATAAAAACATGCAACAGAAATATGCAGGGTGCAGTCACTTCCAAGCACTTTTTGAAATTAGAACTATTTGGTATTTTGTTGAAGCCTTCAATACATGGCAGTAGGTCTCAAACAGAATCATAGAGTTGTCTAGGTTGGAAGGGACCTTCAAGATCATTGAGTCCAACCAT
>RSEF01000002.1:74249683-74282268 GCA_003993805.1 Himantopus leucocephalus | reverse complement strand
CTAAACAACCCCAGTTCCCTCAGCTGCTCCTTGTAAGACTTGTACTCTAGACCCCTCACCAGCTATGCTGAACAGTAAACATGAAAGGAATATACTTGATTTTTCAAGGTGTCTCTGTGTGGGAATAAGAGATGCAAGATGCATGTGTAGGGTCTGAGTTCTTGCAAAAAGTACAGAGGAACAGAAGGTTTATATTTTCTTTAGAACAGATAACCAAAAATAGCAAAATGCTAGTCTGCCAGACAAAGACTGAAGACCGCTCCCTCCTTCAGAAGTCTTTATTTCATTCTGAAAGTGAAATTTCTTTAGTCACACTTGCATATCTTTGGTCTTTTCTCATCAAAATCATGATAGCAATTCAATTTCTACAAGTGCTATGGGGACATTCAATTTGCACACTGGGGACACTTCCAGGGATATACAACATGTCTTGACACAGTAGGACAGAACGCTTCAAAAATTCTTTGGCAAGCTCTGGCAGAATGAAAGTTGGGAATCTTATTTTGCCACGGTTCAATCCAAATCACACTCTATCATATTACAGAATCCAAGTCTCAGTGAGACAGATTAGGATGTAGCTTCAGATTTTGAAAGTAGGATTATGCATGTAATCTACTTATTTTGCAATATTGACATAAATTGATCTATGCTCCTGTCCACCTAATAAATGTTACTGAAGCTAAGACCTGCTGCAGGTCTCCTTGGAATGACAACTCAGTCTAGGTCCAGAAATGCAAAGTTACAGTAGCTGCTAGGATCCCTAGGCATATCCAATCAGAGATTAAAAACAGAACTCATATAGGTAAACAGTCTTGTTGAAATTTTTGGCTACTGAATATGTGTTATTTTTTTCTTATGAATCCAGAGAAGAAGATGAATGTGTAAAGAATATTTCACATTTAATAATACAGCATAATTGCTAAAGCAGGGCAGAATACCTTACATATCCCTTTCTTAATGTGGCTACAGCTTTCTGACTTGTAACACAGGCTATAGCTACCACACTGTCTTCTGCTTCCCTGACTTTCAACGAAGTACATTTCACTGCATGCTAAAGGATAAGGCTTAGATCGTTCTTCACTCACATAGGATGACAGACCAATTTTGCAGAGCTCCAGTGCCTGAAGAATTAAGAAGGTCCTTCCTTTCCATGAGTCTGAAACCCCAAGGCTGCTTTTTCGCAAAGCACAAAAAACAGCCATGAATTTTAGCAATGAATTTTAAGTCCTTTAAGCAAAGTTAACCAAAGCTCTAAGCAAACCCTCACAGGCAGCATGAGCTACAGTCCTACTTTAAAACAACACAAGAGAAAATTGTTGTGTGTGTTATTTGTTCCCCCTCCCCTTGTGGCTTCAAAGGGTGAAAATGGAAGAATGTGACTGCAGAGCATAATGGGTCAACACTGCAGCTCTGATCGCTGGAGCATACACTCTAAATTTCACGCTACATTAAGTAGATTTTAAAACCTAATCTGCTCCTACAAATGTTTTATTGGTAATTCTATGAAGGTACAGATTGCTTGACAACAAGGGGGACACGAGAGAGGTACCTGGTAATCCACAACTTGCTGACACCCCAATGACCTAGTGCTGTAGCACATCCAGTGCACCTTGGCTCATGGGGGTGCACCACAACAAGCCTCCTTTTAGGTCTCGTTCCCCTCTGCAGTGACAGTGAAGGCCATTCATTTAACCAACTACATTTTTTTCCTTGGTGTCCACATAACTCTGATGTATTGATCTAGCAAGAGTGTATTCTGCACTGAAAGGTTAATAGATTTGCATGGTTTGAAAACCAGCTCCTGTGTTCAGCCAAATACATCTGAGGAACCGAGGTGGTTTCAGCTGACTATCCACAGGGCTGTTAAAGTGCTGTGCTACAGTGCTACTCACATTTTCTTTTTCCAATTTAAATTTCTCCAATTTAAAATAAATGTTGGCCGGAGTGCCATAGTCACTAAGATGAGAGCTATGCTTGCTTTTTCTTTGCCTGGCTCCACTGGTCTTTAAATATTCTGCTAAAAACAGAGCAGTAGCAGCAAAAGCGACTGGAGCTGTAGCACAATGACACTATATGCTGAACTAGGTCAGTTTTTTGATTACCTCTTCTTATAACCCCAAATGCACGTCCCCACTGCCACCCTTGAGTCAGTACCACTGCTTGTTCAATATTTTCATGAAGTGCTTCAAGGAACTAAACTGTTTTAAAACTCTTTATTTTGGTTTTGCATGGCTAATTTTTGATGGGTTTAGCTCCTTGGATTGGCTTGTTGCAGGATCAGATCCAGGGCCAATACAAGAGAGGAGGCAGGAACACGTGGCTGACAGAGTGGGGAGAAAAGGGGCCCACATCGGCTTCCACTGGTGGCAGCAGCCTCATAGATCGGCTCCATCAGTCTGGGAGCTGCAGCCTGGTGCCTCACAAGCCTGACCTCCAGCAGCCTCATGACTAGAGCGCTCCCCTCAGAGCTATGCACAAGGCACCCCATGGAGAGACGGGACTGTACCCACGTCTCTGGCTGAACCCACTGCCTGGAAAGCTACTATGCAAAAAAAGCAGACAATGGTGTATCTTCCAAATGTGCCTGGTTTTGTGCGAAGACTGATCATCTTCTTGCTCTTGTCAGAGCCTACAGAGGAGATGGGGAGGAACTTGCCATTTGCAGATCCAGAAAGGGCTTCAACATGAGCTGTGCAGCTCTGTCATGACTAAAGCACTTCTGGTGTAGCCAGGAGACAGAGCTCCTGGTGGAGAGTAAGCTTTACTGCTGAAAACTACAGGTCTGTAGATTTTGGGTGCCACAGGAGTCAGCTGGAAGTTTGGCAGGTGGCTTCAGGATCAAACATGTGATATTAGGCATCTAAAGTGAGGAAATACTCATGGGTATCTGCACAACTAAATCGAGACCCAACCCTATCCACAGCATTTAATTTATCTTCTTTGAGAAGCTAACCAGCGATCCTTTCTAACAGAATTGGGAATGGCAGTATTGAACCCTTATTCAGTAGAGCTTCCAAGCAATTTTTAGCACACTTTGGAAGTCTTCTCTTTCTATTCCATGCTTATTGTAACCCTAGCTCTCCCATAATAGTATAATTCTTCTGGACAAACTTTAATTTACAGTGCTCTTACTTTCTCTTTTTTATTGTAGTAATTGTTTTACAGATGTATTACAAATAATCAGGGTCCTGTACGTTACAAACAACTACACAGAGGCCCAGATTGAATAGTCAGGTTGTAATTCAGTCTCCAGGCTGAGAGGTTTGCTACCATACCCAAACCCTTAAGCTATATTCTTCAGTGTGGGACATTAGCAGGATCCCTCGATTGAATTACAGCATTGTATTCCATCTGGGACTCAGTATTGTAGTGTACTTAACATTGTACTACATAGGGAGGCATGAGAGTAATGGAATTTTACAGTAATAAGATTTTTTTTTTTTAAATGAAAAGTAGGCATATAAGATACCCAATTATCTAGCATTAGTGGACTTAGAAATAAAGTCCCTGTAAAAACATAACTGAAAAATAAGCATTTGTTTTATTTTCTAAATATTATAATGTGCTGTTAGTATACAATCAACCTCTTAGAGCACTAAGGCTTTCTCAAAATGTAGAATTTGCTATGAAGTTTTAGATGGATTTTTATCACAATAATTACAACATATTGGTAACTGATTTTCGAAATGAAGCTCCCTCCAATTCAGTAATGTATTTTGGCACAGGCTTCAATTCATCCTTATCAACACTAAGCTCATGTACATGTGTACGTTTCAGATACTTTACATCAGATACTTTAAAAATGTTCTCTGAAATCAGTGCTAAAAGTTGTTTTTTCTTTTTCATTCTGCTTAACAAATCTATATATCAGAGAGAGGATGGTGTAATAGCACTGAAAAACAAGTAAAAGAAGAGCTAACATGAGTTCAAAATCTGCTGCTTCTCTACACTGACTTGGGTAATGTCATATCATGTACTTAATAAGAAACAAACTAGAAAAGCTCAATTTTTATAGGAAGACAAAAAGACATAAAAAACAGGCAGACACAACAGAAATAACTCCCTATCATATATTTTTCTTTTTAATTAATATTTCATGATCAGTTAACCAGCAGTCTGTTATCTTCCTAATAAAGTAAAGGTACTATAACCAATAAAAAATATTTATTGCCACATTTTATGTCTTAATCAAGGGCAAACCCCTCAACATATTCTTTTTTAGCTCCTTGACATGGTGAATGATTAAGTAAAAAAAATAGCTTTTTATGCTAAAAAGAAAATGCTATGCATTGATTAGTTAATTAACACAGCATCCTTTGGAAGTGCAATAAATCTGGGAAATGAGGAAGAAAGAGAGATAATAATCTGAACGATATAGTGTGCAACTCAAGTTCTGATTTCACTGTGCTAATATCAGTTTTGTCTTTGGCTTCAGGGGCCAGAATTTTCCCCTTAGTCCTTATGGCTGAGATGGAGAGTGTTATGGGATCTCAGAAATCCCTAGGGAAGTGCTGGGACTTGAGGTTTCCAACAACACAAACTAGAGAAAGTGCAAGTGCAAGCAATATGGGCTTTATTGGTCAAAATAAAATCTTAATGAGCCCCTAATGTACAGTGGGAAAAAAATTCCAATTACTGGTGGGTGATAATTTGGCAAATTGAAGTAAGCAGACAACTCCAATCAGTTCAGTCCTGAATTTGGATCCTGCTCTAAGCTAAAATAACTAATGTGTTTTAAGTGTCCTTTGTTTCATTTTTCCCTTTCATTGTTACCATCTCCCTGGTTACTATTCAACTAACCGCTTTTTACCATTTTCTCAAAAAAATACATTTTAACCTTTAGGCCTGGACAAGGTGTAATTTTTTTTCATACTACTACTACTCCTGGTACTGGTACTGGTACGGCTACTGCTACTGCTCCTGCTGCAGTTGCTGCTGGTGCTGCTGCTACTACTACTACTACTATTACTGTTGTTGCTGTTAATCATTACATGAATAAATGTTTCTGAAAAGCACTAAATCAATTTTGAAAAATGTTTTGGTAAAAGTCTTAAGAGACACTTGGTCCCTGTTTCAAAGAAATACATTGGATAGATTTCTTGATCTTCCATGAAGGATTTAATTGAGAAGAAACTCGGAGATCGCTCTCAGTCTAGAGCTCTTCATGGGACTAGGATCCCAAATACCATGACAGACTAAAGGAAAACACAAAGGTAAGGATTAGGTTAAAAATGAAAATATAAGAGACACGATATCGCAAACTTTCTGGTTTCCTGAGGGATATTAACAGAAGTAGTTTGTAAATCTTTCTGTCTAAAAAGATTAGTCCTTCCTTCTTCCACTTTATGCCCTAGGTAGTCACCCTGTTGCACAGCCAAGAGAATGACATGCACCTGCACCTCAAGGTTGATCGCGGACCATGGAATGGGGTGACAACGCAGAGGCTTACATGTTCTGTTCTGCGGCCACAGATATGGGGCAGCAACTTCTGGCAGAGGGATGGCACACGTGGCAAAGGGCAGAGATGTCTTACAGTCCAGTAACTACACCTATCAGCTGATCTGTCAGAGTCCCTAGGTAGAGCAGCAGTGAAGCCAACAGCCAATTCAAGTAGAAGGATTTTATCCATTTTTAACTTGGGTAAGACAGAGTTGATAATTTTGGCTGGTACAGACAGATATGCCCCCTTTTATTTGCTGCTGCTACCTACTTAAAGTCTTTGCTCAAAATATATTTTCTTTAAAAAACCCCCTCATAATCTAGTTTGGTCCTATCTAAAATAGACAGAAAATTGTGTACTTGATCTATATGTTGTTCAGCAGCTCACAAGAATTCCTGTATGTTCCAGTTTCCCAGTGAATGATACGGTCGGAAAAGGACAAGATGTATTGTACTACAAATCTTCCTTACATATGTCTGCTTTTACAATATGCAAGTTTAATTCCTTGAGATTTGTAATCAAATGTTAATCTCTCCCTGTTGTTTCAGGGGTTTGTTCCTCTCCCACATTAAAGATTTTGAATCTTACGGATTAGTATCTGATTTAATAGATTCTAGAGTTAAAATAACAATGATAAAACTGAATGATTAGTCAAGATCAACCCAAAGCCAGGCTAAACTGACTTGTACAGCTGAGGAAGTGAAAGAATTTTATTTTGACAGGAAGATTTCCTCCTTTTTTGGTCACACTTCATGTTATTCTTCCAGCTATAAGAAGTGTCGAAAGGGTTACTAAATTATTTGCAGCTGTTTTAATAAATGGACTATAACAGACCAATAGCATATAACCAGCTACAATTCCGCATACTGATATGCATCTATTGCATACACTGATCATATCTGAAATGTGCTTATAACATCCATTAATTATTTATTAACACTTTATAAACCACTTAAAAGTGGAATGCTAATATCAAGTACAATCTTGAGGGAACCAGGGATAATTTTTCCTAGAAGATAAGTGGTATTTTCAGCCTGATCATGTGATAACTTTGTATTTCGTGGACACGAGTATAGAGACAATCCATGTATTTTCGTACACTCCAGGAAAAAAAATTAAGTTCTAGCTTATTGCATGCCTTAGCCATAGCTTCATTTAAAGATGTGGCTTGAGGAGTGCGGCCATTTTGTACCTAGAGGTGCTGCTGTAGAATTCATAACCTTACTCATATGAGTCCCTTTTATAAAAATAATACTTCTTTTCCAACATGTTATAAAGTTTCCAGGACTTTGAATCTTCAATACAAAGCTCTATTTGCTCTGAAAAAGCTGTCATTGATGAAGGTTTTCCTCTTTTTTTATTTCTCTATCTGGGGATTTTTGAATCACTTTGCTCTGACATCTGAAGTACAGAGGTATTAGCAGATATCACTAGTTGTGCGAAAGCAGGAAGCGGGAAGGAAGAAAACTGAATGTCATTAATGGCTTCTTAGAGACATCCTGCTTTATCATATTTGCAGTAACAGGGCTGAAAGTCAAAAAAGAGTTTTTCCAATAGCTTCTGTCTCTCCTCTCCTCTCCTCTCCTCTCCTCTCCTCTCCTCTCCTCTCTTTAAAAATATTTTGGAAACAAAAGCCAGCTCTGACTGTATTCATTATTAATTTTACTAACCTTCCCTTTCCAGTTGGAAAGAATAAGCCATGGGGTTTTAAACACACGGCACTAGTCTAATGCAGTTCTCCTTTAAACAAAGATAAAATTCACTACTGAATTTAAAGGAACAAAGAGAGAGCTCTGAAATGCTTCTGAAAAACCTTCCTGAAAATTACATGAGCAATGTGGGAAATCAACCTTCTCTCCTTTATTTCAGATTTTCAGCTCACAAGCCACTGTAATCAATACCAGTGATTGCAATTGGATCATACTGGGCTCTGCATGCCACACTGCTGATCCCAGGAGCTACACTTTCATGATCAGGCCCATGGTTTATCTCAGCAGGAACAACTCACTTTTAATGTGTGTCATCCACAATTGGTTTTTAAATACTACCTACAGTGAAATTAATTCAAACTGAAATTCATTCTGAAAGAGCATGTATGATATACACACTACTTGCTTTTGCATTCAAGCCCAGTGCAAGCTATCTGTGCAGGACTGACAGCATCCTTGTTATCATCTAAAGGACAGTCCTCAGCAGTCAATCAAAAACCCAAGGTTGAAAGAAGCTGACATAATGCCCATCAAAGTCTTCTCATTAAAACTGATTTCAGATTGTAAGTTGACTCTCCTTGACCAGAATGACTCTGTGGATGTTCATGTAGTGTATAAGGCATTGCTCAGGCAGTTGGTAGCCCCAGCAGCAAATTGTACAACATTCTGTATGTCCAGAGGGTCAGATGAATTCTCCTTCATGAGATGTTCCTTGCATGTCCTCTGGGACCAAAGGGGTTGGTCTTCAGTTGTTTCTAGTTTGTTAA
This sequence comes from Himantopus leucocephalus, assembly GCA_003993805.1. NCBI lineage: Eukaryota > Metazoa > Chordata > Aves > Charadriiformes > Recurvirostridae > Himantopus > Himantopus leucocephalus. The sequence goes on along the minus strand of RSEF01000002.1, from coordinate 74,274,352 downwards.
TTAATGAGGGTGATACTTAAATGCCTCTGAGATATCATTGGTAAGGATGACTTCTACATTAGCTGACTGGCTCTGAGGTTGTAAGTACTCACTGCTAGAACCTCTCCCACTATATATATTTTTCTTCTTCCAGTCTTTTTTCCTGATGTCATTCTCACCTCTTTCAAAAATAATCCTACATCCTTGAAGTCAGGGAGTCTTGCCAATAGGGTTTTCTGTAGACTGTACTACACAGTAGTGCACAATATTATTTGTTTGGCACATCATACTTACTTCCTTGGTTTAGTGCAATTATTCTGTCAACTCTTTCTGGTTATGCATTTTTGGTTTGTAATGCAAAAAGCACTGTGTTTGGATTATTTTTTTCTTCTTTTCTTATTTTGCAGAATTGTCTTTCTTTCTATAAGATTGAATCAATTATTTCTTAAAAAAACAAACCAGCTTTTTAGGAGGGAAGGGACAATAACAACAGAACAACTAAACCTACAATGTAGTAGTACAGGATGGATTTAAAGAATCTCAATCCTCTAAACACCCATGTGTTTCCTTTACTGGTTGCATTACAATGTTGTAGTTATAAAGCTGTAGTTCACCCTTTGGAGTGTCTTTCCAGTCACAAAAACAAAGAATTTGCTGAAATTAGGCAACTTTTGTGCCACCTAGTGGCCCCTCCTTTCTAAATAAGAAATGCATCTGGAATTCCCTTGTCTAAAATGCTGTATGCCTCTGGTCTTTAAGTATGTAAGAAACCTTCAGGAGTAGTAAATTGTGAACTAAAGAGTCAGAAATCCCTACTTTAACTATGAAGAGTCTCCTTTGCTATCTTGTCTTGCAGTTTTTATTTGGCCTTTTACCCTTATCCCTCTAAGCACTTGTCCGTGCCTGTCCTCTGCTATGCGGAGAGGATTATCACAAATGTTAACATTTTTATTACTGCAGTTTATTTCTGGGGTGAGAACTTGTCATTTCCAGTCACTTTTCACTTAGATATTTTGATACTTTCAACAGGTGAGTCCTCAGTTCACTTTTATTCTGTTGTAGAAAATGGAACAAATTGCCACCAGTCTGTAACTCAGTAGAGATAACTCAGTATATAGTAAGAAAGGTGATGAACCTTTCCAAATAATTATACCATTAGCTGTACTAGCCACAGTTTTTTGACCCTTGCTGCCCGAAGTCAGTCACCTCCAACTATATTTGCTCACCAAACCAGCAGTAGAGTTAACAAGTTCCCAGAGGCTGCAAACATGGACAGAGTCCTTTGGCTTCATAAGGAATTTGAGATGCTAAAAATGCTAGCCCATCCCACATCTGATCTCAAGATAACTCTTGTGATGGTCCTAAAATCGTAATTGTGTCTCTGTGGTCCCACCGATGCACTTCAGACACTGAACCCAGTATTCAGTCTAGCCAGGCTGGCTCCCATTTGGGCACACTCCTCAGATGAGGGACGTTAAATGCAACCCTAAAGGCTAATTGCAGACTGCTTTCATAAGCAGCAATGGATAATGAACAGTGGCTGCCAAGCAGTGAGAAAATCTGTCTTGAGCAGTGTATGGAAGGTTGTGCACTTCAGTTACACCATCTCATAATGACACCGAGTTTCACAGACTCACTGAGGACCAACATATATGAGAGAGATCCTCTGCTGGTTATGGGCAGTCTGATGCATGCCTATTTGCATCACTAGCCAGATTTTCTCCTGCAGTCTGTATTGCAGTGCCATATGGACACCACTCAAATATTCAACATCTAAACACTGCTTTGGTCAGGAAGAACCAGGTCATGGGTTCTTTTTGTAGCTGTCCTTCTGGCATTCACCTGATGGAGTCTGATGGGTACTCTCTCCACAGTGGGACTCAATGTTTACTTGAATTAGAAGATCTAACTCCTTCTCCCTCAAGTCTCCACTGTACCCTGGGATACTCTGTTTGAAAAGGGACTTTCTTATGATGATATTCATTTACAAATCTCACTGATTTGAGAAATGGCCCAAATAATAAGTGCTGTCAGAATAATTACAAGACTATGAGGCTAGCAGTGGTGTTGTTTGCTCTGCTAATTGTACTTAATTTACTGTGAAGTTTTTCAGTGGCTCCTGTAGCTTTGAATGCACTGAATTGTGGTGCTGCTGTGTATACCAGGGGGAGAAGATTATCAGTTAGGTAGCCCAGTGAGAACCATTACTGAAATGATCCTACATGGCAGGCTTTCCAGTGCCTTTTAGACACAGCCAATGGTGTGGGTAGCTACGCTGCTTCAGGCTGGCACATGAAGCGGGTTCTCTGCCTGGAGCTCTTGGGAGCACAGCTGCTACTCGTAAGGTGCAATGGGGAAGACAGTAAGCTCCACACTGCTGCTAAGTGCAAGTGTGAAGAATTTGTTCTGTTGCCTTCCTTGTGTAAGGCCTTAAACTGGCCTTTCAGATCATGGTAATTTATAGCTGTGTTTGCCAGGGTCAGAACTAGGTGTCTGTTTACAATGGATGCTGACAGGCAGCAATGCTAGGGCAGTCATATATCTATAGGCCACCATGAGGCCATGAAAATATCCTCTGTTTGTAATTGGGTCGTGTGTTTACCTATTACATGGGAAATTCTCTCAGGGGGGATTTCTTCAAAAGGGAAGAGACCACTGTGAGGGAAAGACAAGAAAATTATTTGGGGGAAAGGAAAACGAAGCTAAGGGAAGGGGAGGGAAGGGAAGGGAAGGGAAGGGAAGGGAAGGGAAGGGGAGGGAAGGGAAGGGGAGGGAAGGGAAGGGGAGGGGAGGGATGAAAGAAAAATTAGAAAGAAAAAATGGGCAACACACTGAACCACAACCCCAGCTGCCGCTGACTGATTTTCAGGCTGCTTCCCAAGGAATAAGCTCATGGAATTATTTTCTATCTCTTTGTGTGCATGTGTATATATCTCTCCCTCCTTGGTAAATTTTGAGTCTATTGACCAATATCAACAGAATTTCACGGAACTGTTGAGATTTCTGAGAGATTAAGCACCTTTTATGAGGGCAGGCTGGAGGAGAAAGATCCTACTGATATTCCAGTCCAGGGAAAATACTTAAATCAGAGCTTACGCCTTCTCCGAGAGCAAAGCTAAAAGATATAAATCTGTAAACAGTCAATTGTAGTGTTCATGACTTTATTATTTTTTTTTAATTTGGGAACTATCAGTTTGTCCTTTAAAAGCAGGGTAGGACCATGGTGAGTGTAGCCAGACTCAGCTCCCTGAAATGACCATCACGATTCTGATTTAGATCAGCAGAGCTGATGGAAGCTGAACTGTCCCCTTCTTCTCCAGGTAGAACAATGGACCCAAGACATCCAGGAGGTCAGCAATGTTAAAAGCTTTTAATGGACGGACTCATGACCATCAAGCTCATCTGACATCTGAGTGTGGGCTGGACAAAATCCAGTGTTGTGACATGTGCCAATTTAAAGGCAGTTGTTAAAGAAGCTCCTCACAAATCACAAGACAGATGACAGGAGCTATTGCACTGGTTAAACCCTCTCGTCTTTGTCTCTTCTGCCTGTTCCCTGTTTTGCATTAGTGAGGCTGACAAGACCCATAATAAGATCACCTGCCTGTTTTTCTTCCCCTTCCTCCCCCCACTAGATAGAGATCAGTGCAGGCAAGGGGAAGAAAGAGGATTGGTTTAGATGGACTGAAGAAAGGTGTTCTCATCTGAAACCAGGTGTTCCTAATGCCTGCCATAAGATTTATTACAGTCTGCATCAGGCAGCCCATGCTGAGCATTCCTGAGTAATTTGGATCCAGTATCCTACCAGCTGATGGGCAATGACCTCTCCTTGCAAGCTCTCTTAAGTGTTTGAGCCTCTCTATTCCAGTTCCATCCCCCAACCTACCTCTTCTGTCATATCCCAGCAGGTACTTTATGACATGTTGCCATGCCAGGAAGATGGCATGAAAAATATTACACTGCACCCAGCCCGGGGCTACTGTGAGAAATGGTCAAGTATCTGAAGTTTAAGCTAAATAATATGGTCTTAATGAGATCATGTAGGCTACAGATCAAAAGCATAACCAAAAGGTAAAAAGTTCAATCAGCTTTGTCTGTGTGCAATAAGAGTGACCACAGCAACTTTCCACTGAGGCCTTCTGCAAGGTTACCAGAGAAGAAGTGGCTCAAAGGGATTGGGCAGAGAAAATATTTCTCTTGAGCAGTTTTGACTTCAAATTTATGCAGGGAAAGTGTTATCCACCGCTCTATAAAATGAACCCAATGCTGTGCAGATACTGACTATACTTTTGACAACTGGGAGTCCAACATTTCTTTACTCACTGTGGTTTTCATCAGAAAATTTAGTTTTGGATCTTTTTTGGTACTTTTGTGCACTTGTTGATTTTGCTAGGCTGCTGGTTCAAATGAAAGTAAGACCTCCTGTATGGTAAAAATACTGATTATTGGCGTGCGAAAATAATAACATAACTCAGTTCAACTGGTCCTCTTGTAGACTCCTGCTGATCACTGGTTCTCATTGATTATCTTTTCAAGAATTTGTGTTCTAATCCTGCAGGTCTAGGACTATTCCAGTAGATGCCAGTTATTCCTTGCATTCAGAATTCAAGGCAAGGGAGAGTGGCTACAACTTCCCTAGCTGCAGCTCACCAGTTTTCCAAACGGTATAGAAAATTCAGAACCAGTCATGAGGAACCTTCCTGACAGACTTGAAGACTAACAGAATTTGCACAGAGATGTGAAGCAGTTAGCTTTGGTACTGCTATACTTTGGTTTTCATAATGCTCTATTCCTCAGAAAACAGTCATTTAGTTGGGCTACACAAGTGTATTGCTAAAAAGTCAGAATTTAAAAGGTTGGCATTTGGCGTGATGTGGAAAAGCACTAGAGTTTTTGTTGTATAGCAAATGGCTTTCATTTAACTAGTGAGTGAATATTTGAGAAAATCACATTTTGCACAACAGTATTTGTGCAGTATTTTCTTTTTTTGCTATGTGTTTCAGCTGTTGGAGAAAGGACATACCTGAGTAGTTCAGTATTCATTAAATGCACAAGCTCCTCTAAAATGTTTCTATCTATCACAGGTATTTTTTGAAGTTTCACAGCTTGTCTTCAGTGGCCTTAGTTGGGCTGGCCATATTCCTGGCTGCGCCAGTGAAATACTGTCTACATAAGGACTCATATATACGGAAGTAAAAGAACCCTGAAATTTCTGAGCTATTTTCCTTGTTTGTTCCGACCATGCTTTTTCTTAAAATAGAAAATCACGGAAGAATAATAGTAAGTGCAATGACAAAAACAGCATGATCAAATTCCACAGTTAAAGGCTTCACCATCAGTTATTAGTGAATCTTAGCTTGTACATTCAATAATTTTTCAGTTGTTTAATTGCACGTTATTTTTCAAATGCTAATGTAGCCCGATGGCAGATATTTTATTGCTACAGCTTTACAAACGTGTCTGTAGAATCTCCCTATGCTCTGCAATATGCTGTACATGCCCATGAAAACCATTTCCACAGCAGTCCTAAGAAACTGAATATATAAAAAAAAATGAAATATGAAAAGGATGAAAAAATACTGGCTTAAATAAATATTTAGAATTAGTTATCAAATTTAGTTCTTCCAGTAAACAGAAATCTATTAGTGGTACTGCAGAATCCTGGAAGAATCCCCGGGGTAATGATCAAAACCAAGGACTGATTTAAGAGAAATATATACTTTTAATGGTTTTCTGTGTGACTTTTTGCAACAGGTGATATGCAGTAGGCACGATGCAATCCTCACTTTCTGAATAGGGAAAAAAAAGTACACCTTTCCCCCTTTGCAAAGTTGTGTGAGTTTCTAACTCATAATTAATAACAATACTCTGTTGTCGTGTATCAGTATCCAAACTGGGAAAATATTTTATCCTCTTTGTTTCCTAGGATAAGAGGGGAATAAAATGTAGCACTCCACTGAGAGATCACCTGAAAACTACTTTTGTAAAGATCAGTCAGCACCTCTCAACACACAAAATTGGTTTAACTCAGCAGGAAAAGTGAAGATATACCTGAGGTCACTCGCCTGTGATACTTCCCAACTTCTCAGACTTGAACTTCACCATCGTGGTAAACTAACAACTGCAGAGCCAAATAATCTGCAGAACCTTATAGGAGTTTACCACTGAGACTAAAAAGGAAGCATACTACCCTAGAAGCTGCTGGAACTGAAATCTGGGCTTAGCATAGCAACAGTTCATAGTATCATTAATCACCGCTTAAAGGCACAATCATATATGTTTTGACATATTTGTGCCATAGGTTTCCACTGGCCTTTCTCTGTCCATGGCAGAAACATACCTGGGCTTTGTATTAGAAGTCCATTTTTCTGAGTGGTGCACACTGAATCTACCTGCACTAGTAAAAGAGTGGTTTTGCTGAGAAGTTTTGCACAGGACACCTAGAAGAAAGAAGCGGCAGGAGGGCTGTGCCTGTTGTATAATTACGTTTACACTAACACTTCTACCCACTTAGCTGCATCACTTTCATGCTGTCAATATTGAGAGTCACACTTTCACAAAACTTTTAAGTGTAGGCCGGTTTTAAATTCATCAAAAATATTTGGCCATCTTTGGTATGAATGAATGCCAAAAGCAGTTAACTCTGAAGGCTAACAGATATTTAACACCCCATCTCGGTGCAGCGACAGAGCCTCACATGCTGATTTACCTGTTACATTTGATTAACGTTTTGATGTTCAGGAAGATATCAGAAGGCTAAACTCAATTAGCTGAAAGGAATTCTACTAAGGCTGATCTTTTGTTCATGGCAAACATCCTGCTGATCTTATTTAAAATCAACAGCAAGATCAAACAACAACTGTGCAAATCCCTAAGTTCCCTGCATATGACTGTTAAATATTATCAAACCAAAGGCATCCCAAGACACAGTGTGTGCAGACATTTAAATTTTTATACAAGTGGAGCTGGTTTCGGGAGACTATTAGTAATGTCTATGACATCCATTATCACAGTTTCTAAATGAATTTTCCTGGTTGAATATATTTTCCTTGTTAAATGCATTGTGTAGACAACACAATCCAACTTCATATCATAGGCAAAGACTAATGCTTGATCATTAGGTCTGTACAGTCCCCACGTGATGCACAGTTTCCTCCAATTAGTGATAACTATTTTGGAAGGTAGTACGGAAGTGTGAGCACCAAAATAGGGCACCCAAATCCCCCACTGGGGTACTCAGATTAGAAAGTAATACAGAGATTCCCATTTTATCTGCTGATCTGGACAACAACAGAGTGTGGATATTCTGGTCTTTTTGTTAGAAACCTAACTGATGTGAAAGAGAGGGCATTGCGTATATATTAATAGGGTGAGAACTTGCTGGGGCATTACTGCCCAGAACATGTTCTTAAAGTCATCTCATATTCTAGATAATTTGCAATCACAGCAACACTTCTGCCATTTCTAGCTATCAGTTAAATCAGTTCATTGTCGCTTTTTCCTCACATTAAAACATACGTTAAATGGGAAAAGGCAAAAAGCAAGGCAAAAAGATAAGGATCACAGAAGGTTAAAAACGGGATTACAACACTGGCTTTCAGGAGAGCAGACTCTGGCCTCTTCAAGGATCTGCTTGGACAAATCCCATAGGAAATGGGCCTGGAGAAAAATGGGTCCAGGACAGCTGGATGATTTTCAGGGATCATCTTCTCCAAGCTCAAGAATGGTCCATCCCTATGACCAGGAAATCAAGCAAAGGTGGCAGGAGGCTGGCACAGGCGAGCATGGAGCTCCTGACAAAGTTCAAGCATAAAAGGGAAGCATACAGGAGGTGGAAGCAGGGGCAGGTGACCCAGAGGAATATGTAGACACTGAGATCAGGTAAGAAAAACCAAAGCCTATTTAATTAAACCTGGTGAGGAATGTGAAGGGCAACAAGAAGATCTTCTGCTAGTACATCACCAGTAAAAGAAAGACTAGGGAAAATGCAAGCCTTCTGATGAATGGGGCAGTTGGTCTGGTGACAAAGAACAGAGAATAGGCCAAGCTACTCAATGCCTTCTTCACCTTGGTCTTTACTGGTAAGACTGGCCTTAAAGTAATCCCAGGTTCCTCAGACCAGTGGGAAAGTTCCAGAGCAAGGAAGACTTACCCTCAGTGGAAAAGGACTGGATTGGGGAACATTTTAAAAAATGGACATACACAAGTCCATGGGATCTGATGGGATGCACCCACAAGGCTGGTCAGCCTCACTCCAATCCCTGGGAAGGTGAAGAAGCAAATCCTTCTGGAAACCATTTCTGAAAACATGGGGGAAAAGAAGTATGCATTTCTGAAGGGGAAATCATACTTCATCAACCTGATTGCCTTCTACGATGAGATGATTAGGTTGGCGGATGAGAGGAGAGCAGTGGTCGTTGTTTATCTTGGCTTTATTAAGGCTTTTGACATTGTCTCCCATAACCTCTTCATAGACAAATTGCTGAAGTACAAGTTAGATGAGTGGACAGTAGGGTGGGCTCATTACTGGCTGAAATGCAAGGCTTGGAGGATTGGGATTAGTGGTACAAAGTCCAGTTAGAGGCCAGTCATTAGTGGGGTATCCCAGTGGTCAATATTGGGGCCAACACTGTTTAACATCTTCATTAATGACTTAAATAGTGGGACCCAGTGCACCCCCAGCAAGTGTGCAGATGATACAAAACTGGGAGTGGCTGATACACCAGATACATGTGCTGCCATTCAAAATGTACGGGACAGGACCAGCAGGAACCTTATGAAGTTCAATAGAGAGAAGTGTAAAGTCCTGCACCTGGGAAGGAATAATCCCAGGCACCAGTACACACAGAAAAGGACCTGTGGGTCCTGGTGGACACTGCGTTGACCATGAGTCAGCAGTGTGCTCTTGTGGCAAAGAATGTCAAAAGCCTCGTGGGCTGTAAGCACAGCACTACCAGCAGGTTGAGGGATGTGATTCTTCCCCTCTGTTCAGCCCTGGTTGCACGCATCTGGAGTGTTGGGTGCAGTTCTGGGCTTCTCAGTACAAGAAACACTGGAGTAAGTCCAGTGTAGGGCCACCAGGATGATTAAGGGATTAGAGCATCTGTCAGGATGCTGAGAGAGGAGAGGCTGAGAGAGCTGGGACTGTTCAACTTCAAGAAGATGCAAAGGAATCTTATCCAGGGGGCTTGGACTAGACAATCTCCAAATGCCCCTTCCAACATCAATGTTTGCGTGATTCTGTGAAGAGCTTCAATACAAATACTTCTGTTGCCAAGTAGTAACAGTGAAAGAAGGTTAAACACACTAGGGAAGGTCTAGAGAAGTATTTAAAGTAACACTGTAAATAAAGAAAATTCAAAAACTCTCCTTATTGTGCCCCACATTCAACATTAAATTTAACCATAACTGATTTTTGTGAGAGGAAAATACTTTTGTTTTACATTAAATACTTTGTTCACTGACAACCATGCATTTATTTACATTAGCACTGATAAAATCAGAGCCTCCCAACTTACATTTAAGCTAGGGAATGATTAGTGTTAAGATACAGTGGCGTTCATGAGGCCTTTTATCATTTTTGTTGATGATTATTTGGGAATAAAACACAAGATTTCCTGACTCCAACACTAAGATTCCTCTACAGGAAAGACCTGCATTGAACATTTGGCTGCTCTCATGTACAAAGTTTTTGATTTCTGGTAATGAAGAGCTCTTGTTTCATGGCCTTTATTAAAGTTTAAAAGAAGTGTTGACTTTTTGCTGTATTTCATGCTGAGGAGGGAAGAAACAAACTTCTCTCCGAGCTGACCTTTAGGAGATGTTGTGTTGCCTCAAGCCCTGTCATTAAACATAGCAGTGAACACTAATGTTTATGATAGAATGTTAAAAAAGGATCTAGACAATAGGACCCCCTCTATACTTTTCTGCTGCACCCTGCTGTCCTAAAAATATATGTATGTTATCCAGGGTCACTTAGTATTTTGCATGTATGCATATATTTTATGCACTTAGAAGAGTCATATGAATAATTTGTAAACTTCTATGGATGTTCTAAAAATCAAAAGCATCTCATCAGGACTGGTATTGAGCAGGAACATGTGGCTGAGGTTGCAGTACTGTTTTGCTGGTCTGTTTAGCTGATCAGTAAAAACTTCAGACCCTTTTTTCCCTTTTGCCCTTTCTGCGCTACAAACAAGAGCATGGGGTAAAAAAAGATAGCAAAAAAATACTTTCTTCTGCCAAATATTTGCTGCCTTCATAAGATCACATCTTCTGATTTTTTCTTAACTATTTTTTTTTTGGTGCATTTAAGGCCTGAAAGCAGTGACCCTGTTGCTAAGCAACTGGGATGCTTAGGCCTCAGCCCTGGTGGTTGAGATGAAAAAAGGTCAATTAATGTGGCAGGCCTGTCCTTATCAATATGCTATTGTGGCACCAACTTTTATTTCTTTACAGTAATATATCATAATAAGTTTTGTAGATCTTTATACTGCGGTTCTCCTTTTGAATAAAAGCATAACTAAGACTTGAGGGTATGTCTGATATAACAGAAAATGTAACCATAAAAAAAAGAAACCCAGAATAGAAATCATCTGACTGCTGACTATCCTGCTGTGCTGCCTGAGGCAGTTACACATTTCCATTGAGTTATTTTATGATCAGGCCAGTATGTTATTGAAATATTATCTCTTTAGCCTTTCTCATTCTGATAAGAAATGACAGGCTCTCAGAACAGTAATACACATGGAGAACAAAATATGGAGCTGTGGAGAAAATTCAGTTGAGGTAAGGAACAGCAGCTTGAGCATATTCCTATTAAAACTTTCTCACCATTCTTGTGTTTTTAAATAACTGCCCTTTTTTTTGTTCCAAAGTGAGCATCAGAAACCTTTACTACTAGTGCTGCTACTATTACTACTAGTACTACTACTAGTAGTACTGCTAGTAGTAGTACTGCTACAAAATTTTGTCAAATAATTTAGCAGTATGGACTACTTGCTATATGGAGAGTCTCCCTCATCTAGAAACACTGTTATTTTAAAAGGCAGTCAACCGCTCATCACTGAATTTTTAAAGCATTTAGAGATGTAACCTAAAATTCATTGACTGTTCCTACTGCCCTCATCTGCCTGTTGATCAGGCTCCTGTCTGTGAAGATCTCCTCTTCCTCCTCCTCCTCAGGAAATTATCAAAGGTAAACAGCTGCACCGGCTTCTCAGGAGGATGTTGCTTGCAGTGGCTCTGGTCATTTTGGGATTAATGGGCGATAAAGCCAGCCACCTGCCTCTTTTCCAGGGTGCACGGTGACTGGGCTAGTGTCAGCAGGGGCCTCCTCTTTTCTCACATACTCAGGGTGGGATTGAAGAAGCACTCTGGTTGCCCCTGGAACCAGTGGTTTCAAATTTGACAGCATCCTCTGCACAATGAAGGCACTGCCAGCAGGGTAAAGTGTGTGGGGTCATGCTTCCATTCATTAGCTGGCACTGGGACGATCAGTGCTCAAAAAAACTGCCACAAGGAGAAACTAACTTTTACATGGTGATTTGAAAACACAGAATGTTTTGCCTGCATTACTGATCATTCTTCTTTTCTTGGTCATAAGAAAGCTTGGTCTTCCTTATTTTTGACTGTCTTGTCTACCCAAACACTGCACTGTCAAGAGTGATGCTCAGTGCAGAAGTTGGTGGACTGAGAGTGCCATTTCTTGCCTGCTCTTTGCCCTTCCTTCAAGCTTATCCTGTTGCTTGTGGCAGGACAAAAATACCAGAGCAAGGTCCAAGTGCTTAATTATGTATTCATTCCAGCAGTAAACAAGGATTGCATTGAGTTAATGATGGTGGTTCCCATGAGTGATCCTCACGGGTGAGATAACAGGGGAGACGCTTGGTGACGGTCTTTTTAACACCTGCTAGCGTCCCTTCAAACTATCCTGTTCTGCAGAAAATAGGAGTTAAAAGCCACAAAAGGCACCCTGCTCCTAATCCTATAGCTACTCCAGAGAGACAGACTCTGGAAGACTGTTTTGTTGCTCTCAGATGATAGAAATTCAAACTGCAGCCCTCTACATCTTATTTGCAGTCACTTCATGCTTTCAGGTACATAAATGCTACCTTGTTAATTGCTGTTTATAGATAAGAATAAAACTAAAGGTCTCACTCCCTGTTTTGAAAGCATGACTATCCCTTCTCTTCCCCACACCTCCTACCCAAGTTAAATAATTTGCTTTCAAAAAATTCCTCCTGACTTTACATTAATGTGAGACTAGACTCAAGGCCTACACTTGTCACCCCGCTTCAGGGAGTGGGATTTTGTGTTCCCTCTGTTCTTATGCCCCATGTACATAATGGCATAAACTGACCTCCAACTAATTTGGAGTGAGGACTCTCAGCTGTTCAGCCCGGTTCCCCTGCAGTTACAATGCTCATGTGTTTTTTACTTCCTTGTTTTATAGCATTAATGGAGAAGCAGATGTTGCCTTCCTCCCTGCAAATGCTATACAGTGAATCATTTTAGCCTCTCCGTAAAATTTCAACTTAATGGAGTCCTGGCATTTGTGATGAGCTGAGGAACTTAATTTTATAGAACAACCTATTGAACAAGCTGTTCTTGGACATTCCCATCTCAACTAAATGTTAAAAGTATTAAAATTCACATTAGCACAAGAGGAAATTTTGCATGGGTAATCCTTTAATACAGTGTTTTATGGCTCTATTAGCTGCACAGCAGCTGGTGACATGATGAATTTAATCCATTAAAAAATTCAGTAAGAGGTTTAAAAGTCAGCTTTTTAAAACATAATCTTGCTGCAAGGAAAGAGAACTTCTCCTCAGGGCCAGAGACATGGTGAGTTCACAGTGTGGCAGGTATACGAAATACACCTGCATGACAAGCTTTCATACGCTTATGGTTTCACACCTAGCAGAGAGCTTATGGTGATGAGAAAGAACTCAGGAGCACAAGGGAATTCTTAAGGAGTGTGTTTAAGCAATGCATCTGTCCAGCCTTTTCTCCATCTCTCTTCATTTTTTTCTGTTAAAGGATTTAATACTGTAGAGTTAAAAGGTCGCCTTTCCGCTTCTTATATATGTATTCCATACAAAGAACACAGCACAGGAACTACTTACTTCTCTTTTGAAGATTTACTACCTGCCAAAGCCTGGTAGAAGTAGAAAATTCCTGTGTTTGCTACATGAAGAAAAATTACAGATTTCGGAAAAGCCCTTTCTTTTTCTTGTTTTTGATACAAAGATAGAAGTTTACATGTTTGTGTGTCACCTGTGTTTTATAAATGTGTATGAGTACAGTCTTGCCAAGTCATTATTTTACCATGATATTTAATAGCCTTCTTGAGCAAGCTCCTACAACCACATGGATTTAGTAAAAAGTTGAGTTTCCATTCAGTAGCTTTTCTTAAAACCTTCTTTGCAGATGCAAAGAACCCTCTGAAAACATGACTTAGTTCCTACAGGCTTGTAACCTAAAAAGTTAATAAAAAGTACCTAAAAATGAATTATTATTATTATTTTAAGCTGCGTGACTTCTAGGACATTTTAATTATTTTAGAAGCCTTCTTCCAACACTGTTGGCAGTCTTATTATCATATATCCTTACTCCTTGCCAGTTCTCTGGAAACAGCCCTTTGTGAAATTAGACTGCTTAAAACTAATTTGCCTTGACTGTGCAGTTGTTTCAATCATGGTTTCTCCATATGAATATTTCACCAATATCTACATTCTCCTGGATGATTTATTTTGCCAGGTGCAAATACATTCTAGCTCCCCTTCCTGAACATTCACCTTTGCTAGGTTTCCATGAGGAAACACTAAATGTACTTTAAATCAGGGTAAGCACATTTCTTTATGTAACATCATGATCTATGATGTACTGTTGCAGATCATAAAACAATAAAGGACACTTTAAGTAAATAATTAGTCTGGTCTTTAGCCTGTCCAACTATGCTAAGCAAGACCCCACAGAACTTCAGTAATACTGCCTTTAAAATCTTTACCAAGTTTAAGAAAAAGTTCAATGGCATAAATTGCTTTTCTTCTGTGTATCCTGCTCCCTGTTCCCTCTGCCTTCGGAGATGGTTGAGGTGAACGTGAGAAAGAACTGTACAAAGATGATATACTCAGATTGACTGAAAGCAAAACTGAGGGAAACATTTTTGTTCAATGTATTTGATATTACATAATTTTATTTGATTTTCCTCTGACTGACTTTATGCTTCTTACATTTCATATGGGTGCATATAAAGGTAAACTTCATTACAAAATGATGTTGATTGATAGAAAGAAACTCTTGAAGAATTTGCATTCACTAAAAACACCCCAACAGGTTAAAGTGTGTTCTAATTTGAGCTAAATAAAGTTATATCTACATACTCAAGTGCCTGTTGTTGTGCGTTAGCTATGCCCGTACTCAAGATGAATTAATGACTTACAGTCTGGGAACATCCAGAGGTAAAATGGAACTGCTGTGTGTAGATATACACTAACTAAAGGTTAAGGAGATTCATCCATAGAAAGCAATTATAGTATTCAACTTCCTTTTACCTGATGAAAGGGGGATGTTTCATCATGTACTTTCTGATCACTTGGAGACTGTATTTCACTGAATAAAGCTCATGGAGATACTCTGGTTTGCAACTGCTGCACACATCCACAGTGCTAGGACATGTACTATGACAGTGTCTTTCTCACATTTTGGGAGAACCTTTTGACATGAAGATGTATATAATGCTGCATTACAGTACCTTTACTTCCCTCTTGCTTCATGAAGTTTAAATTGGGAGGTGTGTGTATGTGCATGGGGGGGATTATGTGTGTATTAGACTCCATCCTGGCTCCACACTTGGTTTGCATATACATTTATGGCTATTCTTCATTGCTATTGGCTGTCTTTTACTTAGTCACATCTTTTGAAAAGTGGCCTCAGCGCCGTGAGTTGCGTGGGTCAACATGGAGGAGTGTCTCTTGTATTAAACTGACTGTTATCTTGATGCATACATCTAACCTCCAGAGTGTACTACCAGGGTGGTATATTTAATAATCACAAACCACCTACTTGGCTGCCCTTAACAAAATCCTGAGATTTTGCAAAGGACAAAGATAATCCAAAAAAAAAGAGAGATCAAAATAGAAAGCAAAAACCTGTTTAGAAGCACGCACGCTCCTCAAGATCTCCGCCATGCTTTTCCTTAAAACCTATTTCCAGATAAATTGGTGTGAAGGTTACAATACCAGTTGAGAGAATGCATTGTCCTTTGTCCCCTCAAATGCCTGGCTGTTTAGAATGTATCAATTTGCATGGCTTTTTTCATTTGTTGATTACAGTAGTGTACAACGCAATTAACATCTCCAAAAGCCCAGAATGAGCTTCTTTGAGACAAATGTAATTACCACAGAAGTCAAAAATCTAAATTCAAACTATACTAAATCACCACATACAATGCAATTAGTAAAGAGAGAAATAACTTATTTGTCCTTTTAGAGTCATGAAACTTGTTATAACACACCCTTAGCAATACATTATATTTAAATTGGATTTGTCGGAGTAGCATTTACTGGCAAACTTGATTCCTTTTTCCTTGTTACAGTGTGTATCACAGATGGCTGATTTATAGATATTCAAATAATTGACTGTATTTCACACTTTCAGTACCAATGATTTTTAAAATAAGATTTTGATGCAGGGGAGCAAAGAGTGAAGAAAGATTTACAACAGCCAGAATAATACATTCACATAATGTTTTGCATATATATGTGTGTGTGTATATATATACACACACACGTACATACATGCATAAAGGCTTTCATTTGAGAACTGTGAAAACTTGATAAAACATCAATTAATAAATGCCCACATCAGCTCTCTGAACTCAACGTACATAAATAACAGGGAAGAGCTTATCAAATGTAAAATGGGAAGTTCTTTATGTTTTTATTATTGAGACACACAATTTAAAGTATTTACGGATAGCGTAAAAGTATGCGCCTATGGGCAATTTCTGAAAGCGTGCATTCTACTTATTATAATAATAAAATATTACAACCTTTATTTTATTACTGGAAACTGTCTGATATGGAGAAGAGCATTTTAAATACTTCTAATACCTCTTCTTTGCTAATGTCATTTAACTTTCTTTTAAGTTTAGATTTTACATTCTTTTGCATTTTTCATTTGAATCATGTTCTAATTCAGCGTGACTGTTTGGCTGTTTGGCAACTCCTTTTTGTGGAATAAAACAGTAAGAATATTGTGATATAAGTTAATGCTACAGTTTCAGATATATCTTATTTGCCATTTAGTCAGTCATTGAAAAACCTTCCTAACTTTAAGAACACAAGTTACCCCTATAAAC
This sequence comes from Himantopus leucocephalus, assembly GCA_003993805.1. Lineage (NCBI taxonomy): Eukaryota > Metazoa > Chordata > Aves > Charadriiformes > Recurvirostridae > Himantopus > Himantopus leucocephalus. Next base: position 74,258,007 of record RSEF01000002.1, on the reverse strand, counting down.
TTTATATAAAAACAAAGTAGCGGATTCAATTTGACAAAAGTCATTGACTGAATCATCTCTGCGGACAGCATCAAAAGGAGAACTCTGAAACGTGAGACAAACATGACTATTCACACTGCTTTGTGTTAGCAACTTCTCAAGTGGAACAGAAAAAAAAATACTGGATTTGTAAGAAAAATCCTGAACTGTGTAGAAAAGGCAGTTTTACTAGTACTTGTTCCAATGTAGTCTAGTCTCATACAGGAAGACACCTTAGCAATGGGATGTCTTTATTAGGTATAATTATTTATGCTAGTGATTGTATAAATAAACCCCGGGCTTAAAAAAGCCTCAAAATTACCCAAAATAGTGGTACTATTATAAAACCTAGTTGGATTAGATCAGACCAACTTGGTATTTTCAAAGTTCACATTTATTGTAAGTATCTGCTTCTCATTTATGATGTCATTTTGACATCAAATTAGTGTAAGTACCTTTACAAAGGTAAAAAGTAGTGCAAAAAGCCACCTATGAAAGGAGAAACGAGGCTAAAAAGTTATTTAAATTACTGTGTTTCTGTCTTAATTTTATCACCTCAGGTGAGTAGCTTAGCGTTTTGAACAGTACCCGCCCATTGTCTCAGCTTTTATTGAACTCCTTACTGCAAATGTTCCAAATATGTGAGTAATAGGGTCAGGAATATTTTTTTGTCTTTCAGCCTTCAGGACCACTTGCCTGGCAACAGCTACTCCTTGTAAGTTAACCCCTTATGTTGTTTGTCCTAAACCCAACTTTCAAGACCACCGAGCAGCTACCAGGGGCACAGTCAGAGGCTCCCTGCCTTTATGAAGGACAGACTGACAAGAACATGTTTCTACAATCTCTGCTTCCTGGTGGTTCACTTCCAGATGAGAGGAGAGGCAGTGATCAATGATTTGCATGGCCTTCTTGTCGATGCCTCATCACAAATAACTCTATGGCAGTAGAGCTAAAGCATGCGGGAGGTAGGTACTAGTTTTGCCATCAGTAAAATTAGTATGTTAGTATTTAGCAATAACACAATTTTATAATGGTGAAACAAACAGTACTTGAAATGTTTTTAAAAGAGATAGAGAGGCTATAAAAGTATTAATTTCTGTTACTAAATAAGCATTCTGAGGTGAGCAACTTCCATATGCGTTATGTCAAAGACATTTAGCACTAACTTATCTATGGTAGCTGGAAGAGTATCATTTATAAAGAAGGCATGGAAATAGTTTACTATGGCTAGCTAATGAGGCCTCTAAAAAGCTGTTTTTCTTTGTGAAGAACCACAAACCATCAGTGACAAAAAGGATCTTTTAAGTTGTCAAGAAGGTCCATAAAGGTATTTCAGGAAAATAAGAAGCACCCTGGAAAAGGCTCAAAATAAAGGATGTAGAATCTCCCACCTGTGAGGGGGCAAACAAAGCAAGCAGTGAAAAAATGAGAGCTGACATGCATGTCATATGTCAGGAAGACAGAGTGGATAACAAGAACTGACATGTAGGAAGACGCCTTTGTCAAATTGCCAGAAGTTCCAGAGCTGAGGACACCTTGCTGAAGGCAGATGAGGTTGGGAAAGATGAATGCACCATGCCACCTTTCAAAGGTCAAGACTATGCAACAGCATTGATGAAATGCTGCCACAGCTGCCCCACAATCTAGGTAGAGAAAGAAAACTTTCATTCCTTCCTGCAACACAAAAATTGAAGGGAAATCTAATAATTAGCCTATTACAGGATAGTCAATCATTTAACTACTGAAAATCAGGGGAGATGTATTCTAATCTCATTTCACTTGAGAAATCCTGTTGCCTTTATTGGCAGAATTTGTGCCACTGATGGGAAATCTCTCATTCTGACTTCAAGAGCAGTTGTTCTCTTGCGGCCTGATTCATTAAGTTAATGGGACACTTTCTCTTGACTCCTCTGAGAATAAGATCTGTGCACTGATAAATCTCAGTAGTTTCAGAAGTTCATCTAATCAAAGGTGATCTGAATGTCTTCCATCCAATTACTGCACCAAAGACAATCAGTTTCATAATACTTCCAGATACTGCTTTTTCAGCTGGACCTATCAAGCCAGGAAAAACCATTCCTTGCACACTATTGTACATTTGTATCCTTGCCTATAGCTCCTGCCAACCCAGAAAGAAAAAGGGCAGGCTGGAAGGAAGGGGAACAGTAGAACAGTATCTTTTATGCCAGCACAAAGAAGTGGGTTTAGAGTTTAGGAAAGATTCAGGGTTTGATGTCATTTTGGCTAAATCACTACAACCATTCCTGGATTTTGAAGCCCAAAGTGCAAAATCCCTTTCTGTGAAAATTCAATGTTTTCTCCTTTTCCATGGTATCTTCCTCCCAGACATTGGTCTGGTACTTCTTTGAGACTCTTTCCTCACAATTTTCACCTTTCTATCCTTCACACCCCCCTGTTTCTCCTAAATAACTAATGTATGTGACAGTTTCTTCTGTTTGTTATTTCGGTTCCATTATCAGGGATGCTGTCTCTTCTGTACCCTTACAGCTACACATATCTGACGCATCCTCTCTTGACTGGAAAAAGGTCAAAGTGATCTTTGCTTGTGATACACAATAATTCATTGTCCTTACATTCCAAAATATGACCAAGACACTACATTTTGCTATGTATTTTATGATGTTTAATGTACCCACGTGATATTCAGGAAAGGTCTTGCAATAAAATCAGTAATCCCCATTTTACCAACGGAATTTAAATCAGGAAAACCCACCTGCATTGGTGATTAGATTATATTATGTACGCAGCAGTGTAGGGGAAAATAGGCTAGTTGCAATTGATATATAAGCAGTCACACTGTTTGTAGGAACTCAATGCAGACTTCATGGTTCTTTGTCATGTTGTGTCAGATTGCCTGTCTTTATCTGCAGCATTGGGCAGCTCTGTTTTTCTTGAGAAGCGCACAAAAGGTACTGCACAAAAACAAAGGAAGGGTGCCTTGCTTGTCAAATTTGGCTGTTCTGATTGCAAAGTGTTGGCTGGGGCGAAGAAGGTCATAAAAAAGGTAATATAAAAATCCATCAAACAGCGTTGGTCTCCTTCCGCACTGACTGACTGCTAATCTTTCACATTTCAGTGCACCTAATGGAGACGAGAGATGGAACAGCTAAGCTAAGTCTCAGTTACAATAGGTAACTTCACTGGGGTCATGTGTTTGGTCTGAGTAATTGTCAATGTGTTAACAAGGCCTGCATTTAAAAGAAGAGAGAACAAAAGGGGTAAAAGCCAAAATTTATCTGCCTATACTATCAATTCTTACTAGAGACCAACTAAAGCAAATATTCCTAATTCCATCAAGGGCATTTCTTCCGTTTAATGAGCACATAGGAAAGAGACACATTGTTCAAGTACAAGGGTTCAGTTTGCAGCAAGTCACAAATCACATTTCATTTATCAGGCCTACAGATGACAGGATATCATCAAATCCCTGGAGAGTCATATTCATTAAAAAGAAATCTTAAGTAATTACAACAATTAATTGACTTGAAACAGTTTCGGGTGGAGAAGGTTTACATAATTCATTTGCCAGACAAAACAAGCCTTATGAAGTCAGGGCAACATATTATTTAGAAGCATCCTCCCCTTCCTGTGGTCTTGAAAAGCACTGAACACCACCAAACACCTGAAGACAACTGACATGGGCAAACAAACAAACAAAAGACAGAAAAAGCATCTGAACTTTTATAACTTTATAAAAGGGATAATACTTCACTGTCCTGCTCGTATCATTACTTAAAAACCTGAGAAAAAAACATTCTCCCATTTCTCCTTCAGTTTATTCTAAATAGGCAGAGGATTTCTAAGGATTAATTATGTAATAGAAAATTTGGGAAAAAAGGCAAACTAAAACCCTTCACACGGCCTCTGTACAATGCAAACATCATGTATGTCTAGTTGCAAATTCAGCCTGAAGTTTCCTCCAGGTTGTGAAGTGTGCAGACATATTTTGCTACTTCCTGTTAACAGATCCTGAATTTATATATCAGAATGCCATTCTCCTGTCTGTACCAGCAATGAACAGAAAGATTCCTCAGATGACTACTATTATGCTATCCGATATTTTCTTGTGTTCCCTAATCTGCTTATTTCTACATTTTACTTCTTGCTTTATGAGCATTTTACAAATTGAGGCAGAGTTTTTTCTGTTCTATGTGTGTTCAATCTCTAATGCAGCGTGGTATTTACCCATGAGTAGGACTTCTAGGTGTTACTAGAAAACAGGTAGAGCACTGAGATTTCCACAGTAATTCCAGCTTCTTGAGTTGAGAAAGTTCTCAAAGTGCTCAGACAGTTTTTTAATGTTTTTTCCATTGATGACCTCAGTTGGAATTCCACTTCTCTGCACATATATATCAATATCTTTGGGGAAATGAAGGAAAATAACAGTCATGCTTCACAAAACATATTTGCCAGAATAACAGCCACAGAAATGTAAGTGCCAGAAATGCTCTGGAATGCTTAGGAAAGTATTTAAATTCAATGTGTATCATATAGTTTCACTTGAAGAACAAGGCAAATATTATTGTGAGACTTAAAAAACTAGTTTCCTACTTCATTAGCTAAGACAAATTTGCAGCTCTACCTAAAAATTAGGAATTGTCCAATTCAATTGATTAATGATACACAGCATCAGTGAACAGATTGACAACAATCAGTGTCCATATTTGATGCGGAACAATGCCATTTATTTTAACTTGACTGTGAAAGACCATCTCAGTTCATGAGTGTCTGGCCTCTACTATCTGCCTGCTACGTCCTATCACTAACAAAGATCCTTGTCTCATTTCAAAGCTTTTCCCATGATGTCTGTAGAAAAAGAAAAAAATATTCCTATTTCTTGTAGTGCCATACACTGAGAGGAAAAATCAAGAATTTCTCGTGTTTTCTGGCTATCTATGATTTCATGAGACTAATTTCAGATATGTTATGTCTAATTTCCAGATATTCTGAATATTCTTCAAGTCACCATTGCCTTCCTTTGAAGCAGGTAGTTTGAGCTGCCTGCCACTGTGAAAAAGCCCACACATTTACAAGTTTTAATATGGCATATTTTCCATATGTACAAACACGTAATTTTTAAAAACCTGGCTTATGTGAATTCCAGACCTCTGATAAAATGCAAGTAGCACAAGACATTTTGTTTTTCTTGACTCATCAACCCGTTAGTCACTATCCATCAAAATAAGGTAACATAGATGAGTCACATCACCCTTAAATTTTTATATGCTTTGTATGTTTAATCTGCAATTCACGAAGACAGAGTACAACTTTGCTGCTGTGTACTGGCAGGACCATGGGAGGGTTTCAAATACAAGCATTGTGTTTCTGTCTGATTCTCACCATAGTAGGCAATGTAAAAAGAACAAAATATATAAAAGCACTATACATGTTATTTCTGAACTTTTCATATAAGACTGAGGCAACAAATGTATCACAGATAAGCCATCATGACTGCAGCAATGATTAATGAGATGCTAAGTGCAAGTAGAATATATTATTATTATTTTCTTCCTAAGCATACAATCACAATATTCTGCATTTTTTTTTTCAATATTGCATGCAGCTCACATGTGCTGGAGCCTACATAGCAGAAGGGATGCATTTAAGTAGCATAGATAATCTGCATACTAAGTTTCAGACCATTACAAATGCAGACAACCAGGAAAGAAAACCTACTAAACCTTTGATTAGGCACGACAACAAAGTAAAAATCTTACCAACACAAGAACACTGGAGCTTGATGGCTGATTGCAGATCGTGGCCTGTGTCGGGCCTGATTCCTGCCACAGTTCCCACGGAGGCAGGTCCCACCTAGAACAGCAAGGTGCACCTCAGCGTGGGACCGTGCCCCCACAGATCCTGAGCATTTGTCTGCCAGAGCCTACTTTAAAAAAAAGGAACTCTGCCTTATGCCCTTAAACTATCTCATCTTGAGAGTCTAAATCCAAATACCCCATGGATGGGTGAAAAGGCTCAATACTTTGTGTTTCCCCCTGACCCCCAGGGCTGGGGCTGTCCCCCCACCGCAGCCCCCAGACACTCTCAAGATGGAGATGACTCCCCAGGGGGGCTGTCATGCTCCTCACAGCACCCTGGGGGACACCTCTCCCCTCAGGCACCTGCAAGGAGCAGGGATGCTGCTCGGGGCACTGTGACTGCACCCAGAAGGTTTCTTCTTAAAGGTTTATTTTCCCCAAGGCATCCCCGGCCCCTGTGGCTCTACCCTGCAGGCTGTGGCTGGCTCCGAGCACCAGCTGTGCGCTGCCTCCACATTTCTAAGGGGGCTGTTATGGAGACAGCTGGCACTCGTACGGAAAGCAGGGAACCACACCACCATGCAGCGCTCCTGCCATAATACTTATTGCCATATTTTGTTAAGAAACAATTTAAGCAGGGTGGGGTTTAACCCCCAAGCCTCCCACAACCGCCATCTTGGGCTCTGTCTTTACTCCTCACAGAGACGCCCCTCTCGCTGCTGCTGCTTCTTCCGCAGGCCTCCCCTGCCCGCAGTGGCAGGTGTTGACATGATTCATGGCAGCAGCCGCTCACTGGGCTGGCTCAGGTGGTGGGACAGGGATTTTCCTCCCAGCTGCCACCATGCTTCCCCCTCACGAAGTGCTGCTGGAGCCGGAGAGGCCTGGGCTGGCTGCAGACCTCTGATGGAGGGAGCAGCTTCCCTCCCTGACCCACCGCCTTGCCCTCCCACCAGCACGGCCACCTGTGCCTGTTGTTATCCATTTCCTTGTGAGCTTGTGAAAAACTTGTGAGTGGGTCTGTGAGGCCATGAACATGGACAATGATCCGAGGCGGCCGGCATGGGAGGGATGGCAGCCCGGCAGCGCCCCCATCTCCTCCCACTGGTGTCCCCTGAGAGAGGGGGGCAGCTGGGGGCCGGGCAGCCCCCGGCCCTGGAGGTTTTACTCTTTCTATCTGTGGTGAAGTAGAAGACTTGTCGCCAAATGAGCAACACTAAAATTCAAGGTCTTACCATCCCTTTATTACGTTCTTTCTTTATTCAAATTTCTACCTTTTTTTCTCTCAAGTTTCTCTGCAATACCCATCATATAGAAGGAACATTTTTTTTTTTAAGAACTAGATGTATTTTACAATATAGTTCGATTTGTGTCAAACAAGCATTACAAAATAAGGAGAGAGTGTCCTAACCGCTGTAATCCATTCTCTTCAGTCACACAGGTGCAAATCATAACAAAATACAGCACGGCAGAGACCTTTATTTTGTACACATCATTTTGTCTAATTAGGTATCACTGGGCGATACTGGTGATAACTGTTCATCTACTGCCTGTGAAACGGATAAAATCTATTTTGTGTCTGTATAATTGTGTTCATCGTGTACTGTTTGACCTCAGCAGACGGTACCTCACTAGGCTTCTCTACTTCTTTTTCTTCTCAGTCACATTATGATTTTCCCACTTTCTGCACAACCAGAAACACTGGAGGACCGGGTCTGAAGAAGGCATGTGGAAGGTAAAATATGCCTGATAAGTGAAACCTTTCCTTTGCCATTTATACTAATTTCTTACAAATGTACGTGTCTCAGTAAAAAAGAGGAATGTAAAATAACAAGGATTTAATTGACAGTATTAATTTATGTAGAATCATAGAACTGTCTAGGTTGGAAGGGACCTTTAAGATCATCAAGTCCAACCATCAACCTAACACTGCCAAAACCACCTCTAAACCTTGTCGCTCAGCACCACGTCTACCTGTCTTTTGAATACCTCCAGGGATGGTGACTCCACAACTTCCTTGAGCAGCCTGTTCCAATGTTTAACAACCCTTTCTGTGAAGAACTTTTTCCTAATATCCAATCTAAACCTACCCTGACGTAACTTGAGGCCATTCCCTCTTGTCCTAGAGGGCATGTATTCAGTGTTAGAAATGCAGAAATATAAAAATGACATGGATATGACATCTGCATGCCTAACGTTTGTGTGCTAATCAGGTATCAGCACTAGGAGACGAGTTAGATGTGGGCTATGCATGTTGTGGACTAGATCTTTGGTTGCGATAAATCTGTTAACAACGCTAAAGCCAATGGACCTATGCTGATTTATACTAAAAACCTAGCGATGTATAGGTGGATCCATAATGGCAGAGAAAACGCTGGCAATTTTCAACTTCAAAAAGGTAACCAAACATTGTGCCTTGTAGAAAATGTACAGAAATGCATTTAAATTTATTTTTGTAGAGGGAAAAATTCTTTTCAGTTTGAGCTGTTAAGGCATTCACAAATTAAAATAAAGGAAACCAGAACAGAACTT
>RSEF01000002.1:74138585-74244084 GCA_003993805.1 Himantopus leucocephalus | reverse complement strand
AACATGTGAGAACAACTGAATTTCAAACAAAATTGCTTTTTTGCTCAGGATATATGTACTTTTACTTTCAAATGAGTGCATTGTTTCCACATAAGAGACTTGTCTTCTGAAAGAGCACAGTGGAATTGGTGAAAATCAAAATCTTCTCTGTTTTAAAAAATCTTAGAAAATAGTTTAAATATTCGATATTGAATCTTAGAGTAATTTCCACTGCATTCCATAAAATTATGTAGCAAATTCTGTGACAAAAATCCTAAAAACAAATGGGATAACAGAGAGAGTAGTTTCTTTTTCATTATCAGAACAATCTTCATCAAAATCTTCCAAACCATAATTGTCTTATCATTAAACGTGGAAATGATCTCGTTGATTCTGTAGGACTATTTGTAGATTTAAACTAAAAGTACAGCCAAGGCTAATCTTATCTCTAATTCTTGAAGAACACATAACCTTTAAAAGTTGACATGTCTGGCTCATAAAAAAAAAAGAGCTGAAACAAGCGGTGATATAATTTATTGATGAAAAACAATTTATAATTACAGNTCTCTAATTCTTGAAGAACACATAACCTTTAAAAGTTGACATGTTTGGCTCATAAAAAAAAAGAGCTGAAACAAGCGGTGGTATAATTTATTGATGAAAAACAATTTATAATTACAATATAAATATAGGATATATATGCACATTTTCAGAGAATGCATAAATATAACATTTTAAATAAATTAGGTTTTAAGTGAGTTCTTTACCCATTTAGAACAGACGGAGTGACTCTAAAAGCACAATGAACAGGATTTACCTCAAGAGAGACATTTGAACAATATTAGAAAAAATTTTTAGACTAACCAATACAGCTATACGGTTGCTCCTTTCTCTGAAGCCCACAGAACTCAGTGTGCACGTAGTGACCATTTCTCTGCCACAAGACTGGTGGCTCTTCCAGATGCCTGTGATGTTGCTCAAAGAAGCAAAGTGACGTTGTCAAAAAGACATGAATCTTTGTTAATCTTCTGAATAGATAGTCAAAATGAAACAGCATGTCATATTGCATAAGAGACATACAGGTGAACTTGAGTAGGTTTGCAGTGACTGACTGATGAAGAACTTGGTAGGTTTTTGTTCTACCATTGTTTTTCTATTGTCTCCAGAGAACATTGGATGAGAACCTATGGGCTGACCATCCCGGCTAATCATGCTAGGTGTGATATTCACTGCTTACCTGGAACACCTAACAATTGTACTTTTAGGCCCTTTGTGAGGACTCTCTTCTGTGGCTTTCTTAACTTTTGCTATCTGAGATGACGCCTCAGCTCTCTGACAGCTCCAAACTGGAGAAAGAAGACAGCCCACAGGGGTGCTGGTTCTTCTGAACACTGCATGCCTGTTCTGCCTTTTCAGCTAAGATTTTCTGCAGTCAAAAAATACTGAACCACTGAACCACATAAGGGAAAACTGGTCTCAGATGTCAAGACAGTCTTAGAGCTGGGGCAGCAGGACTTGGCAGTAGTGCTATCAGAGGCAATGTTTGCCAGCATGGCTGCGTGGTGGGACTTGAAATGCAGTGAGGGCATTTGCTCACCTCTCATTAGAGGAAGGAGGACGGCTCATATGAGGAATCAAAGCAGTATAAAAGAAGAATCTCCTTCAAGTGGGTAGCAAGGCAGTGCAGTATGGCTTTGAAATTGCTTAACACCCTGATGAACTGGAGCAGGATTTACATACAAACAATGTCATACAAGCATATTCTCCATAACGCTTTGCCAGTAACCACCTCAGCATTACTCATTTTGATGTCATCCCATGCTGTGAAAACATGCATGAACCAAGAGAGTTTTACTGTGTTCTACAGGGTAGAAAAAAATAATTATAAATAAAAATAAAAAGAAAATACTCATTATTATATATGGGCAATTTACTTGATAATGGCCCTCATCATAGTTACAACCAACATCCCTCATACTAGAATTTCATTCTACAAGTGCCTTCACAGTTTAAAATAAAAATGCTGTGGTTTTATTTGTGGTATACTGCATTGAATTAGCAAATATCTGAATAATAGTAATTAAAAAGGAATTTGAAAAAGCTAAGCTTCAATTTATAAAGATTTTCAATTGAGCATAGAAACTTTTAAATCTTTCTCACTCTGTAATCCACATGTCCAGAAGGCTCCTGAATTTTTCTCTCCCTACCAGGAGACAAACTTTTTTTGCATCATTATCAGTAACAGCACCAGTGATTCATACTTACTTTACTCTCTCAGAAGACCGCAAATGCTCTACAGATTGTAGTGTGTGAAATACTGATCCTGCAAATAACAATAGGCATTGGAAACACCATCCCTAAAGATCAGGAGAGGGACACTTGTTTAATCCCTTGATTTTTTGCTATGAGAATGGTAATAGCAAAACCTCACATAATTTGAGACAACAAAAATACAAGGGAAGTTGGAATTCATAGTGTTCTCTCAGAGAAGGGATTTTTTCCCAATAGTGTTTTTATAAGGAAACAGCAGAATCATTTTGCCAGCTATTTCATCTCTCTATTTATCTATTGAACAATTTTAAATCATCATCCATTGTTTTTCATATGAAAGCAACAGAAATGACGGAAGCCCTGGTGGAATGCATTAAGTCTTTGGCAAGCCTTCCCTTTTTGGGGTTAAATAGCTTCTTCAGTTCTTTTTGGGAAGTGGGTGGATGTTTAAGGTTCAGAGTGGGTAGACAGTTAAGGTTCAGGGGCTTAAACTGCACGTATGACTCAAAGTGGAGTATCTCAGAAGGCTTAACTGTTTTCCCTGGAGACTTATCATCTGTTTGATCTCTTTTGGAGGACTGCCCACGGTGAGATCCCCCTAACTGAAGATGTCCCCAGCATTTATATACTACTTCTGGGACTTTGTGAACTGCCTTGTCCCCAGGGAGCACTGCTATCATGGCAGTGCATAAATCAGAACTGGAACTTTGATGTAAATGGGGCTGAATCCATTAATTGCTTTAAAAGTCTTTGTGATTTGCATTGTCCCAGAGGACATGCAGTTACAGTGGTTCAAAGATCATACCATGCTTTGATGTTGCCAGGCCTGGATTCATTATTGCTTGAAATTGTGAGAACAAAGCTTTACACGGACACTGCAAATTAGCTGGTAACCAGTGCAGGGATATGATCCATGCTATTTTCTTGTCCAAGCTTAATGAGCCTTAGAAAACCCCAGCACCTTCTTGGTATACAGGAGTTTGGTTTTGGCAGGTGGGGACACAACGCTCTGGCCAGTTCTTTGGGTGTTGTCTGAGCTCCCCTACAGCCAGCTTCTTCATCCTAGTGCTAGCTCCTTGGAGCTTTTCAAACATATTATAAGTGCTGGTCTTGGGTATTGCTAGCAGTTTGTCTGTGGAAAAAATCACACGTGGCCCACTTATGTGGTTGCTGTTGTGGTCAAATGGTCTCTCAAGTTTAACAGGCACTGTACGTTGCCAGATATCCCAAATTATAGAGGTTTATATTATACTGAAAGCTCTGTGTCCCACAGGAAAACTGTATGGGACATAGGTCTTCTTGCACTGTTTAGGTTATGGTTACCTGTCACTTTTCTGGATCATTGGCAGCCCGGTTTGCAATGTATCAGGATAAAACCACTACACAAGTCTGACTTACTGCACACGTGAGGTATCTTCTCTGTACATCCATCAATTGCCTATCTGGAACTGTCAAAGTCTCCATTCAACTCTGCGGTTAGGGTCTCCAAAATCTTTTAAGATAGCTTTGGTCATGGACAGATCCTTGCGACTTCAGAGCTCAAGCCCCATTGTTCAGAAATTTACTCAAACTTCAGAGCCCAAAGTTGTAGTNTCCAAAATCTTTTAAGATAGCTTTGGTCATGGACAGATCCTTGCAACTTCAGAGCTCAAGCCCCATTGTTCAGAAATTGTACTCAAACTTCAGAGCCCAAAGTTGTAGTGCATGTGCAAATTTTAGTTTAGCTCTGTGGATCAGGAGAACAAGACTGTTACCTTTCTAGGATGAAGTTCATTCATTATACTGCTTACAGAGCTCACATATATGTAAGGAAGAAGTCAGATTCATCTTGTAGTCTGCACAGAAATACTTCTAAAATACACACATAGGCTGGAAAAACAGGCAACATAATAATAGTAATGAAATCAATAATAACAATAGTAATTAACAATTCCTTTCCCTTTTCCAGTCCAGGCAAGGAAGAGTTAAAACAGTTTGTACCAGTTATTGACTACAAGATCTGCAAATGATTGCATAAAATTTCCAAAATATGCCTGCAAGCTTCTATTATTGATGTTGTGCCCCGGGACATGCACATATGGATTTAATTGTCTAAAGTGTTTTATTAATTAAATTGCTATGATTTACCTCTCCCATGTTAGCATTTACAGTTTATGAAACAGCTCGTAATTAGGAAATGACTATACTGATGTTGCTTGTTTACTTTGCAAGCAATACATAATAGTGCCACATTCCTCCTTTAAACCCACCCTCCCAGGCTACCTTTTTTCTAGCCCGATTAATAGGCAACTGCTGCTGGTGCGTTAAATTGCTTTTTGGATATGTGCAGGGGGGAAGATAACTGCTAGGGTTACTGCTGCTGTTGAAGTACGTAGCAGCATCCTTCTTCTTCGTAGACACGAAGCTTCATCTAGAGCTCACTGAAGTTAATGGACATCTTCTTACTTGTGTTAGTGTTTTGGATCTCTCCCAACAAGCAAAAATGAGGATTTTTTTCCCTAAATATAGTATCATGTTGAATGTCGAAACCCCAAAATACTCTAGCCAGGCAAATGCTATTTTATTCTCATAGGCAAGACTTGGAGTTTTCTTTACTGACTTTCAGAAAGATTTTCTAGAATGCTTATGAATAAATGCCCTGAAGTTGTGCACAACTGGATTTATTTAAATGAAAGAAAGTGTGTAAGTTTTATACAGAAGAATATTAGCCAATAAGTAGACAGGTATTACTGCATCAAAAGGTTACTTAGCCGATCTAAACGATAATTCATCTCTGTCTGCAAGTTAGTATTATTAAATCTATAATTAATCTCTATAGGCTCAAATATTGTACTTTTTTTTTTCTTATTTAGAGAATGCAGGCAGCATATAAGTGAGAAGAAAGGAGTGTTATTATAGATGGTAGATTTTAAGACGAGAATGGAAGAGTATGATGTCTTGAGTAGAATATGCCACAAAATGTCACTTGGTAATTCCTATAAATATTCTTATCTTTCTTCCATTCTGCTGCTTTTCGTACTAGGGTAAGATGTTACATAGGCATGGCCTCTTGCACTCCTACAAATTCCAAAGAGCTTTGTTGATGCCCGTCAACTCAGTACTCTGCTTTCCCCAGCTTCTTACTGAGCTCAGTGAGTAGAGACGGGCACAATGCAATTGATGGCGTTGACTCAACTACCATATGTGCTGGCTTGTTTGTGGTGCAAGCTAAAACCTACCTGAGTCTTTGGCTGAAAGCTGCATTTCAAAAGAAACAAGTCAGCAGAATTTTGCAAAGCAAAGATGATGGTATGTGGAATGAGAATCAGGACTTAAGAATTTCACACGGCAACTGGCATTTTCTTCTGAAAGATTTGATTTACCCTTTGCTACGAAACAAAAATCTTGCCCAGATTAAGACTCTGTCTTGCTATTCCAGCAACGTAGGATACTTCTGGATCGTACCACATATTAATGTCCCCCGCCAATGTAATGCTTAATAGATGCCTTTCACTAGGCAATAGAAGATAAACTGATCTTTAGGCTAGCTACTATAATTGGTCTTAGCAGCCCTGGACTGTTTTAGTGGTTTTGGTAAAACATAAAGTTGTCTTACAAATTATTCCTGCCCCTGTGGCTTATTGAGCATTTGTTGTGTAGTGAGTTACATTTCAAAGAGGTAAATTGATAATGGATCTCTCTACATGTAAAACTTCTTTCAGGAGAGATCATTAAATGGGATTTACTGACACTGTTGTATTGACTTTGATTCTATTTGATGAATGAGTGAGGTCATGTCCGTCTTCAGTTCGGTTGGTAAGTTGGTTTCTTCCTCCTTCTTTGCTCTCTGTGTAATAGGAACAGAAAATCGCTGTGATGTAGCAGTGCACTAATAAGATAGCTAAAATCAGATTAAAAGGGAGCTTTCAGGTAGGATTCCAGAGCCTTATTTAATGCTTTTAAGCAGCTCTCTAATTTTCCAAAATGTTCATCAGAACAGTTCTGCTTAGTTCTATGAAACCTGCTAGGCAGGTAGCACCTTGGAAAACCAGATCCTTTCTGTAGGTGCAAAAATATGACCACCTGAGAATGCTGACCAAAATACGGCTGTTCCCTCAGAGGCGGACTCTCATGTGACACAAATGTTCCTTATTCCAGGCCAAAGTTTTCAAACATTAATACCTTAGGCTGATGCTATTTTACTACAGTAAGCACACTAGTACTCTTACCAGTACACTCACACTTATGGAAATAAAGACTAATCTCATAAGAGTTGGGATAGTTCCAAAACCAGTGAAAGTGAGCAAAAAAATAAGCCTGTCCATTTCTGCCATTTCCAAAGTTGCAGTGGGCAAAGAGCCTGTACATACCCTGGACTTGTCTGTCCTTAGGAAATGTAACATGCTGGCTACTATCCTCCTCATAGACTTTCAGGATTACCCAAGCCACACTGATTAACTTTAGTCTGTTGAGACCCTTCTTCCTCTTTGATTGACAGAGAGTGACAGGAAGGTGATTTGGAGGAGAAGCCTGATCTGGTTAGGGCTTGCTATGGAGCCCTGGGAAGCATCCTGACCTGGGTAAAGGCCATGCTCCATGCTAGCTCTTAACTTCATGCTGGGTGAAAATCAGCTGCACATCTCTACTTGGTGCTCTAGTTTTCCTCAGAGGGAAACAGGAATGAAGGCAAAGAGAGTCCAGTCACATCTCACAGAGATGCTTGCACATAGCCACTGCTGCCCCTTGGAGGAGTCCCCCTCTCCCCATCGACTACAACATGAGCCTGGAAAGATATCTTGGAAACCTCAGCTTCCCATTCCTGGAGTGGCAAAATTCACTTTCCCCACAGCTGGGAGGCTTTGAGTGGACGCTGCCTAAACCATTCCACAGGCTGTCCTCTTTCTGAATGCTAATGCACAAAGTCACCTTCTTTGCCATCATGTGCATGCTTCAGGCACCCCACACCTTCACAAAGTTATTTCTCTAGGATTCCAATTAAAAGCCTGTGAAGAAATATCTCTGTTGCTCTTTCCCTTGTAAATATTGTAACTTTGGTTTGCTACTGGAATTTTGAAGCTGCAATTAAAATACCAATTATACTACTTTTCAGTTTCATTTTTGTCATTCACTCTAATATAAACTCCCTCACTATACCTAACAAAAAAAAGAACTAATCAGAAAAAAAAGAAATGCATGAAATCCTCAAAGATACAATCTAACCTTTATAGGTCTCAGAAAACCACTTAGTACCAGCACTTGGTATAATGTTTAGCTCCATGAGGGCAACAGCAGTATATCTACTACAGTAATGGTTTTGCCTCTTCATAACATTAATTGATTGAATTTAAAATGGCAACATCAGTGTCAGCATGCCATCTTCAAATCCCTGCCACGATTTTCAGTGTGTGTACAGAGCATTTCTGGCTGGAGCAGCAGGTGGACAGCCTCTGGCTGGTGCAGAGCTCTGCTTGATCACTGCGCTCGGCTGCCGTAAGCCCTAAAGTGTTTTCCCCTTATGGAGCAACTCACCTTTGTTATCATGGACAATGCAACACGCAGCCAGCACTGAGTATGGGTAACGCCGCTGTGCACTCCTGTGCCCTGTTGCAGCTGTTGGCTTCTAAACTAAAAATGACGGAGGAAAATTAATGAAGTATGTATAAAAAGAAGAGTCTTTTTAAAGGCATGCATACAAATCTTGCCATGAAACAATGCTCTTCAAGAACAAAATGTCATTTCCTAACTGAGGACTTGGTCCAAGGCCCAAGAGAATCAAGGAGAATGATTTCTGCTGATTTCTTCGGGCTATGGATAAAGTCCTTTGAGCAAAATTTTCTTCTCTCATCCATAACTTGTGTAAGTGGCTTGCAGAATCCCTGATTAAAAAATTATTCCTTAAATTGCCCTTTGTAAGAAATAAGGAGCATGAGTTTTTCCTATGCCTTTTCTCATCTAAAATATACCCGAAGCTGTGAAGTACTGCATGTTGCTGTGGCCATAAGTGTAAAAAGAGCTCATCTGTTTATATGCAGCAGCAGATTTTCAGAAATGCTCACCTTGCACAGAAGGACCAAACTAAGTAGCCAGAGCCATGAGATGAGTCCTCGGATGACATCAATTGTAGCAGTCCTCTCGTGGTGTTAGGGCAGGGTACGGTGGCTGTGGATCCATTCCATGGATTCTAGCAGCCGCCACCACGTTAGTCCATATTGACTTTGGACTCCTTTCTAAGCCATAGCAAAAGGTGGTCATTTCAGGTGCGCAGAAACAGAAGCTGAGCCCTTTTTGTGAGCTTTCACTTGAAAATTTGGGCCCAAAGGTGCCTCTGCCAAGTAGCCGTGAATGCGTACTACGTTAATAGTGAGATTGCAGTACACGTGGAAGCCGCACTTGGCACCCATGGAAAGATAAATTTATGTCATTTTCCTCTTCCATTTTATCTCTTGCGACAGTATTATTCGGCCCCAAGTGACATATTTTATGATGGCCTTTTTTTATTAAGCGCTGAGCAAAACCTGTATTTCTCCAGAGCACTCAGGGGCCACTAGTGTGAATTTGTCATTAACATGCTAAAGAGTTCTGCTCCAAGAATAGTGTGACCTGTTCGTTTGTATGTTAATAGAGCTCATGTCTAGAAAGATTGGAAGGCAGTCTTCCACCAGGCACAGGCTGCTCCTGAGAACAATGCAAAGGGCTCCTGTGAAATAATAATAATAATAATAATAATAATAATACCACCAACACCATCTTTCCACTTCTGTAGTGCCTTTCATTCAAACAACTCCAAGCACCCTGCAAATTAATTAGGCCTCACAGCAATTCTGGGAAGTATTATCCCCTACCAATCTGTCGTAGGAACTGAGAGGGTGTATGTGGGGAAGGAGCAAGATTTGCTCTAGACTTCATGTGAAGTCAATGGGAGAGCTGTGGATAGAAGCTGGAGTCCCGATTCACACTCCCCTGCAGCCTGCCTATAAGGCAACATTGCTTTATATGGTGCAAAGAAGCACAGGGGGTTTAAAAGATCAAGAAAGAAATTTCTCAGTAATCTACTATCCACTATCAGTTATTATTTTTCAGTCTGGGTTCCTGAAATCAGCTTCTGTATAAACACACAAATAAAAGTGCCCTGCTTTTCAGTGATCCTGAGTATACACAGCTAAATCTCAGCTTAAATCTAGGCTTCTCAGTATGAATTCCGACGTCTGGCTGAAAACATCTGGGTTTCAAACTTTGGCAATTCAGCATCACAGGTAATGGAAACTGCGTACCTGGCTGTCATTTGGTGTACAGTTGATCTGCTCGTAAGATGCTTGTGTTATGGTTCAGGTGTAATATATCTATGTTAGAATCATAGAATCATCTTGTAGGACCACGTTACGTTGCAAAGGTATACTGCTGACAGGGAGACAGTCTGATGAGAGGAGCTCCTAATCCCATGCAGCTTGAGAGGCGTCACCTGAGCGCAGGAGTGACAAAGGTCTGCAGAAGCACTGGAAAGTTTTCCTTGCACCGACCCAGGAACCCGAATCCTTCTATCAGCACAGACTCATCTCTCCCATCTACCTTAGCTGCTGCAGGATTTAAATATATAAATAAGTGCACTCCTATCAACTCTACTAAATACTTTTGAAATAAATTCAAAAGGCTCACTGGAGAGAATGGAAAAGGTTGTCTCTGCCTCCTACCCCAATTTCCTTATAATCTAGGTAGCTTTCAGGGGAAGGATGCAAAAATCTATTGCTTTTTCTCTCTGGGTCCACGTTTAAAATACGCCTCTCCAGGAAAGCTTTGAATTGTACATTCCCAGCTCAGTACTTGTTCTCGGCAGCTTTTCCTATCACACAAACAGTGCAAATGGGCTGAATTACATTTAGTAGGGCAGGGCAGGATTGCAAAGTTCAACTTGTAGTTTTGCTCTGTTCCCAGATTTGCAGGTTTTGCAGATCAGGGTGTCTTTAAATCCCCTTGTCAGTCATTTATAAATCGAGCAAATTAGGTGCATGTGCATAGTAGAAACAGTTACACCTTTAATCAGAGGAAGAATATGTGGCTCAACTCTGTACCTGTGTTTATTTGTGCATTTGCTGTTGTGCTCACAGTGGATGTAGAACAGACCATGAAATCAACAGTATCTTTGCCCTAAAGAGCATTTAATCTGAGGGGCAAGGAGAAACAAGAAATCATATATATAATTATTTTGCCACAGGAATAAGACTGTTTCATCTGAGTAATTACAAGGACAGGTATTTAAACGAAGAATTTAGGGGAAAAAAGTAATTGCTTTACAGAAATGGTGGTGGGAACCTGGGAAGAGATGCATAAAAAGACTAAAAATGATTCATTAGGCGGGAATCAGAAGAGACCTCAAACACACACCAAGGATTTCTCACTGCATTCAGATGAAACCAGAAGTTGGCACTATACAGCTACAAGGTCAGTTTTTAAAAAAAATCATATGGAAGGAAAGAAACTGTCTAAAACTGCTGCATACTCCGTGCTTCTGAGTCTCATCCAAGCCACAGTTCAGCCATGCTGTGTAGAAATTCTTCCTGTTTTTCTTCAAGGATTTCCTATTTTATGCTAAGGATTAATGTCTGCCACTCAACAATATATTGAATGACATAATTTGTCAGGTAAATGTCAGACAATGCCCAGAAACACCACTTGGTAAATTATGAGTGAGTCTAATAACAAGGGGGTTTACACTAAAAAAAAAAAATTAAAAAGGAGAAGAATAGAAGGAACACTGGGCAATTTCCACTTTATTCCCTTATGGTTCAAGGAATGGGCTGGAGTTTACTTGGATTCAAGGAGGTAAAATTAACCAAATAATACTCTGTCTGTGTGGATGTCTAGCAATAGAAGGAAATTGTTGAAAACCCAAGAGATGTAAAAGAGAAAAGAAACATAGAAGTTAAAAAAAAAAAAAAGCAGAATAGAGGAGACCCCAAAAAGAAAAAACTGGGAGAGAACACAATGTTTTGGAGAGGGCTTTGTATAAATGAATGTATTTTTGGGCACCTTTACTTCCATACATGTTCATATGATACAGAGTTCATCCAGACTGAGGACCACAGCTAATTCACTCACTGTTGCACCCATCTGTAGACAATTGCAACCCAGAATATTTCTAAAGGTCATTTTACTAATTACATAGTCAGAGTTTCCCATCAGCCACGCAAGGTTATGTCATATTAGGCCACTTGATGATATCTCAGCCTAGTGGTAAAACTAGAAATATAATTTACTTAACTCATAGAGCCATATCAAAATCAGGAATACACTGCTAATTTCAATAACCCAATTTAGAAGTGACAGATCAGCTAAGGAAAAGTTAGCATTAGCTCACAAAAGCCCTTATGACCTGCTTCCGAAGGGCAACAACAGAGCATTTTGGTACAAGAATTAATATGAGTTAGATTAGGGCAACAAGTCGCTCTGGGAATTACCTGTCAGCTAGAAGTAAAAGAGATGATGTCTATCTTACTGAAGTCCAAAGATGTAAACTTTGTTGCAGGTTGTGTGAAACTGTTTCCCTAGTTGCTTTTTTTTTTCCTGTAAAACAACTATATTTTTATATTATTTAAATCACACATAATTAAGTAGCCAGGTTCTTATCTTGCTTAAAAAGGAGAAAAACCCTCCAAAACCCCCTGCCTGTCGTGCACTCCAGGCTCAGAGGGTGACAGAGGAACACAGTAAGTGGGGAAAAAAAAAGGGAGAAACAGAAAATGTTTAACATTCAGAATTTGTCCACAGCCGATAATTTATTGGAACTCATCTGTAACAAGGCCTGGCACTGATTTATAAGTTGATTTGAAAAATAAATAAAAGTGATAGAAACCTGCATTCGGTTTTAATGATAGACTGTTGCAGCGTGAAAAGTAAGGATATGAAACATTGCAAGGAAATTAGATATTATGCCCTGAAGACAACTGCAGCTACCAGCCCATTAATTGTTAGATATTTATTATTAAAAATTTCTTTTCATGAGTGACTGCAGAATATTTGCGCTCTTAAAGTTGTTGAGTTCTGACATGAATGAAGCGTATGAAGCTCATTTTTTCTTCCCTCTGTGTGTGCGCGTGTATGTGTTTGTGGAGCTGACAAGGTAGCTGACCCAAAAATGTGATGAATCTTTCCTGCACAAACACACACATACAAGTGCTGCCTCTGAATTGATACTGAATAGGATAATGAATGCTGGGAAGTTTGTTACTGTTCTGAATTTCAATAGCAAGGGGCTTGACTGTGCTCGGAAACAAGTCTCTCTGGAAGCAGAGAGGGCCCAACTCTGGTTCCAGTGAGATGAACAGCGTTTCCAAAGAGCTCTGACAATTTGCATGGACAGCGTATTATGTCCGTTTTCTCCCAGAACTTCACCAACTACACACCAAGTGCTGCAGAAAGGAGGAGACAGGCAACTAGTAAGAAACAGCAGTGTGTATTTGAAGAACCAAAAAGAAAGCGAGCAAAGTATCATTTAAAAAAAGTGCTCTAAAGCTCTTGGCAAACTGAGGTATTATATCATGCCTTAAAAATAGAGAGGAAATTCAATCAAATTCTGAAAAAAAAACCCAAATTCACAGAAGGCAAGACCACCTAATATGTCCTCCTACGTCTCCACCCTCAACTTACAAAACCGCCAGCATGGCCGATCTTTGGAGGAAGCAATATCGAAGGGACAGAGCGCGCACAGGACTGGTGCAGGTGAGGCACGGCGCGAGGAGCTGTGCGTTGGTGCGCTGACTGCCACGCTGACCTGCCTGTAGGAATAAGGACAATAATAGGCCCTTTCTTTTAAAAGCGCTTTGAGGACAGCTAATGAAAATGGGAGAGAGACAGGGGGAGAAAAACACAATGCTTAATTATTACATGGTCGTTATATTGCAGTAGTATCCAGAGTTACAAGACATTGCACAAATACATAAAGGGGAATGGTCCCTATCTCAGTCAGCCTGTGATTTACCTGTCTCAGATTTTGCTATGAATTATTAATAGCAGTTATAATAACTAAGTGTGATAGATACTAATTAAATATGATATATAATAACATGGCTACAGAAACTTAATGGAGGAAGATGAGATTTGAAATCCTTGCCACTTGGATTGTCTGAGACAAACGTTACCATCATGAGCTTTTCCAGTGTTCAGATCATAAAAGGCAACTTGACTGTAATACAAGCAAAGCAATATATGCGTCCTTGTTCCTCGTTTCCTTTCCAAGTTGTATAAGGCAGCTTATCCCCATTTATCCATCCTCATTTCACTTGGAAAACTGTATCTCTAAGGCCACATCCACCATACAAACAAGGTTTTCAAAAGCAGGGATGTGTTCTGCTGACAGTAAAAGGTATCTGGTACCTCATCTGTCCTTGGGATGTGAACATTTCTTTCTTCATAATGCAATATCATGTACAGTCTACATTACTGTTATTTCCTCGTAAGTATTTCTTCGGCGTGTCTAATGAAGATAAAATCTGGAATGCCACACACTTCCTTTTCAGAACACGGATTTAAAAAGGAGGAACATTTTATGCAGTGCAAAGAAGACAGGCAGCTATTAAAGAAGATTCACAGTTATAGGCAAATATATTAATGGTGGGGTTAGCTCTTGAAATGAGAATTTATAACATGCCTTAACCTAATCCCTCATTAAGATAATTTATTCCCACCCTCAAGGTCTCACATCACAGCTAGCACTAGGCAAATAATTAGTAACAAACAATTCATTTGATCAATTTCAACTCCTCTTTTTTAATGAATTGTCAGCCAATGCAGTACAATTTTCTCAAATATATTTATAATTCAACATTATTTGCCAATTTTTGTGATGAATTTGTAGCCTGTTGTTTATCCAGGAGGAGCTGGGTGCTCAATGGTAGCTAGTCAAGACATTTTGAGTGGATGCAGAAGTCACATGCATAATTGTGGTCCCTGTCTGGAAAGTGCGGCTCAATTTTACTTTGTGAATACTCCGGCTTTCAAGATTTCAACATTATTTCCCCTAAATGAAGTTGAGCACATGAACATTTTAATCCATAATTCACAGGTGAGGATGGGAGTTCTTTGCTTTGAGATTGTGTTGCCCAAGAGACTCACAGCTCCCTTCGCAGCTAGGTGGGAAAGGGACCTACTTCTACCTTGCTGCTGTGGGAGAGCATCCTGGCATAGAGCAGGCTGCAAGCCCCTGTGCTAATGAAGGTAGTTACTGTATCAGAAGCAGCTCCTGATGAATCTCCAGCAAGTATCCAAACACTTGGTGAAGCACTGACGAAGCTCTTCGCTCAGCTGCCCTTCTGCCTGCTGTGGAGAAACCTGTGGGAGTCTACTTAGTAAAGGTAGCATCCAGAGGACCGAAAGGCTATGAAATGAATTGGGGTCTCTGACACAGCCCTATCTGGGCTACCACAGATGGCCTGGAAGGTATTTTCAAACTACATTTTTCATGTTATATCAGCCAGAATGAGAGCAGTTGTCAAGCTCATGAAATTCTTGCATCCCTGTCAGCTGATGGGCATAAAGCCATGCAATACCATTTCCTAAAACAGCAGCATAAAGCCACTGACCAAAAGTGCAACCTATAAAACATAGGAAGAGAAGTGCAGCAGTTAAGGTATAAAGGCACCAGGCTGGGATCCAGCAGGTTCAGGTTAGGGTCACCCTGCAGCAGCTGCCCTCTCTTCTTTCTCTGTGAAATGGGGAGAAATGTTCTGTCATTCTTCACATGCCGCTGACTGCGTGTTGATTCTGTTTGCTTTCCGCGATGAGGACAGCTTCGTACTGCAGGGCTGTTTGGGAACCAGTGAGGCAGAGCTGGGTACGTTTTACCCCAACACAAACAGCGATAGCTGGGCAGTTCAAATACTCTCTCTAAACCTATACTCTATATCTATATCCAGAAAATTCAATTAAGGTTACACTTACAAGAAAAGAGAGAACAAAGCAGAGAATGTAACTAAAGGTCTCGGCCTCACCTCAGCTCTGGAGCAACACAAAACTGAACCTATTCAGTGCCAGAGAGGCATTTTAGCTCCTCAAATTCAGTGCTATTAAAAAAATGCAATATATTTTCCTCCAATGTTTTATCCTTTGCATGCCTGGATGCAAGGCAGAAAAAAGGTGTGTGAGATTTTGGGGGGGAGGGTAAAGTGGCAAACTATAATGCTCTGGCTGGGGATAGTTACAACTTCCCCATAAAATTTATGTTCTGTGCATCACATTATCAAAACCTGAACTTAATTTTAATGTAGCTCAAGCCTTTCCTTAGGATAAACTATTAAAAATCTCTTACATGAATGCCAATTAAGAAACTCAAATAAAGTACTAGCACTTGATATTTTTAATGAGACACCATTAAAAAATAAAAACCCCCACAATCAGGTAGTCCCCTACTCCAAAAAAGTCTAGAATGAGAGCAAAGAAAAACAAGTTAGTATTTTGATATTTTTTTCTCCTTTACTTACTGTTTTAGAGGACTTTCAGAGTGGCCAGACCTCTAAAGGATGGGTAAACCAGGACCCGGTATTTTTCCACACGGACTCTTGACCTCCTGCTAAATTGCCATCCCAGCCTTCCTGTGGAGAAGTAACAGAAATATAAGGAACAGATGCTCAGGTATTGATGCTCCAGCTACAATGCTAGGGAAATATAAAGAATAGAATTGAACAGAATAATTTGTAAATGTGCAGATTCAATTTCATCCTGTCAATCTGGTCAGATGCAATGCACCTTTTATAGAAAACCTATATAGAAGACCTAATTCTGTTATTTATTTCACTTCTCTGCTAGCTACAAAAATGCCCAAGTAGATTACATTGTACAACGTGGTGGGATAGTGTCCCTCCGTCTTTCCACCCTTATATTTGAACCTCCTCTATAATTAATTAGTATCATCTCTGGCAACATTACAGCCTTCTCAAGAAAAAGGGACTGAGAGAGACTCCAGCAGCCAAGACAACTGCTGTGGTAACTAGACTACTGGATAAAAGTCTCCAGTTCCAGCACTTCTGTCAATCTAGCTCGTTGTTTCTTTTGTCTTTTTAATGGCATCATTGACTAAAAATGTAACATCCCATCCTCGAGCAAACAGTATTTTCCATTATGCACAAACTGTTCTTCCTTGGGTTTTGTTTACCCGGAGAAACCTCTGCTTCTCCTACCACCAAAATGTTCCCTACGCTTTCCCTAAGGATTAAATCAGCTTTCAGCCCAAGCCAAATATTATACACGCAATTGCTTCTGTTTGGCTGTTGAGTTTGAATGAGTTTAAATTGCTGAAACTCAGCCCCAGGGAGGAGCTGGTTGATCTCTTTTTGTAGCAATCTGTACATTTTTGCTTTTCAAGAATTTCTACAAATCTCTATTGGTATTCACAGTTTCTTTAAAAATGATTAATTGTTGTTAGTTATGCTGCATAAAACCCTAACTTCATGCATATTAAACGTACGAGCTCATAGTAGTACCCTGTCCTTCGTTTACAAGGAAAGGTCTTAAATACTTTCTTTTTCTTTAGGAAAGATGTTCTTTTCTTGGCACAACAAAAGCGCTAGCTCCTCTGTTTCAACAAGAAATCCCAAAGATATGACATTCTGTTATTCTGAGGTTTCTGTTCTCTGAAATGTAAGTAGCAGTTATAGTCTTCTGGCGGTGAAATAACAATAGATCTGCAGTCCGTGCTGCTCGCATGTGTCAACAGGCTTTATGGTACATTGTGCAACGCACTACATTCAATAGAATTTGTACAAACCTGTAGTTATTGCACTTCCTGCAAACTAGCAATATAGATTTAAAAATCCATAAATAGACAACAGTGGAGAAACAGAGAATCATGACTGATCAGACCTTTGTTAATCCATTGTTTAAAAAATAATCTGCAATACTGTCAGCCACAGAATTCTGAGTAACAAATCCACGCAAATCACTTGGTTTGCTTTTGGACACCAATATTCCAGAGGCAAAGAGACTAAATTAAGTTAGAGTCATAAGTGTCAGTTATTCCATGCAGTCAAAATAAATCATCAATTGACTACACACATTCACTGAGAGCTAAGAGAGTCAGAATGTAGCTCACACATTAACCGAGGTGGAATTACACCTGTTAGAAAAATGTGTTGTTTTTATTTATCGGTAGGGTAATATAACAAGTATAAATTCATGATTAATATTAACTGGTGTAGCAGAGAGAGAGAGTGCAACTCACAGGCTACTGGTACTGGTGTTTTTGATAGTTGGACATTAATAGACTCGACAAGCAATGGGACTTTGCTATGATTTTTCTCCATCTTTTCTTGTAAAGAGAGCTCTGAGGTTACGAGGCTACACGTGTATTTAAGGAAGTACGGCTGCATGTCTCTGCTCAGTCCCAGATTTACTCCAGCTTCTTGCAAAACGTAATGGAGTTCAGCTCACAGACACATAAAAGTTACTGCAAGATAGGGAAGAATGTGATCTTATACTGTCAGCTATTCCAGAGTAACAACTTATGTGCTCAATACATATGAGATAATTTATGTTTTTTCAGTGAGAAGCGTGTGCACACAGGCAGCTTCTACTGAATTTACTGTGTGGCAGTTTTCTGAGTCTCACATCACAGAAATTTGTGGCGACAAACTCTTAGGTGTCTATCATCCATTTAAAGGAGCAAAATGTTTACATATTTTGGGGGATCTGGTCCTTATTTTTGCAATAATTCAAGACCTTCTTTGCATAAGGAAAGAGTACGTATACCCTTGGCTCAAAAGGATAACAAAAGAAAAAGCCTATGAACACTCAGTAAGGTCATACTTGTCATGGTGAAAGGAACGCAAAAGGATAGAAAAATTACTCAGAGTATAAAACTAGGAAGTAGGATGCCAGATTTTTAACTAGTATTCCCCAGGAATTCTGGAATTCCACAGGAATGAAAAAACAAAAAGGGTGAGGGCAGAGGAGCAAATATGGAGACAAAACCATAAGCAATCCGGCGTGGGTTGCCCCTCGAACTAAAAGGAACAACGTTCTCACAAAGGCCCATGTCCTCATGTAGCTGCCTCAGCTGTTTTTCTGTTGCTGCCATGCAACATCCACGGGCAGAAAAATTAAGCTTTTTGCAAGAAATAACAGAGGTAATGGATGTACTGCCAGCCCTCCCTGCTGTGGCAATTTGGAGAGGATGATGCGTTATGCACCATCTTATTTGCTGTTGTGATAAGCTTCAGACATGTACCATTATTTACTACATGAGGCTGAGAAAATAACACAGGTTACCAATTCTGTTGAAGAGAGATTACAATAATAGAAATGAACACCAGGAAGAAGAGATGCAGACAGCTCTTACTGTGAGTCTCAATAAATAAACTAAACAGAGAGGATAAAAGGTCAATATTGAAAATCACTTACGAAAAATCCCCTGTGCCACAGAATATTATTTAGAAAAAATACAAAGAAAAATAATCAACCTTAACCCGCCCAAACTGTGCAAAACACAAGTATCCGCACTTTCAAAAATACACATTTTAACACTGTAAGTCATTACCAGGAAGAGAACAGTTAAACTGATCCAACAGTCATAGCTCTGGCAGAAGAAATCTAGCAGATTGAAGAAATCACCCACTAAATCATACACAGCTCCCTTCAGCCACCTGCGTGTCTAACAAAGGTTGTTCACTCATTTTCAGCTTGGCACAGCTATTCTCAACTTTGAAGGACCTCCAGTGAAGATGACTGACAGGAGCCATCCTATATCCAAGTGTCAGCGTACCTAAAAAGAACGTCTTTGCCCATCAATCAAGGTATACATTTAAGATGAATCCATCCTCACAGCGGATCTCCACAGACAGCGAGGGAAGCTTTGCGCAGAGAGGGGCAGTCTAGTGCTCTTCTGTGGTGATTGAATTTGGTATTTTCAGAACAGTAAAGCAGTTAAGGATCAACAGGGTTTCAATTGTCTTTGATTGCTTTGAAAACTCCCTGTCCCGATTCTTACTCTGATTACTGAAAGCTGCTTTGTATCTGTTGCATCCAACAGTATGCAATGGAAAAAAAGGATAGCCAAGAATTAATGCTATTGCTGTCCAGCACATCTTGATTTTAATTTCTTTCCTTTATTTATGTTCTTTCCTCATCCTACCACAATGCACAGCGCAGAAGTATACTCTGGTAAAAGATACCACATCGCACCTTTCCCATACACAGCTACAGCCGTTCTCCATACAAATTTAGCTCTCAGTAGGAAGAAAGCTAGCTCTCCCAACTAGTGACATTTCTGCTTAGAAGCCAAACATGTATTGTTTGTACACAGCCTATGCTTCAACTTCTTGAAAAAAAATGAAGTCTTATTTGAGAAAGAGTAGATTACATTGAAGGTGCCTTGCAAGGCAAAATTTACCAGGTCTAGTGGGAGGTGTCCCTGCCCATGGCAGGGGGGTTGGAACTAGATGATCTTTAAGGTCCCTTCCAATCCCAACCGTTATATGATTCTATGATTCTGTAAGTCTAAGATGGTCAATTCAAGCTGCCTTTACCTTTCTGCCTGGGGATCAAAAAGCTTTAGGCAATAACTGGTCTCATCCCTGGCAAGTGTGCAAGCATGATTGCTTAATCTCAGACTGCTTTAACCCCAGGAAAGATGGGGGTTTGCAAACCAATCTTGTACAGCCAAGCATGACTCATTTATTGAGGATAAGGTGTCCAAGGATATCAGGTGTGACTCACAGTAAAGGATTAGCTACTTTTAAATCAGTTCTTACTTATGCAGTTATGCAGAATCTGTTTTCTTTTGTTAAAATCAAGGATGGTGATATTACCTAACAGCAAGAATACAGTCTTCATGTGAAGAGGCCAAGCACTCACATTCAGATTTTACTATTAGCTGCACTGCACAAGATGGTGTAAACTAGGGATAGAATACTCCCAGCTGTTAACTTGAACTGCTTATTAAGGGCAATTTTTAGCATACTTCTCACTAAAATGATTTTCCAGTACCAAAATTTGGATAGTACACAAAATAAATAATCCTAACTTTAGGCTAGAGCAACAAAAGATTAAAGGCATGTTAAAGCCTAAAGAGCTTAAATTCCGTTTAGTTGCTGCCTGAAGCCTATATGAACTCTGCTTTATGCATTAAAGCCTTTCAGGGGCCTCAAATCTGCTTTGTGGACATGTCCATGATTGTCCAAATCCTGTGGTTGCAATGTCTATCTCAAACTGAAACATCCATCAAGTTCAAAATAAATAGGTATACCTTTACCTGTTTGTAAGCATAAGCAGATTTACTGGATTAGGCACGAGAGTATTAATATAGAAGGCTACATTTAAAGACACAGTGAGCGCAGAAGCCATTTCTATCTGTAAACAGCACTGTTCATCGTTGGGACGATGTGGCTTTTCTCTCCTCAGCCACAGTAGTCAGAGCCACGTTCCCCGCCTCAACTCTCTTCTGAAGGGGGACTGTCAACTTTTAAACTACAGGTCATTCTGAAAGTTGGGATGGGGCACTTCCCATTCCTATCGCTGTTTCGCTCATGAGGGACGACTAATTAGCTGGGCCTGATCATTCAAATTAAGGCTGAGATGGGTCCCAGTAACTCACCTATCTGCAAATTTCAGTGCCTCTACTTTCTATAGATAGCCTATAACATAATCCACTTCCTAAGCATAGCCTGTAGTGCCCTTAATTTTTTGTGCCGAGTACTCTTTACCTATAATGTGTAGTCCTGCAAAGCACTGATAGTTCTCATGTAATGAGACTAGCATGAGGGCTTGCAGGTTTTGAGGCCATGGAGAAGCACGGAATGAGGAAGCACCTCTGCAGTGCGCAGCCAAGAACATCGTGTTATGCGTGAGACTGGGCTACGGAGCTTTCAAATGCTTCTTCACTGAGATGCCACTGCTGCCTCACTCCCGTTCCCCAGTTGGGGACAATAGTGTGAAAAAGACTATTCTCTTCAGAGGTTTGATTGCATCCGTATTTATGTTAACACTGACTGCCACGTGTTACTGCAGTGCTGTGGAACCATAAAGGTCAGGAACTCGGAAGTGAAGCAGAAGTGAAGAAATAGGAATTGTAGCCTCTCAGGAAAGATTTGTTCTTCTACAAACGGTACCGGTAAGTGGATCCTATAAATGTGTCTGAATTCCAAAGGATTATTTGAGTGGCCAACTGAACCACTTGCCCATTGCTTCACAAACTGTAACTGAATCTATGACCTTCCTCATACGATAGCACTGTTTGTCCTTCCTAGGGAGAACAGGGAGACCACCCTATTCCACCTCGATCTTTTTTTAAAAAAAAAAAAAACATACAAAAAACCCCCAC
The DNA here is from genome assembly GCA_003993805.1 of Himantopus leucocephalus. NCBI lineage: Eukaryota > Metazoa > Chordata > Aves > Charadriiformes > Recurvirostridae > Himantopus > Himantopus leucocephalus. The sequence goes on along the minus strand of RSEF01000002.1, from coordinate 74,222,555 downwards.
AACTCACCTTCCATTTTCTTGTGAATGCTAGACACTTCTGGAATGCCTGAGTTTCGCCAAGATGTGCACTTCAAAGGCAGTAAGCAGAAGCACCCTTCTTAAACCACGTGTAAGGCTTGGCTTGGTAAATCCAGTTTACTGCCAGTGCTACCTAGAAAATTCAGTAAGCTGAGGACAGACAGACTTGCTGCCTTAACAGAGAGCAAAGCAGCAGACACGCTGGCAGCACAGAATCAACCAGACTTAGAGCATATCCAAATCCCACCGTCTTGCAGCCCTCTCCCCTGCCTGACGGGGTACTTCACCCAGAACACGTCACCAAGTCTATTCCAGGAGACAGGCTGCAGCAGAAGCCAAATTTAAAACACCCTGTATTCAGATGTACCATACTAACAAGCCCAGGGGGTATTTATTTGATCATTTTTTTCCTTCACTGCTGCAGTTACAGATAAATAACAGTTTACCAGTGGTTAACAGAGGTATTTAGTGCATGTGCTCCAGTGCTGGTGGGGTTCAAATTCTCAACCTGACATGTTAATCTTACTCCAATTCTATATGGAACTAGGACTGCAATCGGATAGACTTTTGCATAGATGTGCTCATGTAAATGCCCGATACAACAAAACAATACTGAAGTGGAATTTACACCTGGGTTTTGAACAAGTAGGAAGGCACCTACCACAGCTGACCATGTTCATGCAAAATGCTGACAACGAACAGGCAGCAAGTGGTGTAGCAACACTTCTAACAGACACCTGCACATGAGATGAGGCACTAAAACACCCAATAGCACTGTAACAGCTAAATGCAGAAAATCATAAGCCACTTTGAACTCCTTAATGAATACATTCACATAGTTCTGTGTCGAGAACATCAATTTCATCTACCAGTTTCTTGCATTTGCTCCAAGAGATTCACATCGCTTCACATTGAATAGCAGTTATCAAATCAAGGTGTTTCTCTCAAGGAGATTGTGCCCTGAAACTACTCACTATGCAGTTAGAATCACACGATCAGGAATTGTCAGCATGGCAGCTTCAGCTGAGCAGCCAATCCAGAGATACTTTTTAAGAGTATGTTTATTAACACTTTGAAAACAGGAGAAAAAGATTAGAATCTGGACAAAGATCACAAGATTTACGATCCCAGAATGGTTGAGGTTGGAAGGGACCTCTGGAGGTCATCTGGTCCAACCCCCCTGCTCAAGCAGAGCCACCTAAAGCCGGCTGCCCAGGACTGTGTCCAGATGGCTTTTCAGTATCATCAAGGATGGAGACTCCAAAACTTCTCTGGGCAACTTGTGCCAGTGCTTGGTCACCCTCACAGTAAAACAAGTGTTTCCTGATGTGCAGAGGGAACCTCTTGTGTTTAAGTTCATGCCGCAGCCTCTTGTCCTGTCACTGGGCACCACTGGAAAGGGCTTGAGCTCCCTCCCCTCAGGTATTTATACACAATGATGAGATTCCCCTGTGCCTTCCCTTCTGCAGGCTGAACAGTCCTGGTGCTCTCAGCCTTTCTTCATAGGAGAGAAGCTCCAGTTCCTTCAACATCTTCGTGTCCCATTGCTGGACTCTCTCCTGTAGCCCTGTCTCTCTCTTGTCCTGGGGAGCTCAGAACTGGACACAGTACTACAGGGGTAGTGAAAATCACAAGGTAAAACTTTATGCTTAAAATAAAAAAAACCCAAAACAACAACAACCAAAAAACCAAGAGAAGCACAAAACTGAGAAATCTAACAAAGAAAAAATATTTAAATATCCAAAAGTATAAAGAAGCAATACATTACTATCACACCTCAAGAAAAAACATCAAGACAGCAGAAATTGAACCAGGCATAGAAAAGAAGCATTAAGTCAGCATTATATTCTAAGCTGAGTATTTCTGTACAAATGTTCTTTATTGCATTAATGTCTTTGCTTCTCCACAAGTGAATGGCAAAAAGATACAGATCTGGCATGACATCATTACGCTCAATTCCTCACATCATGACAATTCCTCAGTTTTCCAATGGCAGCAGCTTTTGACCAGTAGCAAGGTGAACTAAATTCGGAGCAGCCACCTGAAAGTGAAGGATATTATGCTTTTCCTACGACTGCTACTCTCTCTGCCTTGTTTCCATAGCAGTGTTCACAGAAAACAGAACAAATCAACACGACAATGACAATGCACACAATGCAAAGAAGCTTCAAACAAAATGTAGGAAGCCTACTTTATGACTTGTCTTAATTTCACATTGAATTATACTAGTATAGAACAGAAACAATTTAAAAATCTCTAATCCTGGGGTAAAAGAAAACTGAGCTTACGATGGTACTGTTTTATTTCAAGTACAGAATGGCTCTGTTGGACTTGGGGCATAGAATAACCGAGGGTATTAACATCTATTCCCTGCTCACCACAGACTTACTAAGGCAACTTTGGGCAAGTTACCATTTCTGCTTTATCAGTGAAACGGAGATAGGATTTTTCTGCCTCATAGGCAAGACTAAAATTAATGTCTATAAACTGCCTGAACAGTCAGGAGTTTTATATTAAATATTAAAATTAATATAAAGATATTTAAACAGGTAAAATTTGAAAGAAAAAAACCACCTTCCACTGACAAATTCTGAGCTATTACCTAAACCATATCTAAAATCCCTCTAGAAAAAAAAGTATGAATCTATTTAATTACTTCCCTAACTTGTGAAGATTACTTATTATTTCTTGCCCTCCAGAGTACAGATGCAACTCTACACACCTTTCCAGAACAGTAAACAACTCAGGAAGTTTCCATGACTGAACAAGCAGTGGTCAAACATAAGAGAAGGGCTTGTTTGTGCCTGGGAGCATGGGAGGCAGAAAGAAGCAAAACAATTAAGACAAAGCAGGTTAGAAAGGAAGGCACTTATTAAAGAAAAAAGAGCACTTGCAATAATTTATTTCCTGTTCCTTTAGTTCTCAAAGGCAGGCAAGGGAGAAGTGAGATTTTCTTGGAAGATGGAATGAGGTCAGGGAGTTAACTCATACATGCACTCATCAAGACCTTTCCAAAAATAACGGAAAGTATAAAAGGGAAGATTTTTTTCATGGAGAAAAAAAAAGGATTTAAAAGAATCATCCAGACACTCATAACTGACATGAAGCAAAGAATATACTATTACAGATTGGTGACATTCCATAATGTGAGCCCTTAAATGCAGGAAGAAAAACCTGAAACAATCCACAGTGCATCAGCAGAGCATGTTAAAAAGGGAGTTAGTATCCAAAAGTAAGACAGACAAGTAAGGAAGTCAGGAAGACAAGGTAGGAATGACGTATGCCTAAGTTTTAGGTTCAAATGATTGGTAAGTACAAAGCACATGAGCAGTAAAACAAGACTAAGAAAAACAGTTTAATGCAGTATTAGGAAACACTGCAGGTTTAGGGGGTGTTTCAGAGCATTAGTTTTTCCACCCTTGTATTCACATATAGGTATCTGAATAATTAGCAGTTTCACAATACTGATGTACTGAAACACTGAAGAAATCCACTGCACAGTCAATTACTTCGGTATTCAAGTATGCCAAATAAATGCAAAAATGTAATGTGAAAGCAACCGCAAATGCATACTAATTTAGTAAAAACTCAGTCCTCCAAAAATAAGGGTGTCACAGAGATAGTTTGCTGACATCAGTGGAGACCTTGGGTAGCCTTAAATTTTAGTGTGAAGTTTTTCTGTGGAAAGGAGAAAGTTGTGTAGCATAAGAATAAGAAGCAACTAACATTATATTTAGATAAATTTTATGCTGACAGAACGAATGTTTTTTTATGTGATTTCATAATGCCTACTGTAAAGAGTCCAGGAATCAATGACTATAAAGCGCAAAAGTTATTGTGATCAGCCTACATAGCATCATTAGGAAGGGTTAACCAACACGCCAATATAAGTGCTCTTACATGAAAAATAAAGATTTTACGTTTACTTTGTGGACAAGCCCTTATTCTTATTTCATAGACAACACAAACCCAACACGCATATACAGTACAGAAGATCCTAAACCAAAATTTTGTAGTAAGAACACTTGTGGAGGTTTATAAGGTTCTCTTACTTGCATGCGCTATAAAGCCTGGTAAAAAAAAACCACAAACAGCAATTCACCGAAATGAAGGTTTTCTTATCATCTCAATGAAAGCATGAAACTGTGCAGACCATAACAGGTGGAAAATTATGAACTACTGTCACGTGTGCATGCATTTTCATTAACACGCTTATATGTTGTTGATTAGCAAGTACTAGACTCACACCTATGAAAATAAAATCTGACTTAAATTTATGCTATTGACAATAAACCTACAATATTCATGTCTACAAAAATCTTTTTTTAAAGTACACCTGTAAAATGAAGCATACATTTCTATAGTTAAGAAAAAGAAAATGAATAAAAAATAAATCAAAACCTCCCCTAACGTGTGTTCCATTAACTCAGTCTTGTCTACAACAGAGAATAAATTAAAAGGTAAATTATTGTGAACACGATACTCTCCAAAGAGAGAAAATAGAGACAAAACTGGATTATATAAACAGTTCAGCAACCTACATACTACGTTTGAATTTTAGTCAGAGAATTTGGGATTGACTTCTCATTTATTTATATAAAACAGATGCCAAACGAATTATATTTACTATGATTTTCTGCATGCACGGTACCTTTCACATAAGTTGGTTTCCTGAAGTTCAATACTGTTTAGCAACAGACAGAGTTTACAGATAGCAAAACTGAGACTTACCAAGTTCCACCAAGCCAGTGAACAGAGCAGTAAGTGTTCTGTAATTACTTTCTTTTCAAAGGTTCAAAAACTGCCCCTCTTTTAAGCTTCATAGGTAACTTAACTGCACTGGAAAGAGCAACTTCATTTAGTGAAAAGAATGCAAGGGAATATGAGAGTTGATAAATATTAGGGGCAAAGAAATGTGTATCAATCCCCTTGACTTGGTCAAATGCACTCTTGCGTCAAATTTGAAATTGTAACCCTTTTTCATATCCTAACATAAAACTGGCTGCAACATGAAAATGAATAACCATGGCAGGCCACCCTTTTCTTTCAAGGTGTATCTGTCTGTCAAATTCACACCTCTCTACCTTACCCAGGAAACAATCAATCTTGCAGCAGCTGGGAATTTAAAAACAAAATTGTCACACGCAATAAATTCTCATAACTTGGCAACACCACTGGGTTTATATAGGTTGAAAGGCTTTACTGACACACCAGAGTGCTGGAAACAGTGCACTTACGTTAGCACAGCTCTCCACCCATTTCTCCCATTGTACTATGTGATTCCATGTTCTATTTTATAACATACTTAATATGGCATAAGTTAGCCATCAACTCAATAAGCAAAATTTAAGGCACATTTTGTGTCTGTGCTTTGATTACAAGGTCCTTGGAACAGCAATTCTTCCCAAATGTCTGAAAAACATTTTGCACACTTTGAATACTTTCATAAACTAGTATTTTTGGCAGAAGGCAATCCTGTGAGATATTTCAATTCTTTGTACATTCTTCCTGACTGTACAATTCTATTATCCAATTTACTTTTGTCTAATTTGAAAGAACACACACCAAGATGCATCTAAGGGACACAACAACAACAAAAATCATAGCCACATGAGAACAATGAACTGTAAGGTGATTAGTATTTTTAAAGTGCTATTGTTAAATATATAAAATGAAAGAGATGGCAAGTGATTCAAAAGCGAGTTGAGTATGAAAGTAAGAAAGATAAACGGACTTAAGTCTTCCTAAATTCATGACAAAAAAGACAGACTGGTAAGTACATTGTCTCCTCCTGTCATTAAATAAAGGAAATTGTAATCTGTACCCTAATCCTCTTAAGTTCATCACAGGACCACACAGAGACTCACACAATACATATTCCAAACACATTAGCAGATGCTCTTATTCTTTACTCCAGTATTGAAAAATGAAGAGTTTTGATTTGATGATACTAGTTTAGAGGACTTCCATGTCTCTTTACACCACTATGATATGGATGGCCACAGGCCACTAAGAATTTTGCATTTCACCTCCAGAATGAGCAAACGACAGCTTCTTACACCACTGTTTCAATCATGACTTTTTCATTCTGTGTCTCACCCTTGTCAGGGCTAACAGACCATTCCCCCCTTCTAAAAGCATAGGTGTAGACTGCACAAACTCAATCTCATTTTTGTTACTTGCAAATACTAATCAAAGAGAGTAACACCGTAAGATTTCCTTAAAAGAAACCAATTATTACAATAAATATCAAATTCTGTGATGATCTAATCAATAACTTAAAAAAACCCAACACTTTTATTTAAAATGAAGAAGAGTGACAACATACCATATTCTAAACATTCCACCTTTAAAATCGCAGTTTGGTCAACCACTTGCTGATTAAGTTCCATTAAATGTTAATACAGTATTACATTTAAATTACCCTGCCTAGACAATTAACAAAGGCAAAGAATGACTAATCTCAGATCAGCCACATGGCCAATATTATTAAAATGCCCAAATTAGTCTTCTACTGTGTCCCCATTTGGAGTGCAGCTTCTCAGCAGTCTGCCAGGAGCTGCTGTCCTTCATTGCCTGATAATGCCGTCTGACAATGGCCTACACCACCTTTTACGATGAATTCAAGTGCTCTGAAGAAAGGGCTCACAAAAATGTGCATTTCTAGCAGTCTGCAAGCAGACAATATGCCTTCAGCTCCTTTGGTTTTAATAATGTTCCCTTTGGAAAGTGAATCAGTTGAAGACTGTTCCAATAAAATACTAATAGTAAGTCATAGTCTAGACAAGGCATAAACCACTGTCTATACAGTTTGTGACAACGTCCTTGTTTTTCTTTCTTCCACACTTTTTTTCCAAAGACCATGCAGTGAAGGTAGTTTGATTTTATCCATATTCTTACTGTAAACGTTAAGAAATATACCAAGGACAACCAGCAACCCTGACCATACGTACCTAAAGGGAAGGGAGAGGAAGGGAAAAAAAGTTAGCAATAGAACTTTATCTGCAGCAATTACATAGCAATATCTGTGGATTAAATAAAAATAAAGCCCCTACATTAAGGGGAGAAAAGTTTAAGGAAAAAAACCCCCACAAATTAGTGGACTCTGAGAAATAATTTGCTTGAATCTTTATTATTACTATCCTTCCACTCTTCCTATTCCCACCTTGTCTGGAGAGCTTATTAAGGTGCATTTATAGTTAAATAATACCAGTAGCTGTTCTTTCTCACATGAATAAAGTAGTCCTGAGGGGTTTTAGTATGTTTTTCCTTCCTACAGTTATGAAAGCTATCCTCTCCATTACTGCTCCAAAATGTGTTCTCACTCAGTGCATTATATCCGTACTTCCCCATGTAAGCACATTTTTGTTTCAGCTCTCCATTATTTTAAGCCTCAAGAATTTTATCTGGAGTAAATTCCGTTTGGGCATTGGGTTGTAAGCTTTGTTCTTAAATCTCAAATTTATACACAGCAATAAAATTGAGTACTATTTTGTTTCAAACCAGAAGCAATTAGGATCAATGTAGCAGCTTAGTTGCATTTTTCAATGTAAGCTCTTCCTTGAAATTAAAAAAGGGAAGAAACCCAAGCTCAGAAATCTTGCAACTTAATATATCAAGATAATAGAAGCTTACAGTTATTTAAAAGGGCTAAGACCTCAAATCTGAGCTCATAAAAGGGGAAACAATACTGTAATGCAGAAAATGCCTTCCTTTAGCCAAATCTTCCTCCACAGAGGAAGAACCCAAACAATTTATTAAGTATCATAAACACTAGAAATTATGTAAGATTTTCTTAAAAAACAACAAAAAAATGCCAACACATGAAATAGCTTGTCTTCCAGGCCTTTAGAAAAATGGAAACTATTTTCTCTAGCTTGATTAGCATCAACAAGCCAGTCAATGTTTACAGCAGATGGCCAACATTTGTAGAAGATATAAAATGAAAAACATTAAAGACTGAATATGATTAATTACTGTTGTTATATTTCCAAGATCAAGAATGTAATTTTTTATAAAATATATAAAACCCCATTTAAAACTATAAATACTTACTGGAATGTGAATGGTTTTGCAAAGAACAAGAAAGAAAGCACAATGGTCATTGCTTTTCTTCCTGTCGTTACTGCAGAGGAAAACAAATATTCATTTTAAGAATTCAGTTACAGCAAAAGAACATACTACGCTCTTCAATATTAGTAGATAACCTCATTACATAATTAAGCGTCTGGCTAAAACAATGATCATCCTTGGTGCAAACGGACTGCAGATGCCCTGGTCCAGTGCAAAATAGTGCTAGAACCATATGCTGCTTGAAACAAGTACACTGCATCAGTAGTATCAGCTCCATTCACAGTTATCTGCAGCAGAGAAACTTCCAGAACAAGACTTGCCATTTAGTAACTTCACACTAATCATTCACAGTATCTGAAAGCAACAAACAGTCTTTGTAAGTAACTGATGGTATAAACTAATCTGTTAAAGCAGAAAGAAGTAATATCACTATTTGGATTTATCAAATCTCTTGCCATTTTCACCTCATGTTATTACAGTTCAGTGGTGTTTTGGGCTTTATTTTTAAGTGGAATGGGATCAGCATCTTGTCATTCTTTTGAAGTTACTGAAAATTTACCTAACAGTGCAGAGAAATACAATTTCGGTTAGAAACCTAAGAGACCAAGGATGTCTGACTTCAGTGTTTATGCATTAGGAAGTTTTCATCAAAGCCATTAAGAGACCTTCTACATGTGATCTTATCACTAGAAAGAATCAAGGTTGTGAGAAGAGTCAGAAGCACAATCCTGTAACCAAAATGGAAGTAAACCCTCTGTTTGGATTACTCTCAAAGTAACTATAGCTCCAATAATTATTTGAACAATTTCAATGCTATCTGCTATGAACAAGAATACAGCATTGCTAGCAAACTGTGTACTGGGAAACCGATACAGTTTATTACTGAAACAAAAATGAATAACTGAGTAAAAGTTATAGAAAATGTTTTTCAAAAAGTAACAATGCAGCCAGGCGCATCAGTTTAGCTATAGAGGTTAAGGGCCTGAGAAGGCTTCTCACTTCAAAAAGACCCCAGTACAATTGTCTGCACCTAAAAGAAAACTACCTTTTTTATTAACAGAAAATACTGTGCTTACCATGAAGTACTTTTTACTACACCATACTAGAAAGTCTTACTTGTATAACTATATCCACATTAGTCTTACTGTAACATACTGACAAAAGGAACCAATGACGACCGGTGTATATTCATGCTGTTACGGCTAGTAAAGCAAGTTTGATTCTCCCCAACCCTCCCCCACAAACAAATATTTACTTAAAAGCATGTTTTGTAGTGGAAGAAACAGCCTTCACCATTGCTTTATCTACTCGAATCTTAACTTTTAGCAACAATTTTCTTTACATTTTAAGAAATTTATGCGCATCAAATAAAATGATTTTCTATTACATGAAAAATTAAAGGAGAATGAAAAAGAAAATTGAGTTTTAATTAGAAAACAGTTTACAAATGAATAATTTAAAAAATGGTTAAATTACTTCAGTTTTTCTAATTACGATTATTTCTGTTCTTTCAAATCAGTTATTAATTAAAATATTTATGTAACCATTTCCTTCTAAATTAAGTGCCTTTTCTTCCTTTTCCCAATTAAGTCTGATAATTTCTCATTCTGCTAATAGAAATACAATTTTCATTAAACTCTTTCACCCCACTCCCCCCCCAAGAAGGGGGAGGGTGGATGGGGGGGTGGGAGGGACAGTAATGAATGCGATGTTCTTCCAAGGCACAATAAACACTTTCACGTTGCTACAGGCAAGACAGAAAGGGCTTAAGTGTTAGGATTGTCAAGGTCAGGCATAAGAAAACCTGGGAAGGGTTTGCTATTCCACAGCACTTTTAAACATTTTTTTAGCACAGTAAGACTTTTTTGAAAGAGCTATTTTAATACATGAAACAACCCTCTCATCTGGGCCAATTTCCAGTGAGGGGACATACTGAACTTTGTTAAAAACAAATGTGAAACAGAAGTGCTGCAGAGGCAACAATTAATAGGAAAGCAGAGCATACAGTCCTCAGGTCAGAAAACAACTGTCTGTATTTTCCTCTCCACTACTGCGAATGAAGTAGAGCATCACCTGACAGAAACCAGCTTTTAGGGGTAGAGGAAAGCAGCTCCATGGCATCTTGCTACAGCTTCCTCCCCCAGGCCCTGGTGACTAACGTTTGTAGTTTGAAGAAAAAGTAACCTAAGGAAGGAATAAGCCTGGTGTAACTGTTCTTGACAGACTACTGTAATGACTATATAAATGATAGGAGAGGCTAGATAGGCAATGACTGATTTTTGAAAAATACACTCAAGTTACATTTCAAGTTTGGAAGCAACAATTTTCTACTGACAATTTTACATTCTATAGCAGTTGCGTATAGTAAAGAGCAATATTTTTAGGGACAGCCTGAAAACAGGTGTACAGGAAGATGCTGAAGAATTATCAAGTGTCAGACTTTTCCTTTAGTGTTTTTAGATACATAAAAATGTTAACATTACAATTAACTACTGTTAAAATGAACAGCAGAGTCATTTCCCGTCTGGTATGTAAACACTTCAGTTACTTGACTGTTTTACAAACTCATAATTATATAGGTTTACTGAATTACAAGTGAATGCTTTTATGTCATTTGGCTGTAGCTAGCTTTGCCACACTCAGGCAATGCCACATACTAAAATATGCCACAGCCTCACAAATACAGATGCAAGCCACAATAAACTAGTATAAATAACTTCTGAACCACAATTTCTGTGACATCTGTCTTACTAGCGATACCTTTGATTTAATCATTTTCAATACTGCTTCTTCCAGTAAGGATCTCAGGCAGACAATGTATCAGTGAGGTCTGAACATCCTTCCTTCTCTGAAGCCATATAGTTGTCCTTCCACACAGAATATATTTAGTTTTAATGCTTTTCATTGTTTCTAAGGCACACATCAGCCAATACATTAGTAAAGACCAAGCATAAGCAGATGACATTACTTGCCAGTGCAGTGCTGAGACTCATTGCGCTCAGTGGCTTCCTCATTCATAGAGAGCCAATCTCAGCTAGTAGGAATGTCAATCTCTCCACATGATTTTTCCAGATGACTGGTTATTCAATGTGAAGAATATGCCCAGTTACATACGGGATAAGCATCAAGTCTGAATATCTATAAAGGCTGAAAATCTACAGTGGTTGTGATGATCTCTTGCTTCATATCCTCCTTTTCGTCATCCATCTGGACACATACCTGGAGCACGTCAGTGCAGGTTGGTCTGACTTGCATTTATTGCTAGGACATTATTATGTTATTAGGTGGGAACACCAAATCACAGAAACTTTTTATTTGTGTGTAAACGACCACAGGAACAGACAAGATAGCATTTGGCGACTTTAGCCTGGAGAGGATTCCAGTAACTTTTGACGTACTTTAGGGCCTTGTATTGTTCCACATTCACGTGCGGCCAGCAGACACGCAAGTGAGTGGCCCAAATCTTTCCAACATATTACTGATCAGAGTTCTTTATATTTGTTTCTTCTGGCATGGTTGATATAGTTATATGCTGCACTAAGCATTTAAGAGGAAATACGCCTACTTCCATTTTTTGTCAGACGATTACATCAGATGCCTAGAAGATCTGAAAGACTAGACAGAGTCTGCTTCTGGCATTAACAATGGGCTTGTACCTGTCCCGTGAATACACAAGTTGCAATTTAAGAGATAAGATAGCAGCTGTTACACAGACTACTAGAAGTTTGTTTAGTTCAAATCCTGACTTCAAATACTAATACACACCCTTTATGCCCTTCGGCTTAATAAAAAGAACTGAGCACACCATCACAAAAGTCAGAATTTGTTCCACTTGAGTTTATTCTGAACTAAGTCTGGACAGTACCTTTAACATTGCTAGAGCAGCATTCCACTGAGAGTGTATGGACATTCAGAAGCTTAGGGGGAGTTCTTCATAGTTTTTCTAACACCACCATTTGTTAGAAATCTCCATAAATTCTGTGCTTAGAGACTTAGAGACTATGACACTGCCTTCTATGCCTTACTAAAACATCCTTAGTTTTCCTTCCATGTTTCAAATAATACCTGTCTTTTCCTTACACCTTACTATACATTTCCATTGCCATTCCTCTGCTTAGAACAGCGTTGTTTCTGCATTAAAACACAGCACAGGCTATATGCACCAGATTACTTAACAGGCTCTTCAAGGTTGAAACTGTGGCACAGAAAGAACCAGAAAGCTCTCAAACACATACTACTAGAGAAGATCCATGCTATACAAACCACAATCAGTCAGCACAAAGAACAGGAAAAAAAACAGATAAGAACAATTCTCAAAAACTCTGTTCTAAATAATAGGATTACTTTATGTTTTTATACCAAAAGCAGTAAAGATATCATTTGTTCGTACCTGTTACAGCCAGAAGGGCACCAAAGATTTTAATCAAAGCTAGAACAAAGGATATGCCAAAATACCCAGTCAGGGAGAAAAGGAATGCATAACCATAAGTCTGAACTGGATGCTGCAACAACAAAAAAAGCCTGTTAAGAAAATGTAAAACAAACCCTGAGGTATTGCAAAATGACATAAAACTACAGACTTTAATCAGCTGCTTGAGCAATAATACGCTGTTCAACAATGCATTCATGCAAAGACCCTTATTTAATTTTTAGTTAAATAATGGAAAAATAATAATGAAATTATAAGCTCATAAGTCTGGTCCTGTGATTTTGTTTTGTTTTTTAAAACATTACCCTATCTAATACATCAAAGACTGTAACAACTTGCTTAATGTATGAATTACACAGGTTAACCAGTTTACATGATGAAAATATAACTTTAGAGAAGTGGTGAGATTTTCTAAACTATACAGAGCAATGTTTTCCAATGAGGTTCTTCATAGAAAAAAGGAAATCTTTATACCTACCTTTGAGCAAAATGTTACTGCAGGGCTTAATCCACTAGTGCATGTTAATCCAAACAAAATATACACAAAACCTATTGAATAGGAATACAAAACCTAGAATAGTTTAAGAGAAAATAATTACCAGGTGAAACTATACAACAGGACAAAATTAAATGTTTGACGCTATTAATGTGCTCAACTTCTCAGAGTTGAATTTACAGCGATTGAAGGTATTTTTACTAGGACTTCTATAATAGCTGATGTACAGTGAAAAGTGAGTAAGTGTTAGAGACATTCTTCCTACCCACAACTACATAAAGAAAGTTTTGTAAGCTAGGCAGTTAATAATATCCTGAGGTCAATGTTGACCGCAGTAAATCCTTTGAATTCAAGATTTCACAGCCTAAACAAAACTTCACACAACTGTATAATTTAAAATTTTGAATAACACATTAAATGTATTTCAGTTTCTGATACTTATCCTGCACAGTAAAGATCCATATTATGTTAAATTTGCAAAGGACAGCACATAATCACCATGAACTGCCAGAAGTGTCACGTAAGTTTCATCTGTATCACTTCAGCTCACGTACATGGCACACCTGCATTACAGTTATAGGATACAAGACTTTCAAATATGACCAGTTCTGATTACTGAACTAGGCCAGAACAGACTATACTCAGCAAACAGGTACGCTCTTCATTTCGTATGTAGCCTTATTTAATTCATAGCTTCATACAGCAACAAAAGAATCTTCATCCTATCCTCTCCCATGTAGAGACAGACAACAATAGCAGCTGGAATTGCCTATCCATCCATCCATCCATCCATCCCCCCGTGCAGCAGGAGGCATTCAGCTGTTGGCAACATTTAGCGGCCTTTTCTTGCGAAAAAGGGAGATGGTGAACAGAACTATTCTACACATTACTAGCTGGAACACATTGATCTACTACGACACTTTCAACACTCGGTGTCAATTACAGGCCTACTTCTTTTGACACAGCTTTCATCAATTGTTCTTTTGTTATACTATCTCAGTTATTTGCAAAAATAAATCTATTAACAATTGATAGCAATGCCATGAGACAACAGAACACTTATCACTGCTCTACAAAAGGGAGGATGAATATACATTTCAAGAGCAGAACTGCTCTCAAACTCTTAGAAAACAATGATCTGATCTTCAGAGCTCTTATTTGACAGTGTTTATGCACACAGAAGTTAATCTCTAGTTCTTCATTTGCTTCTGCATCCAGCTTTTCTTCCCAACTACCCAAAGACCTCACTTCTCACAACCAGGAATGAGTACCACATTGCTAGTGCCTTGTTAGGCAGTGTGATGTAAGTCACTTCCTTAGAATCACACACAAGGCAAAATCAGGTGTAACTTTCCAGTACAAGGGTTACTATTGCAGCTGCGAGACATCTTTTCTCTTTTCATAATTGCTTAATCCAGGGCAAGTGCCAAATTTGGCAATGAAACAGAAATCCTGTGGATAACAGATTCTTTTACTATTCAATTTTATTTCCAGATCACTGTCCATTAAACATGATCTCCAATTCTTAAATTTTTACCCACAGTCTCAAGACTAGAAAAATGATTTCTGAAATTCTGCTTGTACTTCTGCACTGAATTCTCCAAATAAAATCCTGGAGTGTAATCTCTAGACCTCAAACAACACCTTTATATCCTTAATCAGTACACTGATTCTCTACAAGGAGTATGAGTATACAATACGAAAACCAACATTTGTCAGAGTAACAGAGTAGTGAAGTTCTAGAGATAACAGGAGCTTCGTAGGTAAGGTAATTAACAATTGTCAGATGGCTGTTGCCAAGATGCAAAGTGGGCAAGAAAACAGTTACAGATTGTACTTTGTTTAGGATTTCAGAGATCACAGCTATAGAAGGCTGCACTGGGTCAAGGTGAGGTCCATGTAGCTAAAATCTCTGCATCCAGCAGCAGGCAACAGTGAATACTAAGAAAAAGTACAAAAATAAAAACAAGAATACAGTGACACTTTTCAGGTGTATTCCAATTTCCAGACCCTTGCAGCTCAAACTTCCTGAGCCAACCTAAATCACTTTCAGCCTTAAACGAAGCTTCCTCCTAACGAGTTTCTTCTCCATTTATGAAGCTATTCTCAT
This sequence comes from Himantopus leucocephalus, assembly GCA_003993805.1. Lineage (NCBI taxonomy): Eukaryota > Metazoa > Chordata > Aves > Charadriiformes > Recurvirostridae > Himantopus > Himantopus leucocephalus. Next base: position 74,207,429 of record RSEF01000002.1, on the reverse strand, counting down.
AAATGAGAAACTAGATTTTCTAGTTAAATGTCAAATATATGCCAAATAGGTAAATTAAATGTCAATAATTTTTTACTTGTGGCATATTCACATAATGTCTGTTATAATAAAAGATTTTTCTTGTATATCCTCAACTTTAAAGAAAAAGATGCCAAATGCAAACATAAGTTTTGTCTAAAAAGAAAAAAAAGCCAGACCATACAAACAGTTAAGCCATGTTCCAAGTAAGTATATAAAAAATACCGAGCAAGACTTTTTCAAAATTATGTATTCCACTGAATCAGGAAAACACGTATTCACTCATTCTGAAAGTCAGAGTTTTACGGATTTCAAAAGCCTCAAAAAAGGCTGCCTCTCAAATGTTACCACTCTAGAATCAAAGTCTAGCAAGTAAGAAAAGCAATGTGTTTCATGTAACACATGTTCATCTATACCAGAAGAACAGTATATATTTTTCAGAGATTAAGTGCATGATCATACAGAAAACACTCTGTTGATTTCTGGCCTGCAGGGTAGACAAGAAATTGTTGCTAGAAATGACTGTTTCTGTAGATGTGATACATGTTTGAAGTTGCACACAGAAAACAGCATCCTTGAAAGGTTAAAAACAAAACAAACAAAAAACAGCAAAAGCCCCCAAACAAATGAACAAAAAACCCAAGAATGGTACACCAAGAGCTCTTCTTTACATATGCAAGAGAAAAGCAGATTTAAGTTTCATGTTTTGTCATTGTATGCCTTGTCTATGATAGAATGTGTTCTTTAAAAAATTGCAAATCTTGTATTTACCATTTCTGAATTAGAACCATTGTGCAACTTCATAGCTTTTTCCTGTACATTTCCTATAACTGCATCTGCGCAGAGGGCAAGGGATATTAGGACCACACCTAATATAAGAAAAAAACAAACAAAAACCTGTTCAGAATATTTAGCAGCAGAGTAGTGACAAAAACCACTCTGTACTTACCCTGAAAAAATAAAAAAATTCAGGAATAGAAAATTAAAGCCCCCTCTGTATCATATTTTAAGTGTTAGCAAAACTATTTCATTATACCAGTATAAAGCAGTGTCCAGCCCCACTCCCTCCACCAGTTAACCCCTGAGCACTTCGTCTCTCTAAGCTTGACAGGAACACCTGGACATTGCTATAAAGCAGCCAGCTGTAGTTTTTGTAGTAACAAGACTGAAAGAATGTCAATTGCATTTATTTAGTTTTTTTTTAATGAAGATAAATAACTAAAAAACATACTCTTGAGTAGTTAATCCTAGATTATTTTTTTCCTGACAAAGGGAAATAGAAACGTCAGATGTAATGGTAAACCAAATGCAAAAAGATTCACAGTGGAAATCTTTCATTACTGAAATACTAATTTAAAAAAAAAAAATACTGTTCAGGTCAAACCCCATGGTTTTAGGTTACCATATTTGTTCACAACAAAGTCACTACACAGTCAATAATGTAATCAGCTTTCCAATAACAAAAATTAATAACTCTTTATCCATGCCAGTCACAATTCATTTCCCAACCTCCAAACTTTGATTCTTTCAAGACTGTAGCAACCTTTGTATTTAATGATGCGCACAGGTCGAAATACCACTTTTCCTAAGTATACAACATTACAGAAGATCTCAGTCATCAAAATCATGTTTAGTGTCTGCTCTAGTCTTGGTTCCTTAAGACATCCTAAGTGTCAGGGAAGAATGAGGAGTGGAAGACTAGAAACAATCAGGGTTATATTTTCTTAATATTGTGTTCTTACTATCAGAGGTCTCAAAATAGGCGTTCTGATGGATGAAATGGAGTATAAGCTCCTGACAGAGCAAAAAAAATCCCAGCTCCTAGGATTTTCAGAATTGAAGAGTTTAACATTTTTAAGACCAATGAAATTTAAGGTGGCATCTCCTTGGCCAGCATCTGGGTACATTGGAACTTCCAAACCAGCGTTTTTAGTTTGGGAACCATTTCCTTTCCCAGGCTAGACTTACGCAACTGAAGCAACAGAAAAAGACTCTTCATTATTCAAAGTTATCAGGCATTGGAAAAGTTATGAGTCAATGGAAATGACACAATAACCTGAATAACATTGGTTACGCTAAAGACTACAGTATAGATAGATTAAATACATGGATTCAGCTCTGGTCCAAAGGTATATTTAAACCTCCAGCTCAGCAATAGCCTTGCTGCAGATCACTTCTGTAAAGGTACTGAGTATGCCTCTGTGTTCTCTATCACACTGGTTCCAGCAGTGCTTAATGGCCTACCTACATCACTGGACAAATGCATGGGTTCAGTACTAGATTGAGATGAAAAGGTTACCTGGAATCTAAAGTACAAGTGCAAATGGAAAGGAGAAATGCAGGGACAAGACAAATGTTACTATTATGTACACACACAGTTTGAAGAGAAGAATTGTTCTACTCATTGTGATAGCGCCGCACCTGCCAAGCGGCAGCAGCAAAACCATGAACAAGACCAGTAACATTATCTAGTAGGTAAAGCATGAGTAAAAGTGATTGGAAGAACTGGTCCTAAATTAATTCTGAAAGAAATTAAACCTGTAGGTCTTGCACCAACAGACTTAGTTGAAACACTACATTACATTGTATTTTACACTATTAATGTGATGCTTGAAGTCATAAAATATTAACACTACTTACACATTTATAAAGGTATTGGACATTTACCTACGCTCCTCAACAATATCTTCTCACACTTGCAATCCCCACGACACAAGTGTGTTAGACTAGCAAGTTGTTGCAGTTTACCTGCCCATTTAGACCTCTTTAATGCTCCACATTTTAGAAGCCTGTCATATATAAGATTAGAAGGCATGGTAGAGGTAGCTAACCAAGTAATATCCTCTTAACAATAGTAAAGCTAAGGACAAAATACCTCAGTCTGCAAAAAAACCTGCACCTGTACATACAGTCCAGGGTGGAGGAATTTGCATGCAATTTTACTGTGTCTTCACTGACAATAGTTAATTTCCACTTACACCTGTAATGCCAGAACAGTGGAAGTTCCCATAGTACCAATGTTACAAGACTGTCTCCTTCTGCACACCCTTCTCTTCTGTTTTTTCTTTTGGAGGTCCTATATCTATTATTCATGGCTATATAGGATATCTACCACTACCTCTCCAATTTGATAATGCTAGGAGATGCTCTGAGCTCTTAGCACAAACTCAATCTTGAAAAGTATACCTCTTCCTTAGTGATAAATATGTACCTGTTCTGGCAGAAGAGGGATTCTGTTTTCTTGGCTGACCTCTTTCATGTGTAAAGAAAATCTGTGTAGATTCCTTTTTTGGCCCAGCAATACTGAGATTAGATTTCAATAGCGGGAGAGGGGGGAAAAAAAGGAAAAAAAAAGGACTTGTAAAATTGTTCATCCAGCTATTTTACGTCTCCTCATGCTCCATTTTTAGTATTTGCATCACAGCATAGTTTTGCTCTCTTAGAACTCTGAAATGTAAAGAGCTTTGTTCTTAACAAGTTAGTAGTGAAATCATGCTAGAATCACCCTAGTTTGCATGAAAACAGTTCTACATAAGTGTTCATAAATCACTGGAAGGAACTCAGGAATTTAGGGGGCAGTAAGTAGGCAGTAACATAAAAATGCAACTTTAGAAAACAGTAATTTAATTTGCTGTTTACGCTTCTAAAGTTTTAACTTCCTTAAATACTTCGTTATTTCTTTGAAGATACTTTATGAAGATACAAAATTAAATTTTGCCTCTCTGCTTTCAGTTCTTATTCTGTGACTTACATCAAGAAAACTATAATTATTCAAAAGAATATGCCACTTTGCAGAGTGAGCAAAGTTTTTAATAATTCTTATCACTGGTTTTACACTTCGGCAGCTATGTATTTCTGCAATACCAAAAATCAGTACATTTCTTGAAAGAAAGGACCATTTATCTCCATAATTCATCCAAGAAAAGGAAAAACTCCACCTTTCCCATTATTAAAAGTTTCTTCTGGTTAAATTAAGTGACATGGGAATAAAACAAAACAGGCAAGAGGGAATACAGAAATACAGAAAGAACCTTCTCAGAGGTGAGCAGGAAATTTTTGAATCACCATCCTAAGGGGAGATCCAGACTTTTGAATTCTAGTTCTATATTCTACTTTCACAGAACTAACTTCCTCCAAATGGTAGTGCTCTAAGCTTCAATATATATAGGCTTGTTTGAAGTGTTCAAAGTAAATTAATAACAAAAGACAACCCTGTTTATTCTCTGAACATATTTCAGGTTTTTTATCTGGTGTTTTGCAGATCTTTTAGGGCATCAGGACTTTTGCTACATTTGCTGCACTTTACCCTAGCCCATTCAGTTGAAGAATCAACTTTCTAGATGTTTTCAGAAGTAAGTCATAGCACATACTTAAGACAATTCAAATTTTACAAAAGGAATATATTAACATATGAATGCACTTAGAGGCTATAGTCAAAACAAGCTGTAATGGTAACACATATCTACACATCACAAACACTAGAATATAATTACATACATATCATACTGTACTCAAAATACATTTTTTTTCCAAGTAGCCACCAAGTTATACCACACATAAACACATTAAATGCACAGCAGGTTATAAATTTCACAGATTTTTGTAATTTCTTCCACTACTAGTAGCACTAAAATTACAATAAAAGGCATGAGAATTTATTTATGAGCAAGGCAAAAGATTTATACAGCTTAGATAACATCACAAATTGATCATTACTAACACTGGATGAAATAATATTTTGCAAGGACAAAAAAACCACTTCCTTAAAACAGAGAATTTATATATTATTTTTAGGAACAAAACTTCTAAATCAGTGCCTCCACTATTAAGAAATAAAGGTTTAACACTGCATGTCATAACAGTTGTTGTAACTAATCTCAGAATTTCAAAAGAAGAATACACTAAAAGTACAATATTCAAAAGTTTTTCAAGAGTCAATATTAATTGATACTGACCAAGTAAAAACCATGGATTTTATGCATAACCAATTCTCCCTTGTTATTTGAGAAAGAAACCCAACTAAGTTTTTAAACCCAAGCAGGTTAAAATCTTTTCTTTCCTGCTGATTTTACATAGTATAGAAAAGTTAAAACATGGGCACTCCAGCCAAGAACTACAGCATGTCTGAGTGAGACTGTCAATTAATATAAAGAAAATGGTTCTGAAATGGAAAAAGACTTAAAGGTTTAACTAGAAAAGTGAGCTAATATTTTGAAGTTTTAAAATGGTCAAACTGAATTTTATCAGATTTATTTTAACATATCTAATGGGAAGTATTTCTTGAGAACAAGCATGAGACATTTCAACCTAAAGGGTGGAATTTCCAGGAATTTTAAGAACTTAAAAACTAGCAGTTAGAATAAAGGCCTCGTCTGCCACAGATACAGTTCTACTAGTGCAAAGAAACCTGCATTGCGTGCATGATGCCTGAAGGCACTCCACCAAGAACTCTCAGAACTTCTATGGAATGCTTATCGTAGGAAAAAACAAGCATTTTGTTAAACTCAAAAATATAATATATCTTTACCTGTCAAGTTGAAGTTTGGTGCAACTGTGCTGTCAGCTAAAGTAAACCATATTAATCCAAGACTCATACATAGGGCAGCAGACACATCTGCAATATTATAACGTTTTCCTACAAAAGCAATACGAACAACATGAATGGACTGTTAACACTCCCAGAATTCCATGTTTATCCTGTTTAGAAGACTAGAAGGCAAAGGAAAAACTGTTCCAATGTCATTCTTTTACTTAGCAGAAGACTTAATGCTCTGGCCTTTCATGACTGGAATTAGTTTCTTCAAGAGCAGTTCCTCCTAACATGGAGAAGGCCCCCAACAGACACTCTGATTCTTGTAATCAGTTTTCGTTTTACTCCTAATGACATAAAGCACATTCTGAATGACAAAAAGCACATCCTCCCTGATGAAGCACCATCTCAGCAACTTCATGACAGCTTAGATGTTTTCTTAAGATTTTACCCCTCATGCAAGACATGTTGGCTGCCTTTATTGATTAAAGAGAAGCAATTTCCAAACACTAACAGATTATTTGAGTACTTTTAGAACCCCAAACCATTGTCCCTTGGTTTGGGAGAGACGGGGTGTGGAGGGGCGTAGAGAAAGAAATAGAGTAGGGAAATGAAAAAGCAGGAGTTAGTATATCTTGTTTGAAATAACATATTGAAAGTACAGCTTTTGGGAAAGGAATATAAGCTTCCAAGGGAACTTTTTTGAACTGAAAATTTTAACAGAAAACTTAAAAAAATAATAATTTTTTTTAAAAAAATCACAGCTTCTGAGAATACAATACCACTACAACACAATATAGTTTCATAAAGCTTTAAGGGAATACCAGTCTCTCTGCATTAACACGATACAAAATGACTCCTAATAAAAGGTAAACACTGTATGAATGTGCATACGTAAACTTGTAACCTCCTCTGAAAGTTCAGCTTTCTGTTGCACGCAGAAGGCCAGAATTAATTACTGAAGCAGAAATATACCATTCTAGATTCTGCTTCATAACACTTGCCCATGCAGAGCTTTACTGACTTAATGAATCCTTGTGTACTGAATAAATAGAAACTTTTATAATACACTTAAGTCTTCTAAATCCAGAAATACTGAAGTATTTTTATTCATGTAACTATAGTCTTTACCTGTTGTTCTTCAGGCCCCTTCTTCTGTTCTTGGAATATGAACTATGACTTTAGGACTAGCCAAAGACATTTAAAGTCAGGTCTATTTCTGATTGAATGTTTCATAAGAATTTAGGAATTCTAATTTGGAATTTAGGAATCAAGCTTTTCAAAAAAGAAGAGTAGGGGATTTCTTCAGAAATAATGATTTTTTTTTTCTTCCATTTCAAGTTTTCCATTTCAGTATGGAAAATGTTTCATTTATGAAGTGATTTGCTTAAGAAAACAAAGTTACATTACTTAAAAATTAATAAAGCCTGCATAAAACCGAAGTTTTGCAAGTGACCTGTACAACTTCTTTTTCCCCACATTTTCTGTTCACCTGATTGTGTTTGTACATTTTCTGAGAAGATGCTTCAGAAATTCGTATTTTTCCTCCTACAGAAAAATGCTACCTGTCCCTCTCTATCCAAGAGCCTCAGCAGAATTTAACAAAGTACAGGATTCCACACGCGACTGCTTCCCAAAGAAACACCAACAAAAAATCATCTAATAGCAAGACTAACACTTACCTTGTATAAAAACCCCACCTATCATAACTGGAATCAGCTTACAGCACTTGAAGATGACTTGAGTAGGGTAATTCAGATACCCTAAAGAGGTATTTGACAAGCCCATAGTTCCCACTGTTAAAAACGCTATTATCATGTAGGTTTTGCCAGGAATTCTACAAAATATAAGCGTACAAATCTTGGTATTACAGACACATCTGGAGGAGATTTAGCTTGGAAAATTTAGATAAAGGAATATGTTTGTAATACAACTTGACCATCTTTGTCACTGAATTTCATTCCATAAGATGAATTTAAAACCACACATAAATGACTGATTTAAAATTTAATTTCTTTCAACTACTGCTAAAAACCCAGCACTGAAATACAAGACAATAAAACTTCACAGCTCATGAAGTATTCAAGCAGTAATTCTTTAACTTCCTTCTGAGAAGGTATATTATTTACAGAAGAATCAAGACAAAGACTTCAAGTTATTTGTTGAAGGAAACTCAGAAGGTGGGCATACCAAGATGTCCTGAATCTTAGTCCTGTTGTGGGCACTGTGTCAATTTTTTGGTGAAGTTTTCACATTAACATTGACATTTTTAGAATGAAGAAAGTTGAAAAAAGTACTACTGTTTCATAAAACTCAACAGAACTAAGAGAGAAGTGATTCAGATATCATGAACAGAGGGGCTCCTTGAACATTTTCAGATGTAATGTTTGCAATCTGATGAAATTATCACCTATAAACAGATGATCCAACAGCAACTTTCAGCAATCCCTGTGCTCACTTTGTGAAGTGATTTAGTACAGTTATTGTTGTGCATATGTTCAGCCAATTTTTTATGCATACTCAGAGCCATGTTAAGCAACACAGGGAGATTCTTGCTGTAACCCTGTCTTATCCATAACTCATTATGTGATCTGGGCACAATCTGAGGCATGAAAGAAAAATTTAAAATCTAAGAAACAGAGAATTCAGCATAAAAATTAGGAAATAGATTAATTTAATGTCTACAAGAAGATGAGTAGGTTATAGAAAATAAAATGTAAAATACATTTAAGATCTACATTTCCAACACAACTTACCTACAGGGTCATGCTCTCTAAGCATTAGCAACTATTGGGTAATCAAAACCTAAATACTAGTTACAGAATACCCAAAAGGCAGTATTATCTGATGCATCTCAAAGTCAGATAACTTGAAATATAAGCTGTCAGTGTTTAAAATAAAAACAATATTATTGTTTTTACATTGTTTGGCTAGAAAAGAATTCTATTACCTGACAGCAGTACATGCAAAGTCAGCCAAGGTTTACTACAAGTAAGGAAAACTAGTTATACACAACTAGGATATAATGCTTCAAAGCAATTTTAAAATTCATGTACACCATGACAGCCTCTATCCAAGCTTCCAGAGGGCCTCAATATACAGTTTGCAGAGGCTGTAGTTGGGCAGGAAGCCACAGAATGGCCACACTGAGTAAGACCAAACTATGTCACATCCACAGGATTCAAGACAGCAAAAATCTCCTTGATCAACTGCAGTGAAAAAATACAGAATAATTTTGTGGCAGGGTGTTATGAGTGCTATCTTAAATGAAAAAGTCAAAACCTAAGCACATCCATTGAAGCAAACCTACGCAGCCACACGCAAACAGAGAACAGACCTCTGACACTCTCCAAGATGCACAGCATGTTAGAGGAACCTCTTGGTAAGGAGATACCAAGGTTTGAGGGAAAGGTATTCAACAAGAGATAGCTTCACCTGCCGTGAAGCACAGTTGGCCCTATTCTGGACGTGATAATCCCAAGCAACACAAACATGAGCCAGTCTGTATCAGCTACCTTAAGGATAGAATATGCTCTGTAAGTGGGACAAAATACCAGTACAGTCAAGAAGACTACATACAGGTTTGAAATCTAAGTGGGTGCTTGTAACGTTTCCTAACATCGTCCAGTAAATTCACATTAATTACGTAACTGCTGCTGATGCCTCACAGTATTCACATTCAAACAACAGAAGTTAAATTTACCATAAATATCAAAACGTTTCTAATTTGACAGATAGTGGGTAAAATGTTTGGAAAGACACATACCTTCTCCTTTTGTCCTGAATCAACTGCAATTCTATTAGTCCAAAAATGGAATAAAATCCAAATTGCACTAAAGTGAGGTACCAACCAAAAGGTTTAAAACCTTCCACTGAAAATATCAATTCCTATAAAAACAAGACCAAGGTAACATACATACATCAAAATATTAAATCAAAACAAAATCAACAGATTTTTTTTTTTCATGTACATGCAAATCTAGCCTTTGCAGCTGCTGGTTATTCACTAGAATTTACCTGCCATACATAACTTGCAAAGTATTGAAAAAGACAATTTAGATTCTCCAAAACACAATGAGAAAATTTACTGCTGGTGTAAATCCACTGAAATTATTGGATCCATTCATCAGGGGAATATGTTTGATCCATTAATATTTATCTCAAGTTATAGATGTTTCCTGTCCGCTTTTCAGTTCATTTACTTCAGTAGACTGGTTTTGTCCAGAATTTATAAATAGGTCGCAATAAATCAAATACAAACTTTCTCTAACAGACATATTTAATAGTAATTTTCATCTCTTAGGAATGCGCACCTCATATTTTGAGTGTCTACATTAAATAGCACTTGTGAGCTTATAAATTTTCAGGCTTGTAAGAACATTTAAACCCAGAGCAATGTCAGATGGAAAAATACATGCACTGCATAAAGAATTATGTAGACGTGTCAGTTACAGAAACAAAAGGCTACCTAATATTTTCCTTTTTGAGATTCTACTTTCAATTACTGGTAACCTTTTCTAACTTTTTGGAAGTAACTTTATTTTAACGAACTTCTCAGCTGTTTTTGAAAACTGCATTGGAAACAGTGATTTTTAATTACCAACTTTTAAAATCACTACTTTATTGAGAAGACTCACTGAACTTAAAAAAAATTAAAAAAGAAACAGAAACGTAGCTGCTCAAGATAAAAGTGAAAAGGTTAGCAGGAAGAGAAATGTTTAACTAAAATGGCACAAACATTATGCTTCCACTTAACAACCAACCACAGTACATGTTTCAGCTCTGTCCTGAAGGAACAGCAGAGAGAACAATAGACTATTATTACTGAACAGCACTCACAGAACTCAAAGAGAGGTAAAGGTTTCAACACAAATGAATACTTACATGTCAGTCTGTACGGTTCTACAATTTGTTTTCAGAAGACTGTGATTTCATAGTCTTCTGAAAACAAATTGTAAATTCACATTTAAAAATACACATATTCAAAACAATATGGAAAGGTATATCTTGTACACAGACTAAGAGTTCAAGTTATGAAAGTTCAACTGAACCAAACCTTGTAGGCACATGTACTGTAATGGAATTTTACATGATACAATTACTTGCTGCTCTTGGATTCTGAAAGCTTGACTTTGCAATAAATATCTATTTTAAATGTCTATACATATTAAAATACATACTATATTATTATGCTATTGAAAAAGAAAGGGGGAAGGAGGAATTGGCCTAAGACATAATTTCACAGCATTTACCTGTAAATATCCATAGATCAGATAAAACATAAAAACTCCAGAAACACAGATGAAAAATTGAGTAGGTTTGTTAAATTTGCTGAGATTCATGCCAAGAACTACAACATCATCTACTGATTTGATATGAGGAGACATAGCTTGAGATTTGGAAGGCACACTGATGGAAATGTATTTTCTTGATGAAGTGAATTTCAAATCCATGATTCCTAGATCGCTGCATTCGGTGCTATTGTTGTCTTCTTTCTGCTCTTCTCTTTCTGTGTGTCCTCTGTCTGAAAGCTGAAAGAAACACTAAAGTCAGATAAGACATAACATACAGCCTTCCAACAAAAACAGTAAACAAATGTGACATTTATACAGGAAATATGAATGTTTAAGAGTTTTGTTGGATTATTTTTATTCACAAATTTTATTTATCTTTTCTAACGTCCAAAGTTAACATCAGTTAGTATCAGAGGCCAGCAACACTGTATAAAAGCACTTTTGCTTCATGTGGGAAATAGCATTCCTACACTTTACAAAACAAACAAGCCAACCCCAAAACACCAGCAACAGAAAACCAGCTTCCGTTTCACAATAGCTCAAACTAGCCCTTTTATGCCAGTACTCACAGGAGTGACTACCTGGGAGAGAAGTAATCCCCATGATCAAATCATAATGAAAGAACTGGTATTGAAGCACTGCGGTTCTGCCTACTTTACTTCATTTTCACAGCGAAATACGGCAGACTAGTCCACTACATGGGAAGCCTTGCTAAAAATTATATATTTGAGCCTACGATTGGTTACAAGCCTTGAACTCTCATTTCCACATTGATTCACTATTTCTCACACACTTCTGAGGAAAAGAACATGAAGATGGAAACAAGCAGATTAAGAAGCCAGTCTCTGAAATTAGATTGGTTATCTGATGAGGTCTATGGTATGGCAATACCTTTAATATTAACCACATGCAGCCATTTCCACATGTAATAGAAAATAAAATTGGATAACTGAAGCCTGAAGAAGGAACTTAGCAGTTTAATAGATTGACAGGCAAATAATTCTTTTCTCCAGCTCAGCACTGAGTATGATGTTTAAGGTTTTCTTTTTTTCCTTTTCATCTTCAAGATAAACACACTTGTCAGTCAGTTGTCCCAAGATTTTTAAGGAAAAAGGTCAGCATCTAGTTCAGCAAGCAGTCAATAATTAAATTCTGTTTGTCTCAACTATTTAGTGGTTTGGTTTCCCCAGCTCAGAAATACTTCTCCTCATCACATGTATCAAAAATGCTTTTCCCACTGTTTTTAAATGGAAAATGCGCTAGTATATAAAAGCTAGATCATGCAGTAAATGTAGCAAATGTTATCTGCATGAACATTGGTAATTTATTATGCAATACAAGAAATTCCAAGTTTAGCTGAAAAATGAAGGATTAGTATAAAACTTGCAATGTGGTTATGTTTCCTTTTTTGATACAACCTACTATCAGGTTGGAACAAAAATAGCTTGGGGACTGTAAGAGGAGTTTAGGGACTATAATAATTATTTGTGTTTAAATTCAGAGCTCTTCAGTTGAAAACCAAAAGCGAGGTAGGAAGTTTACTCTTGTGGTTTGTTAGCTAATCCCAAAATGACATGGCCATAAAAAATGGAAAAAGAAAAAGTTTAAGTAGACTCTTTTCAGTAAAAACAGAAAAGTACCCATGTCATGCAATGAGGCACTAGTGAGCCTTCACATACAATATCATACAGAGTTCTGCTTACCCTCAAAGGTGATCAGAAAGGTTTTCAGGATGGAGGAACAGATTGCCCATCTTATGAACTGAAATAAGATGAAAACATAACTTGCCTAGCCTAGCAAAACCCTGATGAAAAGAAAATAGACTTGCTTTCAATAAAAGTATTACAGGGATTACCACTAATGAGGAAAAATAATTATAACTTTAAGGACAGTAGCACAAAAGCAAATGGGCATGAAGCGATCATGAACAAACTTTACTAGAAACTACCTTTTAATCCCTAGACTATCTGTATTCTAGACCAGCCTAAAAACGAAAGAAGGAACAACTGAACTGTTTTTCAGGCCAAGTTTATGAAAGCAATTATGTAGAGCTGTTAAGATTGTGTGTGATGATTGCCCAATATCCTTTAGTCCTGTGTTTATAACATTCCACCACTATGGAAAGCAGAGTAAAGGTGCTGTAGAAGACACTCGGTGATCCTTACTTGCTTACTAAACCAGGATATGAATTACTACTCTTCCCAGAAGAATTGTATGCAAAGTTAGGACTCCAAAGTTCAAGCCCAAGGAGCAAATCACTAGGAAGGAAAGACAACGTATTTAGAAATCTACCCATTGCTGACATCTTAGCTGAACTTGTGTTTTCACTGGGGCCTGTTCAGACCTTTCCCGTCCAGCGTACACTTCCTCTTGAAAGGCACACAGCATTTGTTCCTGCTGAGAAAGTGTGACATTAACAAGAGCTGCAGAAATAATCTGAGCCTCATTTTTTACCTACACTGAAACACAGAGAATGACGTACGCCCAGAAGACACAGCCATGTACTGTCATGTGTGCTTCCAGAGTCCAAAAATTGAGTGAATTCTATAATGCATAGTTTGGTACCTGCATTTTCCACTCTGGCCACTAATTTAGATATTACCTGTGTAATACCTGGTTTAGGATCAGAAAAAGTAAAAATAACAAGTCAATTTACGTATTGGCTCTGGCTAGGATGGAGTAAATTTTCTTCATAGCAGCTTGTAAGGTGCTATGTTTTAGATCTGTGACCAAAACAATGCTGATAATACAATAATGTTTTAGCTATTGCGGAGCAGAACTTGCACAGCATCAAGGCCTCTTCTGTTTCTCCCTCTGCCCCGCCCCACTGAATAGACTGGGGTGTGTGCGAGAGATTAGGAGGGGGCATAAGCAGACAGATGACCCGAACTAACCACAGACACTCCATGCTATAAAGTCTCCCGCTCAGCAATAAGAAGTGAGAAGAGGGGGGTTATGGAGGTTAGTCATCTTTTGGCTCAGGAACTGGCTGGGCGCATCAGTCTACCTGTGTGTGAGAGGAATGATTGCCTTTACATCACCTCTTTTGTTTTCTGTCTCTCTTTTTCCACTTTTCCTTCACTTCTTAAACAATTTTTATCTCAACTGGTAAGTTTTCTTGCTTTCACTCTTCCTTTCCTCTTCTCCCACCCCTATGGGGGTGGAAGGAAAGTGAACAAGCGGCTGTGTAGTGCTTAGCTGCCTACCAGCATTAACCCACACCACAATTAACACAATTTTTCTGATTTTCAACTATTTATATTCAAAATATTTCCTCAGGAACACCATCAGTTTTTACAGTCTGATGTCTACAGTCTGCAGATTACTGAGTCTACCACTAAAGTAGTAAAGACTGATAGCTCTAATCACGCCCAAAACCATCCATAAGAAGGCGATGCATAGTAATTGTTTTTGCTCTACTATGTTCTAGAGGAAACAAGAAATTATCATGTTCAAGAAACATTTCAAGGAACCTTATTTAACAACTGAAGAAAATGTAAATATTATGTATCCATTTGAAACACTCTCCACCAAGTAATTTCATTACCAACAGTGACAGAACTCTTCTGAAGTCCACTGTGACTTCCCAAACTGTTATTTCTCTAAGTATCAAAAACACTATTAATTCTCCTCTCACCAAAATCCATCAAGCAACTGATTCACTTTTTGAACAAACATGCAGCAAAAATCTGTTTTATGAAGAGTCAAGAGGCTTAAGAGCTGTCCTGATGTGTGTAAAATAGCATTTTTCCCTCCTTTTTTTTCTCCTGAGCGTAAAAACATAAACAACACGTTCTTTCAATCAAAGACTTTTTGTTCCTTCCCCTTTGAAAAAAAGTCCTGTGCAGAGCAAGATTTTAACCTAGGACACAAGTCAAATAGAGTGATTATTACATGTAAAAGAAGCAAATGAACAAGTAACTAGAAAAGCAAAATTTCTGTGGCCTCCAAGAAGTTAACAACTTGTACCCAGCATGGAAAAAAACATTATGAAGGAGTAGGAGCCTTTTTTATTTGACCGTGAAGATCATCCGTTAAAAACATCAACTTGGCAGAAACTAGCATCTCAGTACTCTCAGGGAAATTGCTCGCATGAGCCACACAAGGCAAACTTCCACGCTGGCCCTGGCCAAGATCCATTTCCTTTGGAGCCAATTCTGCAAACGCCTGGTGGCAGGACAGCAGCTGGCACCATAACAGGGATGCTCGGAGTTACAGGGACGCAAATGTACGTCTGTCGGAAACCCGAGCAAATCCCTTGCTTGGCGGTACCTGCCTCCTGCTCCGGAGACAAAAGCGGGAAGGGGGACAAGGACCGGCATGATCCTTAAAGCTTCCTTCCTGCCCACTCGCCTGTGCCCAGCCCTCTGCCAGCCGAGCTGCCGGCGGCCGGCCCACGCCACGCCCCGAGGCCAGGACCGACGTGGCTCTGCCCGAGCACCTGCCAGCTGCCCCGGGCAGGGCTGGGCCTGCGGCTCCCGAGCACCGACAGACCGCCGTTCCTCGCCCCTCCTCCCGGGGAAGGAAACGTCTCGCTGCTCAACAGCCCCGAGGGCCCAGCGCCGCGGAACACCGCCTCCTCGGGCCAGCCAAAACCCTCCCGCCAGCCACAACCGGCTTCTTCTTCTACTTCCTCCTCCTGCCCTGCCCCGCCCCGGCGCGGCGCGGCCCGGGCCCGGCCCCCCGCGCTCCTCACCGCCGCGGCCATGGCCCCCTGTTTGCCGGCTGATGCTCCCCAGGAAATCACCCCGCCTCCTCTCCGCTCATCCCCCGGTGCCTGGGGGAGGAGCGGCCCGGCCCGGCCCCGGCCCGCCCCCCTACCTGTTCGGCGGGGAAGGAGGGGCACGGCGACAGCGGCTCCCCGGCCTCCTCCGTCAACCGCCGCGGCGGCGGCCGCCCCGCTCCCTCCAGCCTCCCGCGCCGCCGGAAGTGGTGGTGGGGATACCAGGGGGCAGCGCGAGCATCGAGCGCATCGAGGGAGCGCCGCTCGCTCGGCGTTCCGCTCCGCGGCCTTGAGGAGGGTGGCGGCACCTCCCAGCTCCCGCCTCACCCCCGCTGGGGGCGGGGCCTCTTCATTAGGGACCGCCCACCGCCGTGGCGGGAGGGGGCGGGGCTGGGCTGGGCTCCCCGCGGGGGGGCGGTGGAGGTTGGGGGGGGGTGTTTCCTGGCGGGTCGCTGGAGGCGGGCGGCGCGCAGGGAATAACTCCGGTAGGCGCTCTGCCCCGCTGGGATACGGCTGGGGCGCCGGTGTAGCGGGGGGGGATCTGTCCCGACTGGCCGAAGCCAGCGTCCCTCCGCCGAGGGGACTCCTCGCCTGCCCGCTGCCCCTGTCTGGGGTGGGCGGGAGGGGCCGCCTCAGCGAGGGGGCGGGGCCAACCGCCGCCTTCCAACGGCCGCGCAGGTGTGTCGTGCCGGGGCTGGGGGCGGCGGTGGCGGTTCGGCCGGGCGGGACGGCCTTAGGGCTGTGGAGCAGCCCCCCGAGTTTCCCTGTTTCACACCGGGGTGGAGTCGAAACAGTTGGGAATCTTTGGCAGGTTTTTGTTCCAAGGTTTGGCTAGTGCCGTGCCGTCCTAATGCGAGCAGTAAATCAACCCACCCAGGTGCAGCTGCTGCCTTCATAAAAATCGCAAAAAAGCGCGTTTCGCTCTACTCTTCGTGTCGTCTTTCCACGTGAGGCTGCAGGAAGAAAGTAATAAAAATACTTAGTAGTGACAAGCGAAAAGGTAAATGAGAGCAATAACAGCAAAATGCACAGAAGATAACAGCCGAAGGAATGCGGTAAAAAGCTCTACACGAAAAGCAGCTAAAGGCGTTTTTGTGAAAATATGTGAATTACACGTAACTTGAAAATACATAAAATATCAGGCTATAAAATGGAAATGCTGTGTTTCTAGCAGCAACGTGCAGAAGTATTTAACATTATACATAAATACATATCTTTGTCCTGTAGTCATTAAGAAATTCGAGCTTTTATGTTTGCAGTGTTTTAAAAGTTTTCTTTTACCTTTTCCAATGCTACCGTAATAAATCAGTACGTATTATGGATAGTAGCAACAAGTGCACAAGCATTTAAAATCGTATTTTCAAGGATATTTATTAAGTGACAAGCACCAAAAAGAAAGTATATGCTTGAGGTTGACTTTAAAATAATAATAATTTTGAACCCATCTTCTTGAGAGGTTCCAGTGCTTCTTGGTTTGAGTTTCCTCTATCTGGTTTGAGGGATTTCAAATTTAGCAAACAATTGTGCTTTTTGCAGCAATAGGGATAGTGCTTTTCGTGGTCTCCATGACAGAAGAACTACCCCAACAACTCAAGTAAATAAATCCAAGCTTGCACAGGGTCAGCTGGGATTTTCTAGTTTTCTATAAGTAAATTCTCTAGACATGTAATCTGTAATAAACTTTACTATTATGGATATAAGTGGAGTGATTACTTGTCCATGATGTTTTTTCCAGCTACTGCTAGGTGGGAAATAGGTATCAAGCAGCGCAAAGCTCCTAACTTTGTGAAGTTTGAAGGCAAGCTAAAATACATAGGAGGTGAGATGTGGAGTAGAGTGTGCCTGAATGACTCAGTGGAAGCAGACGGATAGGAGGAAAAAACAAACCATAACACTAAATGGGATTGACTAAGTAACCTGTAACTGGAACAAAGAACCTAGGGGCGCGGGGCTCTTGACTAGGAAGAGCATTGACAAAAGACACACTGGCAAATGTGATCCTGATATTCACTAATAACTGAGACTTTGCAGTCTTATTGCTGTCTTACTGTAACATTTTTTTTTTTTCCAAAATGTAGAAATTAGACTGCTTGATTTCGTCCTGGAAGGTCTCCTGCCTATTGGTAAAGAACATGCATTTGGCCATTTGCAATGCATTTTTTCTATTTCTATTATCCATGTTCCATCATTCAAACTGGAGAAAGTGTAGAGCAGGGTGTATGCTGGGGAATGTTCTCTTTAAATAAAGCAGAAGAATGAACGACGAGTAGGATGTTTATTATTGATCTCACAGATGTTTTTGCACTCTGCAATATGAACACGTATGGATTACTGGTAAAGCTGGAAAGCAAATTACATTTTCTTTTATCGCTTTTAAAAATGAAGTTAGGGCTTATGAAAGGTACTGGATTCAGACTCTGGGGACCTAACTTCTCTGTTTATCTAGGAAATAGATATTGTACATCACAAGCAGAGGCAGTGGAAGTATTAAAGATCTCAAAGTTCTCATGCAGCCTGTCTGTACTTCTCCTTCTTGACCAACTCAAGGTACCAATTGGGAAGCTTACTCTGTGCACAAACTTAATCCTATGTCTTTCTTCTGGAATACATAACTGAAGATACACAATAATGCTGTTGGCTGTCATTTTATTGACCAGAACTTTTGTTCACTACAATCTAACTTAGAAATGCCAGCTTCATATTAGGTTTTGTTGTCTTTGTTGTCTAGCCTAGATTGTTTTCCAGCTCTTTGAATATAAGCATTTCTAATTTTTCAACTGTAAAATGGTATGCCTGTACCCATGTCCTATATAGGTGGCTGGGAATTAACAAGAACAAAAGTGTTGTGCATTTCTTGTTTGTGGAAGGGAACACAAATATGGAATATTTTTAACAGGTGCACATCTTGCTTTTTGCTCCTGCATTACAGACAGTAATATCTTTGTGGCATAGCATGTGTTCCTATTATGAGTTTGAACAAGTAAAAAATATTTCCTGTGTGTGCAACAATTACCCAGTACAGGTATGTTTCCACATGAAACATGTACATAGGTATACCATTAGTGACACAAGTATCCACAAACATTTTCACCCAGCTGATAAATAAAATGAAGTTAATGAAGGAAAACAATGATGGTGTTTTGTTGTATTTCAGCATGAAAGGTGAATTAATACCACTTTCAAAAGCTTGCACCCAGCTCTCAGAACTGTGTGATTTTTAGCTTTGTATGAATAATTGTAGAGTCTGCTGTGTTGACTAAAACATGATATATACAAAAGAAGATGCAGTTTGTGAGTCTTGATACAGCTAAACCCACTGTAATTTACTGGCTTATTGTCTTTGCCAAAAATGGTGGGGAATTACAGGCAAAACCTGCTATTTTTCTATGAATTGTGCTTTAGGGTTTGCCTTCGAGTCAACTAAGTATTATGCAAAAGGATGTATTTTGGTTAGATGAAAGTGCATTTTGGCTGTCATAACGTCATCTGCTGAGTTTGTGGGAGTTAGGTGAAGAAATTTGATTAATAAAAAGAAGAGAGGCTGTATCATGGGGAAGAGGGGGCAAGAGGAATAGTTCTCTTCTCCTGTTGACAAATATAGTGGTATTACTGATAATTTAATGTTGTATGTTTCACAATAAGATTTTCCTGCCAGCTTTGTGCTGTTACTCTGAGATGCTGTGGAATGAGAACAAAATAAATAAGACACATGTAGAAGAAAGACTTGATTGGCTTTTTGCTAGGACTACTTCTTAAATTAGAAATAAGTGCCCATCCAAACTGGGGATGCCTAGTCAGTGTTACAATATCAATGCAATTTAAAAAGCATGTATTTTACCTTAAAATGTATATGTTATTTGGGCTTCTGTAATAAATGTTTTCTGATACCTTTCCTATAATTTTCTGTACTTAAATTCCAGCTGCAATGATTTTTCTCAGCCTAATTTTTAAAAGCTTTTCTAATGTATTCCTTGTACTACTGCATTTTACTGCCTCAGAAACTAAATTGCAGTTTTAACAGTAACAAAAAGCTCTATGATTATAGAATACCCAGTTTGAAATGTGTGATACATCACTTCATATTCAAGGGAAAGCTATTGTATCTAGAATTATAAAGTTAAATTAAGGTTCTGCCTCTGACATTACAAAGTACTGTAATACTGATTTTTAAATTTTTAAATTGCACTTAAAACATGGAGCATATGACCAGACAGATAATCTATCAAGTGTTGATAACTGTCTAGATACAACTTCATTATTTCTGTCTTTTCACTGGTGCATATACATGCTAGTACTTGGAAATGCAAACAGTAAGTAATTTTTTCAGAGAGAGGGGGTGTGCAGATGTATATTTTAACACTTGTTTGGAATAACATCATAGGGAATTTTGCAATCACAACTGGTTGATATGAAAAAAATTGTGCTTAAGCAAGGATGTATTAAAATTATTTTGTACTTTGTGATCTGAGTGGGTTAAAGTAACTTTACCAATCAGTTTAGGTCACAAGCATCCTTCTTTAGAATAACTTCTTTTTATTCATAAGCAGTTCTGAACGGGTGTATGACCCGAAATTGACAGTGTTCCACTGATGACACTCCAGAGCATGCGAGTAAAAGCTGTCTTACTTGTGCCTGCAGGTCTTTTGTTACACTGGAGACAATGGCAAAGTAAGTGCTAGTGAGGCAGGTTGATTGATAGAATGTTTTCTATATAAAAATTTCTCACTGTCCTATCGCATGATTTTTGTAATAGTTTAGGGCCTTCTAGACTGTAAATAATAGGGCGTGTCATGGCTGTGCAAAGTTTGAATTCTGAGAATTGAAGATGTGATGGATGTTCTTTCTTCAAGTGTAAGATTTGGGAGGTTTGCTGAGTAAGGATGTGGCTTTTTATGAATTCTGGAGATCTGTGATGTGTGCTTTGATTAAATGTCAAGGGATATCTGGGCTTGAGAGCTAACCTAAGAACAAATATTGAGTCAGATCAAAGGTATGTTTAGTCACTCTCTCTGATGGAGTCTAGAGAGCTGAGGATACATTAAGCAGTCCTCCTGTCTTGTGCTAGCAACTTGTGTGGAGGTTCTGTCTAGATTGTTTATTGGCCACTAGAAGACATTGCCTCCATCACTTAGTCTATCTTGCTTTGAAGACATTTAAGTTCTTGGCCTCTGTAATGTTCAGTTAAGGAGCTGCTGTAGGGAGCTTTAACGGATTCTCAGCTTGGATATATCTGGGGTTGAAGAGTACTGTAAAGGTCATGGAATGGCTAAGTGGAGACATTATATGGTATTTTGAAGTATGTCAACTTGGAAGGTAGGTGTTTGACAAGTGAGGTATGTTCCTGGAAGAGAAAAGAAACAGTTTTTTAGGTGTCAAGTGGGTACGGGAAAGGAAGGATTGATATCTCTCGGAAGAAGGAAAGGAGAATACGAGGTCTATTTTATGCTTCTGATTGATGGCTTGAGGGACAGAATAGGTTTGGACAGGCTTGCCTGGCGAATGGTATTTTTAGATAAACGTCAAAATATTTTATATTGTGTTGAAATAAATTTGAATAAAAATTCATGAGCTTCTGAAGTTCATTCATCGTTACATCTTAATTCCTCTTAAAAGGGGGTTGAAGTAATTTTTACACTTCAGTGGTTTCTTCTGCTGAATTAGTTAATAATATTAGTTAATAACTTGAGTCGAAGAACTGTGTATGCTTTGCTGATGTGCTAGAAAAATTGTCACCTGGGAATTAGCCACAGTTGCAATTAAAAGCAATATACTGTATTTATTACTAAAGACCTGCTACGATAAATAGTGGATTTTGTATGTATTCTCAAATTTTCTGAAGGCAAGAAAGATTGTGAAAAACTCCATAACATAATGTAATCTGAAGAAACTAACATGTTACACATGGGAAGGTTTTGAAATGAATTCTCAGACCACTTGGTTTGTACTCATGGGTTTTTTTATGATATTTTATAGTGTCTTATGAGTATCTTTCAAACATGAGTTGGTAAAATAGCACTCCTGTGAAGTAGTTTTGTCACTGCTTTATGGGCATTGGAACTGGTATGCTACAAGATAAAATGATATGTCCAGGTTTATATGGACTTCAGTGGCTGAGGTAAGAAGGGAATGCAGATCTCCCTCTTGTGTTAACTCTTCCTTGTGTTTTACAAGGGTTGAGAACTTGTCGTCCATGTGCTAAACCATTTTTATGACAAGTTCTATTAAGCTATCCTAATCTCGACCCTGCAGTTATATGAGAATGTATCCACATGGCACACTACTGCAGAGTATCCACTGAAAATGTTTATGATTGAACCTGTTTCTCCCTGCCCCAAATCAACATAAAGTTCTGTCTTGCATGCCTGAAAATATATTTTGGAGACTACAGAGAATTTACTAGAGTAGTCAGAAAGTCATCGTCAAAGATATTCTCTACTTGTCAGTGGATGGGGTCTCTTTTGAATTGACATGTGCTGGGTTCAGCTTCCTCTGGTCCTCTTGGTGAGAAATGTAGTTCAATTTCTGCAACAGGCAGGTGATCAAAGCTGTCAGAGCCAGAGACTTCGTAACTGCCAGCTTCGCCCTCTGGCATCTTCTTTGCTATAAAGTTGCATTCTGGTTTGGTTTGTAGCATTTGGTATCATCAGTACTGTTTTCTGTTATAGGAGGTGTCTCACCTCTGGTTTCCCACAGTGTGGAATTGATGAGATCGATGAGCGGTGTATTGAGCTTATCCTTCCTGCCATACAATCTCACCATTGTTTGCCATATGTTAACAGGCCATAGGAAACATTTGTGTAGGCTGATGATTACTGTGTAATGTCCAGATGTCTGGACCAGTGGTGCTGGGCCTGCAAGAGCATTGCTTTGCTTCTAAGTATTTGTCTTACTCCAAGACCGTGGTATTCAAGATCTTACTTGCTCTTTTATGCTAAAATGGCATGAAGACAATGAAAACGACTAAAACACCTTTAGAAATATGAATTGTTCGAGTTTCAGAGCTCTACAGAAGATGGAGGCAACTGCAGAGCAGACATTTGTCCTCTGCCTCCCCTTCCCCAAGAAAAGTATCGTTATTTGCCTCAAGAAAGTTGTGCTTAGTCTCCCAAATGCTGTATCAGCTTTTGGTTTTGTCTGTGTGATTTCAGTGTTACTATGATGTACAGAGACAGCAAGCAGAGTTAGTTGATGCTTTTCAGTGTTTTATTGTCAGTGCACATGTACTGGCCTGGCCTACTTTCCACTGCAGTGAACAGGACCTCTGATTTCTTGTGTTGATGGTCTGGGCAAGCCAGTTGGAGATACTCAAGGCAGCAGGGTGCTGCATGCTTTCAGACGTGCGCATGATGATTGTGCCGCTACTGAGTACTATAGGCTCCTGAAGAACCATCTCTTTCCATCTAATAGCAAACAGCTGCCTGTGTTTTCTGACTAATTGAAACCCTGTGCATTGGAATAAATAATCAGAAATGACCCCCCAGCTGCATTTTGCAAGCTTAATTGTAGCACCGATAGAAGTATATGTTTATTATATAGATATTTCAATGTATGAAGAATGTATGTCAGAAAAGACCTCTCGGCATTTTATTTCCATAGTATTGTCCTTTTATAGCAATATTTTTTTAGAAATTGTTCACATTTGCATGAGAAGTATCTTCTTTTTCCCATTAGTAAGAAAGTCTCCTAATTATGCTTGAATCTTCTTTACTATTGCTACTATAGCATCTAGATTCTTCAAGCGAGACAGCACTTGAGTTGTGCTCCAGTTTGTATAAACTTAGAGTAAATAAAGCTCTATGACCAGGGGAGTTTATAATGTGGAATAACTTAGGGAAAAATAGAAACAAATACTAATTCATATGATGTACAGTCCATTTGGTATAATACACCTTCTGTGGGGTCACTTGTTATTTGGGCATCTTCTACTGTGCATGGAGAGAGTGCAAGCATTTCATACATAAATTTCCAGTGTACAGTAATTATCAACCGCCAACATGCATGGTGGATAGCTAGGGCTAACATGCCATGAGGTGAAGAATTAATATCTCACCACTTTCAGTGCCAACATCTGATGAGCTTTCCAGAAGGTGTGGAAATGTTGATCTCCCTTGTTCCCTGGAACAGGATCGTCCTCAGTTTGTCAAGTGTCTTTTCTGACTCTTCAGGTTTTTTGTTAGGCTTTTGTACTGCATCATGTTGGTATTTTTCACTTGAGCTCTTGAGTTATTACTATTTCAGCAGTTTCACTTTAGTTTGTGTTTTCCCGTTTCCTTTCCTGAGTGGCTTTAGCTTACATAGTCTTTCACAACTTCATAAACCTAAATAAACATTACACACTGTGCTGCTTAAAACCTGGCCTTGACACATAGATATCTGAGCCCCTGGGCTGTGGATTACACTGGGAATTTTATTGCTTCAAGAAATACCCAGTTAAGAAGTATGGTTAGATCCTTCAGTGTGCTCACAAACATTACAGCTCTTAGCTTGTGAATATGTGATTTTAAAAACCAGCCAAACAGAAATTAGCCTTTCCACACATTTTGGTAAATAACTGGAAGGATAAAATTTGTATGCATACCTTCAGGCAAAGAGCACAGTTGTCTCTTTGAAGGTTGAGCTTTATCAGCATTACTTGTGTTCTTTTTATTTGGATTAAGTATATGGGTAAACTTTCTTTTCTCCTTCTAACGCATTGTGTATTGCCCTTTTTTAAATAGGGTAAGATACAATGTATCCAGAGTCTATTTAAGATGCTTGAGCAGAAAAAAAATTTGTGGCATAATTAATGCAGCTGACAAAGATGAATTGATAGCTACAAAGTTATCCTCAATGTCCTAAAAATTGTCTCATGTCATATGTGACTTCATTGCCTTCACTGGAAATCCCTTTGAACGCATCCAACATCTAAGTACACAGAGATGGTGCCTAACTTTGGGCTCAACTCATTATATAAACATTCAGGAGAGAACAGTATAAAAGCTGTTTTAAGCTCTGGAAGATAGCAAGAAATTGGAAAACCGTAGTAGAGTCACAAAAACATTTAGATATTATTTATATTAAATTCTAAATGTTCTATTTTATAATTTCATTTGCATCATTTTTATAGCAACTGAGTTACTCCTGTAATTAAGTAATTAAAAAAACATTACATTCCTTTGAGTGCTTATTGAGTCGTCATAGGTGCTTCATTTTTTATTTCATTTTTATTAACAACTCATGCACTAAATAGAAGGGAAAAGTTTACTGATTTTGCATGAAATTGCTAATTCCACAGTCTGTGAGTACCCATTACACCATGAAGCAAAGAATACAATTCTTTTCAACCTCTTACAAAAATGAATACGTTATTTTTTTTGAAAAATCACCACAATTTTTGCCCCTTAATTTTTCGCTGGAAATAGTAATTGCAATAAAATAGCATAGTGTCTCCAAATATGCTTAAATGTCAGACTATTTACTGCCATAGTAGACATATATAAAGAAATTAGTTTTGCTTTACTGAGTAAACAACCAAGAACATTTTGATTATGAATATGTAAGCATCATTTATATGTGGGGTGACTGACTTTTTCCTATATGTCAAATCTATACAGATTAAGAGTCTGATGTAAATGTCAATATGAATCCAGGTATGACAGCTCTATTTATTTCTAAACATGATGTACAGTGCAGTGCCTGTTTCTGTAACCAAGTGTGCCTGGAAATTAAGTGTGTCATATGCATTCATTTAAAGAAACAGCCTACAGTCTGCTAAAGACATCATAGAAAGAAAAATATCCTTTTCAAGAAGGGAATTTGTTACTTGGCTATTTTAATGTGAATTGTTTCTTCTTTGCAGCATGTCTACTATGTCTTTGGTAGCCAACCTGATTACCCCATATCATAAAAATTTAGTACCTTTCTACTGCAGTAGTTACTGGGTTATTGTTCATTTTGAAGGTATAATCAAGTCCATAAATTGCTAACTCTGCTGCTGAACTTAGGCCAATAATCTAAAGTCTTTTTTTTCCCCCATGGTCCATCTTGAAAGCTTTTTTCCTTTGCTAAGCAGTTTAAACTGATATTTACAAATAAGTTAAGTAGCATTATAACATGCTCATTATTCTCAGTTTATTACAGTTGTACTCCAATTGCTTGGTTATGTTGAAGGTGGTCTATTTTTGTGGGGTTTTTGGTGTTTTTCTTTTTCTGAACCTACACAGCATTATTACTTGGGGTAATCCGGCCAATTCTGCCAAGGCCTTCAGCATATTCTTTATAGACCCAAATCACATTGCAACATGGCTAGGTTGCAGTGTGGTTGGGCTCCATTAATTATATTGTTTAGTGATACCTGGAGCAGTAGCGTTATTAATGGTGTGTGAGAAAGATGAAAATTACTTGGGGCACAAAAGCTGGTGGCAGAAAATCCTTCCATGAGCAAGAATCAGCAGGGTTCACTGTAAAGGATTAAAGGTAGTGTTGGACAATTTTTGTTTAGGTAGAAAACTAGTGGCCTTTAGTTCCTGTGTACCCAATGCATTTAATTTTGAAGATTAATCAATTTTTTTTTCTCATATTTATTGCAGGAGAGAAAAAGAAAGTAAAGGGAAAAATAAATTTTGTAGATTTACTGTAATGAATAACTGTTCTTATGGTGTTGGCTGTGGCAAACACCTTGGCTGGTAAGTATGGTTAATATTATTCTGTTTGTTTGTGTGAACATTAATTGCAGTCAGCCATTCTGAAAACATGCTATACTACAGTTATATTAGAAGAGAACCTGGTTGTATGAAAATATTAATTTCATGGTACTTTGCTTGTAAGATATGCTTCAGCTATCTTAAAGGCTATTCCTTATGGGAAGTAGCTAGAACTCTGCTAGTTTTGAACCTCCCTATTAGGAACTCTTGGATAGTTCACTCGCCAGCACAATTGTTCCAGGGCTCGCTTACCAGAATTATTGCTTTTGGCTAAGGTATCTGGACATATTTCAGTGACTCTTCCAAAACCAATGGGTATTGTTTTTAGATTGAAACAAAGTTCCTTTGTGTAATTTTCCCTGGGATTCTTCAGTCTCTTGATGTTCAGTGTTTTACATGCTGGAGTGTCCTTGTAGATGTTTGAACTCCATGACTACAAAACTGGACTGAGTAGGAGTTCAGTTTAAAGTGATTGAGTGTGGTGGTGGACATGACCTTAAGCAATGAACAGTGATGTTTCATGACTTACAGTGTCCATTTATAACATTTTCCATGAAGAAAGAATGAAACCAGTTCTGTTTGCTTGTTACCTGAAGTGAGAAGCCATCTGCATAGAAATGTAGTCTTTTAGTCCAGCCATCTGTAGTACTTTGCACTAGTATAGTGTTTGATAATTTCTGAAGATGGCATAAGCTCTCACAAGTAGTCTTTCAACACCATGCTGTTTTTATTCTAGCTCCTGCTTATAGGTGAGAAAACTAAAGAAGCGAGTGAAGTACTTAGAACACAGTGGGCAGTAGTACTTGTACTGTTAGAGCTCATTAATTCCTTTCACAGCCCAGTGATCGTTGTCCCAGAATGCTTCAGCTTTGAAGAGAGTTTGACTTCATTTTGCAATGTAAAATGAAGGCTGATTCCTCTTNTTTTTTTTTTTTTTTTTTTTGTTGAAGACAGGCAGATTTGTCTTTGTTCTCAAAATTTTGTTGGCTCGGTGCATTTGTTGCTTTTTTATTTGCTCATATATGTATGTTTCTGTTCTGTGAAAATTCTTTTAGAAATCTTTAGGCATGTAGGATAGTCATGGAAGAAGTTTCATTCAACCTGATTTTAGTTGGATGAAATTCAAGAGTTAATGGGGATTAGGAAGACTTCTCTGATCATGAATGTGAATGTGAACAGTACTATTGGTTAAGTAAATTTTCTTCCTTGTAGTTTGTGGATTGAAGTGCCCATTTCATAAACAGAAGATGAAGCCTATGGATTGAGTCATAAGTTTTAAGGAACAAAAATGCAACTGAACTACTAAACAAGCTTTTCATACAGGTGTTAATTTTTGTAATGTTTGTTGAGGAGCAAAGTGTCTGTTTCCCACCAAACTGAAAGAGAGTCTGAAAAACTGATCTTTGGTCTTGCTCTTTTTGTGACCATGTGCTCAAATGCCATTAGGCTCAGCAAATATTGCCTGAATGTAATATTCTTTGGCAAAACTATTTTTCATTTCAAGCAATTAGATTAGCACTGTGAGGTTTCTAAAAACGGTGAGGTGTTTTCACCTGACACGGAACTGGAAGTCTGGGAGCAGGACGAATGGTTTCTGCATCCCTGCTGCACACAATGCTTGGCAGTCTGTGTCTGGACTTCTGCTAGATTTAATTTTGCTGTACTTGAGCCTTGCCTGGCATTCACTGCTGCTCTGCAGACCTGGAGAAAACCTTCGTTTTGTTGCAAATACTTTTCTTTTTGGGGGGGTGAAAGTGCTTTTTAAATCTGCTCAGTGCTGCACAGTTTGATTCCACGTTTTCTTGGGTAATAGCTTTGGATACGTTATTTGTTGTTCTTCAGAGTCAGGAAGTGACTAACCTAATTTCAGCTTTGAATGTATTCTCCAGTATCGCTTGTTCACTTGGGTGCCTTGGATATTTGGCTGGCTGAACAAAAGGGACAGAAAGATTAGGGATGCATTTTTCCATGCCCTGGAGAGAAGCTCCTAGAGGCAGCTTTTGTATGTTTTCTGGTGGTAACTAGAAGTGGATAGAATACTGACAGACACAAGGTATTTTGCTGTGTGTTTGTCATGAACATCTAAGAGAGTGTGGACAATCTTGAAGGAGCAGAGAAGCGTAACTCAGCAGTTATATTCATAATGTAATCTTCTTGTTATATAGGCATGTCCAAAGCTGTCCAAACTCGTGCAGCTCCTGCTGTTGTTGACCTGCTGAATCTATTCTATTTGAGGAAGAGAATACATAAGTAGTATATACTTTCTGTTTATGAAATTAATTGTTCAATTTTATATCCCTTTCTACTGTTAGTAAATCCTCTGCATAAAGATAAACACAGTTGCACAAAAGATTGTCTAAGAAGTGGTATTTACAGAAACGTCAGTTGCAATTTTTTTTTCTTAGTGTCAGTTTGTTAGAGGAAAGGGTGGACTGCGAGAGCTGCACTAGTACTTACTTTGGGCCCTCTGAAAATTAGATACAACAGTAGTTCTTAATAAACCTTCCTGGTTAAACTAAAACTGTGTTCAGATTCTGAGAGTCAGAAGTGCTAGGGGCTGGATTGGGCTGATTTGTAAGCCAAGAGCAGGTGGTATCCACAGGATGGTGGCTGAATGTGACTGTTAAGAGAGGTGACTTATACCAGAAGTCCTGTGCCCTTCTTCTCAGGGCAGTGGCTGGCTAGGAAACATACTCTTTTAGGCCAATTCTGTTGGCAGCAACAAGGAGACCTTGCATGCTTGCGTTTGTCAAACTGATTTTGATTGCTAGATGGACTGAAGTGTGCCGGAATGGATAACTAAATTTTTCTCACTAAAGTAAGGACGCTTGGGCAGCTAAAAAAAAATCTTTAAAAATCTTTGTTAAACTTGCATATTGGTTTTGTAATTCTAGTTATTTCTAACAGTCAGAATAAGGATTTGTTAGACCTGCTTTAAAGGATGCTTTTCTTGTGCTCAGTTCATACAGTGATACTGCAACCCACTGCTTAGATGGCCTTTAGCTCTCATTGCACTGTTATATGTTCTGCATGAGGTAATAGTAAACATATTTTTTGAGGAAGGCAGCCTTAATTAAGAATAGAAAGTACTTTTAAACATACAAAACATCAAGTACCAGCCCACTCTGCATGTAATTTATCTGTGTCTTTGTGGGTCACTTTAAGTGTGTGTGTCCATGCATGACTTTTTTTTTATACAGGCCTCACTGGCATCACATGTGATTGTGAATGATGTATAGGTAAGAGGCTTGTGCCCGGTAGATATCATCTTCTCCTAGACTGTGCCCATCACTTCCATAAAGAGCGGTACAAGGAAAACTTGTGTGAGGAGAAAAAAAAAAATAAATTGCAAGCTTCTACATGACAGAAGTATACTGTATGACTTTCACTGCCTCTTGCTTGACTGCATGTTACTAAAGACATTTAGGTCAAAGCAACCTTGTTAGACTTGGTAGGGATTATTTCCTCCTTGGTGTAGTCCTCCCATACAGTTGTTTCAATTCCAACAGTGCAAATTTCTGCAGCTTGTTATTTACTAGAAATGCCAACATAGCTTCATAGGGAATTGACACCAAGGAAACCAGATTAAACAGTATGGTGGTGATATAGACATACGTATAAATGTAACATATGTCTTCCATCCCTTTTTGAGTATTAATTGCCCCAGAAGACTGTCCATGTTCTATCACAAAGGTAGAAACAGAGAACATTTGTAGAAATTAATGCTGTGTGGTTAGCCAGCACCAGGACCCTAAGAACTTAAAAAGTATGAATAAATGTATTCCAATTACAGACTAATGCAGGTAATGGGTTTATGGTACTTAGAGGGCTAGATCTGTTCCCTGACAGCCTGCAGACATTAGGGGCCCCTCATGACCAGCCTGCAATGTAGGCATTATGGAGTGATTTTTACTTTACTGCCTTTTCCATCAGATCATCCCCTTTCTTTCACACACAAGGTTAATTCACTTCTTGATCACATTATTTCCTCGCTGCTCTTTGACAATATAAAAATTCTGAGTGGACAGCTCAATCCCTCTTCCATCTCAGATTTGATTGTTATGGTATTGCCTGGCGTCCCTCAGAGGCCTCCAGCAGCCTTTGCTGCACTTTATGACACTTAAATGGCTGGGCTACAATTTCTCCATCTATTCACGAAATGCTGTTAATAACTCATTTCCAAAGAGGCCCTTCTTTATGTCTTGGCATTAAAGGATTTTTTATTAGGTGCCAGGATAGGTGACACACAGCCCCAGTAACCAAAGAGTTAATTAATCTGTTGAAATTTATTGCCTTTTATACTGCACTCAGTGTGACAGTCCCTAAGAGAAACAGATACTATATTTACAACCGAGCTGAAATATTCAGTAATATAGTCTGCATACTGACCCACTCCATCAGTGTATGCCTTTTGCTGGAGTACCCATTAATCAACTAAGATGGATTTGTGTAATCTGTCTTCTTTCTTATTCTGAGATTCCAATAAATATTGAAATAATAATTTATTGATTACTCTGCAATATAAATGTGTAGTAAAGGCACCCAAGATATTTGCATAGTAATGCATTTCAAAGCTCTTGGCGTTCTGTAGGTATGAGGAAGAGAGAGATTGCAACAGTGGTTAAGAGTGATGGAATTCCTTCGGAATGCAGAACACCAAGTTCAGTGTTAGCAGGATGTTGCGGTCCTCTAAGGTCATTTTTGAGATTGGTGAAGTATAAACTGTAACAAGGTTATAGTTGTTCTCTAAAATCTGTATATTAGGGGTAAGTCTGTGTTGTGTTGTTGGCCTCTCATTTGGGTAACAAAAAATACAGGGGCATTTGACTGTTTTGTAAACAAAAATGTTTCAATTCTTTTCAAGTGAGGTGTTTATCAGAAGATACTGGCTTTGTTCTTCCCAAAAATAGCTGTGTGGGCTGCACACTATGTTGAAGTCCTGCTGTAAAAGGTGTGTATTCCTGTAATGTACATGACCCAGTGGGGCAGGTTATTTGATGTAACTCTCCTGAGAGGTGAAATACAAAGGCTTTGTCAAGAGAGGGTTTACAACAGTTTCTGGCATAAATTAGAGAATTTCTGGGGACTGCTGTAATTCATAGCAGCCTTTCTTTAGGCAGTGGGATGCAGTATACCATGTATTTTCTATAGCAGTGAGATCCAAGGTTTCCGTACACCTAACCATGCTCTATACTAGCATCTGGCATGGAATATAAGGCAGTTTTTGTTGACTTTATGCTGCCTTCCTGTGGTAATTTCTCCCTACCTCTTTGTGGTTTACTCATTTGTCTTGTTTATCACTTTAGTGGTGGATAAAGGCCATGGCAGAAACCCCGAGCAGCTCTGCATAACTATTGAAATGTCATGTACAAGTAGAACAGTTTGCATTCAATTACAGAGCAAATCTCTTTGTTGTTTATGACCTTCTATGGTACGTGGGACTAAATAGGACTAAAACTGTGGTCAATTTTAATTCTGTTTTTAAAAACTGCTGCATCAAAAAGTTAAGAATGGACAATCTACTTGGAATATTACCTGTTGAATATTGTGTGACCCTTGTGAGGTAGTCACAATTTGCTTCTTTATGCTTTTTCTTCTCATTTTCTTCATTTCTTTCTGATGATAGGAGCTAGAAGCAGCCTTACAATAGACAGTAAGACTGTGGTATTTCTGCCAGAGAAAGTTGCAAGAGAAAAGCTGAGCAAGGTTTTTGGATCACTCTTGGAGAGGTATTCTTTTGCTAACTCCAATTAGAATTTTTGGCCTTACTTCATAAAGGCTTCTGCCCTTGCAGACAATGGAGCAATAATTAGATAAGGGGATTTCCTGGCTACTGTTTAGGAAAAACAGATCATTGTCCTTTCTTTGAGAATGCCTACAAGACAAAAATTTGCTCTGGCAAATAATTTTCCCTAAGAAATTAGAAGAACCAGTCAGTATGGCTGATGACTTGCACTTCACTTTATAGCATGGCCTAAATTTGTTTTAAAGTTTCAGTGGCCTGTTTAGGAGACTCTAATGTCTCAAAAACTGAGAAGGATCAATTTTCATAGCATTAACACAGAAATACATCTCTCTAATAAAGTAGCTTTCTTATTAAAATATTACTTATGGTTATCAGCGTGACTCCGTCATGTAGTGTATCAGATATTTAGTTTTGCTTATTTCTTATGCTGTAAATACGAGGTTTTTCTCTCTCATATGTGTATGCATAACCACTGTGTGAGACTTTCAGTGTAACTGTTGGTCTATTTTGCCCTGAAGATTCACATGCAAAATTTCATTTCTGCTTATTTTTCCTAGATCCAAAATAAGTTACCAAGACTGGAATATTTGGGGTTTTTTGCTTATGAAAAACTTTAACCTGCTTCTATGTGCTCTGAGCTCTGCTCTCTCAATATCTTGGTACCAACCAGTATTATCTATTTGTCTAGTATCTAATGTAGCATATTCTGCCTCATGAAAAACATGATCATGAGTGGAGTTTTGGGGGATAATTTTTTTCCTGGAGAAGTGCAGGAGCCCTTAGTTGAATTCAGTCACAGGTGGTTTATGCAGCACATTTCGAGTCTCCATAACAATTTTTCATGGTTTTGGGTAACTGCTTGTGATCAGAATAACTGAAGTATAGATAAAATTGTACTGCACAGGATTTGTTTTCTAGTGTCTTGCTGATAAGGTTAACCAGATGGTGAAGTATAATCATCTAGGCAGTACCATAGATCATTGCAAAATAAAAAAAAAGACAAAAATGGAGGATGATGATGAATTTTCTGTTGGTTTTCTTTGTGTGTAAATTGAGAAAGACTCAAAACCTACAGAAAGCCAACCTTTAAAAACTAAACAAAACCAGTGCCATTCTGTCCTACATTTCTATCCATAGCACAATATCCCAAGGAAGTCTAAACCTGCCGGTTGTACTTTTTTTTTTCTTTAAAGAATTCTCACCTATTGTGAATTTGGTATCGAATTTCAGGAGTGCATATTCTGTTCCCTAATTCATGACATTAAGTATCTTCAGATCAGACACAGGGGTTTAAAATATAAACTACTTAATGTGATTTTTTTTATATCACATTGCTTTGAGTGATCTGAAGTCAACTATTGGAGGAAGATCACAGAATTCAGCTGCTTTGCAGCATGATCTGGCTGTTAACCCACAATTATATAATGTTATAAATCTACAATGGTTTGTTTTTTCTTTTCTTAGTTATTTGATCCCTGTTGTCAGGAACAGGGACTTCAGTGACAGAGATTCTAGTGATAACAAAAATGCCAGCATGGTCCTAGGATATCTAGTGAGACCTCTCATTTTGAATACTAAGTTAGCAATGGTTTCTTTAGTCAATAGCATTCCCCAGGGCTGTCTAGTGATTACATGGGTTTGATATAAAAATGATTGCAGCATGCAGCATTGCAAGATGCACATCACTCAGTAACTGTGCTTCTTCAGTCACAAATTAAATTATATATCACTTGACTGTACTGATTGGATATGGTAGACCTTGGGTGTTGGGCGACATGCTGCTGCTTCCACTCAGTATAGTGGGAATTTTGGTTTATTGAAACACTTTTTGGAATGCAAGATCAGGTCTGATATCACATATTTGTAATTACGTTAAGTATTGTGAGACTGGGGTTTGCAACCTTTTCAGGGGTATGAACTTCCTTTTTACTGTGAGTTTGTACAGGAATTAAAACACACTGCCTGACTGCTGTTTCAGTACAAACGATAAACAAAATGAATGGGAACAAACTGTAGCAAAGTATTGCCTGTGCAAGAACTTAATGTGAGTTGGCTGTGCTAGGATTTGACTAGAGGAGAGGCGTCAGAACGGAAGAGTGTTAGAGTGTGTGAGAATCATGCAGCTGCAGATTGTCTGCCATTAGCATATTGATAATTTAGATTGTCAAAGAATTTGTACAGGCTTTAGATTTGGTGATTATGAGGCTGTTAGTGTACATGAGGGCTTACTTATGCTTCTAGCCTCTCTTAGTGTTTGATTTGCTGTTGGGTCAGAATCACAGCTGTTAGAATGACTAAAAAGTAAGTTCTTTCAACATTATTAGGACATTGCAGGCAAGCTGAACAAACTGATCGTCTGAATGAAACTCTTTTATCAGGTATGTTAGAAGGGTCATTTAGTTGAGATCTCTCTATGATGCAGATGCTCATATGTTGAACAAGAATACAAGTGTAACAACATACCTGTGGGAAAACATGAGGAAGTGCTGATTGACATACTACTGTTTAATGATGATTTCCAGGAGGAGACCAATTATTTAAATTTCATAGATAACTGTATTTCTGAAAATATTTCTCCAGTTTTACGCAGCACTTTTTTCATTCTCATCCCTACTCAGATTAGAAATATTATGCATTATAACTTCAGAAGTTTGTGTATCTTCTAGAATTTTCAGGAGTTGCTATGTGTTATTCAACTTCTGGCTGAAGAATCATTTTCTAACCAGTTATTTTTGCAGAAAATTTACTATTTCTATTTCCAGATGTGTCTCTATATATGACATTTTATTTTTATTTACTTTTAGAGAAATTACGGTGTAGTAAGACCTGTTGTGGGTGATTGAACCCATCATTTAGGCACTGAAATAGCATATATGTTCTGAGTGAAGATATTCAGGAAAAAGCCATTCAATGGCTTAAAGGTGATTTCTGCTTCACTCTACTTCGAATGCTTTCATAATAACCCTGAAAGAAATGAAGGTTATATATATATGTCTGTACTGTTATGCCCGTGATTAACCCAAACATGAAGTTTTTTTAAATTTATAGTCATTTGGGACTACAGCTCTGGTGTAAGGAAGTGTTACACCATCCAAAGTCAATGGCAGTTGTGCCCTTATATGCCAGGCCTGACTATGGCCTCTGTCTGTTTAGCCATACTACATTAATATCATTTGGATATTCCCAGAGGTTATGTTTTCTTACAAGCTACATATTATGGTTGGCAACTGGTGACAGGTGCGTTCTGGTTCCCATATGTCTTACGCAAAACTGCAGGAAAATGTATCCATGCTTTTAACATCAATATGCCAAAACGTCAAGAGTCACCTCTCAGCATAAAGACCCTCAGAAACACAAAAGAAAAGTGCTTGGCATCATCCCTTGTAAATGCAGGCCTGTCTGAGAAGCTGTCTGTAGAAATACTTCTGTCAGTCATTGCAGAGTACTGTGTGTGAGGGAATGCCATGCAACGCCGGCGCAGCTTAAACATTGCCCCTTCCTTCCATGTAATGGTGTGTCTGGCATGAATGCCAGTTGACCGCAAAACTGAATGATGTTCAAGGTGAGTCTGTCATTTGCTGTTGGCTTTTATTAAGCCACCATCTAAAGACCTAGAATTATAGCTGAGCAAGTTGTAATGAACCATCTATAAGCCTATAGATGATATCTCAACAGATCTTCACCTTGCTCAGATTTACCTCTTCTAGTTTTTGTAAATTTTGATGTATGCATCTGAACTGCTTTTTCTGGTCTTTGTTCAAGATACAACCTTGTAAGTTGGTGCTATGTAGAGTTACATTAAACCCCCTTTGGAAAAAGAAAAAGCTAGCTGTGTGGTAGTTGATCTCTGTATCTTACCCAACTCTGAGTTGGTTTTTTTTTTTTGTTATATTTCTCCATGGTTGCTACTAATTAAAAATACTTTATATTACATTAAGTTTAGAAAACAAAACTGAAAGGCAGTATGATAATATGTGTCATATTTAATTTACATGTGTGTCTAAAGAAATTAAACTAGTGGAATCAAATTATAGTTTACACTGATATCATCAGGAATTAGAAGTTGAACTATACCGAACTAAAACATCCATGAACTTGACAGAAAAGTGAACTTCTGTCATTTAAAAGTCAGGGGAAAACCTCTTAATGTTATCTGTAGGTCTGGTTTGGTTTTTTTTTTTTTTTAAGGGATGATTTAATTTTTTCTTGAAAACTATAAGAACCTGACATATGGAACATACAAAGACAAGTAGTGTCAGGGCTGTTCAACCGAATTATTACTAACATATTTCAGAGAAAATATTGATTGGCAGAGCCGTTTCTTAAGAAGCTGCTTTTTTAGGTTATAGAGGCAGATCTAAACACCAATTTTTTTCTTTCCCAGAAATTTGCTACTTGTGTGACTCAAGTTTTGAGCCTTCTGCTCATGAGATTTGCCTCAAAAAATGCTAAAATCCTCAAATACTGAAAACTGACTGCTACTTGTTTAAAAAAAAAAGAAAATATTGCTTGCGGGTAGCATGTGAAAATTTCAGATTGCTCAAGTCTGAAATTTTATCTTTTGGATTTGTTGTTATTTCAGTTATGGTAATAAAATTCTGTGCTTATTTGGGGAAGTGGCAATACCAACATTAATACATTCTGGTTGACTATTTTTACTGCACCAGGGAAATCTTAGAAACTAGGTACAGAAGGGTATAAAACACCTGTTAGTTATTTATATAATGTTCCTCAAACATTTAGAAATCTAGAAATTTGGGATTCAGTTTGTCCATACTTACTTCTGCTATCACTTTCTTGCCTTTATTTTTGTCAAGTAAATGCCTTACTTTGATGTACTGCTGATCATTTTTGAAGTTGGCAGAAATTTTCTCTTAATTCCTTTTTATTCAGCTGGATTCCATGTGTGGGGAAAGATTGTATGTCATCTAGTAATGTTAGCATTATTAATGTGAGTATTGTTGGGGAAGTTAAGATTCAGTACGCAAATCATCTGAGACAAAAGGAAATTTACAAAGCCTTGTTTTAATATTCAAAACATGCTGATTGTGCTCTGTAAAAACTTTGTCGTTCTTTTATATAACAATAACAAGTGGTGAAGCCAAGCTTACACAAAAAGTAAAGTAGCGTTTTAGTTATAGATTTATTCCAAAAAGGTCTTTTAGAAAAGCTTGCCATTATGAGAAAATCTTGGTGCTGTACAAATAGCATATGTTTAAGGAAAACCTTTTAATGTTACATCATTCTAACATTAAAATTCACTGTATTTCAATGCAAGAGAAACAAAACTAAGTATCAAAATGGGACCCCATTTTGGCCCATAACGTAAATTTCACCTACAAAATATGTTTTCTTTCTAATGTTTCTGAATATTTCATAACTTTTTCAATGAAAAATTATTTTATTTTTATCAAATTACTGATTGCCTTGAACTTCCAGGACAAAATTGTTATGGGAAGCCAAGTGCAGTGTTTTTTTGATTCTCCTGACTTGATTTTTTTCCAAGGAAAAAAAACAGTGATGTATAAGCTACTGGTCATATTGAGAGTGACAGTACTTTAGTATTCCAGAAACAGTTCTAACTAAGGATCTTTTAAATAATTTCCTGATATAAACATTAATAAATGAGCATTCACAGCACCCCTGTGAGTGCTGTGGCAGAACTGGTTAGCAAAACTGCAACTGAACACTTTTATGTCAGAAAATTCAGCTCTTCTAAGATCAGTCTGCTTCATGAAATTATTTCTTTTCCTAAAAACTTCTTTTGAAAACTCAAGATACTTGGATAGTGGCAACATCTCACTGTGGTTGGAAACTTTTTGATTTTTTTTTATATAGCAGCTATTCCAAGGAGCAACAGAGACCAACCTTTCCCCACGTGGCTGGTGCCTGCCTAGCTGGAAAATATACATTATTATTGAGGTATATTATTAAGGATGGTGACCATATCAATGCTTAGTGTAGTAGCTCATCTGTCCTAGTGGTCTTTTGTTTGTGTGTGTTAGCCAATGTGTTTTACACTTCTGAGTTGCATGTAAAAGGTGCCTGAGCAAAGTGATGCAGAGAAGAGACAGTTACAAAGGCAAATGAATAGCTTGTGTCCATAAAGCTAAACTCATTCTTACCCGTTCCTTGCCTGCCTTCTCCCAGAACAGGCGGCCCTTATCCACACTGTGTATTGAGAACAACCCCAGTCCTGTGTTGGCCCTCAGACCAAAGTCTGGTCTGGGAGAGCGCAGCTTGGCATGGCATGAGGCCATAGTTGACAATATGCAGCAGCTAGATACTATGGATGAATCAAAGTTCGTACTCAGTCCTGTGCCTTGGCTGTGCTCTATTTGCTACTGTGTGTGTAGCTCTTCATTCTAAGCAAGACTTGCTCTTTTTTACTAGCGTTTTTAATGAAACTGTTTCAATGGCAACTTAATTTTTTCCTGCTATGTGCACACAAAATTGCACCTTGTTCAAAGTCTTCCTTTTCTCCATCCATGTTCTTGCTTCCCAGTTCTCTGTGGGCTGCTGCAGAACCAAAATAGTATGCTCTGTTTGCTTTTAACTCTGTTGTTGTTACTGTTTTAACACTAAGCTTTGATTGACTTGCTATGATTTTCTCTGAACCAAAAAAACCCATGATATGAAACAGAGGTAGTAGAGTCAGTGTCTGAATAATAAATGAAGTGAAATAATTGAAGAAACAAGGAGAGGTATCGAAGTAATTCAGAATTATTTGGCCACATCAACTTGGGGGAAAGGATCCTTTTATGAAGAACTTTGGTGTTGTGAGTTCATACCAAAATCTAACAGAGCATAAGTCCTAAAGCACAAGAGAACAGAATATTTTATCGTGTCCTTTCCCAATTTGTCATCATGAACCAGGTAACTTCTTGGCTTGAGTGATAGATGCTGCACAGTGAAATCTTGCTATTGTTTTTTATTGTAGCAGTTAGGGCTGATAGGATTTTCGGCAAATGAGCAGCTACAAGTCTCCTAGGAGAGGCAATATCATGTCCCAGAAAAGTGTTTGGAAGGCACGTTGTTTCAGATCCAAAACTTAATGTTGCCTTTTGTCAGGAATGTATTACGGTAATTGGGATTGCAAAAAAAAAATTGGATTTCAGGGAATTTCTCCAGGGTGCAATTCAAAAAGAGGGATGAAGGTGGGAGAAATGGTGCCCAGAGACAAGTAGATGGTGTTCAAACTAGGCAAATGGCTGAACTTATTCTGCTTATAACAAACTAATGTGAAGCATCAGATACAGTGTTCTATGTCTATCCTTACTTCTGCATGCATTTCAATAGAAGAATCTGACTGTTAGCATCATCCCCAAATTCTGTCAGAGCTTTAGAATCAGAATAAATCTTCCGGTCCTGTGGAAGTCCCATCATTTCCCTTTTCCCTTCATTTGATGGGGTTTAACTAGGAAGTGTTTTGTTGCAGCTTTTCAGCTGTGTCTTTGTTGTTTCTTTGTCCGCTCTAGATGTGTATAGATGTCCTTGTGCATTGTGTGCCTGTGGTTAACTGTTACCAGTTGTGCTCTGAATGATCTCTCAAGCAGCTTTAACACTGTTGTAAGATATCGTGGTGATACTTAAGACGAGTTTCTTTCCTTGGTATTTTATAAAAAATGGCTATCTTCTCTGTTTTCTACATTGTTTATTTTACTGATGTTATTTCCTTGGATGAGGTCCAAATAGCCTCTGACCATATAAAAGCAGACAATTTTGTATTCAACTCTAAAATTATATTATTAATTTACATACTTTTTACTGGTTGCCCTAGGAGTTGCTCTTTCAGTTCAGCTTGGTATTTCCTGACTTCATAGTACAAATTCATATATTAAATTATTTTTGTATTTACCTTATGGTAAAAAGATAATATATGCTCTTGAATGAGCACTGGCACTGTTAGTGGCATAGTTAGGTTCTCAGGTGCAATATGTAGAAAGGAGATATTCTGCTTTGGGGGCTTTTTTTTTTTAAAAAAAAAAAATATCGTTATTGAGCTTGCATTGCGATAGATACCAGCAGGTGTTTGGATTGGAGAATTGTTGGAAATTACAAGTTTAGGGTCAACAAGGGAATGACTTCTCTTTTTTTAAATATGCTATTAAATAATCTTTCAGTTTAGCTTTAATAGTTTTTTACAGGGTTTTTTGAAGAATGCATATTCATTATGAGAACAGTGAGTTGGACACGGGTTTCTGAGACCTATGCTAATATTTGCTTATCAGTAAGGTAATCTGAACATGAAGTTTCACAGACCAGATACATGACCTTCACTAAGGAGTTTTCCGAAAATTACCTCATCTCTGGATTAATTCCTGAAAATATATTGTAAAAATGTTTCAATGAATTTGTTGTAAAGTCAAATTAGACTGATGTTTTTATATTTAGTTCTACAGATTACCCGATTTCAATTAAAAAAGTAAATTCAGAGTTTAGTCTCCTCCAGCTTTGGCCAGAAGAGGGAACCATCTCACTGTATCAGCCACTTCTGTGACTGCACTTAAAAAGTTTTTTGCTTTTGTTTTTATTCCTGCATTGCAACTAGCTACGAATCTAAGACTGCCTAGCCATGTTAGGCCTCCTTTAGAATCATAAAGTTATTTATTTACCTTAGGGTATATTAACACCTTGTAAATCACATTGAGCTTATTGTGTTCTGCATTTACTACCAAAAAAAAAAAAATGCTTAATATTGGTTTGTTAACTTGATTGCTTTGCATGTTAAGAGCTTACATCTACATTGTTTATGCACCGCTAAAATAGTATCATTTTCAGTAGTAATGTCTTTGACAAGTGCAGTGAATGGAAAAAAAAGTGAATATGATAGGTTGAGTCATCCAGGGTGTGTATTAATGCAGTTTCTGTTACACAACTGGTCCACACATCCCGAGGATTTCCAGATTGCAGAGAATGGAAAGTATGGAAAGTATTCAGGAGTGACTGATACAGTTGGGGCTTTAAGATTGGGAATCTTGCTGCCAGAAATAAGCAATTCCTCTTCTCTGTATAGAAACCACATTGTTGATAATTGCAGATACTGTATTTCATCGATTGGAAAGGGACAAGAATTATATTTTCCCTCACCACACAAACATTATTATTAAAAGATATTGGAATCTCATTTACTTTGCTTGGGTTTTGGCATAGGGGACCTCCATCCTGTTCCTGCAGCTGTTATGAGATTGGCAGGCAGAACACCAAGTATGATTCTCAGGCTTCCACCAGCTGCCTGAGATTGTTAGAGCCCCTTCTGTGCAAGGAGATGGGTGGAGGGAGAATGAATTCACAGGTCAGTTTTTTCCCATGGTGGTGGAGGATGTGACTTGCAGGTAGGCAGAGGGATACATATTGTTTCTTTAATCTTTTTACCAGCACCCCAAGACTCTCTGCAAAGTGGTTCTGGCACCTGGGAAGTGAAACATGCCGTGGTGGAGTATTCTGCAAGCTTTCTAGCTTTAATCTGCACTTAAGTAATGCTGGTTCCTAAATACCAAGGTAACTCTGTTAAAAAAAAAATCAGCTTTGAACTGGTCTTTACTTGTTGAGTTTCATTGTGTTCCTGAGATTATTCACTTGTCAGGATGCCACTTTGGTCTGAGATGAGTTGCAGAAGCCCTTGTATATTGTGCCCTCAGGACAGCAAGGCTTTACATTTTGGATGACACTGGAATGCATTAGTGTGTTATGTCAAGGTGTCTTTTGCTTTTAATTTTGTTTTTGGGCTTCTGTTTACTAGTTTGCTGGAGCTAATTTAAAACTGCTGGTAATGATAAGAGGTGATCAACACTCAAATGCATAATTTGACTGATCTGCTGTTTCATATGGTCAATGGCTCTGAATTGAAAGCAGATAGAGCGGGTTGCTGGCTGATACAATTCTGCCATTGCATTCATTGCATCAAAACATCCCAAATTCCATGAATAAGTAGTCTTTGGACTGAGGTTTTGTCATTCAATGTCAGATATTATTCATAGTATAACAAAATTGTCAAACTTATTGTAAGACAACTTTAATTTTTCAGTTGTACTGACTAGATCTCCCATGTAAATTTACTGGGGTCAACTGGAGCTGTAGTGCTTGGCATTCAGGGGAATAAAATTACTCTTAGGTTCTTAAACATGACTGTTGAAGTATAGCTTTAAGCACCTAGTTGTAAAAATGTTAAACATACTGATAGACATAACATTATGAAGTGAGATAGAACCACTCTTAGGAGGACCATCCACTTTAAGAAAATGGAGTCAAGGAAAGGTTATGACCAATTGAAAATGCTGTACTGAGCATAAGCAGGAGAAAATTTAATTGTCTGAGATGTACATTTCCTAGGGCACACGATTAATTGTAGTGGAAATGTTCAATTGCTTGTAATTTTGCAGAAAATTCCCTCCTGGGCTCTGAAACTTTACATGCTTAGTCATAGCCTAATGGAGCATTTTCTTAGAAAGTTCAGCTAATTTTTTTTTAGTTATACATATGGGAATAAAAACAGTTTTGGGGGACTTAACTAAACATGGCTCAAATGGACAATAAAAACTTTGGATTTACATGAGACTAGTAGAGATCAGAATTAGTTTTTTGGGTTTGGGTGTTCTTTGGTTTTTGGATTTTTTTTTTAGAGTTTGATGTGTGATGTGTTCTGATGCAGGAATACAATTTTTGGGAAAAAGATTAAGCAAGAAGGCTTAAATCTATTCATCTAAATAAACACATAATATATACTGTAACATTTAGTTCATAGCTACAGCGACTTCTCACAGTGTTAATATGGCATATGTTCAACTGTATGCTGAAATACATACTCCGCGTCTCCTAGAACAACTTAAAATATTTGGAACATTTGTATATTAGCAGTATCAGCCTGTAGCACTTACTGAGTGTTCCTTTCTTTAAGAAAGTCTTGGGAAGTTTTATGTGAATAGAGGTACTGGCTAGAGCAGCATACCTTGTGTATAATAGGTAGCTTGTTGGACTGTTCAAATGATGGTATTTGTTCATGAGAATACCCAGAATGGTAACCTTGGGTTGAGGTATGGTCTGTGTCTGTGCCCTCACTGATGTGTGTTCCATTTTCAGTTCATATCGCATTGGAATTAAAGTCACGGTTGTTTCATGACTAATCTTATTTTGTAGTTATTTTATTTTCCTGGAGATTTGCATATTTAACAAACATTCCTTTCTAGCATTTTGTTCTCACAGAACTATGCAATCTTCTCCTAAAAAGTATTAAGATTGTATAAGTGATTGTGAGAAAACTGATCGAGTTGAGGTGTACTTGTTTGCATGTTATATTTGGATTTTGCAGGATATTTTCAGCATTTAAATTGAAATGTTTCTTATCTTCTACTGCTTTATTTAATTCACTTTTTAACTCTTCTATTACATTTATAGTATTTTACAATGTTGTTCATTGAAGAGCATCCATAGTACACTTGCAGACAAGTTGTATACTTTTAATGGTGAACTAATCTTTTATTTTATTAGCTCGATATTATGGAAGTAGAGAGCATGATAGGATGTCGAAGTCCCTCTATTTGTGGTGTATTATATCAGAGTTTATTATTTGGTATTATATAATTCTTCTCTTCCTCAGAGAGTATGCCCATATGGAATAATTTTTATTATCTACTTCAGAAGTTTTCACAGTAATTTTGCTACAACTTAGTTAAAAATGACCTTGGATGAAGCTAGTGGATTTTTTTTTGGTCCTCCTGTGGTTACCTAAGGCAAGTTTCATTGTGTATCCTGCATGAAATCTTGGTGGCAAATCTCTAGTTAATGGAAAGGAGAATTTTGCTCTAAATGCCTATAATTGTACTTGTTAAATACACATATGTTAATATATAGTTAGGTTGCTATTTCTCCTTGCTGGTTGTAGAACTCTAGTTGCAACTCTTTTATGTGACATTTTTGCAAATTTAGGTAATGGAGGATTTAGAGTCAAAGTTGTCAGTATTTATTGGAGAAGTTGAAAGTGTCTGGATTTGCACAGAGATTAAGGATGGAGAGAGCAGCTATGTTCACAGTGGGGGTTATTTTGCTTCTCTTTTTCAAGTTGCTTTTTTCCCAAGTGGGGAGCTGTAGGATAAATTTTGACCCAATGAGATGCCATGATTCATGAAGCCTCTGTAACCATCACCTCCCTTCACCATCTTGTTTGTGCCTTTGCAGCACATATAGTGATAAGTACCGCACTGGCTTAACATAATACTTGCTCATGTTCAGAAAATGCAGGAAACATTCTTCAGCTGTGGCTAACATTTGTGGAAGTAAAATATTATATAGTTTGAACTTAATTTCTTTCTAAACTTTGCAAAAGAAGTTTTGCTGGTTAGAAAGAAGGCTCAACACCTAGATGTGTATAAAACTGTCTACACTCTACTTCATCTGGGTTTAAATGGCTATTAAAAGTGTCGTTAGCACAAAACAAACTTGTTTTTAGAATGTTTGTGATGTGCTAACCACTGCTGAGAACGGAATAAATATAGAAGGAAAAAAGAGCAAGTAAACCAGAGTATTTACGTCTGTGTGAGTTTTTCTTTTCGGTTTAAAATAAGGAACTATGATTAATAACGTAATCGGAAACTAACATGCATAAGTAGTTATGCTGCAACATGCAGATATATGATTTAC
The DNA here is from genome assembly GCA_003993805.1 of Himantopus leucocephalus. NCBI lineage: Eukaryota > Metazoa > Chordata > Aves > Charadriiformes > Recurvirostridae > Himantopus > Himantopus leucocephalus. The sequence continues at coordinate 74,162,800 of RSEF01000002.1, read as the reverse complement.
AGGCTCGAACATAGTATTTGCTACTCTTTCTGTGCGGTTAATTAATGTGGCTAGCAGATTTATTTTTTTTTAATAAGCCAGTAATTCAGGAAAACATATTCAAAAGGGGCCACTATTTTGTGTGCTCTGCATCTTGCGTGCCTGCATTGAAAGGTCTTCAGTGTGATTTTCACAGGAGGTGAATGATCTCAGCTCTTGTTGAGCTCAGAGCAGTGGGTACTGATTACCTTTCAAAGTTATGCTTTGGGAGTCCCAAAATGAGAATCCAGATACTGAATTACTCAAATTTAGCAAATGGTTTTAAATGCATAGACTGTGATATCTGTCTTTCAATTCCTTCATTTACAAGGAGGCAGAACAGCAATTCCCCTGTCTCATTAGGGTGTTAAAAGGTTTAGTTGGAAGTCTCTAGGATACTTTGAAAATGTAGAACATCAGCAAAGAACAATTTAATATAAGCCAGAATCAATTGTGTCCTGCTTGCTGGCACCAGAGAATAGAGAAGCTCTTCTTCCTCTTTCAGGTAGCAGTTTTGAAAGCTCAGAGGAGAATGGGAGTGTGTAATAGTGTCCCTCAGTTCGGATGCCCAGTATAGCCACTGAGTTAGGGGAAATCTCTGCAATGAACTCTGGTTTGTTTCCCTCTTTCCTTGGAGAAACAGAGACCTTGGAGATACCATTACCTCCAAGTATTCTGTATAACAAACTCATCGTATAGCTTCTATATTCTTTATTAATTCACATGAAGATTGAATGAAAGAAAGTATTGACCAAAGACTAAACCTTTTGTCTTAAGAGCTCAGGGTGGAATTAATCTTGTCTTTAGAATACCATGTAGAACTCTGATCCTGACCCTGTAGTTTCTGCTTGTAGTCAATGTAAAGAAATGGACATCTCTAGGATACCATTCATCTCGACCTTCATCTTAAATATCAGATAGATCAAACCTAGGACCACCATTGGCTGGCTCATGAGCAGCCATCTGCATTGTCAATGTTTAAAATTAGAAAAGATGCATCTTATCCTTACTTTCTGGAAATCCCCCTAGGTTGATAACTGGAGAACTGCCTGATTCATGCATCTTGGCTGGGCTCAGGTGTAACATGAATGTTGCCGTGCTCAGACTGACCTGTCCATCTGCAGAAGGAGAACTACAGTTGTCTGGGGAACTTCAAAGCCAAACGGGATGGCTTTACTGGGTTTAGCTAATTAACTGGTTGAGTGGGAAGGTATTTCAACTTAATTTTATACTGGAGCGCCTTTGTTCTGTCTGGGTTTTGTGCTAGCTGCTTACATCTTGTAATGGATTTGGACCAGTTTGCTTTTCCTTCATGTTTATAAACCAGTAGTTGCATATCAAAACCTAAAGTCACTTGAACACTTTTCGTGTGGGCTCTCAGCTCTCTCATGGCCTGAGAGTATCAAACAGGAGCAGGATTCAGTCTGTGGTAATCTTGGGAAGAAATACACTAAGAAAAATGCAGTAATTTTTGTGTCTACTAAATAAAATTGCCCATCAAGTGTGCTTGCACTCCATTTAATCTTTTTTTCATTGATTGACTTAGGCAAAACCACTCACTTGAATAACTAAAAACTCAGCAGCATGAGTAAGGTCTCTATGACCTGGCCTGAGTTCTTATTACTATTGTGAATGGTTCATGAGAAATCCATACACCGAAATTCTGAAAATATGAGCCCAACATCGTTGAATAGTATACAGACTCTTGAAAAAATGAATCTAGTCAAGAACAATTTATAAGCAGAACTAAGACTGAAGAAAGAAAAAAAAACCCAAAATCATAGGAAGAATTGTTTGTTGTTGAATTCTAATGTGAGTTTGTTTCCAAGGATAGAGTTCTATTCAAAATTTCTGAGAAAATACCCTTATATTGTGAACGCTGCCTAAAAGGGCCTTTTATTTAAAAGCCTTTTGTTTAGCACTAAATTTAAAAGAAAAAAAAACAAACAGTCAAGCAAATTACAAATTCTTCTGAGAAAAAGAAACGTGAACATGGGAGGATATTCTGTGTAGGGTCCATGGGTGCTGCTCGAGTATGTGAGAGGATACCAGTCTGAATCAATAATATGAGTTCTTAAAAATATGATACTAAGTCTCTGTTTTTCACATTATCTTTTACAAGTAGTCCAGCTAATATGAGTCAATATTATGAGTCCCTCTGCAATATTGCATTCTGTTTGTCTACTTAAGGGCTAGATCCTGCCACCTTTGCATGCCTTACCAGGAATATGTAACTGATGGAAGCTGCCACTCACAAGAAGGTCATAGTGGTAGTTTCTACCTCAGCCAAAGTCTGTTCCTGAAAGAGGCACCGTGTCCCACATAAAGTCCCTTTTATTGAGATGCAAAAATCATTGAATATGGTGTTATTTAGTGTCAGAGAGAAAGACAGAATCTCGCCCTTGGAGGGTGAAACAAAAGCAATTTCGATAAATCAGTTGAGAGTCGATGACAGGGAGCTGTGAAATGCAAAGATAACAGTTAAATGTTTAAATTAAATCAAAAGAGAGGAGTAAAAAGTTTGAAATCATAAAGAATTTTTTTTTCACTCCTCTGATACCTTATGTTGAATAACCAGATCATTTTATTATTGCAAATACTGTGGCAGTAATCTTTTACTGCTTGCAGTATAGGCCTACAGCATTAACTTAGTATAAAATTACATATAGTTTAATATATCTGTACAACACCTTTAAACAAGCTTCTCTAGGCAGGAAGGTTATCCGTCTTATAAATCTATTATTTCATTGTACATCTTGATAGCCTAGCATTGCTCCTAGCCATGTTTAAGCATTAAATAGTGCATTATTATTTCACATAAATCAACCAGAGATGTGTGAATTCATAAATTTTACATTTGCACAGACAGTATTTTAAACGTTTTACGGCTTCGTGGGAACTTGGTATAAGAACCTGTACACAAATCAGTACCCAGGAAATTTCAATAAAATTTAATATCACAATTACTACTTTTCAAAGTCATTGCTTCACAATATGCAACATTTCCAAATATGAGAAATGTTTTAACAGGGTCTAAAAATAAAAACAAAACTTGGAAACAAGGTCTTTGGTCAGATATTGCTGGATAGCTCCTTTACTGCAGTGGAGTGGATGTTTTTTATGATGTTCCTTTTGTTGTCGTCTGTGTTGTTTCTTCTGCTTTATTTGTACTTTTTTTAATGCTCCAACTTTTTCTTTCTTTTTGTCTTTCGTCTGAATTCTAGGCCACTAAACTGTAAAGAATCATGCTCAAGCCTGATTGTATTCATTCAAGAAACTCCGCTGATGGGAACTTAAGCATCTATGTGAGGTTTTTCAGATTTCGATTCTTTTGATTAAAAACCTTGAAAATACCTTTTCAAGAGACTTTATTTTCATACAATATGTTATATATTTATTAAATGCAATGTAAATATTTTTCTGTTATAAATGGCAAAGTCAAGAAAAGAAAAAAAAAGGAAAGAACTATGTATCATGTATTATGCCATTGTATCACATGATAAGGTAGCTTTACGTTTTACAGAGGAAAAAAAGCATATTGGGGCAAGTCATCCACATAACAGCTGAATTATTGTTGCTTCTGGAGCCTATGTTTTCTATGTCAAGTTTTCAGAATTTGACCATTGCTTTATTTATATGTAATTAAGCCTAATTTTGTGCATTCTCCATTGCAGCACAATTGTGAGGTAATTTGGTATCCCCTCCTTAACAGAGGAGAAACAGGGACAGGGAAGTTAGAAGCTATGTGGTCTCATGCCCATTCTGCTACAAGAATTACCTTTACTTCTTCCAGATAACCCAAAGAGCATCAGAAAGAAGGGAATGAAGCCCAGCAGTATTGGATCTCCAAACGAATAGAGGTGGGAGGAACGTGGGCAATCACTTACAGTTCTTTTGCACTTTGCAGAGAAATATGGATCTCTGTTTCTTCCACCATTCAGCTTCTTCCTCATGACCCTTGTATGTATGTAGAAAGGGAACTCCCTACAAATCTCTGCTCCAGATTGTACACCAGCAGCTTGAATCAGGCTCTGAGTATTTTACTTACAGATTGCGCAAATAATTTGTTACAGAGCTAGCAGCGGAATCTGCATTTAGAAAGACTGAATTCTGTTGTCTTTTCATGCGTCCATCTTTTTCTTCTTTAATGCTATCTCATGTTAAAATGAATGGGAATTTTGCCATAAAGTTTAATAGGAGTGGAGTAAGATCCCATTATTATCCTTTGTATCTATGCAGAATTTGTAATTATTTAACTAGAGAAGTAGAGCAGTTTTGACTTTTTTGTTGGTTTCTTTTGTTTGGTTTTCTTTTGCACTCTTCCTTATGGCTTGGAATTCTTTGTGTTCCTTGCAAATTGTTGTAACTGCGGTGGAAATGCCTATGAATATGTAAATTCTACCATCATGCAGTTAGTTGAAATATTCTCGGCTTCAATCATTTTAGCTGTGGTCAAAAATATAGTTAGATTTTCTCTTACCAATTTGGAATGTTTTTTGTCTTACTTTCCCATAAATAATAAATATCTGAAGGGAATTTAATCAAATGTTAAAATATTTCAACTTTGGGTAAAGACTGAGCATGGAAACTTTTACCCCAAAAGACAGACGATTTAGAGAGCATGGGAAACTGTTTTTTGGTGTTCATTAGAACAGACATAACTGTACATATGGTAGACTATTGGCTTGTCTTGGAGAAACACATACGGTACATTCTGTAGAATTAACTTTCTACAGGATGGAGATTGTGGGGCAAATTTGGTACAGATTCTGCTCTTGGTAACTTTGGGCAAGTGTTCTACTGATTAAATGGGCAATAAGAGTGACAAAGAGAAGACTTTGCTCCAAGATTTTATCCAGTCTTCCTAATCTGGGAAGCAGGAGTCTTCATTTACAGTATTTGGGGAAAGTCAAGTGTGATTCCTCTAAATGTTTTCTCCTGAGCACAGTGCTCTTTCCTTTTCACTTTTCCCCAGCAGGTGTGTGGTTGCTGGTGAGGAGAGAGAGAGAAGAAAAATCATCTGCGTACATGCATTACTCATAAGAAAAAACATGCAATATCTGCGTAGGTGGCACAATACGAGAACTTATCTGCATGTGAAAGAGTGGACCCAACCAGGAAGTTATAAAGGGAAATTCATGCTGTTTGGGGAGAGGGGTTGTGAAGGGTGTTCTGAAATTGAATAGTAAAAATAGTAGTAATTTCCCCAAGCATAACTTTTGAAAGTTTTGTTTGCTGACATTAAGGTTTCATTACCTCATTATCAGTGTTTTTTAAGTTTGTGTTGTATTGAATGTACTGAAAAAGATATGTGCTTATCTGACATACAGATTATCGCATTCAGTTCTCCATCGCCTGGAATTCTAAGGAGCCAAGATACACTGAAGAGAAGAAAAACATAGTTAATAGTTTTGCCATGCACCATTTTACATATATTAATACTGCATGACCAGTAGTTCTGAGGAGGAGCACTACACTAGCTCATGGAAAAAGCTTGGATTTGGAAGCAATATAGTTGTTTTTCTCTGAGTGAGTAGACCCCTGCTAGGTCTGGGCTAACCAGGGTGAACAGTTTGCTGCCTGGAGAACTGGATTTTCCACTGAATTTTGATTTTAATGAAAAATGTTCTATATGAAAAAAAATTATGCTTGAAAATGAAACTTTTCAATTTTTAGTGGGTATAAGTTTCTGCTAAAATATATATTTTTTTTCTGGAAGATGCAGACAAAAAATTGTCGATATTTTGTGGAGTGAGGAATATTTTTTCTTATTTCTAGCAAAGATTATTTTAAAATAAGGGAAATGAAGGGTGGGAGTGACAGAAGTTTCATAGAGTGGTGAATTCTGGAGTTTTTATTGAGGGGGAAATATATGAGCAGCTGAACATTTGAGAAGCAATTCTAGAAAAGCTTACCGCCCCTTGCCAGAGAAAGAGTCTCTCTTTTTCTGCAATACAAAGAAGATGAAAACTTCTGTACTGTTTTCTGATACACTATTGACATGCACAACAATCTCTGTCATGGAGTGCATGTGAAACCCTGACACTGTAGTTTTCAGCTCTGGCAGCAGCTATAATTGTATTCACATAAATGGAGTCAGCTTGGTGTAAAAATGGGCTAGTGATGTAGGCAATAAGGCTGTCTCACCTAGGTTGCCATTTTACATCTATATTGTGCTGCAGTGGAAAATTACTCGAAGTGGAGAGTCCCAAAAAATCAGGTCCCTGTTGTTTTTGAAGGCAAGGCATATTTTGTGATACTGTTCATTACTGGGCAAGAACAACAAAGAAGTTCAAGACTAAGATTAATGGTATCAGCAGATCATTGTCTAAAGATTAATCTTTTTAAAATGATGAGAAAGGAATAGACACAGTGAGCCTCTAGCTGCCTACAGCTACAAAGAGTAATAATAAACATTACTATGGCAGGGCTGGCTCTGGAATACTAACAGAAGCATATCTCGTTATCATCAATAAACACTAATGGTGGTTTTGTTTTGTTTTTTGGCTACTGATGACTATTGAATATGGTGTGGCTTTTTTCCCCCCTTCCTAAAGCAACAATTGTGTGCTTTCTTTTGATGTCTGACTATTTAATATTCATTTGTTTGGGATCAATTCTCTCATGGTATTGCCACTGTACTACTTTCTCTTACGAAAACTTCTACGTTATTGCCTCGGTCTAAAACTATCAGGGATTAAAAAAAAGGTTCATTATAGAAATTACATTTGCTCAGTAAACCCAGGAGGCATTGTCTTTCTGTTCGCTCCTCTATAACTAATCCTTGGTGCATGTATATTTTTGTGTGTGTGTGCTTTTTTTATATTTAGCAGATTATGTATTTATACTGCAAAGGTGGTTCATGTAGCAATTGCATAAATCTGTTTATTTTTCAAAGGGTATATGCCAGCAACTGGTGGTATAGGAATGGTATGTATGGGCTAAAACACAAATATTCTTTCTTTTTAATCTCAGCACTATTTATGCATCTCTTGTCAATATTACAAACTGTGGTGTGAAAAGGAATTGGGAATTTGTGTTCAGAATGATTGGAGCTGAAAAGTCTGAAAATTTTGGAATTCATTTATCCCACACGGTTCTTATTTCTCTTAAGCTTAGAAAGGCAATCAATGATAGAAGCAGTCCACTTTTCATATCCAACAACAGCAATGACAGTGATGATTTAAACGTCAGTGAGGATCAGATTCTACCAGCCTCACTCAGGCTGAGCAGTATATTACTGCAGGAGCAGCTCCACTAACTTGAGTCAAGCTCCTGGGGTAGTAAAATGTTTGTATGATTTAATAGTGGGTGCCTATATAATACTGTGACATGACCAAATGTAGATATTGTTTTGCTAATTTGCTTCCATGAAATCAGGCTTCTGTTCTTGCATTAAGACACAATTTTGATTCAGGTTTAGAATCTGAGTTTGATGCAACCAGATGTTTATGTATGATGAAGTTTGAGTGTTATCTACATGATGTTCTGGGAACTGAATAGTGCTCACTGTCTTTCAGAGTTAGGCTACACAAAGTTGTAACATGATGATCAACTTCAAGCCAAGTATGGGAATATGTGAATGAGCACAGTCAGGTGAAAGTAATTAGTGTGGTACCTGTGTACATATAATGTATCATTGTATATTATTTATCAGGGCTTGCAGTGTTTCCCAAATACAGGAGTGCTGCTGATAAGGTTGACAAAGTAGGAAAATTTCAATTCTTTGTCCAGAGGGGCAATGTTGCAAAACCATCTCCTTTCTTCAGGGTTGGATGAAGGCTGTTGCTCCCTTTGAAAAAATCTGAAGGCTAATTGCTGTGGTTTTGAACAAGGAAAGTTTAAATTTGAATTGTTATAGCATGCTGAATGCTTGGCTGTACACGAGTAACTCAAAGGAGGTACCTGATAGAAAATTAATTTTATTTCATTTAAAAAGTCTGTAAACTTATTTAGGATGGATATTGTGCAACGTCTTTCTCTTGTGGCCAAAATTTGATTCAGCATTTCATTGTGGGTATGTGTGATAGTGAATTCAGTATAGGGAATCACTTTAATGAAGAGTGAGTAAAATTGGCTTGGGAGTCTTACCTAGCTTTATTGCAGGTAGTCTTAAAACTGAAATGCACGTTTCATTTTGTTGTCATTGATGTGGAGTTAGGCAAATTAGGTGTATGGCTTATGTCCTATGAAGATCTAGAATTTGTTTTAAAAGCCATCAGCGTAGAGATACTCACCAGAATAAAGGAAGGTACGTCTAGATCATTCGAAAGCTAATGTAGCGGTCCCTTAGATTAGTAGGTCTTTAAAAATTCGTGCTTACATTCTTTTAGTGATTTCAGTAAAGTTGCATGATATAAAAAATTGAATTATGCAGTCCTTGTGCAGGTCTTCTGTTTAAGAAATCTTTTCTAACTTGAAGAAAAAAAATGAAAAAAGTTTACCAAAAATACACAAGAGTGTTTGAAGAGCTCCTATTAGTTTTGCTTGTCTTCTGTCAAACTTGGTATATAACCTTTGATTGTTATCCTGGTTCAAATTCATATAGTCTGCTACAGCTCAATGCAGAGCTCTGTTAAAATATGACATTGGCTTAACGGCAACAGTGTAATGTTCCCATAATTTTTGTCCTGTGCTGAGAATTGGATCGGGTTGGGCAATCTTAAATTGTCCAACAGTGTCCTTGTGGTAAAACCTTGTCAAAATTTGGGATTAGGAGTTACTCTTTGGGTTAGAAGTGCTTTGGACGATCCCACTACCAACTGTGAAAGCCACTTGATTGTGTATGTGTTCATTGCCTAAGATATTGTGTATCAATTTTAAAAAATACCGAGGATTTATATTTGGAAAATATCTCCCTAATTGTATATATTGTTCTGGGTCATTATTTTCTCATTGTTTAAATTACAGCTCATTTATTTAAAAGAATACTTGTCAAAGGAAAGCTTTAAGTACTGATTTAAGAAAGCACTGTTAAATAATTGAAATGACTGTGATAAAATTGCCTTAGTTTAAACAGACCAGTTTTATCAGTCTGTTTAATGAATTGTGCTTTTATAGGGTGAGATAAATCTAATGTGAATTCAAGTGGTTGCACTAGAAATACAGCTCTAGGTGGGATTTCTTCGTGGACTTAGCTAGCAGAATTAAAGAAAAAAAGGCAGCTGTACTCCTGCATTTCCTTTCAGAAATACTTCAGGTACAATAAGCAATACTGATATCTCACAGAGTGCTGTAATACCTATGTACCTGTAATGCCTGGGTATTTACATACGGATTGCACAAAGTATCTTGGTCATTATTTGGAAAATATTTATGCCTCTGGATATAGAAATCAACTTGGAGATGCATCCAGTCCTGGAATTGTAAATTTTCATGAACTCCAATAGTGACACAATCAATTTCTCTGTAGGCTGAGGAGACTTGGCAGGTTGGCCTTGCTATTTACTGGTAATTTAGAAGGACTTTTCTCTCGTTGCAAGAAAAATGGCATATCTGCTTTGGAGCCAGACTGGAGACAACAACTGGTCAGTGGCTGACACAGGAGAATCCTGGGATATTTTGGATTCTGTTGTTTATGCTCCTATGTACTGTTAGAACACAGCTTGCATACAAGAACGGGAAGAGTCATTAAAAATACATGCTAAATTTGTTGTCATTAGAATGAAGGGACATAGTGCATCATCAGCTCTTCTCTTGGCTAATCCTACATAGCAGGATCGATACCTAATTTGGGGGGATAAATAAGGGTTTCCTGTAAGACCTCGCCTTATTGCAGTTTAAGGGAAGTCCTTATATGCCTGTTCATATTGACTAGCACGCATGGTGCCATGAACTGCAATGGAAGTTCTAGGAAGGTGGTATTCAGTGTGTGAGACAGTGACCCATTCTGGTCCCAAAATGATGGTGAAATTCTTGTTGTCTAGTAAGTGAAAGAATATGCACTTGGTGTTGTAAAACTCTAAGGACATCACTGAGCCAGTAACTAGTATTTTTTATAGCTGGACATACCCACATTGAGCGTTTTTTAAATGCTGTCAAGCTGATTTTGGGAACAGTTTACCCCATCAGCAATCATTGTGCACCTAAGTGATATCTCAGGATACAGGGCAATGCTCTGAGTTGGGCATATACTTGTCCCTTCAACAGCTTTCAGTCCTTCATAGTCAGTTTAAGGAAAGAAATACAAACTTCCAGTGTGAGCAGAATTTGCCAGATGGTATGTGACTAGCTTCCCAGGAAGTTGTGCTCCAGCTGCAGCTGTATCCATGCAAATCTTTCTTGTTCTCAACAAGGCCTTCACCACTAGTCTTCTGTATCCAGTCTCCACCGTCAACTCTGCAACCTCACTTGCAGCACTGGAAATTATAATGATTACTTCAAAAAAAAAAAAAAAAATTGAGCTGGAGTCTCATTGGTTTATACAAAACACTTTCTAGGGGAAGGTAGTGTCACAAGACACTGGTGTATGACGTCAGTTTGCTCTAATCAAATAGGTGTGTAGGTTTCAAAAAAGATACTTGTCTTCATGCCTTATATTTTTAGTTTATTGTCCTAAGGTTAGCCATTCCTACTCAGATTGTTTTCTGTAGCATGGCTGTGTCTACTGACTGATAGCAGTGTGCTAGCAAAAGATCCAGTGCACCTGAAGGAAATTTCTTGAGATTTCAATTTTTTTGTTGTTCTCAAAAGGGTTGGGGGGGGTGAGGGAATGCGCTCTCTTGCTGAAGTTGTGAAACGGGATATTTCATAATTTAAGCTGGCTAGTGCTCCTCCTTTTCTTCCTTCCCAAAACAGTCTGTTTCCAAGATCCATGCTTCCCTGTTACGTGTCCGCTGCTGGCTGAAACTGGTCTTGCAGTTTTTGCTACAGACTATCAGCTTGTCCAGCTGTAGTAAAACTGACAAGATTCTTGTTTCACTTAGGTTTACTTCCCTAGACACCTGCTAAGTTTTAAGCTTTTTGAAATCAAGCTGCTTTGAAGAACAACTTGATTCTGATGGATTCAAATAAAGGAAAAAATCAGGTTTACGTAACTGTCTTTGATAGTGGTTTATGATATGAAAGTGAATTAGAAAATGAGAAAGTCTGAAAAATGAGGGAGGCATTTGAGGTAGAAGAGGTTAATATTTTTACTGTTCAGAAAGTACTTATAATTTTATTAGACAATAGAGTTTTCTGTCTTTGTTTTCTAGCGATTTCATCTTTCTACTACAAACTTTTAAATAGTGGTAGGATATATTAAATACCAAGGAAAATTATTTTTAAAAGCTATTTTAAAAATTAATTTAAATGTAGACAGCCGTAGTATTATGGCATTAAAACACCCCAGGGTCTTTTTTATTGGTCCATTAATACTTGCCTGGAGTGGTAGAACACACCTGAGGCAAGATTTAATGAACCAATAAAACATGCCCTAGAGTGCCCTAATGCTAGATTGCTAACCATTCCTATTACATAAATGCACTGTTTGCATACTTCCTTCATACATTTCAGAAAAATCTTCAATTAAGTGAAGACCATATGACAATTCTTATCCAGAGTTTCCATCAGCATATTTTGGACTGATTAAAGTGATTATATGAGATATTCTCAATCAACCAATACAATATATTGTGCCTAGAGCTTTATGGACTGTCCAGATGGTGAATCCTTTAAGTCTGGTTATGTGTTAAGTCAGTGTGTTTCCTCTCTGTTACTGAGAATTTTCTAAAGTCTTTGTAAATAATTTGAATGTAATACTGTTCTATTTCTGTTCTTCTGTTGAAACTATCCCACTTGTTTTCTGCCTAGAGTCCACTCCAAAGCAGAAATCTGGCAGAGGAACTAGTCGTAACTTCAGTCCCATTAAAATGCTCAAGGATGTTACTAATGTGACGTTGTCCAAAATCTTTGACATGGTTTAGTCAAAGAATGATTTTAGTCCTTTTTAAGGGGGTAGCTTTCTAGAAGTGTAAATCAGCTTCAATGGAGTTAAGCTGATTTATGTCAGCTGATAGTCCAGCTTTTTGCTTTCCAGCACAGTCAGAAGGATCAGAAATGTCATACTTGTATTAAATCAGACAGCTCAGATGGAAGAAAGTACGAAGGACACTTATTGTATTTTGCACTTGTTAATTTAAAGCCTTTAACTGTAGTTAGCTTTTGCACTAATAATTTAGAATGTTCATAACCGTGAGCAAAAATTGATAAACCTACCTAAGTTGATCTGTACTTAGTAACAGGAAAAAGATGCAGAAGATTGGTTTTGAATGTCATCGCATGTAGAATAACAACCCTTCATCAGAGAATGAATGTGAGCTTTGTACATTGTTCGTTTTGCTTTACAGCATTGCTGTGAGGCAGGATGATCGTCTCTTAAAGAAAGAAGACAAAGATTTATAGATGTAAACTGTAAGAGTGGCTTATGACTTATACATATTTGAGAATCTAACATGAAATAATTTTTGCATTAATGGGACTTTGTGATAGTCAGAGCCAAACTAAATATGACTTAAGAGTATGAATTTGGCAGAATCCTTACTTGAAAGCTTAGGAGAGGAGAAAGAATCCCATGGTACATAAGAAATGAAGAAATTACCACTTGGGCGTTTTTGGGGAGGAAGGCTTGTAGGCCAGGCTTGATCTTTGCAAGAATATTTGACAAGTTGAACATATATGAGGTTTTAAGCCACATATACTTGTCAGGGTGAAAGTCACTTTACTTACTTGTAAGTCTGGATCCTCAGCTGTTGTGGGTTGGCATAGTTCCATGGAAGCCAATGAAATTATACCAGCTTATACCAGAGGAGGATCTGGCCCCTAATCTTTCAAGTAACAGCCTCATTAAATGCTTAAGGGCCAAATTCTTTCTTGGCGTGACTACGTTGAACTTAATGGAATTAAGCCAGCAGAGCATTTGGCCATTATTTAATACAGATAACAATATAAGAGGAACCAGGTTTCTCTATTTGTTTTTCTTTTGATATGTAGCATTAGCAAACTGTATGTGATTTTTATAAGACATAATATATGAAGTATTGGCTAAAAGAGTCTGCACAGATATCTCACAAGTAGGGCACTAGGCCTTCTTGATGTGCTACCTTATTTGGAACAAACAATACTGACTTGATCACAAGTTTAAACCCTTTACTGTCTTCTGGAAGGGTACTGCCCAAACCGTCATCTCTTTTCCCTATTTCTTCTTTTGAAGAAAAGACAGTACAGTCCTCTCAGAAATTTAAGGAGGGTTAAGCTTATTGTTGAAGTTAAGTCTATCTGGAAAATTATGCTTTTTTCATCCTATGACCAAAAAGCTGGTGCAAGTCATTACTGGCATAATTTTTTTCTTTTCAAAGAGCATGTTGTGCACATCCTGTTTAAGGATTTTCACTGCATCATCTAGCAGCTAAAAGTCTCAAATGGGTAAGTAGAGCATTGCTATTATCAGAGATGGTTTCCTGGAGACATTTTCATTTTTTAAAAGGTCGAGGTATTTGTCTAAATTTTGCCTTAATTTCATTTCTGCAGCCTCGTTGATGTTAGCTGGGCCTTATTCTTTTGGCTTAGTGTGTGGATGACTTACCTGAGCTTGTTAATGCCTGACATTAAATGTGGCTGAATTTCTGCCATGACCACTCAAAAGTAGTCTGTTGGTTGGTTGTTTTGGGTTTTTTTTTCAGTTACCTCAAACAAAACTTGACTCTGTTTGCCTTATTTATTTTTTTCCCGTGTTGCTCTGAGATGCTAGGGACTGCTCTCAGCAGCAGTTAGGTCTAGACTTTTGGAGGAAAAAAGCTTTCTTTGCTGTATTTTTGGGGCACAAGCTTTCTTTGCTGTATTTTTGGGGCACTAGTATGGAAAGGTTAAGATATGTGGCTGCATATCCTATTACGTTATTGATATTTACTACAGAAACCGACCTTTTTTGAAATAAATATTTGCCATTGAAGGGCTTGAAGCATTGATAAGGTTGCTTTGCAGTGGAGTTCAGGCATTGCAGGAATCATATCTCAGTGAAGATGAACTTCCCATATAAAGGTTATAAATCAAGTTCAGCCGTCATTTTGTGACCCCTATGCAATTTTATAGCAACATGAGTAACCCAAACACTAAAATCCAAAACAGAGTCACCAGCCCCTTCTACAGCATTCTTATTAAAGTTGGGCCAGGAGAGATCACTGCAAACTATTTGCAGTTGTGGGTGATGTAACACAGCTCAAGGGCATTCAGTACCTGGCAAGCAGAACTGTCTTTGAATGGACTTAGATGAAGGACCACCAAGAAAACACAGAATGAAAAGCAGTGGAAGGGAAATTCATTGTCAATTAGTACCCAAAACATTCAGATGAACAAGAAGAGCTCCTTAAGCAAACGAAGTGGGGGATGAAGAGTCTGGAAACCAGGTGGTAGGATGAAATGACTCATTTGAAGTTACGCATGAAAACATAATTGAATGTCAAGGAGTCAGTATAACTTCTGGCTTGCATAAGCAGGGCTGTTTTCACATTTCTTTTATGTTTTGGACTTGACCTAGGGCGTGTAAAAGAAGCAGGTGTCTTTCCATGTAAGGGGAAGGGCACTGTTGCTGTTCCAAATACCTTAACAGTCTTGTTTAACAGAAGCCCCTGCCTTCTCTCTGTGCTCCCCTGTCCCAGTTTGGATTTCTCTAAATCGAAATGTAGCTGAATAATTCATGATAAGTAAATGTGATAGAAGGAGATGAAGCTGTACGACTGTTCTGATAACACCAGCCTGCAGAGTTGTTTGCTTGTAGAAATGAGAGTTCCCCACATCTCTGATGAAGTGATACAGTGGAAGCTACAGAGTATAATAGCACCAGGAGTTCTTGTTGGGGCTGGTGAGTGGCTTAATGGCACAGTCTGAATCTGTTTGTTTGATTTTATTTTTTTTTTTTTTGCAAAGAATGTTATCTGCACGTTAGCATGTTTTCAGTTGTATCGAACAGCTGAAGTGCAATCTTGCAGTAACTGTCTATGCATTTGCAGGGATGTGTGTTTACAATGAATCTCTTTTTTCTCTGAAAAAAAGCAAGTGTAGAGTTGTGTACCAAGTTTAAATTAACGGCTGTGCTTTAACACTGATTTTGTTTTTCTCTCCATGCCTGAGTTGATAGTTACTTTTTCTATGCCTAAACACAACTTATGGGAAAAATATTTGTGTGAGATTGCCCAAGTAATTAGCCAGTTTACTCATGCAAATAAATATTTTTTTTTATTCAACTTGGAACATCTTTTTGGCAGCATTGCCTTTAATTACAGGAACATTTAAAAGAAGACAAGAACGTAGTGCATACTAAAAATGTTCTGTGCAAATAGTGCAAGGATTTAGGTGAGCAGCAGCTCTGTAATTACGTTGCAGCCAGAAAGACCCTCACATTGTTTGAAGGCTGTTAAAAATAAGGAAAGAAATAATTTTCTTCTCATGGGAAAGGAATTAATTAGTAGTGTGCTGAGGGCCTTGGGATTGGTTCTCATCCAAAGTAGATAAATAAACCAAACATTGCTTCAGACTACTCAACGCGAGCAAAAGATAAGCTGGGAGAGCTTCTTTGTAAGGTTGAACAGCAAATCTGGCCCATGAGGAGGAAGGCTAAGATAGATTTTTTTTAACCGCCTTTGCACCTTTCCGGCATGGCTTATTCCAGAAGTTGTTGAGGCTCTTTACAAAACAGAGGCAGCCCTGAAGGCCTGTCTAAGTAACTCCAGCCCCTCAGCTGACCTGCTAACTGAGGCAGTTTTGCAAGGTTTGCGATGCTGTGGGTGCAGTGCTGCATGGCTCTTCTTTTAATCTGCGTGCTGTCAGCTTGGGCATGCGCTGAGGTCTGCAGAAAGCTGCTTAAAAAGCAAGTTTGTGAGACATCTGCACTGAAGGAGACAGTCCTTAGCCACATCATTAGATCTGGATTTTGATTATGTTCCAGTGTTTTCAGCTGGCTTCAGAGGTCTAGATCCTAGGATCCACAGAGCTATCCCTAAATACCAGTATAAGTACTTCTCTTTGTAAATGATCTGACATTTATTAATGGCAGAAAATAGCAAAACCTTTGCCTAGTATAGCTTAGCATAACTTCAGAAGGAAATAAAACTTATCACCTCTTGCTTTCCCTGCAAATGTCTGTTCTCCAGTGTTAATTTTTTAAGTATTTGCCTAATTTCAGCTATATTATTTGATAAAAAAGCTAGAGGCATCAAAGATTATAATTTTGTGCACACTTCTACCCAAGCATCTGGATAGAGGAAAAAAACCCCAACTTTATTAATGCCCCTGCTGAAAAGAGTTTATGGTGGGAGTATGTTTATTACCAAAAGTGAGAGAATCTGTGCAGAAGGGAGACATTACAAATGCCCTAACTATTAGAAAAACTTCAGTTGGAAGTCAGACCTTGTTAGGTGCTAAAAAATCCCAGTCATAAAACACAGACTCCTGTGAGACCAGGCTGTCTTGGTTCCTCTGCTCACAGAAATTTTATGTTTTTGTTTATTCATTTTTTTCTCCATACACTTGAGCCTTACCTTTTAGGCCTGCTTCCTTCTGTGAATGTAAAGGAAATTCAGCAATGTCTCCTTCTTGCGTTTTTTTCTACCAAGCTGTCTGATCTGGTGTTGGAGTTCTCAGGGGACCAGACCACTGATAAAATTTCATATGTAAGCAGCGACAGGTGTCCTCCTAAAAATTACAGTGTTTTCCATTTCATATCATTCACTGCTATTTGATTCTGGTACTGTAATAACAGCTAATAGAGGAAATTACAGTGCCATTATGTTAGATCCTGTAAAAATACAACACAGAAGTGTCTTTAAGCCTACAACTGCTCTCACAGGTTTATTTTTGGGGAAGTAACTTACGGTTTATAATTTACTAGCAAGTCTCCAACAGTTCCGTTTAGCGTTAAGATTACTAAGAAGGGCATTCAAATAAAGCCTTGTACTTATTGTAGCTCTTTAGCAAGCAAGTTAAGAACCTGAAAAATTCTCAGTTCTACAGAAGGAAGAGGGGAAAGTTGGTGACAAGCTTTTTCAGTTTATAAGGCTTACAAAAGCATTAGAAGACTATTATTTTTAAAGGAAGAACCCAATTTACAAACCTGGTTTTGATTATTTGGTTTTCTCTTCAGTAGTGATTGTATTTTTAGAAATTTTTATGTAGATCTGTGCTGCTTTCATTGCTGTGTAATTTGTATAAATTGAGTTCACTTTGTATTTTGTTTAATGCAAAAGAAACATCCTGTATGCATAACAGCAACCAGGACCCCATGGTTTTCAATGTCAGGTCATAGAAGAGGAATGTCTGGAATTCTTAGAAAGACTAAGTGCTGCCAACTTACATGAAGTATTGGTGCTAAGATGCTGAACTACTGATACCATGCTCCTTGTCAATATTAAGTCTCTGTAATGTGTATTTCTTGAGGATTTTTACTAATGGGACCAGAAGATTCATTTAGTATTCCTGCTACCTAAATATGCTGAAATGTATTTTGCAAAACAAGCATGTGACTAACTTTGCTTATATATATTTTTCTGCTGTCTTCATTTAAATTGCTTTTATGTGGAAATTTAAGTATCTGATATCTATGTGTGTAAGCTTACATTATAGTTGAGAAAATGCCAAGAAAAAGGGAAAATAGCATTTTCAGAATGATTTACCGTCTTTTTGTTGAGAAACAATATATTTACTTGATAGTTTTGCCCAATGGAAAAAAAACCCCAAGAGATTTCTGTGTGAATATATGGAAATATATGAAAGTTTATGAAAATATTAGGTATGGAGAAAAGATTATAAAGTTCAGTAGCAATATTTGCAGAAGAAGAGATATATATAAATGCATTAGGGCAATTTAATTAGTTAAAATTATTTTTTTAGTTAAAATGCATTATTATTATTATTATTATTATTATTATATTTTAGTTAAAATGCAGTTATTTTAGTTAAAATGCATTAGAAGCGGTAAGGACAAGAAGCTTACTTATTTCTTTATAAAATACAGGAACGGAAGTATAGGAGTGAGTTACTTAACCCAAGATGGTTTGGTTTTGGTGACAAAAGAGATCCCTGTCATTCATTTGTTCCTAATAAATAGTGTAAAATAAACAATGTTACCAACAGTGTTTTGGTCAAAATAGGCAATTGCAAATATTTATCCAATGCTTTTTACTGGTTTTACTCCTGTTATAACAGTTTGCAAGTACTCTGATTCCTGTTGAAGTGCTTAGTGTCTTAAGTGTTTAGGGTGGAATATGCTTAAAATGTCCTAGTTATTTTGATGGCACTAGATATTTTTGATATGGTACTTTTTTTTTTCTTTCATAAACTAGTCTCTGAACCTTTTAAAATGAAAGTTATTGTGATTTTTTTCACATGAGCATGAACACATTCCTATCTGACCTGATTCAAAGCCCACTGATGTCAGGAGTTCTAGTGAATTTTTGGACTGGGTGAAACAAAAGAAATGGATTTTTTGTCATCTTTGCAGGGGCAGGATTAAATTCAGTTAAAAGAGCCATCTCTCTTGTATAATTTGGTACTGTACTGTTGTTCTCTTTGTTCGTATATATTCCTGCTATTATAAACTAAATGCTTGCTTGAAAAATTCAAGCCCTCTCTTATTTACTTGCATAGTTTATTGTACCTTCAGGCTATAACTAGTGTGTACCCTAGAATTCATACAGAACTGTGAATCTAGAAGAATCTGTCACAGTGATATGATTTTGGATGCATCTTTGCACAAAATTATCTGGTATACATTTTCAGAGGCCCAGAAACCTAAGATTCTCTCAGACTTCAACTTATTGGGTGAAGTTACAACATATGAAAATAAAAGATATTTACTGTATGCATATACATACGTAAATATTCAAGTCTGGCTTTATTGAAGGCAATGGGGCAATGGTGTTTTACCATGGACTGAAGTGAGACCAAGGTTTCATTCATATGCTTATACTTGTGCGTTAGCAAAAAATACAGTCAGACAAGTCTCTCTAAATATACAAATATAAAATGTTTACCAGTTACTCATTATGTTCACCATATTAAAGAACAATTGCAAATCCATATGCTCATGACTATATACTTAGTTATTCTCTGTAACCACAAATCTGTAGTATGTAGTATAATTATCAGGTATTTGCAATCTTCTTTTCTCTGTGTAAATGGAAAAGCAAGAATCTGTAAATATTTTTAACTTGTTTATCCAATTGATACTAGTAACATCTTGCATTTTTAAGGCTTTTGTTTTTCCAGGACTTAAATTTTTAACACAATATTGCTCACAGCATTTTCTTTGCTTTGGAGATGACATTAAAAAATGGGTTTTCCTTGTCTCTGATTTCCTAAGATGCACACAGTATCTAATTTCACTGAAAACTAATTTTTTAACCGTAAGTTAAAAAGTGATTGTACACTGGCTGGGGGGCTTCAGCAATAACACACAGTTCCTTTTGACACTGAGGTGATTCCTGACTGAGGAATGTAGCATTTATTAGTAGCGGGAATTGCAGTGAGATTGGATGGACAAGGCAGGCTTAGGTATCTTCATGTGGAAGATATTTCTACACCTTAAAATGACCATGTTATGTGCAGCCCACTTAAAGGCAGAATGCTCCCTTGTTGACGAAAATGGGAAGGAGCATATGTCCTCTGTATGTTGCGGATAGCTGAGCAGGATCTTTTTTTGATACTTCGGGTGAATGAGATCCAACCGTACATTTCTGCACTGCTGGTCTGTTGTTCAGGGAGTATTTGCCCTTCTCTGTGCTTTCCACAGTGCATTCGAACCAGTTACAGGTAACTGGAGGGGATATACGTATCTTCTGTGAGAACAGTGAAAACAGCTTCAGAATATCTTCCAAGCCCGCTGGGGCCTCTTAACTTTCACATGGAGGGAAAGTGGTCTCTTCTTGCTTCTTTGATGAGGGCAGTTTTTAATGCTGGTAATCTTAGTTTACGTGATGTTCATGCAGAAGGTTACAGAAACTGAATGGTCCCTGCCACTCAGAGAAGTCTGCATTGACATTAACAGTGAACTTAGAATCTAGACTGACACATCTGCATTTGAGATACTGCAAATGCCAGTGGCGATAAACTAAAAAGATCTGCTGTTGTTTGGGAGGTGAAAGGAAAATAAGAGTAAAAGGGTCCCTTAACAAATGTATTGGTTGCATTGGAAAATTAATATGGGAGATTTGTGTATATTGGGTATATTTGGGTACGTTACATAGATCTGTAATTCAGACTCCTGGTTCTCCTGTGGGATATGATAACTAAATGACTGGGAATTTCACCTACAAAATCCAGTACCTAAAGTGCCCTAGGATTTTTCAATTTAGTTCTTCCTCTTTTGCCAGTTAGCCTTTTGCAGAGCACAGTCCCTAAATGTGGCTTACAGTGGGATTCCAGTTCTCCTTGTTGATTCTTCCCAGGGCTGAATTCCAATCAGGAATTTATAAAATTGCATTCTTTTTTCTGGAATCTACTTGGACATCCTTTCAAACACAGAGTTCCCGTGAGCCCTTCAGGGTTTAGCCTTTTCCTTGTACTTTCAGTGCTCCCTCTGGCACTCAGACCGTGGCTCTCACTTTCCTCTAAGCAGGGGGAAAATTTTCCATTTTTGTTTTCTCCCTGGTCTTTCTGAATAGTCTTTTCTGCAGAGGGGGATGGAGATCTTCCTCATTCGCTGCAAGGTGTATGCCTTTCCCCAGGAGAGAGTTGTCTGATTCTGTCTGCAGGTGTGGTTCTCCTCTCCTCCTGGGGCAGGTGCCAGGGAGAGCCAGGGCAGGCTGCTCCGTGCTGCGGCTGAGCCGGGAGCGGAGGGTGATGGCAAGGCAAGCACCGCAGTGCCCTCACTCTCTGGTGGTGGGGTCCCACGGTACTTGAGCAAGCAGTGCAGAAGAGGACCGCTGATCGTAACTGGGATCATCAAACAGTGCAGCGATTGTCAGGCCTGTCCTAGTGACGATCTAGGGCTGAGGCCAAGCTGGGAAATGAAGTCTGCAGGTTGGGACAGCCAGCTACAAGGCTAGGCACAGGCGTACCTGTCACATAGCTCAGGGGAGGATCGAGGGCAAAGCCCTGAGCCTGAGCGCAGCTCTCGAGCCTCAGGGTGGGAAACCCCAGCGAGGCTTCCCACAGCTCTGACCCAAGCTTGAAAAGCTACAACATATCAGAGCAGGCCCTGAGCACAGGCAGCCAAAGCCCTTGGGGAGGGGGCTCTCAGTGCTCTGCAGACCCTGGCAGGCAGGGGTCCGCATGGGATTTGTTACTTGGTGCCCTGCTTTGCTTTAAGGAGACCATTCAGCCCCTTGTTAAGATCAGTTCTGCTGAAGTGTTGGGTCTGCTAATTTGCAGCCAGTGCTTAGCTTTACGTATGCAATGTGAAGCTTAATTGTAAAATTAACCTGACATGTAAATGATTCGCTGTTCTTGCTTTGTTGCTGAAGTTTGCAGTACCCAAACCTTGGTTTGTGACATCGTTTTATTTTAAAGGCCACACAACTGAGATTCAGTGAAAGTTAAGTTTGGTATCAAATCATCAGAAAGTCTTGCCAGCGCTTTAGGAGTGAGCACTGTGCCATTTGCTTGTCTCTGTCACAGTCCTGGAGAGCTAAGATATTTGTATATACCCGAATAGATTGCCAGAATCAATCCACTTTCCGGAGATGAACGTGGACATGTCCTCTTTTCCACTGTAATGTGAATACTCAAATCTTTCCACATAAGAAACTCATATATTTGAGTTTCACAGCACTCCCTAATAAGGTTTTATAGCCATTAGTGTCAGTGCCATATATCACCGAGGCATTGAAAAAGTGGAGTTTCTTTCCCAAACCACCTTTCTAAGCATCCAAGATGAAGTGATTTTATAGCTTACACTTCCACAGATCTTTCAAATCCCACAGCACAACTTGTTTCACCTGAGCCTCAAAGATTTTTGTAAATGATTTCCCAGAAGCTCTTGAGGGGGTCTTTTCTCTCTTTCTTTATTTAAATTTAAGCTTAAAATACGATTAGATTCTGTTCAACACAAAATTGTTCTAGAATACATTGCAAGCAATGTGTGTACAAAAGGTAATCTACACTATCTAATAAATAAAATCGTGTAACAGTTTGAAATTTCAAATGTGACCATTTGCTTTAATATTGCGAAGTGTTTGTTAAACCTTAAGCTTGTGACATTTTTCCACACTGACAGCTAAATAATGAATTAATGGCTTTAAAGTCCGTGGCAGCCTGAGGGTTTCAAATGCATGTTTAGTCAAAATAATTGGTGCTTTAATCATTCTTTATGAACCAAAATTGTTCTTTAGTTATACAGGAGCGGTGCTAAAGCAAATATCTATGCTGTGAATGTTCTTTTGTATTTCTAAAATTATCTGCTAAGTTGGAAAATGGTGTCTGGATGCATTTTCTTCTTTAGTGTTAAAGAGGTTATGTTTTACTCTCATAATGACCACCTAAATGGCTACTGACTGCACTGTCCCTTCACTGACAGCAGCTTATTGTAATTTTAGTACATAGAGGCTGACACCAAATTTTGAGAGCAGGTTGGAGGGTATGCAGGGGGGAACCTCAGACCCTCCACTGTCAGATACAGTGTGTAAGACCCATGCATAACTAGCTAAATTAGGGGATCTCTTCACAGTAAAGCTGTCTCTCAACCAAACTATGACACAGTTAAGAGCTGCATCCATAACATCTTCTGTTAATAGTGGGAATAAAAATCTTAGGTTAAACAAGGGAGGAAACAGTGGTCCCAATTTTGCGGTTGGTATCATGTGAGTAAAGTACTGTGCCTGCACAATATTCTGCTGCGGTGCTTGTATTGACCTCAGCAATGCATCTGTGCTATATAAGCAGGAGATGCTAACCCAGTTAAGATCTATCAGAGCTTGCTACAGGCCATCCCGGGTGTGAGGCACCTTCTGTGCCCGGTACAATTGTAACTTAGATAGGATCTACTTTGTAGCATGAAGGTAATTTAACTTCTGTCGCAGGGAAGTTTGTAAGACCACAGATTACTATAAGGTGTAAAGGTATCCTGCAAAAGGTATTAGTCTAGGTTTGCCATTTCTTACATTTCTTTCACTAAACAGCCACTAGTGACCTGTGTTGAACTAGATATGGGCACAGATGAACTGTTGCTGTGAACTAGTTCCTGTGTTACATGACTAACTTCAAGGAAATACTGCTCATCACATAGCTAAAATGAGTTTGTTGGAACTTCTGTGGTGCTTTTTGGTAGAGTTTGGTGGGGGAAGTTTGCAAAGGGAACTTAATTCTCTTCAGGACATTCCTCAGTATCTATTTAGAATAAACTCAGAGCATGCTCTTTGAGAATTCCTGCAACCTGGTATGGTTCGGAAGACAAGGTAATATCTTTTAGAAATAGCTTTCTGAGTATCAGAGAAGATACTTCTGGCAGTAGTTATTCAGCTTTTTTCTGCAACTAGTGAATCCCCACAACACCTTGTCTTCTGTTGTCACAGCTCGACATGAGTTTGAAATAGCCCTTCTCCAACAGCCACATTGGGCTTTCTCTCTGAACTCCCTATGGGTTTTTGTAATAGCTGAAGCACAATGAGAAAGCACTTTGATATAGGAATGAGGGGCTGTCCGCTCCTCTATTCCTCCNGACATGAGTTTGAAATAGCCCTTCTCCAACAGCCACATTGGGCTCTCTGAACTCCCTATGGGTTTTTGTAATAGCCTAAGCACAAAACACTTTGATATAGGAATGAGGGGCTGTCCACTCCTCTGTTCCTCTCAGTGCTTGTTAGGATTGACTTGTGCTGTAGTTGGAGCGTANCAGTGCTTGTTAGGATTGACTTGTGCTGTAGTTGGAGCGTAATTCTTTGAGATAAGTCTCCAAGCTGGAAAAAACAAAAGCAACAGTGTGAATGACTGCAAAACGCAATTTTTTTTCTCTGAGTATTAATACAGGAGGAAAATGGCTAATCTGTAGCAAATTTCTTCCTATTTGGATAGTGTGACTGTATCCAATTAAAATGGAACACTCTGCAGAAGTTTTACTTCCTGACTTCTAGCTGCAGTGTATGCTGGTACATCACATTCTTTCCTTTCTGCACGTAAAAGAGGAAGCATGGCAATGATACTGGGGGTAAATCAGACAGTGTGAATTCTGAGGGGTAAAGTGTCTTGGAAGGGGAGAAAAATATCCTAGCAAGATTCAGCTGGCTGTTCTA